>JAWWNF010000215.1:892500-1568294 GCA_034641395.1 Darevskia armeniaca | reverse complement strand
CTGATCCTGTTAGCTAGGGATGATGGGAGTTGTAGTTCCAAAACATCTGGAGTGCCAAGGTTAGCCACCACTGGCCTAGGCCAACCCCAACCTCTCTCACCACCAAAGGAACACAAGCGAACAACAGAGAACCTGCACAAGCAACGCTGACATCAAACCCTACATATATTAAGTAAAATAGAAACATCGCCACCCGACCCACTCCCACCCATCCTCCCCCACCCACCTCTTTCTCCCTTTTTCTTCCTAATGTCTCAACAAATGAAACTGATTTGTAAAAAGGATATATGGAAAAAAATACAAGGGAGAGACATTGCATATACTTTTGTAAATCAAGAAATCTTTAATAAAAAATACATTAGATGACTCTTGGGGTCCCTTCCAGCTCTACAACTCTATGATTCTATGTTTAAGAAAGCAGCGGCGCAATCAGGATACTCTAACGTAAAAATGAAGAGACAGGAGGAATACGTAGGCAGACCTGTCAGTGGAAACACAGCTTGGTGCAGGTGAAGGACAAAGCTCTAGTACACTCTGCATTCAAGGAACAGAGGCTGAGAGATGGTGAAATGCAATGGCCTGGCTAGAATGTAATACTGGGGTCGTGGTTGAATGTAATACTGGGGTCGTGGTTGGCACCTTGCAGATGCAGACCGTTGGTCTAATTTAATGTACAGTGGACCCTCGACTTACGAAGGTAATGCGTTCCGAAGGGACCCGTCGTAGGTCGAAAAAATCGTAAGTCGAGTCCCCATAGGAATGCATTGGCGAGAAAAAAAAATCGTACGTCGGAAAAACCCCATCTAAACTCTGGAAGTCGAGGAAACCCTATCTAAAACGGCCGCGACTTCCTTTCGGAAGTCGAAAAAATTCGTAGGCGCACGGCCGCTTTGATCCCTCGTAACTCGAAAAATACGGAAGTTGGGTCACTCGTAAGTCGAGGACCACTGTAGTCCTCAGTCTAATTTGAAAAGCCTTCTGCAAGTGGTCAGTTCACATCTCTGGCCAGAGCAACCAGACTCTCCCCAGGCAGGCAGAGAGAGAGAGACAAAGAAGGTGGAAGAAAGAGAGGGCAATGGGCTTATCTGCTCTGTGCTGGCTCTGCATGAACTGTCTTCCACACACCCCACTCACCATGCAGCCCTCAACAGATAAGCCCTGAGGGAATGTAGCCCCTGACAGAAAAAAGGTTGTCCAGCCCTGGTTCAGTGTTACGTGTACACAAACCTTAGGCTCACGTTCTCTTCCTCTTCTCCTCTGTCACAACTGAGGTGAGACAACTGAAAGTTTTCGAACTAACCAAGGTTGCTTTCAGTCGAAACTAGCTTGTTCCCCTACACTATAGTTAGGACTAGCCACAGTTTAACTGGGTTCAGGCGTAAGAACCATGGCTAGTCCTAACTACAGTGTGGGGGAACAAGGAGGTTTCAAAACAAGAAGATTATGACCCTGGCTTTCCTCCCTAAACCATAGTTAAGACTAGCCACGGTTGTCATTTCTGATGAAACAAGTAACTACAGTTAATTGAAAACAATAAAAAGGCATTCCTTGTACTAGTGAGTCTCCTTGTGATGGATGGAGAGCCACCTCAAGGAAGCAGTGTGTCACAACGAACTGGCAATGTACTAGCCCATAGTTCCTGAAAGAATAGCAACTTAAAACTCAGAGGTTTTGGACTGGAGTGAATAGGCAGCTTCCTTCATGCCTAGACCTCTCTATTTAAGCAAAAGGAACATTCCTAGCAAAGCACTGTTAAAAATCAGGACAGAAGCAGATTTTTGGAAACTTCCTGGGCAGATGTGGGAGGGCTTCATACTACTGGCTTCCAGTTTAATTTTTAATACTGAACAGAGAGCTGGCCTGTTTTATTTTTGGACACACTGCGAAGGCGGGAATATCAAGTTGCTGCCAGCAATTCTTACACAAAAACATTTCCCCCCTATTCAGTTATAAACTTAGGACCAATGTGGGCGCACAGAACATTGTACACCATGATGATACTGCCTATGAGGGACAGGGCATGTGTCAGTGTTCTTGCTAATGAATAATAATAATCTGATCCTAAACCTCTGCTGCCTTGCAGGACATTTTCAGAAGAAAAGCCTCAGGAGTAAACCCTACATCAATCTGAAGGGGAGTCCCTAAGGTAGTTGGATGGTGCCTTGTACACCTCCTTCCATCAACTCCTGCAGACAAGCTGGTGCCAAACGTCTTGCTCTGCTTTCCTTTGGACCACATCAGCGAGGTGAAGAGGGGGGGTTCTTGTCATCTGGGCAGCCCAGGACCTCCATACACACTGCCCAGTCTTGTGCCCTGGGAAAGTCACTTTGGTGCTGCTAATGCAGCAGTTTGTCTTCACCCTGGGATGCACACTCCATTGTTTCTCGTGACAGATGGATGCCAATGAAATTGGCCATCCTACATCGTAGGGAGAGGCTGGGAGAGCCTGAGACTCCCTGCCGCTGCAGTAGCTTGTGCTATGAGAAGAGAAGAATGCCTTAAAAAATGAAGGCACCTTGGATGTATCTATGACTTTTATAATAATAATAATAATAATAATAATAATATAATAACAATAATTTATTATTTGTACCCCGCCCATCTGGCTGGGTTTCCCCAGCCACTCTGGGCGGCTTCCAACCAATATTAAAATACATTAAAATATCACACATTAAAAACTTCCCTAAACAGGGCTGCCTTCAGGTGTTTTCTAATGTCAGGTAGTTGTTTATATCTCTTTGACATCTGATGGGAGGGCGTTCCACAGGGCGCGGCGCCACTACCGAGAAGGCCCTCTGCCTGGTTCCCTGTAGCTTTGCTTCTCGCAGTGAGGGAACCACCAGAAGGCCCTCGGCGCTGGATCTCAGTGCCCGGGCAGAATGATGGGGGTGGAGACGCTCCTTCAGGTATACTGGACCGAGGCCGTTTAGGGCTTTAAAGGTCCTTTAGGGCTTTATGCCTCCTGGAGCTGAGAAGAATCCGTGCACCACTGAAGCCCTCCCTCACTGCCAATATGCCAGTGGTGATATCATACTGAGGGCAGGAATAAGCACGCATGCGGCTTCCCTGGCAGCCTCTGCTGCAGCTGACAACCATGCCAGAGGCATTGCCATCACTGTCGATCAAGCCCAGTCCCTAGTCCCTCAGCCCAGGCCGACTGGTTTTAGGCGGGGAGTGGTGATCCAGGAGGCAGCATTAACTGTGGAGAGGATGCCTGCCCCCTATTCCTGCCTGAATGGGCAAGTAAATTCTTGAGAGAATGCTTTTTCCATGATGCGTGTCGCTGCAGTCTGCAGGAGCGCTTCTCCTTCCAGTCCACAAAATATCAGAAGGCTGCTCCACAGAAACTCTGAGCAGGGCTTCCGGTGTGGTGGCCCCCCACTTTGTGCAATAGTATCTCTGTCAAGAAGATTCTTCAGGCAGCCACTCCAGAAACATGGAGTGGCATTTGGAGGAAGGCATTATTTTATACCTTGACAAGCTTTTCTAGATGAATGAAAAGGTGTTCATCTTGTACCGCTTTTCAACTTCAGTTGTTGTTTTCATTCTGACCACGAGGCCGTACTGGCTCTCCAGAGTTTCACGCAAGGGCCATTTCCAGTCCTACCTCGAGATGCCAGGGATTGAACCCGGGACTTTTTGCATGCAGAGCACAGGCTCTACTAAGTGACACAACCCTTCCTCAACTTGTAACATCCAAGCCAAATTTAGCAGCAGAAACAAGCCTCTAGCCTGGGATTCATAAAACAGGGATGTGAGGTCAAGCTCTGAAACAGTGACACAACATATGGAAACACCACTTGTGCAGGATGGGTAGATATTATATTTTTATTCTGCTTTCCCTCTTAAGAGCTCGAGGCAGCGTAAATGGTTTTTGCCTTCGCCCACTTTATTCTCACAACAAACAACCCTGTGAGCAGTGTTAGAAACTTGGGAGATATAAGGGTGACCGTTGTCAAAACAGACTGCCTAGCTGCCATTTTTGAGCCAGGCGGCTCAAAGGTCGTGTTTTCCAATACAACCTTTGGGTTCCTGAAATTCATTCTGATTGTGCAGATAAAACGCAACAGACAGAATTGTACAGGGTGTGTTGCTACTGTCTGAAACAGTCAAGATCCGAGGATCCCCAGGCATGCAGCTCCAGGTGATGGAGATGTCTAACGCCCGGGCATCTTTACTTGGCCGCAAATGGCTGATAGCTGGGTGCAAAATGCACCTGGCGAATTTGAACGCTGCCTGTAAAGCAGGTATTGCTGAGAGCAAGTGGCCCAATTTGCCACCCAGTAAGCTCTACATCGAAGGCTGGTCGCCAAAGATTGATGCTTTTGAACTATGGTGCTGCTGGAGGAGACTCTTGAGAGCCCCATGGACTGCAAGAAGATCAAACCTATCCATTCTGAAGGAATCAGCCCGAGTGCTCACTGGAAGGACAGATCCTGAAGCTGAGGCTCCAAGACTTTGGCCACCTCATGAGAAGAGACGACTCCCTGGAAAAGACCCTGATGTTGGGAAAGATGGAGGGCACAAGGAGAAGGGGACGACAGAGGACGAGGTGGTTGGACAGTGTTCTTGAAGCTACCAACATAAGTCTGACCAAACTGCGGGAGGCAGTGGAAGACAGGAGTGCCTGGCGTGCTCTGGTCTATGGGGTCACGAAGAGTCGGACACGACTAAAACGACTAAACAACAACAACAAGCTTTACATCTGAAGAGGAACTTGAACCCGTGTCTCCCTTAGTCCTCAACCGACATGCTCACTATTGCAGCTGGCTGGCTGGCTGTCCTCCTGAGCAAAGTATAATTCCAAGTACCGGCCTGAGGGAGGACTGTGCCTCAGGTACCAAAAGGCCAGGAGGAAACACCAATTTAATAATTCGGCATTCACACAAGTGTAAAATGGAGAAACCATGGTGGTGGCCTTTCTAACGAAACAGAAAAGTTGGCGGGGCGGGTGGAGAAGATATATTTCTGTTGTGATAATTTGAACAAGAAGGTTAGCTGTCCTTCTCGCACGGGAAGAAATATGGACGTATGAATCAAATATAAATATAAAGAACAAGGTTTTGTTGACTCCAAAAAGCGAGAGAGCCTTTGAATCACCACATGTTTGGCTTGGAAGCCTGCCACGGTTGATAAATATAGACCCTCTGCTGGAAAACCTACGGCGAGAGAGAATGCTTGTCCAGAAAATAACACAGATCCCAGAGCAGAAACCCTTTGCTCACGGAAAAACAGTGATCCTCATAGAATTAGTAATAGTATTTGTGCGTATCACATCTGTCTCCCCTAAGTATTTCACACCCGCCTCTCTACATCATCAACCTCAAATCCTGCCACAGTCCAGTATGGCCGCAATACACTACGCTAGCAGGCTTATGCAGGTGAACAGGTCAACTACAGTCCACATTGGCAAAATACATTTAAAGCAGTATCATATCACTTTAAACAGCCACGGCTCCCCCTCCCAAAAGGATCTGGGAACTGTAGTTTGTTAAGGCTACTGAGAGATCTTAGGGGACCCCTTGTCAGAACTACAACTCCCAGATTTCCCTGCGGAGGAGTTGACTGTAAAAACCACTCTGGGAACTGTGATGCAAACATGGGTCTCCTAACAACTCTCAGCGCCCTTAACAAACTACAGCTCCCAGAATTCTTCCAGAGAAGACAGTGGCTGTTTAAAGTGGCATCGTAGAGATTTAAATGCATGGTGTGAACATAACCTACATTTCCAGGTTGGAGGCATCATGTACCCAAGCCAGCTCCTAAGAAACAGATTGTGAGGATCTCAACTTACAGCCATTATAACATATCCCCCACCCCCCACACACACATATTTCAGGGTTTTTGCTAACTAGGCAAATCTATCTGAGCTCCCAAGTATTTTTTTTTTAAAGCGGTTTTGAAGACTAGAAAACAAAGGGAAAAAATGCATATAAATATTAATGCAGATTTAAAAGATGAAAGAGTGAGAGGAGGCACAGCTGAGAGAGAGATGTAGCAACGGATCCCACCACCACAAATGCGAAGAATCAAAACGTCTTGGAAGCAAGATGGAAAGCGCTTTGTAGAAGGGCAGACGGTTCTTTTTTCCTTTGTATTATTAGTCTGTACCGTGGCACGATTTATAGCCTGTTTGTGGTAGTTAACAGCAACAAGGAAATGTGTTAACAGCTCAGGTTCGTAGAGAAAATTAAGAGGGGACATGACAGAGGCGTGCAAAGATTATGTGGATTTGTTGTTCAGTTCATTCAGTCGTGTCCGACTCTTCGTGACCCCATGGACCAGAGCACACCAGGCACGCCTTTTCCTTCACTGCCTCTCACAGTTTGGCCAAACTCATGTTAGTAGCTTCGAGAAACACTGTCCAACCATCTCATCCTCTGCCGTCCCCTTCTCCTTGTGCCCTCCATCTTTCCCAACATCAGGGTCTTTTCCAGCGAGTCTTCTCTTCTCATGAGGTGGCCAAGTACTGGAGCCTCAGCTTCAGGATCTGTCCTTCTAGTGAGCACGCAGGGCTGATTTCTTTAAGAATGGATAGGTTTGATCTTCTTGCAGTCCATGGGACTCTCAAGAGTCTCCTCCAGCACCATAATTCAAAAGCATATTTTGTGGATAGGGAAAGGTTTTCCTCCCTTTCTCATAATACTAGTATAGGAAGACATCCAAAGCAGCTGAATGTTGGGAGATTCAGGCAGACGAAAGGAAGTTCTTCACGCAGCACAGAAGATGTTGCAACGGCCACCAACTTGGGTGGCTCCACAAGAGAAATCAGACAAACTCATGGAGGTAAATGGTCAGAGGCTCTAGGTCGCGCATGGCCACTGTGAGAAAAGGGTGCCAGAGTAGACAGGGCATTGGCCTGATCCACTGACCTGATCTTCTTGTGTTTCTTATCTTTCAGGGGTATGGTAGGATACGTCCTTTTTATTTTCTCATGTCAGACGAACAACTTTCGAATTTGTTCTGGTGCGTTTTATTCAATGCGTTTGGCTTTAAATGACTCACAAACCGTTCGGTGTTTTATACTGTTATAGATTTAGGGCAAACCCTAGAAATCAATAAATTCTAGGGTTGCATATGGGGTGGGAAGGGAGAAGAATATAAGCTGCAGAGGGATTCCTGGGTAGCTTGGCCAAGCGAGGGCCATTAAGGGAACCACTAAGGGCCATTGCCAATGCAAGGAAGCCCCCCTCCCCGCTGTCCTGAGTTATGAACAGAGATGGGTTTTGAAGGTGATGGGGTGTTTTTGAGCAAGGGTTGTTGGGAGGAAGGAGCAGAAAAAGGAGGGCTGAGATCCATCTTGGAGGAAGGCAGCCTGAACATTGCCTGCGCTACTGCCTCTGGAAATGTGTATCATAGCTGTCAACTTTCGGATTTGAAAATAAGGGATGCCGCGAGGCGGTGCAGTGCAATGGCACCAAGTAGCCTCGCCACCCTGCGCTCCAGAGGCTGTGCGCGAACGGGTGAGCGAAAGAGCGAGCGCATAGACGGCAGGCAGGCTGTCCTGTCTGGTTGGGGCGTGAGGGTCTGGCTGCACAAAGCATGCAAGCTCCGCCCCCAGTCGGTCTCAGACTCCTTATTGGCAACCGAGCAACGCAGCTGAGGAGCCTCCCTGGCCAGCAAGGAGGGAGAGGAGCTGCTTCCTTTGAAATCTGGGAAATTTAAGGGATATCAACAATCAGGGATAGCAGCGGGAAATGGCATTGGAATAAGTGAGTTTCCCGCAAAAAAAAGGGAGGGTTGACAGCTATGATGTGTATGCCGTAAGGTCTGGACTCCCTCCATGCAGACTGAAGGTGTAAATAGGCGAATAAACCATATTTATTGAAGTACAACATTCTCCGCCGTGTCTTCCATTCTACAAAGGGACACGGACCCTGTGTGTGCATGCCCGGGTACCCACGGGCTCCTGCCACCGCTCGGCAGAGAGAGAGGCAGGCACCCGGCTTTTGCAACAATATATTTGCAAATATATTTGCAATATATTAAACAATATATTAAACAATATATTTGCAAGGTTATGCTTAAAATTCTACAGGGCAGGCTTAAGCAATATGTGGACCGAGAACTCCCAGAAGATGCAAGCTGGATTTCGAAGGGGCAGAGGAACCAGAGACCAAATTGCAAACATGCGCTGGATTATGGAGAAAGCTAGAAAGTTCCAGAAAAACATTTACTTCTGCTTCACTCACTACACAAAAGCATTTGACTGTGTCGACCACAGCAAACTATGGCAAGTTCTTAAAGAAATGGGAGTGCCTGATCACCTCATCCGTCTCCTGAGAAATCTCTATGTGGGACAAGAAGCTACAGTTAGAACTGGATATGGAGTAACTGATTGGTTCAAAATTGGGAAAGGAGTACGACAAGGCTGTATATTGTCTCCCTGCTTATTTAATTTATATGCAGAATTCATAATGCGAAAGCCTGGACTGGATGAATCCCAAACCGGAATTAAGATTGCCGGAAGAAATATCAACAACCTCAGATATGCTGATGACACAACCTTGATGGCAGAAAGTGAGGGGGAATTAAAGAACCTTTTAATGAGGGTGAAAGAGGAGAGCGCAAAATATGGTCTGAAGCTCAACATCAAAAAAACTAAGATCATGGCCACTGGTCCCATCACCTCCTGGCAAATAGAAGGGGAAGAAATGGAGGCAGTGAGAGATTTTACTTTCTTGGGTTCCATGATCACTGCAGATGGTGACAGCAGTCACGAAATTAAAAGATGCCTGCTTCTTGGAGAAAAGCAATGACAAACCTAGACAGCATCTTAAAAAGCAGAGACATCACCTTGCCGACAAAGGTCCGTATAGTTAAAGCTATGGTTTTCCCAATAGTGATGTATGGAAGTGAGAGCTGGACCATAAAGAAGGCTGATCACCAAAGAATTGATGCTTTTGAATTATGGTGCTGGAGGAGACTCTTGAGAATCCCATGGACTGCAAGAAGATCAAACCTATCCATTCTGAAGGAAATCAGCCCTGAGTGCTCACTGGAAGGACAGATCCTGAAGCTGAGGCTCCAAGACTTTGGCCACCTCATGAGAAGAGAAGACTCCCTGGAAAAGACCCTGATGTTGGGAAAGATGGAGGGCGCAAGGAGAAGGGGACGACAGAGGACGAGATGGTTGGACAGTGTTCTTGAAGCTACTAACATGAGTCTGACCAAACTGCGGGAGGCAGTGGAAGACAGGAGTGCCTGGCATGCTCTGGTCCATGGGGTCACAAAGAGTCGAAATGACTAAACAACAACAACAACAATTTGCAAATTGGCTTATTTATTTGCAAAGAGCTTTTTTTTTTTTTGTAGAAAGCAATAAATAAAAGCAATATAACAGCACCACCACCACCAAGAGAAATGCCATAAAATAAATGAGGAATGAGCAGGGCTTCCTCTACTCTCCTCACATGCAACACAGCTCAAAAACCAGCTTATTTACAAAGACAGGAAGGAGGAGGAGGCCGGCAATTAGAGTAACATCTAACTTGGCTGGTTGACAATCCCGGATAAACAAGGAAATCCAGCCTATTTTGAACAGAAGTGCCCACTGCCATTTTTTAAGGGGATTTGATGCTTTCAGCTTACCAATCCCAAACAGAATGGGTTCTGCTCACCAAAACATTTGGGGAGAAAACAAACATATTTTCCTTCCCAAAGCACATCAGCCACGTTTTGTGGCCTGAAAGGTGCTTAGCAAGCCCCTCTCTTTTGCAATCTAAAGCAGCTATCAGAATGGGGGTTTGTCGTGACCCTTCGTGGACTCAGGTGGGTCACCAGTTGTTGCATCATCCATTAGGCCTAGCTGCCTCAACAGTATCCCTTTAAAATGCTCAGAGCCAATTATATTTATGATGGAAGGAGAGGTTTTAGCAGTGTTTGTTGGTTTCTTTCTTTGCCTGGAAAAGCACAAGGGAAAAAACACATTAATGGGTTTAGCTGTCTGGGTTACTGAGGACAGAGAATGACTGGCTGGTCAGGGACTTCAACAACAGAACCTGAGTGTTCCTTGATGGCTGGAACTCTCTCTCCCCTGCCTTTGAAAGGTGACATCCTTCAGCAAATGAGAGGGAGAAGCCATTTTTGTTGTAGTTTAAGTTTTGGGAAAGAATTTTCACTATGATTTGGATCGATAACAAGTCCTGTACTCCCTCCTTTTCCATCATGGATTCAGTTTAACAGAACACTTCCTGGTTTGGTCAAACCAGTTCACTGTGACATCCAAACTGGAAAGTGTGGTTAAGACGATGTTCCAAGACAGGGTTTCAAAAGAATGATCAAACTGTGTTTGGAGGGATTGCTCAAACTGCAATTCCCTGTTCGAGTGCATGAAAAATGAGGACATTGATAAACTTTGCTTGTTCGTATTATTGTCCTTTATTTGTAAAAAGTCTGTTAAAAATGAACAGCTGTCTTAAATTATGGTTCCTTAAACTATGGTTTATTCAAAACCAAAAGGGGAAGCTTCAATCTCTCCCTGCGCACACACACCCCTTGCAAAGGAGAAGGCATAGCTGTCAACTATCAGATTTGAAAATAAGGGATTTTCCCCAAACTTTCGGATTTGAAAATAAGGGATGCCGCATTGAGCGCTGCAATGGCACCAAGTAGCCTCGCCACCCTGCGCTTCCAGAAGCTGCGCGCGAACGGGTGAGCGAAAGAGCGAGCGCGTAGACGGCAGGCAGGCTGGCTGGCTGTTGGGCGTGAGGGTCTGGCTGCACAAGGCATGCAAGCTCCGCCCCCCAGTCGGTCTCAGACTCCTTATTGGCAGCCGAGCAACGCAGCTGAGGAGCCTCCCTGGCCGGCAGGGAGGGAGAGGAGCTGCTTCCTTTGAAATCCGGGAAATTTAAGGGATATCAACAATCTGGATAGCAGCGGGAAACGCATTGGAATAAGGGAGTTTCCCACCAAAAAAAGGGAGGATTGACAGCTATGGGAGAAGGATGTGGAAACGAAGCTGCCTTTTACTACTCTCCAGGATTTCAGACATGGCTCTCTCCAGTCCTATTTGGATATGCTGGGATTGAATGCAAGACCTTATGTAAAGAAGATGTTCTTCCACTGAGCTTTGACCCTTCCCAAAATCTCCTGCTAATTTCAAGTATAATGATATGGCATAGCTGCAGAGCTCAGTGGAAGAGTTGGCAACTCTGATTAGGCCTTTCCCTGTAGAATGATATGATGAAGATTAGTGGACGAAATCTTCCCCATCATTTTATGGGAAAACTCCACTTACTAAGTTTCCATACATCCATAACACAAACTTGGGAGAGGAGTGGGGAAATAAGTCTCGAGGAATCGTCTCAAAAGAAGTTCATGCATTACAATTAATGCTGTTCAGAGAGGCCTATATTTTAACGCCTGTTTTCAAATCTCACCACGTCATTTCGTCTCAAGTCTGGGCAAGCCGCCCTTCGCATCCAAAGCGCTAAAGGAATTCCTCATTAAGGCAAGGCTTTTAGGAGATCCCTGCCCTACACGTTTCTAACAGACTTCCATTTTACATGATCATGGACTCGTATAGTTCAAGGTGTTACAACATAGCGACGCAGGAAAGTTTAAGAGGAACACGAAGTCTGAACTGAGTGGGCATGGCATGCATGGAAACGACATGGGAGAAACAGTGAGCAAACATCGCTCGTTTCTGCTTTGAAAATGCACAGGACGCAAGCCAACGGACAATGACAAAAAAAAATTATTTTTTAAGATCGTGAGGTCATTGCCCAGTAATGTAGCCAGCTACTTCAGTTGCTGAACACTCATGAAATGCAGCTGAAAAGCTTAAGAAGGGAAAGTTCCACTGCACCAGGGGTCAGCACACCTTTTTCAGCCGTGACCCGTCCACCGTCCCTCAGACCATGTGGGGGGGCCGGACTATATTTTTGGGGGGGAAATGAACGAATTCCTTTGCCCCACAAATAACCCAGAGATTGCATTTTAAATAAAAGCACATATTCTACTCATGTAAAAACACCAGGCAGGCCCCACAAATAACCCAGAGATGCATTTTAAATAAAAGGATACATTCTACTCATGTAAAAACACTCTGATTCCCGGACTGTCCGTGGGCCGGATTGAGAAGGCGATTGGCCGCATCCAGCCCATGGGCCTTAGGTTGCCTACCCCTGCACTGCACAGAACAGACATCTGCTGCACAAGCAGAACAGCTGGATGTGACCCTGTGTATTAACAATTCTATTATGATTAATAGTTATTAATTGTGGAGGTATGTGATAGTTTGCAGAGGGGTGCATTTGCCAATCCCTCAAGAGGAACAGCAACCTCAGTGTTCTACTGCCTAACAGCTTCACAGCGGGAGAGACTGTGCAAAACAGGGGGTGGCATGAGACTCGTAATCTCAGAGTCATGGGTTCGAGAATCCCTCATTGTCCCTTCCAACTCTACAGTTCTATGATTCTGTGAAAATGCTGGGGGAATAGACTGATTATTAAGCTGTCAGTATTTTTTTTAATGTCTTTTATCACGGATGTTCTGTGCTCTACCTGGAAATGCAAGGGATTGAACTGGTGAACTTCTGCATACAAAGCACCTGCTCCACCACCCTGTCAGCGTGTTAGCATCTGGCAGGGGAAAAGCAGCTGGAAGAAAGGCTGGAGGAAAGTGAAGCGTTGGGCAATGGGTTCAGCTGCCAGCGCCTCCTCTGACATTTCTCTGCCCTCCCCTAAGGCACTTTGCAACTTTTTTGGCATAGCCTTTGGTCCTCGGCTGGGATGTCTCCATATCCTGTAGCCACCAATAGTCAGCTCAGGTAAGAAGCTGTAGCAAGACCAGCTTGGCTTCAGCTCCAATACCCAATGCATACCAATACCCAATGAGCTGCCAGTCTTGCCCATCTGAGTATGTTTCTGGCCAATTTTGAAACACACACCGACATTCGTGAATTTCACACACACATCGCACCTCATTAATTTTATTAAGAAGTAGAAAACTGCTCCAACTGAAGGGTTTTCTTGATGGTGTTACTAGAGGCTCACCCAATTAGTTTTATGCGCACTGTCATGCTTCCAACCTCTCCTCCTCAAAGCAGCCTACAAAGTCACCTTCCTATCAGTATCATTTTTGGGTGCCTGGGCCAATATTGTTGTGGCCCTGGCAAGATCTGGATCTGTGTTTTCTTACTGTGCTGTCTACCAAAATTAAAGCTTAATTTGATTGCCAGGGTTTTTTTGTGGGCGACAGTATACAATCATGCAAATTTGTTTTACTTCCACCTGATCTGACTTATATCCAGACCTCATGGGAAAGCAGAGAGTGTGTGTGTTCTCTCACTCTTTCTCTCTGTTGGGAGAGTGACCTGGCAGGAAGGAGGGCAGGAAACTATCACAGATGAGGTGCCCCCGTTGCCATTCTCTCGACAATTCTTTATGTGCCTACAGGCCCCCTCAAAGGTGGTGACATCCTTGTCTAACCAATGTGCTGCACTGGCTGTCAAACTTGCAAAACCATCTTTGCAAGAAGTTAATCCTGGAGAGTCACGGAAAGGCTTGGATGGGCACAAAGATGCCAGTTTCAGAGCGCCCCATTGCTCTAAATGTTACACCTGTCTTCACCCTCTGCATTATAAAGATGTCCGTAAACATGACATGAAGGCTGGCAACGTCAACCCCGCCATGTGGAAATCCCTTGCAGACAGCCGCAGTGCCTGGAGACAGACAGACAGGTCGTGCATCCATAGCTGTGACCATAGAAGGGAGGGAAGAAGGAAGGAAAATAATCGGTTGCACTGAGAGAAGAAATGCCATGGTGCATCTGCAGCAGCGCAACTAGATGATTTCATCTGCCCCTTGCTGCAACAAAACATGTCTCTCCCGTATCAGTCTCTACAGCCACAGCAGGTGCTGCAACCTTGCAGCCCAGGGGTCACCAACCTAAGGCCCATGGGCCAGAAGCGGCCCATGGAGGTCTTTTGACCGGCCCACAAGCTGCCCCCGAACCAAGCTGCCTGTTTGCGCACTGCGCTAAACCGGCGCAGCGTGGGGACTCGCTTCCACGGCACCGGAAATTGCGTCTGCGCACGTGCAGACACTGGAAATCACGTCTGCGCAAGCACAGATGCCAAAAATCGCGGGCGCAATCCGGCCCACGGAGGGATCTCCGCCGGGACCCGATCTGGCCCAGGCAAGATAAACCTTGCTGACCCCTGTTCTAGCCATTTGATATCACCCCCCAAGGCACACTCCTCCACTGCCTCCGGGGAAAGACGGATGCCAAGAGCTTCACCCTCAGCCTCTGCCAGGCTCTGCTTGTGAATCCCACACTTGGGATGAGTAGAAAAGGCTTCCCACAAGAAACACACACTCCTCTTTTGAGAACCATCCCCTGAACAGTATCCAGCCTTCACTTTACAGCAGGGCAGGACACTTTTTTCCTACAAAGGGTGACTGACCCACAAGAAAAAGTTCACTGGGAGCCACAACCAATGGTGGGTGTGAGCCAGAGCCAATGGTGGGCGGGGTTTGCAGCTGACCCCCCACCTTCCGCACCCACATTTTATCTCAGTAATCCTTACAAACAGCCCTGCACGGTAGGGCAGAATTATTGCTCCAGCACTGCAGGTGAAGAGGTGAGGTTAAGAGTGAGTGGGTTGCCTAAGTCCACCTCCTGAGTCTGGGGCAGTGGAGAGGCTCCAGCTGAGAGCTACACCTTCAGAAGAGGCACACCTGTGGAGGTAGGCTGGAATAATAGTCTCCTCTCCCTTGTTTACGTGGGATTCCCCCACTTTAACCCACTCTCAATCTGTCCCATCAGCAGAACTGGAGACCTGAATGCAAAAACATTTTGCAGAATGAGGGGCGGGTTCAAAGCACCTGAGTGATGATTATGCATTTCTTGAAACTTAGGATGGAACAATTTAGACCTCAAGCAGCAATTCCATGGCCTCCTCGGAGCTACAGTTTTGATTCGCTAATCAATCTGGCATGTTGTGCACATTTACGTACCTCTAAACTACCGGTATTTTGTTTGCTGTTTCACATTTCTGGGGTCCTCTAAACTCAAGAAGAACTGACAGACTCGGTTGCTTTTTAAAACATTCAAATGTTTCATCCAGCATTTTATTGCTGATTTTTGAGTGCTTTAAATTGCATTTAAATTATTCCAGAAAAAAAATTCCTTCCAGTAGCACCTTAGAGACCAACTAAGTTTGTCTTGGTAAATTATTGTTTGTTTTAAATTTATCTAACCTCCCTTGGAGTGGGGTTTGGGGTTGTTGTTGTTTTGCCCTGAAAAGTGTTAAGTATGGATTTAATGAATCAGGGTTTCCCTAACTTCACTGTTGGCAAACCAACCCAAATCTCTCCTTTCTTACTCCACCAGCACCGCTCCATGCACACAAATAAAGCAGAATCCGCCTTCCTATACTGGAGCTGACTGCTGTATTTAAAAGACGCTCTCTTTCCTGGCCCTTCCATTCTGAAAAAAAGCTGCAGCCCGTTGCATCTGCCGCCCTACAAACGTCCAAGACACAAACAAACACCGCTAATCTCAAAATGTCACACGCGCGTCTTTTGTTATTGGGGCAGCTGCCTCCTTGCAGCCCCAGCCCGCCCCGTCCTAGATCCCTGGGCGGGTTTCCTCCGAGGGATTCCCCCGAGCAGAGGCGCCCAGGGGCTGCAGTCCTCCTCCTCCGCGTTCACGTCTTTTCGGCAGGGGAGAAGGGGGAGGGAGAAAGGTGGGACGGACACCTAGGGAAGAACAAAGGCAGCGGCAGACAACAAAGGGGGGCCAGGTAGAGCAGGCAGCCAATCACATCGCAGGCGCGGGAGAGAGGGCTCGCCTAACAAGTGGTGGCCGCGCGCGGGGGGAGGGACGCGCCTCGCCGCGAGAGAAGGAAACCCCGCTCAAGTTGCGCTCTTGGGTCCCGATCCGCGCGGGCCACGCTCCCCCAACATCCGCGCCAAGCTCAGGCCCGATGGGGGTGGGGTGTGATGGGGGAGAGGGAGAAGGAGAAAGACGAGGGGCTTTCCATCCCCTGCCAGCCTTTTTCCTTTCTCTTTCAAATCCCACGGGAACAAATGGCTCCCGCCCTCCGTTGGCCGCCCGAGCTCTTTTTCCCGCCCAGCGCGCGGAGGGAGAGGCTCTCCAAAAGGAGTCCGAGAGAGGCAGCAGCAAGCAGCGCTCGCCTCTTTCCCTCCGGAGCCCAGGAATCTGCTGGGGGCAAAAAAGGGGGGGTGGCTTTCGGGCCGCTGCCTCCTAATCTCTGCTGCCCCACTCTGCCGCCCGGAACTTCCCAAGTATGTCTCTTAAAGGCCGCGTCAATAACTGCCCTTCTCTGATCATTCTATTAAAAATAAAAACAAATCTCCCCCCCTCCCTTCTTGGCTGCAATCTCTGCCAAGCCCCCCCCCCTCGAGCGCTCTTTTGCTTTCGCTTTGCTCCCAAAAAACTTCGCCAAAGGCGCGCGCAAGGAGCTGGGTAAATTCTCCAAACTCCAGGCGATCCACCTATGCAAAGATTGTGCCACCATCAATGCACAAGCGCGCGCTCCTCCCAGCGCAGAGTTCCGCTGCTTCCCTCAGCAAGGCCCTCTCCTTTCCCCCGCTGCCGGTTCAGCGACGCCCGGGGACCCTCCCCAAACCGCGGACCCTCCTTTACGCACGGAGGAAGGAGAGAGAGAGAGAAAGAGTGGGCTCACTTTTCTTTGCGCGCGTGCTCCAGCCCGGGGTCTGCAGGGGGCAGCCGCTCCGGATCAGCTGGAGAGGTCGCTGGTGGGCGGGAATGGGAAGAGCGGGGCTTTCCTTGGCGCCGGAGTCCTTCTCCTTCCCCGCCGCGCCGGGGGGTTTCCGACTCCCTCTGCCGCGCAAACCACGCCCCGGAGCCGGTCCCGCTCGGCCCGATCGATCGCTGCCTGCGGTTCTCCGGCGGGATCGCGGCGGCCGCCCCGGATGGAAAGAAGGGAGCGCGCGGGGGTTGGAGCGCCGCGCCTCGCCTCGCCTTGGCCGCCGGCCCGACAGTCCGCCCCCGGGAGAGAAGGAACAAGGAGGCTCCCTTCTCGCTCCCGGCCTAGTGTGCAGCTCCTCGCCGCCCGCCTCGCCCGGCCAGCGCGCAAACAAACAAACAGCACGTGGCGGGGAAGGCCGGGAGGAGGAGCAGGGAGGGCACCTGCTCGGAGCGGGCTTACTTGGTGGTGAGTGGAATTGCGCACCGTGGGATTTGGCCAAGCAGAGAAGGACGCAAGCGCTCTGCGCGGATTTTGCGCCCGATCCACCGGCGGCGGCGCGCCGCGGATTGTCCTTAAAAAGGGAGGCGTGGATGTTGCCGCAGGTCTTTAAAAAGTAGGGGCGCGGGACAGTCTTGTCACCTAGGAACAGGTGCGCGCGTGTGATCCAGCGTGAACTTCAGCAATCGGGAAGAGGGTGCAAGAGAAACCTTTGAAATCCCAGTTCTGATGCTCAGAAGGAGATATCCACCCAAAAGTAACTTGGGAAGCGGGCCATAAACAAGAAGCCTCTGCCATTGAATTTGGATCTAGTCCTGTTATAAAGACTTCGAAATACAAACACCTCTCAAAATACCTTGCCCTCCACCAGCACATTTTATGACTCAGGTTGCATGTTTGTGTGAATAAACCAAATATCACAAAGACAACCACAGTCTCTGAGGTCCCTCATTCCATGGAAACGAACCTTGAATTGCAGGGGGCTGGACTAGATGACCCCTAGGGGTCCCTTCCAGGTCTAAGATGCTATGACACCCTGGGTATGCTGCTGGAACCCCTGCCTGGGATCTTACACCGCTTGGAGATTGGGGTGGCGTGCAACAACATATATCTGTCAAGGATGCTTTAGTGGTTCTTATATGCCCCTTCCATTCTCTTATTTATATCTGAGGTGGGGAATCTGTGACCCATCAGTTCTGCAATGCTCTGAGCGGAGCTATTGGCCAGGGGGGGGGGGGGCAGGACACAAATTACCGGGTAGCTGCTGAACTAATAATTCAAGAAGCCGAAAGGAAGAGTACAAAGAGTTCCCCTTCCCATGTTAAGCAAGCAACACTGACCTTGCGAGACCAGCGATTTGTTAGCATAGTGTTTTCATAGAATCATAAGAGTTGGAAGGGACTCCAGGGGTCATCTAGTCCAACCCCCTGCAATGCAGGGATACGCAGCTGTCCCATACAGGGATCAAACCTGCAACCTTGTCATTATCAACACCATGCTCTAACCAACTGAGCTGTGTTTCGTTTTGTTTATATGATTGGCAGAAATATATATATCTTTTAATTGCAATTTTAACGAAGGAAGGGGGGAATTAGAAAACAATATATGAATAATACTAATAGTAACCAAAAAAATACTACTGTCAGTTCCCATTACAGTCATGCCTCAGGTTGCGAATGCTCCGTGTTGAGTACGTTCTGGTTGCGTACTCCACAAACCCGGAAGTGCAACATGGAGCGTGGACGCTTCTGCGCATGTCGCGCTTTTGCGCATGCACTAAAGCTCCGCCCGGGTTGCGCACTGTTCGGGGTGCAAACGGCAGATTTGGATCAGTACTTGCATCTTAAGTTGACCTTGGTGGCTAGGGCAGCTACAGATGGAAGAGCTACAGCCATTTCTGGACCAGCATAGCCTGACCAGTGTCATCCGTGTGCTGGTAACATCCAGGCTGGATTACTGCAGTGTATCCTTTGTGGGGCTGCCCTTGAGGCTGGTCCAAAAGCTGCAGCTGGTGCTCAATGTGGCGGTTCAGGGGAGCAGGATATTGCCAACACTTTACCCTGCTGTGGAAAGAATTGCACTGGCTGCGTATGAAATTTGGGGCCCAGATACCGGGTACCTGAAAGATTGTCTCGGCCCTTAGATACCAAATGAATCCCTGTGCTCTGCAGACGAAAGCCTCCCGCAGATGCCATCATAATCAGGAGGTACATTCCACCCAATGTAGGGATCAAGCCAACTTTTTTCCCTCTGGGAAGACTCTTACTCCTTGATTTCAGCAAATCACTAATGCCCAACCCTATTAGCTCTTGGTGATCTCGCTCAGTGGCTTCATACACCAATATTTAGTAGACTCAGTGACTATCGTGGAGTCTCCCAAACCAGTTCCTATGGAGGTGAGCTAATGGGATCACCCTTTGGCATGCAAAGTTACTGGAGAACCAAGTCCAAACACACACACATTCCACTTAGCTTAGCAGAAAGCTGTGGTCCAAAGGACCCTAACACAGAAACAAGTTTTCCCAGTCAATATCAACCCTGATCCCTTAGGGTGAATGGAGCAGGGTTGTTGTGTCATAAAGATTAGGGTTTGGGGGTTTGTTTTTGCAACCATGCTATGGGCTTTGCTCAAAGATGTGGATGGTTAAAAACTGTCAAATTTGATACGACAGTAGTTTTATTTATTTGAAGCCAAACTTTATCCCAGCAACTTTCGCCCCACCCAGCTGTCGCAGGAGAAAGTTACAGCTTCAGGGAGCGGCCAGTCAGAACCTGAGAGCTGCCTCACCTTAGCAACCACCGGCACTAATTATATTCTAACTCTGTAGAAAGGTGTTTCTGCCACTGCAGAAAAGGCCCGTTCTCATGTTACCACCCTCCAAATCTCCAAAAGTGTGCATATACATACATACGCGGGGCTGCCCTTGAAGCTGACCCAGAAACTCCAGCGGGTGCAGAATGCCGCGGCGAGGCTCCTTACGGGGTCCTTGCCGCTGGGACCACATTCATCCAGTGCTTTACCAGCTGCACTGGCTCCCGGTGGAGTACAGGATCAGGTTTAAGGTGATGGTTTTGACCTTTAAAGCCCTATGCGGCCTAGGACCCTTGTACCTACGGGACCGCCTCTCCTGGTATGCCCCGCAGAGGACCTTAAGGTCCACAAATAACAACACTTTGGAGGTCCCGAGCCACAAGGTTGTTAGACTGGTCTCAACTAGGGCTAGGGCCTTTTCAGTACTGGCCCCAATTTGGTGGAACACTCTGTCACAAGAGACCAGGGCCCTGCAGGATTTGACATCTTTCCGCAGGGCCTGCAAGACAGAGCTGTTCCGCCTGGCCTTCGGGTTGGACTCCCCTTATGATGTTTCCTCCCCTTATGATTTTGATTATGGGCGATAATGAAGCGGCATTTTAAATTTTAAATTGTATTTTAACCTGTATTTTAATTAACGGTTTTTTCTTTCTTTTATATTTTATTGTAATTTTATTGATGTTAGCCGCCCTGAGCCCGGTTTCAGCTGGGAAGGGCGGGGTATAAAAGTGCAAGTAGATAAATAGGAACCGCTCCGGCGGGAAGGTAAACGGCGTTTACGTGCGCTGCTCTGGTTCGCCAGAAGCGGCTTTGTCATGCTGGCCACATGACCCGGAAGCTGTACGCCGCCTCTCGGCCAATAAAGCGAGATGAGCGCCGCAACCCCAGAGTCGGACATGACTGGACCAAATGGTCAGGGGTCCCTTTACCTTTACCTTACCCCGCCCATATGGCCGGGTCTCCCCAGCCACTCTGGGCGGCTTCCAACAAATATCAAAATACATATATATATATTACCATTAGGTCCAGTCGCAGACGACTCTGGTGTTGCGGCGCTCATCTCACTTTACTGGCCGAGGGAGCCGGCGTACAGCTTCCGGGTCATGTGGCCAGCATGACTAAGCTGCCTCTGGCGAACCAGAGCAGCGCACGGAAACGCCGTTTACCTTCCCGCCGGAGCGGTACCTATTTACCTACTTGCACTTTGACATGCTTTCGAACTGCTAGGTGGGCAGGAGCAGGGACCGAGCAACGGGAGCTCACCGCGTTGCGGGGATTCGAACCGCCGACCTTCTGATCAGCAAGCCCTAGGCTCTGTGGTTTAGACCACAGCGCCACCCGCATCCCTCCAGTGCCACCTTAGAGAGTTTGTTATTGGTATGAGCTTTCATGTGCATGCACACTTCTTCAGATACCAAAGGATTGCAGCCTTAGCCACCTACTACCCTAAACAAGCTCTCGGGAGAGGAAACAAGCAGGTGGTGATGCCAGTCTTTCGCACAAGCAGCCTCCCCAGTCAATGCCCCCTTTCACAGGAGAACTGGTTTTCAAAGGCATCCGGTTCCCGATGCAACGCTTTGGTGGGTCTCCAGGTCTCGCAGCTGTTGCATTGATTAGCAGCACCGGGACAAAGCTGCAAGCTTTCTCTGCCTTTTTCCGGCGATGTCTGCCTGGCTTTGACTTCCATGTGTTGTTGCATTTGGGAGAACCCTCAGGCAAACCCTGTACACCCCTCTCCTAAGCCAGCTGGAGCAACCAAGTCAGAGAACAGCAGTTGCAGCAGTGGAGAGCTCTTTCTTAGGTGTGGGGCTTGGCCGGAGTGCAGCAGTCCTGGCAGCATCTCTGCCAGGTAGAGAGGCTTGGAGAGGCACATTTGCCCCCTGGGCGTGAAGTTCCTAACCCCCTTAACCAACATACCCCTGGCCCCACTGCAAAACTATGACCGATCCTGCAATGGGCCTCTTCCAACTGTCTCCAACGTTACAGCCAAGAGAAGATTCAGGAAAGTGACTCACTTTCTGTGCTAGGAAGCAGCAGAGATGGCTGTGATCAGATGAGCTTCAGCGCTAGCTTTTCAAAACCCCGGAAATGCACGGTGCTTTTTGTTTTAATTGCCAATTTAATTTGTCCATTAATTGTTCAGCGCTAAACGTTAGCCAGGATGACAAGTTTTCCCAAGATGCTAATGAACATCAGAAAACGAACTGGCAAGGAATTAGTTACAGGTAGATAGCCGTGTTGGTCTGTCATAGTCAAAACAAAATAAAAGAATTCCGTCCAGTAGCACCTTAGAGACCAACTAAGTTTGTTAGTAGCACCTAAACTTAGTGGGTCTCTAAGGTGCTACTGGAATGAATTTTTTTATTTTGTTTTGGCAAGGAATTAAACAGTCTCTTAATGTTACTGCTTGGGTGTTGAATGGATTGGTTTTCTTAGATCAATTGATTGAAAACACTTTCAATATAGGCTCAAATTGTGCCAGTGATTGTCAGGCAGCTGATCTTTTTTTAAAAAAAAATAAATGCAAGATGATGATGATGATGATGATGATGATTATAAATGGATGTCATTGTTAATGCAATCGAAATTAAAAATTAAAAAAACAGTCCAGTAGCACCTTAGAGACCAACTAATTTTGTTGGTTATACCTAGAACAAACTTAGTTGGTCTCTAAGGTGCTACTGGACTGTTTTTTAATTTTTTATTTCGACTGCATCAGACCAACACGGCTACCTACCTGAATTGTTAATGCAAGTGCTTATAAAAAGTGTTCCATTGGCAATCAGCATCTTACAAAGGATTATGCCTTCCACTTCATATGTCATGCTGCAGGAATGCCTCTCCTGGGACTCAGCCTGCTGTGACAAGCATGTCTCTATAAACAAAACTTGTGTCTTGCTTCAGAAACCCTCTTGCTGTTGTTGTTAATTAAATTTGTATTTTTATCCAAAGATAACAGGGCCGCTTGCAACATAAAAATACAGAGTAAGAACACAAAATACATAATGAAACAGAAACAAAAACAATAATCCCCCTCCCACAAACGCATTGCATATTTTACCCATACGCAGATTTAATTCCTAGAGTAATCAGTTCAATATGTCCTTAGCGCCCGCATGTAGCCCTGGTCTGAGACATAAAATAGTGCCCTTATAGAAGACCCTCTTTCCCAGGCAAACATCTGAAGAAGTGTACATGCACACGAAAGCATATACTAACAAACTTAGTTGGTCTCTAAGGTGCTACTGGACTCTACATAAAAAAGGGGGCGGAGCAGGGGGTACATTGGGGGTGGGTCGCCCCGGGTGCCACCCTGGAGGGGGTGACACTTGGCGCCCCCCGCGACTCCCAAGCCAAGCCCCACTGCCTGGTAAAAAGCCTCGCTCCACGGCTTGCTCGCTCACCTGCTCTGCGCGTGCGTTGCTTCTTCCTGCTTGGGCAGAGGCGAGGGGCGGGCCAGGGAGGGGCGTCCACCCGAGCAGGAAGAAGCAACGCACGCGCCAAGCAGGTAAGCGAGCAAGCCGCCAAGTGAGGCTTTTTACCGGGCGGCAGGGCAACGGCGCCTCCCAAGCTGCCCGGTAAAAAGCCTCGCTCCGCGGCTTGCTGGCACCCCGCTACGTAGCACGCAAGCGCAGCGCCGCGATGTATGCATCGCACGTCACGACGCTGCGCATGCACGCTACGTAGCAACACCCCGGTGTGCCCAAGCGGCTTCCTATGCCACTGTGTGTGTGTGTGTGTGTACACACACACATATATACAGTGGTGCCTCTGGTTACGTACTTAATTCGTTCTGGAGGTCCGTTCTTAACCTGAAACTGTTCTTAACCTGAAGCACCACTTTAGCTAATGGGGCCTCCCGCTACTGCTGTGCCGCCGCTGCCCGATTTCTGTTCTCATCCTGAAGCAAAGTTCTTAACCCGAGGTAATATTTCTGGGTTAGCAGAGTCTGTAACCTGAAGCGTATGTAACCTGAAGCATATTCCACCTAAACCTGAAGATTACACCTAAACATTAGAAAGAACTTCCTGACAGTAAGAGCTGTTTGACAGTGGAATTTGCTGCCAAGGAGGGTGGTGGAGTCTCCTTCTTTGGAGGTCTTTAAGCAGAGGCTTGACAGCCACCTGTCAGGAATGCTTTGATGGTGTTTCCTGCTTGTCAGGGGGTTGGACTGGGTGGCCCTTGTGGTCTCTTCCAACTCTATGATTCTATGATATGTAACCCGAGGTACCACTGTGTGTGTGTGTGTGTGTGTGTGTGTGTGTGTGTGTGTGTGTGTATGACTGCGTCAGACCAACACTGCTACCTACCTGAATCTCTCCTTGGTGCAACCTTGCCCAGCCAGTTGCCTGCGGGATGTAACATAAGCAGTCAAGTACAACACTTCCTGTTTGCCCAGAGTGGACACACAGGGGCATGTTACTCCAGCCAGGAGGACTTCCTGCCACATCTGGTCTGGAGCTTCCTCCCCCTGTGTGTAACCAGGTAGATGGGCATGAACCTGGGAGACCCCATAAAAGGGCCGGTCACGCAACCATCTTCCTCTTTGACTCTTACTGCTTTCTTCTGATACTGAAGCTTTCATGGGCTCAATCCCCATATGGGATGAACTTAAGTTGTAATCTGTAACTATAAACTAAAGCCTGCCTTCAGGGAACCTACTGTGAACTGAATGTAAGTAAACTTCTTATCATTATTTTAAGAAAAGACTGTTGTGTCTTTATTCTTTTTAGAAGAGATGAAAGGCGAATTTACCAGGAACAAAACCCAATCTGGACAAAGCTAGATTGGATTGCTTAAGTAAAGAGATTCAAATGAATCTACCAACTAGCTTCCTGCTATATACTGGGGAATGTACTCTGCTACTGACTCACTAGCGTGAGCAAGGAAGGATAATATTTAATCAATCTATCCTTTCCTACTATCCACAACATTCCCACAGTGCCAGCTTCCAGATGGCTTGGACTACAACTCCCATGAGTCCAAGCCGTTTGGAAGTCGGCACCGGGGCTGGGGGAAGGCTGTATTGGAGACCCAAACTGCTGCTTTCCGATCTATAACAGCGTGGCGCCCTCCAGCGGCTGTTGGGACTACAGTTCCCATCATGCTTGACCACTGTCCATGCTGGCAGCATCACATTGGCTATCCCTGATCTATACTCACGGCCAGGGCTGCGACCTATCACCCTCCACCAATTATAAAAGCCTTTACTGCCTCTTGACAAACTACAACTCCCAGGATTCTTTGCAGGGAGTGTGTGCATGTAGCCCTTAATGGCACAACCTGAATTTGCCAGTATGTGATTTAATCCCACCCAAAAATAGCAACAGTCTGGAAGTGAATAGAGAGGGAGGAAATGGGGCAGGGCAAACTGGGGCCTCACATTCTGGCTCGGCCGCTGTTGCTTGTTTTTACTCTTTGCAGCCCAGTGGATATAATTAGCAACTGGCTATCTGTCCCATTTTGCCTAGGAACAGCTCCAGTGTATTTTAAGGCTGGTTTCATCTTCTGCATGACTGGAGAATCTCTTGCAGAGCTTTCCAAGACGTTCCCACTGTGTCACATTACCAAGGAGGTTCCTGAAGGATTTCGCTGTCAGGATGTAGTTTCTTAATCAATGCAGTCAGGATAAAGGTGTTGTTTTGTTTTGTTTTTACTTGGTTTTACTGAAGCAGCTAAAAGGGGAGGGAAACATGGTTTTGAGAAGTTAGGGGTTCTAAGTTGGGGTTTTTTGAGCTACCGGTAGTTTCAGCAATAAAAAAATTCTGGGACTTGCTTTAATTTTTTTAATGTATAGTTTAACAAAGTAATAATAATAATAATAATATTAATAATAATAAGTGCACCCCCACTCCCGAGACCATTCCATTGTAACTATCCAACCTCCCAAAATTTCAACACCTCTTGCGATGGTTCGACCCTTCTCCATTTTAAAAGTACAAATTGTACAAACACTTTCCATATCTCCTCAAAATCCTGCATATTCCCTGTCTTACTTTAGCAGCACATGTCCATTTATTATTAATTGCTATATCCCACATGAGGCTCTGAGTTAGCAAGCAGACCGGGAAAGCAGCTTTGAGGGTTTTTGATTTTTTTTTTCTACAATCAAGCGGAATATAAATTTAATGAAATAAACAAGCAAATAATAAAATACAGCCTCTTGAGGGACGATTCAGATTTTGAAAACTGGACCTCAGTGTCCAGGTTGAATGATGGGGATGGAGACGCTCCTTCAGGTATACTGGGCCGAGGTCATTTAGGGCTTTAAAGGTCAGCACCAACACTTTGAATTGTGCTCAGAAACACACTGGGAGCCAATGAAGATCCTTTAGGACCGGTGTTATATGTTCTCAACGGCCACTCCCAGTTGCCAGACTAGCTGCTGCGTTCTGGATTAGTTGTAGTTTCCAAGTCTCATTCTAAGGCAGTTCCACGTAGAGCGCATTGCAGTAGTCCAAGCGGGAGATAACTAGAGCATGCACCACTCTGGTGACGACGACGACAATATCAACAACAACATCAACAACAACAATAATAATTTATTATTTATACCCCACCCACTCTGGGCTTCCAACAGAATATTAAAATGCAATAGTCTATTAAACATTAAAAGCTTCCCTAAACAGGGCTGCCTTCAGATGTCTTCTAAAAGTCTGGTAGCTGTTTTTCTCTTTGACATCTGGTGAGAGGGTGTTCCACAGGGCGGGTGCCACTACCGAAAAGGCCCTCTGCCTGGTTCCCTGTAGCTTTGCTTCTCGCAGCGAGGGAACCGCCAGAAAGGCCCTCAGCACTTGATCTCAGTGTCCGGGCAGAAGGATGGGGGTGGAGACGCTCCTTCAGGTATACTAGAGACCGAGGTGAGACGGCCAGCGGGCAAGTAGGGTCTCAGCCTGTGTACCAGATGGCACTGGACAGCTGCCTTGGACACAGAATTGACCTGTGCCTCCATGACAGCTGTGAGTCCAAAATGGCTCCCAGGCCGCACACCTAGGAAGCGCTGTTCCCATAATGTACTTCACAAGGAACTGTTGCTGGAATGATGCCTGATGATACAAGGATCTGTAAGGCTTGCCATACTGGAAATGTAGTACCAGCTGCTCCTGACCCAACAGGGTGCCACTAACCCTTTATTTAATTCATATCTTTTCCAGCAAAAAAAAAAAAGGCTCCCAAAACAACTTACAATGAAAATCCAAATAAAGCTAAAATAGAAATGTTATGTGTTGGGGGGGGGGGGAGCTGTTGGGGACACAAACCAGCTTCCAGGTTCTTCCCTCTGGGGAAGGGGCAGGGGAGAGAGAGCAGCAGGTGGAGGTTGGAGCTGGTAAAGAAGGCAATTGTTAGGAGCAGCCTTTCCTTAGATCTGCAGAGTCTCCTGCTCCCTGGCAACTGATGGCATTGTCCAGATGGCACTGGCTCTTCCCTGCAGAGGGATGAGGCAGGAGCAGCAGCAAGTGAAGATGCCAACTCACAAAAACAGTCCTCCCATTGATCTGCAGGCTCTTCTAACTTAAAGGTAAAAGGACATAGCTGTCAACTTTCGGATTTGAAAATAAGGGATGCCACAAGGGCGGTGCAATGGCACCAAGTAGCCTTGCCACCCTGCGCTCCAGAGGCTGCGCGCGAACGGGTGAGCGGAAGAGCGAGCGCGTAGACGGCAGGCAGGCTGTCTGTCTGGTTGGGCATGAGGGTCTGGCTGCACAAGGCATGCAAGCTCCGCCCCCAGTCGGTCTCAGACTCCTTATTGGCAGCCGAGCAATGCAGCTGAGGAGCCTCCCTGGCCGGCAGGGAGGGAGAGGAGCTGCTTCCTTTGAAATCTGGGAAATTTAAGGGATATCAACAATCTGGGATAGCAGCGGGAAACGGCATTGGAATAAGGGAGTTTCCCTCAAAAAAAGGGAGGGTTGACAGCTATGTAAAAGGACCCCTTCCTCCCCCACAACAAACACACTGTGAGGTGAGTGAGGCTGGGAGACTTCAGAGAAGTGTGACTAGCCCAAGGTCACCCAGCAGCTGCATGTGGAGGAGCGGATATGCGAACCCGGTTCACCAGATTACGAGTCTACTGCTCTTAACCACTACACACTGGTTGGACACCAACTTTTGCCCCCCCCCCAAAAAAACTGGGGGCGCTGGGCAGTTTTTTGCACCCCGGCACCGCATATGCTAAAGACTGCCCTGATTGGCTACACTGACTGGCAGCAGCTCTCCAGGGTTTCAGCAGAAATATACATGGGAGAAAAGGTAAATGTTTAATAGTACCCCATCCTTTTTGCGGTAGGAGCTGGTATGATCACCTCTTCATTACTCCTTCAAAGATTATCAGACAGAGGAGAGGAACTTCAGAGTCCTAAAGAGAGAGTAGCACATATTTTGGGAGCAACAGTGACCTCTAGTGGGGAAACCTCTGAGCACATTACAATTACAAGGCTTAGGGGGGTGACTTTAATGAGAATCTGGGTTAAAAAAAATTCCCCAAGCAGGAAACAGAGCGTGCCAATTTTTAAAATGTTATTCTCGCAGGAATGCCGAGAAAACACACTGGAAACACAGCTCTGAGTGAAGATGAGGTCTGCAACAACAGACTTTCTTCCTTGCTTATAATGAATTCATAACCAGGCCTTTTCCAGGTTAAAGCGTCGGTTGTGCGATAATAAATGTTCCTATTTGCGATCCAAAATGTGGTTATAAAATGCTTACAGTCCCGATCCAAGAACAGATATTTGGATGGTGTCCAACTAAATAATGCTCAAGAGTACCCTGTTTCCCCTTTTTTAATACGTAGTCATAAAGTAAGCCATGGCAGGGTTTTTTTACCTTTGTGAGAAGTAAGACGTACCCCAAAAGTAAGCCCTGGTGCCGCCATTGTTCCCGTCGCCTCCTCAGCCCCTCCTGCGTGTGCAGGGAGCCAGCGAACCAGTGAGAGGCATGGGGGGGGGAACGCGCCTCTTGCGGAGTTCTGCCCCGCCTGCTTAGCGTGCAGGGAGAGGCGCGGGGGGGGGGAGACGCCTCTTCCTGCCCCGCCTGTTCCCCGTGCACAGGGAGCCAGCGAACCAGCAAGAGGCGCAGGGGGGGAAATGCGCCTCTTGCGGAGTTCTGCCCCACCTGCTCAGCGCGCAGGGGGAGGCTGTACTGTACCATACTGACGTAATAAAAATAAGACATTCCCCTGAAAATAAGCCACCCTGTGTGTTTTTGAGGGGAAAAAATTATAAGACGGTGTCTTAAAAAGGGGGAAAGACGGTAATTGTCTTCATCGTATGCTTTAATTAATAAAAGATTTTTTTTTAATATACCATGGTGGCTTACAAGAATATAAAAGCATAAAACCACGCAATGAGTCTACTCAGAGTAGGGCTAACATTGAACGCAGTCCTGGCTTCCGGTTGGCGATGCCGGAGGAGAAGGTCGGGGGGACATGTCGCTCCTGACATTCCCCCGTCCGACTGGGAAAAAGGGACATCGCGCCAGCGCCGCGATCCCTAAAACCCCCGGGAAGGGTGTCCCGGGGTCCACAGGACCTGCATAGGCTCGGACGCCAGACCTGCTCCTCGGGAGACCGCAGCAAGGGCTCCCGAGTGTGAGCGGGCGGCGGAGCCACAGGGTCCGCTAACTCCCCGTCGGGCGAAGCTGCGAGACCGACTCCTCGGAGCACGCTGATTTCTCCAAGACCTGCAATTGGAATCGTGAGTAAAATGCAGAAAAAAGGGAATTTGGACTAAATTTGGACTGGATTGGAATGAAAACACGGAGGTCCGTTCCTTTCCATTGATACAGTGAAACAGGGAATAGCTACAGTTGCACTGAAAAGGATTGAATTGACTCTTTTGTTATGCGGCTTTAAATTAACCCTTGAGCCTCCCCTGGTCCTGGGGGAAGCAGAAGGAACTGTGATAGAACTGTGGATTATTCTAAGTTGAAAAGCTGTGAATTTTATAAGAGGAAAAGTTGGGGAAAGTTTTTTAGAAGTTTTTAAAAATATAAGAACTGTGATCAAGGAAAATGGCGAAGAAACCGGATATTACTTGGCAAACTGTGCTGGAGAAGATGCAGGAATACATTGCGGAACTGAGAGAGAGGAATGCTATGGGAAAGTCTGTGGATGAGATAAGGCAAAACCCAAACACCGTGCCGGCTGGAACAGATGTACAAAAAATCAAGGAACTAACAGGATCCGTCAAGGCTGGACAATGTAAGACTATTTTGGCAAACATCAGCTGCAGGAAGAGACTTTACAACCGAAAGAGAAAATGTGCTGTCACTTCAAGAAATAAGAGAAGAATCATAAGAATCACAAGGAAAAACAGCACACAGATACTGACCGACAAGCAGAGGAAGGGAAGCCGAGACGAACTGATTATGAATTGGGAAGGCTGGTTACGGTTTTTGGAAAAAGCCTTGCTGGATGATACAATGCAGGACTCCCTCTGGTTCTGGGTTTCACAACCAGCAGGTATAGGATAAGAACTGTTAAAGTTACGGCCTGATTTGTGGACTTATGGTTTTAGATCTATGGACACGCCAGGGATTCTAAAAAATTATGATAAGTATGATAATGTAATTAATATTGCAAATAATAGTTGCGCACCCGGGGACCGGGGGAGGCAAGAGGGATGTAGATGAAGAAACATAAGTGATTTAATGGATTTAAGAAATGATAAGTTGGAAGATTGAAGTTTGATATTAGGAAAATAATTATTGGATTATGAATTTAGGAACCTGTTAAAAAAAATGGATATATGTAATTAGTTGGTAAACAATGGAGTGGACGAGAGGAAGCATGACAATGATTGTAACAAAAGTGAGCTGGCCTGAAACGGGGCCAGACAAATATTGTAAAACCAATAAAAATTATTTGAAAAAAAAAAACATTGAACGCAGTCCTTTAAACACAACTGAAACTGGGTGGGCAACTTAGTTGTGATTCGTCTAAAGCGGGCTTCCTCAGCCTCGGCCCTCCAGATGTTTTGGGACTACAACTCCCATGATCCCTAGCTAGCAGGACCAGTGCTCAGGGACGATGGGAATTGTAGTCTCAAAACATCTGGAGGGCTGAGGTTGAGGAAGCCTGGTCTAAAGCATGAACGACTGCCACAGGACTCGAGTGTGAATAGTTTTAGCTGGATTGGGACAAATGTGCTAAATTCGGGAACAGAGCAATCCAAATCCCCTTTATGCAGGGAGCTTCATCAGGGAATAATGAAATTCAAAACAGGAGCAATTAATTGCGTGTTTATTTGAAATTCCAATTAAAACAATTTACTTTAATTCGACAAAACTGATAAACTTGTTCAGTGATGCCAGCTTGTCAAAGTCTGATATTCATTTACAGACCCTCGTAGGTGCTAGGACTGGCAGAAGAGGCCCTCTTTGTTTTCCAGAAGCTGAGACGCTCAGGGTGTGTCGGCATAAGACAGGGCCTTCTCTGTGACAGCCCCTAAGTTGTGGAACTCACTCCCCAGAGAGGTGCACCTGGCTTCTTCCTTGTACAGCTTTTGAAGAATGTTGAAGACACACCTCTTTATTCTATCTTCAGTCACATTATTATTGTATATTTATTTATGGTCCACCTTTTTCCCTGACAGGACTCAAGGCAGCTTACAGATAAGAGCAATAATCACTAGAAACATGGGGGAGGGGGGATAATTGGAATATTTTAGGACCTGTCTTATTTCTGTAGTTTAAAGTTGTTTTAAACTTTTTAATATTGTGGGACCTTAGGGTAATAAATAAGAATGATATTAGTAATGTATTTAGGATGTATTTTAATTGATTGCCTGATTTTATGTTAATGTGTTATACATTTGATGTTAGCCGCTCTGAGCCCGGTTTTGGCCAGGGAGGGCAGGGTATAAATTATTATTATTATTATTATTATTATTATTATTAAGTGCACTGTGACGCAGAAGAAGGGGTTGCCATTTGCTGCTCCACCTCAGGGAGCAAAAGACGTTGAGTCAGCCCTATAATTGAAATATAAGAAGGATTTATTTATTTAGGTATAAAGGGTAATGGTATATTCTGTTTTTGTGTATTCTTATATTGGAAAAATAGGTGAAAGTATATTAAAAATAGCATTAACAGGAGCTTAATAGAAGGGACACGAAGTAGAAATTTAGGAAGTCATTTTTAAATTTTGTGTTTGGTTTTTTTTTTGTCTTGATTTGTCTTTGTTGTTGCCTTTGTTGTTTTAGTGGTTGCTTGTAAATTTGTAAATTTGCCATAATTGTGTTCGTTGTATATTTGTTGTAATGTTTTAAGAAGCTTGAATAAAGTATTTTTAAAAATTTATTTTTTTAAAAAAAAAAAGATGTTGAGTCAGCCCTGACAGAAGAACTATTTTATTTATTAAATTTGTATACTGCCCTTCATCCATAAATCTTGGGGCTATTCACAGCATAATTGGGGAAGACTAAAGGGAATTGCAGTCAGAACAACCAAGGGAAGAGTGTCTTCCACCCTTGGGTGCTGCAGAGTCCAAGAAGGGGTGGTCTGGGTGTCATTGAGCTTGCAAGCTGATATAAAGGGCCCAAGCAGAAAGTCAGCAAGTATGGTTCTTCTGTAAATCATCATCAGAATTCTTCTTCTTGTTAACCAACCACAAACCGCGTAGTTCTGTCTCTTTTCCTGGTGGTTTTCCAACTGACCGGGTGTTTCTCTTCAGCCTCTGCACCACCAAACAAGTAGGGTGTGCAACAGCTAGAAGCCACCAGCCATCCCACCCCTCAACTCAGATTTCCGTAAGCATCAGTTTCATTAAAAGAACTGGGCTGTATCTCTGTTCGTTGGTGGAAGGAAGACGTTGCCTCCCTCTCCTGTTCCGCCGACAGATTCCTCCCATCAGTGAACCGGCAGCTCTGGATTTCACCCAATATCTGTCACCCAGGTAAACAAAAGATTTAGAGAAACAGTCATCTGCAGCTCAACCTTCATGGCAATGTATTCTAGTCTGCAAAGGAATTTCAGAAATAGACTGGAAAGAGAAGTTGCTGAATTGCAACTCATTACCAAGCTTAAAACCATGGAGAGACCTGGTCTGAACAAAGACATTGGATTCTTATCTCATTATACATGACAAAGCTTTTTTAACCTTCTCACCCCTTGCTTTTTCCTGTAAGACTAATTGCAGCTGTTAACAGTCGTCAACAGGTTTACCACAGCTATCAACCTTTCACCCATTCCCACCACCCCTCTGAGTAATACCCCTCCCCACCCTCTCACTATATATAAGGGTCTGGTGACTTCTGTTTCAGTGTATCTGAAGAAGTGTGCATGCACACGAAAGCTCATACCAAGAACAACTTACCGTAGTTGGTCTCTAAGGTGCTATTGGAAGAAATTTTTTTATTTTATTTTGCTTTGACTATGACAGACCAACACGGCTATCTACCTTTTTCTAGTCTGCTGTAGATCTTCCGTATTCCACCAGGGGGCTTTGCAGCACAATAAATATTTCTGCTTCGGAGATCACTGTCGCCAAATCTTAAAATCAACTGCTCACAAGTTTAAGCTGGAAATGGGAACGTGGAAAGCACAGTGCATGTAAATCCATGTGTATATTCTCTTTTTAAGGCTCTTTAAAGGACATGGTTACACTGAAATCAGCATTTGAATTTGTCCTTAATTATATATTGATTATATTCTAGAGAGAGAGAGGATAAACAGTGAAGATAAGAGCAAGGCAGCATAGGCACCATAAATTTAAATCTCATTACTGCCTTTGCTAAGAATCCTGGGAACTGTAGTTTACTCCCCAAAGAGTTACAGTTCCCAGCTCCCTTAACAAACCTCAGTCCTCAAAAGTTACTAGCCTACATGTGTTTTAAGAGCTAGTAGCTTGTGCTTCTGTCCTTGCTGCAGACCCCTCCTTTCTCTGTAACCATCATGGAAACACGGGGGACTAGCAGCTTAGCCAGCTAGCAAAAAACGCAAAATTCGCTTCTATGAAAACAGCTGGAGGAGGAGGAGGGGCAGATCTGAGGCCAGACAGGTTCCTCTCCCTCCTCAGCCAACATGGAAATCATCTTCAAAACTCCATCTTAAACCGCAGACTTTGAGGATGGCATAGCATGTCCCACATTTTAGATACCAACTAACTCATGTGCGTACAAACATTTCGTTCTGCACCCGTCCTGGCAAAATTCAAAAGCTTAATTAACAGCGGCGACTAGTCCCAGGCTGCCTCTGATGGGAATTGCAGGGGCGGGGGGAAGCACTATTGCATTCAAGTCCTTTTTGCAGGTTTCCCATAAAAATGGGTAGAATTGTGGAGTTGGAAGGTACCAGTACTCAAGGGTCATCTAGTCCAACCCCCTGCAATGCAGGAATCTCGGCTAAAGCACCCATGGCAGATGGCCATCCAACCTCTGCATATAAACCTCCAAGGAAGGATTGCCCACCAACTCCCGAGGGAGCCCATTCCACTGTCAAATGGCTCTTACTGTCAGAAAGTTTTTTCGAATGTTTAGTCGTAATCTTCTTTCTTGTAACTTGAAGACATTGGTTCGAGTCCTACCCTCCAGAGCAGGAGGAAACAAACCGCTTCTGGCGCACCGGAACACCGTGACGGAAACCAGAGCGCATGGAAACGCCATTTACCTTCCCGCCGCAGCAGTACCTATTTATCTACTTGCACTGGCGTGCTTTAGAGCTGCTAGGTTGGCAGGAGCTGGGACAGAGCAACGGGAGCTCGCTCCGTCATGGAGATTTGAACCGCCAACCTTCTGATTGGCAAGCCCAAGAGGCTCAGTGGTTTAGACCACAGCGCCACCCACATCCCCACATTATTCTCATTAAACCTATTGGAACATATGAAGCAGCCATATGCATTCAGTTCAGTATCACCTACACTGTCCAGCAGCAACCCTCCAGGGTTTGCAAGCAGGAGTCTTTCCCCAGACCTACCTGGAGACGTGGGTGGCACTGTGGTCTAAACCACAGAGCCTAGGGCTTGCTGATCAGAGGGTTGGTGGTTTGAATCCCGCGATGAGGTGAGCTCCCGTTGCTTGGTCCCTGCTCCTGCCAACCTAGCAGTTCAAAAGCACGCCGAAGTGCAAGTAGATAAATAGGTACTGCTGTGGCGGGAAGGTAAACGCCGTTTCCGTGCACTGCTCTGGTTCGCCAGAAGCGGCTTAGTCATGCTGGCCACATGACCTGGAAGCTGTACAGCAGCTCCCTCGGCCAGTAAAGCTAGATGAGCGCCGCAACCCCAGAGTCATTCGCGACTGGACCTAATGGTCAGGGGTCCCTTTACCTTTACCTTTTACCTGGAGATAGTGGGAATTGAACCTGGGACTTCTGGCATGCACAGTACATGCTCTGCCATTCAGTCGCAGCCCTGCGCCTTCGGAGCAATCTTTGACCCACTGGCTATCAGTCCAAATTTGCTATCTTGCTTGATAACAATCTTTGCAAATGCTGGCTGTTCCTGCATTCCAGCTTTAATCACCCCAACGCTGCTGGTGCATTCATTGTGACTCAACTCCACGGTCTCCTCCTCTCCTCCCCGTTGCAATCTCTCCCCTTTTACATCCCAATCCATCCTTGCTTGTGGCGTCTGCTGCTCCAGCTCTGCCATCTGAAGGCCTCCGACTCCCTGGAAAGGCTCCATCATTTCTGCCTTGCTGCCCCCATATGCTTGGGACTAACTCCCAGAAACCCTCATGGTACCCACTTCCATAAAAGGTAAAGGGCCCCTGACCGTTAAGTCCAGTCACGGACGACTCTGGGGTTGCGGTGCTCATCTCCTTTTACTGGCCGAGGGAGCCGAAGTTTGTCTGCAGACAGTTTTTCTGGGTCATGTGGCCAGCATGACAAAGCCGCTTCTGGCGAAACCAAAGCAGCGCACGGAAATGCCGTTTACCTTCCCGCTGGAGCGGTACCTATTTATCTACTTGCACTTTTTTGGCGTGCTTTCGAACTGCTAGGTTGCCAGGAGCCGGGACAGAGCAATGGGAGTTCACCCCGTCGTGGGGATTTGAACTGCCCACCTTCTGATCGGCAAGCCCAAGAGGCTCAGTGGTTTAGACCACAGCACCACCCGCGTCTGCCCACTTCCCTACGTCCCTTCAAAACCCTTCTTAAAAGATCCGCCAGGCGCGAACCGAAGATGGCAGGCTGGCAGAGCTACATGGATAACCTGATGTGCGATGGCTGCTGCCATTGTCGGCTACTGTGACACCAAGTACGTCTGGGCAGAGACGGCCGGGGGCATCTTTCAGAGCATTATGGCTGTAGAAATAGATATGATTGTAGGAAAAACCGCGAAGGTTTCTTCACCAATGGTCTAACTCTGGGTGCAAAGAAGTGCTCTGTGATCAGAGATAGCCTCTATGTGGATGGTGACTGTACAATGGACATCAGGACAAAAAGCCAAGGTGACGAGCCAACATATAATGTTGCTGTAGGCAGAGCTGGTCGAGTCTTGGTCTTTGTCATGGGCAAAGAAGGGGTCCATCATGGAGGTGGATTGAATAAGAAGGCATAAAGGGACCCCTGACCATTAGGTCCAGTCGTGTCTGACTCTGGGGTCCCTCTCCTCCCTCCAACCATTCACCATTGTCCCACCACCACTCCCTGGGCTCTGTGCCGTCTTCCCTTGGGGGTTCCCTGACTGGTGCCTCCCACCCCTCCTCTGTCTCCAGCCAGTGCATGACAACATAGTTGCATCAGTTTGTGCAAGATCCCATGATCAACAGACAAGAACTCGTGTCTGTGAGTGCCTGCTTCCCCCCCCCCCCTGAATTGCTTCCCATCAAATGTCTCAAAGCGATTGCACAATTGAAAAAAACCAGCAGCAAGAACGGTTGCACTATTTCACAAAGTAAAACAATTGTGATGGTTAAAAACACATCTTCGTGTGCAAAAACAATGTCAAGTCCAGTGCTTTTTTTTTCTCGGGGGGGGGGTCGCAGGGGTATGCATACCCCTAAACATTTTGTGAATCTTTGTACTTTTGTCTATTTACTGTATTTATTTTCCCCGATTTGAACTATAACATGGTGATTTTCTTGAGTCAAAATGAGAGTACCCCCTAAACATTTTTTAAGGGAAAAAAGCATTGGTCAAGTCCAATAATGGGAAACAGGCTAGAATAATTAACTCCACTTCAATGGCTTCTTGAAAAAGATATGCATTTTTTAAGTCTGTCATTTGTTTTATTTAACACAATGCACGTACTGCTTGATTTGTACTAAAACCTTTAAGCGGTTTACACAGATTCAAAAGCCAGCGCTGGGAGCGCCTTGGAGCCAGAGTAAACCGCAATGTGTCCGCAGCCTGACAGTACACCGCAGGAGAGGGAACTACTTGTAAGGAAGGAAATGGAGACTGTGAGGATCAGCGAAGTTAGCAGACCAAAGCAGCATCTGCGCAAAGATCAAAAATCTAGCTCTGGTCTTCTTCAATGACCACGGTGCCAACCGCATTGCTCCACTGTGCCTTTTGCAAATGCAGCCGCTGCTTATGATGGGGAAACCTGCGGCCCTCCGGACGTGGCTGGATTACAGAGAGCCGGTGTGGCATAGTGGTCAGGGGGTCGGTCTAGGGTCCGGAAGAGCAGGGTTCGAATCCCCACTCAGCCATGAAGCTCGCTGGGTGACCTTGGCCCTGTCCCTGCCTGGCTACCTTGCAGGGTCGTTTGCGAGGATGCAACGAGGAGGGGAAAGAACCCTGGAGGAAAAGGCAATAATATATAATAATAATAATTTATTATTTGTACCCCGCCCATCTGGTTGAGTTTCCTATAGTGGCACCTCGGGTTACAGGCGCTTCAGGTTACAGACTCTTCAGGTTACAGACTCCGCTAACCCAGAAATAGTACCTCAGGTTAAGAACTTTGCTTCAGGATGAGAACAGAAATCGTGCTGTGGCAGCGGGAGGCCCCATTAGCTAAAGTGGTACCTCAGGTTAAGAACAGTTTCAGGTTAAGAACGGCCCTCCGGAACAAATTAAGTTCTTAACCCGAGGTTCCACTGTAGGTACATAAATGCATGAAAACGAATAAACAAAACCATTGAGTCTGATCGATCCCTGACCATTGGCGATGCTGGTCATGGGGGGGGGGAGCAACAGCAGGTCATGATGGTGAAAAGGCAATGTGGGCAAATTACCCGTCCCCTGAGGAAGAATTCATGTGAAAGAAAATCTGCCAAGGGAGCCGGTCATAAACTTCTTCTGCCTCATGAGTTCCTTGGCCTGCTAAACGCTTAATCTCTGAAGGACAACATGTCCCGGGACTTCCCCCCCACCCCACATGCATCAACTGTGCCACAATGAAAGAGCCATTGTATACCTTTCAGAGCGTTGCAGTTGGCAGCATGCTTGGTTCTGTTGCATGTAAATCCTGTCATACGCTTCAGCCGTTTCTACGGAACAGTTCTTTATTTTCACCGAGGGGCCACTTGCTACTAAAGTACAGTCATTTCATAGAATCCTAGAGTTGGAAGGGACCCAAGGGTCATCTAGTCCAACCCCCTGCAATGCAGGAATCTCAGCTAAAGCATCCATGACGGATGGCCATCCAACCTCTGCTTTAAAACCTCCAAGGAAGGAGAGTCCACCACCTCTCGTGGGAATCTGTTCCACTGCTGAACAGCTCTTACCGTCAGAAGGTTTTTCCAAATGTTTAGTCAGAATCTCCTTTCTTGTAACTTGAAGCCATTGCCTCCCTAGCTGGTTTGGGGGTCGCCCCTGGTTCTGGTGCAGGTCAAATAAAATGTGCCCAAGCCTCCCTTGCTCTCTTAAATTCAGGCAGATGACTAGGGTAGTTTGGAAGGGCCCTCACACAAACAAGCGTGTGGGCAACGGTAGAGGCCTGTCTGGAACCCTCAAAGTCCGCTGCTGCCACACAGGAGATGGATTGAAGAAAAAGGAAATGTGAGCTAGGAGTGATACATCTTTTCTTTAAAAAAGTGTAGACTCGCACGTTGGCCAGCTTCCTTTTTGACTTGAAATGTTGGTTTGGGGCTTCCAAGAAGTACATAAAGGTAAGAAGAGGGCAGGGGAGAACTGACCCGGCGCAATGGCACCCACCTGAGATGTGTGGGGAAAAGCACTGGTTATTATTACTATTACTATTACTATTAACTTAAATTTCTATAGCACCCTCCATGCAAAGATTATAGCAGGAGCGCCAACTTGGGCCCCAGATCATGGGTGCCCAATGGCACCCGCAAAGTAACATGATGTTGTGGTGTCATAGTTGGCGCCAGATTCGCAGGGAAACCAAAATGCTTGTTTTCAAAGCTATTGTACTACCAACCTTACTGTACGCTTGTGAAAAATGGACTACGTATAAACACCATCTCCAACTCCTTGAAAGATTCCATCAACGGTGTCTCCGAAATTTGACACATCACTTGGGAAGACAGGCGAACTAATGCCAGTGTACTGGATGAAGCAAAGATCACCAGTGTTGAAGCAATGATTCTTCAACATCAACTTTGTTGGACTGGTCATGTTGTTCGGATACCTGATTATCATCTTCCAAAGCAACTACACTATTCTGAACTTAAAAATGGAAAGCGTAGTGCTGGTGGTCAACAAAAGAGGTTTAAAGACTGTCTCAAGGCAAGTCTTGTAGTATAAACTACAAGTATAAACACCAACAATTGGGAAACACTTGCCTGCGAGCGCTCCAGTTGGAGAACAGCCTTTACCAAACAAAATAAAAAATATCCTTCCAGTAGCACCTTGGTTTGTTATTGGTATGAGCTTTCGTGTGCATGCACACCTGAAGAAGTGTGCATGCACACGAAAGCTCATACCAAGAACAAACTTAGTTGGTCTCTAAGGTGCTACTGGAAGGATTTTTTAAATTTTGTTTTGACCACGGCTTGTTGCACTGGCAAGATACACGACGCAGAGACAGGATGGATGTACGGGAAGGCAACCTCGAATTCCACGCGAGGGTCCCTTTTATTGACAATCTCACACCTTGGTTAATGGTTAGCCCCACAGGTAGGTTCAAGGAACCAAATAAGGAAACATCTGCCCCAGCTGTGGCACATAGCACCATGTAAGGAGTTGTTTTCAAAAAGTGACACCCCCAAAACTCCCCCATGACTCCGCCATTGCGTACGTGCTCATCCTGCATGCTCCCAGCACATGCTCTCCTCATGCACCCCTCCCCATGCTCATCTTGTGACTTCCAGTACTTTTCCACCACCCTCCATTGTTCTATTGTGGACTTTTAACTTGTGTCTGCCATCCTGACGTTACAATGCCGTGGAGTGCCAGCACAGCATTTTCCCTTGGCAGGATTGACGTGGCATGCCAGCGCTAATCCTGCTTATAATTCCTACAACGGCTGACCAACATGGCTACCTACCTGTAACTAACCTTTACCAAAGGTGTCATGGACTTTGAAGACACTTGAACTCAAGACGCAAGGGAGAAACGCACTAAGAGGAAGGCACGCTTGGCAAATCCACACCGTGATCAACTCCAGCCCGGAAACCTATGTCCCCACTGTGGAAGGATATTATGGACTCATTGTTAAGACCGTGTTTATGGAAGACAATCTTACTCGGCTACGAGTGATCGCCAAAGAAGAATGCCTTCTTAGTGTTGCTCTCTGGACTCTCCTCTCCTAGCCAGCTGTTGAGAGATAACATATTTATCTCGCAGGATTTTCCTACAGCTTTAATTAAAAAATGAAATGCCTAAGCAGTTTACATAAAATATTCATTTTAAAATAGCGCTCAAAGCAGACTTTTAAACAGTAGACATAACAAAACTATCAAAATGCAAATTACCGGTAAATAAACATTTTTAAAAGACAAATATACATGATGAAATCATATGTCTGGGCAGGGCTTGCCTAAACAGGTCTTTATTTTTTTTAGCAGGCAAGCCAAAGCAGTGCAGCAAAATCAGCTGCTTAAAATTAATAGGGAGGGCCATGACAGAGGGGTCAACAAATACTTTTTTATAATTCTCTCGCTTGACAGTCCACTTAATGCAGGGCGGTCCAGCCTCTCAGACCAAGTGGGCTTGCAAGAGCCCTTTGATGTACAGAACCCGGGGGCCGCACACTGAATTAAATCTCCATATCGTTAATCAAAGTGTTTGCAGTACAGTTAATAATAGCTAATATATATGCAATTACTGTATTTCAGGGTAAGCACTGCCAAACATAATCAGTCCCACTGTGAGCATGTGCTGAATCAGGTTGCTAGGCTGTGATCTGTCGAACAGGATCACAACTCTCTGCGTGAGCTGGCCAGGGGTTGAGACCTGCTCAGGTCAAAATGCAGGGCAAGGCTCATGCGTGCCTACTCGTGAACAAGCGTCATTAAGTTCACCAAGACATAAAAGATAAAGGGACCCCAGACCATTAGGTCCAGTCGCGGACAACTCTGGGGTTGCGGCGCTCATCTCGCATTATTGGCCAAGGGAGCCGGCGTACAGCTTCCGGGTCATGTGGCCAGCATGACTAAGTCGCTTCTGGCGAACCAGAGCAGTGCACGGAAACACCGTTTACCTTCCCGCCAGAGCGGTACCTGTTTATCTACTTGCACTTTGACGTGCTTTCGAACTGCTAGGTGGGCAGGAGCAGGGACCAAGCAACGGGAACTCACCCTGTCACAGGGATTTGAACCGCCGACCTTCTGATCGGCAAGCCCAAGAGGCTCAGTGGTTTAGACCACAGCGCCACCCGCGTCCTGATTAAATGCATCCCAGTGTAAAGGCTGTCCGCCAGGAGCCTCTGGGGAAAAGTACGGTTGAAGGAGCATCTCCACCCCCATCATTCAGCCCGGACACTGAGGTCCAGCGCCGAGGGCCTTTTGGCGGTTCCCTCACTGCGAGAAGTGAGTTTACAGGGAACCAGGCAGAGGGCCTTCTTGGTAGTGACACCCGCCTTGTGGAACACCCTCCCACCAGATGTCAAGGAAATAAACAACTATCTGACTTTAAGAAGACATCTGAAGGCAGCCCTGTTTAGGGAAGTTTTTAATGTTTGATGTTTTATCATGTTTTTAATATTCTGTTGGGAGCTGCCCAGAGTGGCTGGGGAGGCCCGGCCAGATGGGCAGGGTGTGAATGAATGAATGAATGAATGAATAAAAATTATTATTATTAGTCAAAATTTCCTTCCTTGTAAGTGGAAAGGTGTTAACGCATCTTGGGGTGACACATTAACCTTGATGCCACACTGCTTCTCTTAGGAGGCTTCTGGTTTCTTGTGATGTTTTAGTTAGACATAGAACCATAGAATAATGGAGGTATTGTATTTAATGAGGCTTTGGGAACAACAGGTTGCTCTTCCCTGCCCCACGGTGATGGAACTGCTCTTGTTGCCTAACTCACCCTTTGCAGCACCCTTTGTAGCTGCCTGTAATGTATATTGGGTGGGTGTGTCATGTGGGAGGATGGCTTTCTTTTACTCACAAATGTTGAAAGGTCCCTGAAAATGCGTTGCCACATGTCCAAAGGGAAAATCATGTGAAAATCAGCATCTCTCCCTTGCGGTTCCCGATTCCTGTTCTTCCTGCAAGGAGTTCAAGGTGGCATGAAATAGGTTGTCCAATTGACTCGTAAAAATGTATCTTTGGGGTCGGTTAGGCTGAAAGACAAGGACTTGCTGAAAGCTGCCCAAGAAGGTCACGTCTCCACCATACATTTAAAGCAAATAGCTTCCCCTCCAACGAATCCCGGAACTGTAGTTTGTTAAGGGTCCTGGGAATTGTAGTTCCGTGAATGTGTACTACAGTTCCCAGGTGCTGGAAAGGGCCTTGAATCCAACTCTCCCTGGTCCAAATCCACAACATGTTCATTTATAACAGTTGTCTTCAACCTTTTAAGACTCAGCCAGGGCTCATCTTTCACTTCAACCTGCTACAAACATCCCCCTTTATTTTTTAACCACTTTGCCCCATCTTTCTGTGCTTTCCCTCTGTCTCCATGCCCCACCCTTCCCTGATCTCTAGGCTCCATTTTTTAAATTTCCTCTTTCTCTTAAATGGAAAATAAATTACAGTCGTACCTTGGATCCCGAACGCCTTGATACTTGGACGTTTTGGCTCCCGAACGCTGCAAACCTGGGAGTGTTCCAGTCTGCGAACGTTTTTTGGAACCTGAACGTCCAATGGGACTTCCGGGGCTTCTGATTGGCTGCAGGAGCAACCGGAAGCCGCGCTTTGCAGCCAACCGGAAGCCGCGCTTTGGTTTCCGAACATTTTGGAAGTCGAATGGACTTCCGGAATGGATTCCGTTCGAATCATAGCTGTCAACTTTCGGATTTGAAAATAAGGGATCAGTACATACCATAGCTGTCAACCTTTCCCTTTTCTCACAAGGAATCCTATTCGGAATAAGGGAATTTCCCACAAGAAAAGGGAAATGTTGACAGCTATGCAAAGTAAGCCTGTCCACGGTGAAGCGAGGAGGGGAAGCAGAGCGAGCTCGGGCCGCTTCTCAAACAGGCAGACGGCTCAGGGATGCCGCGAGGGCGGTGCAATGGCACCAAGTAGCCTCGCCACCCTGCGCTCCAGAGGCTGCGCGCGAACGAGTGAGCGAAAGAGCGAGCGCGTAGATGGCAGGCAGGCTGTCTGTCTGGTTGGGCGTGAGGGTCTGGCTGCACACGGCATGCAAGCTCCGCCCCCAGTCTGTCTCAGACTCCTTATTGGCAGCCGAGCAATGCAGCTGAGGAGCCCCCCTGGCCGACAGGGAGGGAGAGGAGCTGCTTCCTTTGAAATCCGGGAAATTTAAGGGATATCAACAATCCGGGATAGCAGCGGGAAACGGCATTGGAATAAGGGAGTTTCCCGCAAAAAAGGGAGGGTTGACAGCTTTGACTTCCAAGTTACAACTGTAAAAGACATGACTGATGTGCCGTTAGTGTAATCCTCAAGCTAGCCAGTGTCCCAGTTTGGGCTCTCACTAAATACTAGCACACACACCAAAATTATGAGGATATTCCAACTTAGGTTATTGCATTTATTTACACATATATGCAACCTGAGCCTACAATGGAGGTGTGCACATTATTCATACCCCAGGAGGGTCTGGCAACCCTCCATAAGCGCAACAGTGGATTCAAACAGACATCAGCCACTGTTCTGCTTTTGCCTTTGTGCTTGCCACATCACTCCTGCTCCTGACCCACACTATCACAGAATCATAGAACTGTAGAGTCAGAAGGGACCCCGGGGGGTCATCTAGCCCAACCCCATGCCATGCAGGAATCTTTTGCCCAACGTAGGGCTCGAACCCACGACTGTGGAGTGACAGGATCCCCACCTCTTTGCCATCTCACACAGAGTTCCCTTTCATGTTCTCCTGCCCTAATGGGTCATTTGCCCCCAGGGAGACACCTCACACAGGAGGCAGGTCCGGGCTTAATGAGCTTTCGATACATCGCTTGAAGGACTAGCTTGGCTTAATTAGCTCTTGACATGTTGAGCACATGATTTAGAAGTGTCTAGTACACAGTTTAAATGCACACAGTTCTAAGTCAACCAAAATATGAAATAAAGGACGAAATAATGCCTGGCCCAGAGAATAGGACGAGGCCCAAGCAATGATATTAATAATGTTATTAAGGTTAAATGCATTATGTTTATGCCTACCCTTGTGAGAGAGGGGGTGAATGTAGCTTCCCACAGTGAGAGGGGGGAAGTATGGAAGTTTAACCGATATGTTATGTGCTTAAAAATTGTAAAAACCAATAAAATTTCTGAAAAATAAAATAAAATAAATGCACACAGTTCTGACCTAATCTTCTTTGGAGATCACTCGTGGGCCGAGTAAGATTGTCTTCCATGAAGACGGTCTTAACAGTGAGTCCGTAAGTGACTGTGGGGGCCAATTCTGGATCCACACGTCCCTCCACAGTGGGGAAATTGGTTTCCGGGCGGAAGTTGATCACGGTGAGGGTTTGCCAAGCGTGCCTCTCTCTTAGCACGTTTCTCCCTTTCGTCCTGAGTTGGAGCATCTTCAAATCCCTTTAGTCATCCAAACTCTGCCCTTAAGATACGTTGAGTTTATGAGATAACTTTTGAAGGGGGGCAATTGGCCAAACCCTTGGATACCCGCAATCCAAATTATTACGTGTTCCCCCACCTTTTTGTGCGGGAATAAATGAACCTAAAGGGAAACAAAGCTGAAAAGAAGAAAAACACAGAATAAAGTTGACAAATGAATTAATTGGAGGCCTGAATGGAAGACATGTAGCATGGCTGTCAGCAAAAAGCAGGAGCAAGTCTCGAAGCCCTCTTCTGTGATGGCCTGGGATTCAGACTCTGATGCTGAACCTGAGGGATCCCAGCCTGCACAGGATTCCCCGCCTCCAGAATCAGCAGAGCCGGGGCTAGGGCTTGAGTCTGAAGGGTCCTCACCTGTGCTGGATCCTCAGGTGCAGGCATCTGCTGAGTCTGCTCTGGCTCCTGATGGGGTGAAGGACCCATTGCCTGCAGGTGCTCCACTCCCAGCCCCGTCAGGGGAGGCTGAGGTTGCCTCTGGGTCCGGTAACCCTCCAGCCTCTCCTGAGCTGCAGAGGCGAAGGGCAGAGAGGCGAAGGGAACTGAGTTCCCGCAGGAGGAGTGCTCACCTCCAAGCCAGGAGAGGCGAGTCACCTGAGGATCAGGGCCGCCCTATGCCTCGGGGCAGATAAAAGCCGGCCAGCCCCAGCCCCAAGTTGCAGGTGCAACATCGTTGCTGACCAGTTCCTGCCTGTGTTCCTGATTTCCTGCCTGAGCTCCTGACCCGCCCTGGTTCCCTGCTTGCCTACCTGTTCCTGACTTCGCCTAACTCCCTGCCCTGCACCCAGCTTCAGTGACTACGGACTGCCTTTATCTTGTACCTCTGACCACGGACTGGACTTGGACCTTGCTTTTCGGATACCCCACAGGACCAGCACATCTTCAAAGGAAGAGAGCAAGGAGAGCCTGAATGGGAGGCAACAAGAGAAGGCTCTCCCAACTGCAGCTGCGGCCCTGCTTGCTACCCATAAATCCTCTCCTTTTGTAATGTTCTAATAACTACCCTCGCGGGTGCCGCTAATTTAAGTAAAACTGCTTCAATTGAGGCCTAGAAGACCAGCGAGATAATGGCGCTTAGCGATGCCTCATTGACCTGGTGTGATATGAGCAGTGCTTAGGGGGCCTGTTTATGGGAACGGTGTTCGCCATGGCAACTATGCGCACCCATGCGCGCGCATGGAGAAAGAGTGAATATTTCTCACGTTTGCCTCTTGTCCCCCTTCCTCTCAGGGAGACCTACAAGGGATCGTACCACCTCATCCTCAACCCTGCGGGGCAGGGCAGCAGATGTCAAAAGGGAGAGGTTTTTCATGCAGGGCCACACCAGGTTGAGCCAGGATTGGAACTCGGGTCTCATAGAATCCTAGAGTGGAATCCTAGAGCTCAAAGGGATCCTGAGGCTCATCTAGTCCAACCTCACCACAAGGCAGGAATCCCGTCCCTGGGTGGGCTCGAGCCACCAAACTTCTGGTTAACAGCCAGACGCGCTGACGCCTTCACCCGAGTCACAGAAGCACTTCCCTTTAAGCTGTCAACAACAGCAAAAAGAAAGAGGATGCATCGCTGGGGGAAAAGGAGGATGCATATTTGCTTAAGAACCGCATGCCCTGATTTATAACCAATCTGTGCTCTATTGCCCAACAAGCTTGTGCTTAGGGCATGAGCGAAACAGGGGCACAACGAGAAAGAGAGAGAGAAATTTCTGATATAATTTGCAAAATTGCAGAGTTGGAAGGGACCACGAGGGCCAACTAATCGAACCCCCTGCAATGCAGGAATCTTTCACCCAAATGAACCCATGATCCTGAGATTGAGTCTCATGCTCTACCAACTGAGCTATAATAATAATACTAATAATAATAATTTATTATTTATACCCCGCCCATCTGGCTGGGCTTCCCCAGCCACTCTGGGCGGCTCCCAACAGAATATTAAAAACACGATAAAAGATCAAACATTAAAAACTTCCCTAAATAGGGCTGCCTTCAGATGTCTTCTAAAAGTCAGACAATTGTTTATTTCCTTGACATCTGATGGGAAGGCGTTCCACAGGGCGGGTGCCACCACTGAGAAGGCCCTCTGCCTGGTTCCCTGTAACCTCACTTCTCGCAGGAGGGAAACCGCCAGAAGGCTCTCGGAGCTGGACCTCAGTGTCCGGGCTGGACAATGCGGGTGGAGATGCTCCTAGCGTGACATTTGCTATTTAAAACAAAAACAAAAAAACACCACCATGAAAAAACATCAAAACAGATCCCTGTTAGGCTTTCTTACACTCCAATCCACACCCTTGTCCCATTATTCCGTTCTGTGTTTATGACTTAAAGGTAAAGGGACCCCTGACCATTAGGTCCAGTCGCGGACGACTCTGGGGTTGCGGCGCTCATCTCGCATTATTGGCCGAGGGAGCCGGCGTACAGCTTCCGGGTCATGTGGCCAGCATGACTAAGTCGCTTCTGGCGAACCAGAGCAGCGCACGGAAACGCAGTTTACCTCCCCCCCGGAGCAGTACCTATTGATCTACTTGCACTTTGACGTGCTTTCAAACTGCTAGGTTGGCAGGAGCTGGGACCGAGCAACAGGAGCTCACCACATCACATGGATTCGAACCGCCAACCTTCTGATCGGCAAGCCCTAGGCTCTGTGGTTTAACCCACAGTGCCACCCGCATCCCCGTGTTTATGACTTATCCCCACTGAAACCAGGGGATAAGTAATAGCCAGGAGGATATACTAGGATATACTAACATATATCGAAAAAATATACTAACATACATTGAAAAAAATGTCTTATGCCCCCGTTTCATAGCCCCTAGTACAAATTCTGTTCAAAGCTTAGTTAGGGGAAATGTAAAGGGTACCCTACAATTCTGAATTTGACTCAGGATCTGAAGCTTGAGATTTTTTTCTTTCTTTCATAATGCTTGGCCCACCCCTGGAATATGTGAAGAAATAAGCAAGCACCTCTGAGCATGTACAGAGTGTTTTTCTTTCCCTACCACTATATAGTTGTTGCACACACTTAAGGGTGCCTTCGGAATATGCTTGACCCCCGTCAAAGAAAAGAATGAGGCAGGTGTAGCTGTGTGGGTGGCTGGATGAGTCTTATCAGCTCTTTCCAAGTTGCACAGCAGAAGAGAGTTTCAAGCGGCAAAGTGACTTTGCGGATCACGCGATTCCCCAAACTCCTGTAAGCAAAATTTTCCCAGTACGCTCTGTTCTCCTTGCCTTCAGATGTAGACACACCCTAGACTGGGAGAGCTTGGCTTTGAGCCTTCACCATGAAACGGTTTTGAATTTCATCTAGATATCAAAGCTCCCGATTCTATCTCTGCACACAGCAGAAGAGTAGCGTTTAAGAGGCAACTCTGACTTTCACCAGCTTAAAAAACAGACAAAATCTGCTTTGATGTCTGGAAGCGTGAGAAATGGAATCTGATGCTTATGTATAAATTAAGCCATATCTCACATCTTTGGGAAGGTGAGAGGAGTTATTTTCTTTATGCTGCTCTTATAATTTTGTGTCATTTAACCCTTCCTTCCTTCCTTCCTTCCTCCCTCCCTCCCTCCCTCCCTCCTTCCTTCCTCTTTCTTTCTTGTGCCTTTTAATTGTTTCAGTTATCTTGTAAACAGCCCAGGAAATGTGATCAAAGGGCAGTATTAAAAACAAATACTTATAATAAATAATACTTTTGGCACAGCGGATGTCTTTTTGGAAGAGAAATATTCCTACAGAGAATGTCTATGTGGAGGAACCCAAGATTGTTTGAGAAGTACAGGATTTGCTGTTCATGTTTACACATATAACTTTTGCATTATTTCTTCCTTTATTGTACAGTACTATTTTTCCTGCTTAAGAAAACATTGAAATTCATTTTATTTTTTCCACTTACTAATTTTCTACTTATTTTTTTAAAAAACCACACACACACAACCCCCTGCTTTGTTGGCACCTGTTATTATTATTGCATCTCACGCAGTAGCCCATATTCTTCTTGCTTATCCCTGCACATCTCCCCTTCCTCTGTAGTTTCTCTGTGTCAAAATTATGACTGTAAACCCTTTGGGGCAGGGACCATTTAAGAACCTATTGATGGCACCTTACAAATACATACATGCATACATAAAATACTGAGTCATCATCCCCCCTTTCATTACGTACCAACCAAAGGTAGAATTTGGTCTTTCAATGGCACCCAGTGTGAGTCCAAAATTTGCCCCCCCTCCACCTCTCGCCTCCCATTCTGCACATGTTCTGCATCATACTGCAGCAAATCAGTATGAATGGTCAATAGGTTGTCTGCAGGGCATTTTTCCAGCAGGAACTTGCAGAAACTCAGCTCCGGCACTTCTAAGGTGGGCGCCATGGCCATCATTAGAAAACAATGGAGGCGTTCACAGTGAGCTCCGGCACCTCTTTTTTCTAGAAAAACAGCACTGGTTGTATAGAAGTGCTCTGAGAGCCAGTGTGGTGTAGTGGTTAAGAGCGGTGGACTCGTAATTTGGTGAACAGGGTTCGCGTCTCCTCTCCTCCACATGCAGCTGCTGGGTGACCTTGGGCTAGTCACACTTCTCTGAAGTCTCTCAGCCCCACTCACCTCACAGAGTGTTTGTTGTGGGGGAGGAAGGGAAAGGAGAATGTCAGCCGCTTTGAGACTCCTTCGGGTAGTGATAAAGCGGGATATCAAATCCAAACTCCTCTTCTTCTTCTCTCATTCCACACAGTGGCCACAAAGAGCAATTAATGCACAATTTTGGGGAACAACAGCTGCAAAGTGCCATGAGGTAAAAGTGGTTGTTCAGTGCCCTGACAAACAAAACGCCTGCAAGCTGGGAAGAAGAAGAAGAACAGGTACAAAATACTGTGCTTCTTTTGATGGGTAAAAGTGACGTCTCCGCAACCTTGAGGGGAAATCTGCAGACGTTGTGCAACGAAGGGCATGCGCTGCACAATGCACAAGGTCGTAGTGACAGTGTGCAAGGTGGGGGCAGCAAGATGCAGCTGGCCTCTGAGGCATATTGATCCCAGGCTGTTTGAAGCTGGAGTTGAGGATTAAATGACTCTCGCGTGTTATTTTCCACTCAGCTACCGCCTTTGTGCTTAGCAAAACATAGAGCAGGTGGAGAACATTTTTCAGGCTGAGGTCTATGGCCCTTTGGCTCAATGACCGCAATACCTCAAGGACCACCTCTTTCCGTATGAACCCACCCGGACCCTGAGATCATCTTCCGAGGCACATTAAATGACAGTATGGATGAGATCTACAACCTCTCCTAGACAATGACAGTTCTCTTTCTCAAGCTCTGGGAGGAAGACCTTTCATCGCCTACAGACAGCCACCCAATCTTAAACAACTCCTCACCCACAACAATACTACAACCAGACTTAACACGGACACTGGCACCAGAGCCTGCAATAAACCCAGATGCCAACTTTGCTGCCACGTACACCCGGACAACACCATTACTGGCCCCAATAACATCAAACATACCATCTCAGGACTATTTAATTGCTCATCGTCTAACATTGTGTATGCCATCAAATGCCAACAGTGCCCTTCAGCTCTCTATATTGGACAAACAGGCCAAACCCTACACCAAAGGATAAATGGACATAAATCTGACATCAGGAATCACAAGACAGAGAAACCAGTAGGAGAACACTTCAGTCTCCCAGGACACTCTATACAAGATCTCAAAGTAGCTGTCTTATTGCAAAGGAATTTCAGAAATAGACTGGAAAGAGAAGTTGCTGAATTGCAACTCATTACCAAGCTTAAAACCATGGAGAGACCTGGTCTGAACAAAGACCTCGGGTTCTTATCTCATAATAATAATAATAATAATAATAATAATAATAATAATAATAATAATTTTATTTATACCCCGCCCTTCCCAGCCGAAGCCGGGCTCAGGGCGGCTTACATCCGTAAAATTGCAAAAGTATAAAAGAAACCGTTAATTAAAATACAGGTTAAAAGACAGTTTAAAATTTATAATGCCGCTACATTTATTGGCCGAACTCAAAATCAAGGGGAGTCCAACCCGAAGGCCAGGCGGAACAGCTATGTCTTGCAGGCCCTGCGGAAAGATGTTAAATCCCGCAGGGCCCTGGTCTCTTGTGTCAGAGTGTTCCACCAGGTTGGGGCCAACACTGAAAAGGCCCTGGCCCTAGTTGACACCAATCTAACAGCCTTGTGGCTCAGGACCACCAAAAAGTTGTTATTTGTGGACCTTAAGGTCCTTTGCGTGGCATACCGGGAGAGGCGGTCCCGTAGGTACGAGGGTCCTAGGCCGCATAGGGCTTTAAAGGTCAAAACCAGCACCTTAAACCTGATCCTGTACTCCACCGGGAGCCAGTGAAGCTGGTAAAGCACTGGATGAATGTGGTCCCGCGGCAAGGACCCCGTAAGGAGCCTCGCCGCGGCATTCTGCACCCGCTGGAGTTTCTGGGTCAGCTTCAAGGGCAGCCCCGCGTAGAGCGAGTTACAACAGGTTTACCACACCTATCAGCCAACCACCCATTCCCACCACCCTTCTGAGTAATACCCCTCCCCACCCTCTCACTATATATAACCATCTGGTGACTTCTGTTTCAATGTATCTGAAGAAGTGTGCATGCACACGAAAGCTCATACCAAGAACAAACTTAGTTGGTCTCTAAGGTGCTACTGGAAGGAATTTTTTAATTATTATTATTTTGTTTTGACTACGGCAGACCAAGTATGGATGAGCGTTATGTTTGGGCTTTAAAGTCGCAACGTGCGCATAGGGAGAAGCAGCATACACACAAAACCCGTTGAGACCACAGGCATCAAGACAAGCCACTTCTCAAACTGAAACATACTACTGTAGGAAGCTTGCTATCCACATTAAACAACAGAATGGGATGTGCCCATTTTTGGAGTCCAAAGACATATTCCACCAAGGCAAAAACATTCAAGGAGGGAGCAAGATAGGTCTGGTGAGGAGGGTGGGTGGGTAAAGAGGCCCTGATTTTATAGCCGCCTTCCAGGCATGCATCTTCTGATTAGGTAATGCTGCGGCATTGTAAACTATAGATTGTAAAAGGATTTGTGGCGGTGTGGCCTGATTCAATAACCACCAGGAAGGAAATGGATGCAGATATCACTTGGAAAGTGAAACAAAGTGATCGGTTGTGGGTTGCCAAATATCAAGTCAACCGATGTACAGTAATGTCACCTTTCTACCTTTCTTTTCGCCCTATACTTAAGAAGTATTCGAGAGGCAGAGTGGTATTACCATCTCACTTTCATCTCACTTTCAGGCCGAGGGAGCCGGCATTTGTCCACAGACAGCTTTCCGGGTCATGTGCCCAGCATGACTAAACCGCTTCTGGCCCAACAGAACACCGTGACGGAAACCGGAGCACACAGAAATGTTGTTTACCTTCCCACCGCAGCGGTACCTATTTATCTACTTGCACTGGCGTGCTTTCAAACTGCTAGGTTGGCAGGAGCTGAGACAGAGCAACGGGAGCTCACCCCATCATGGGGATTCGAACCGCTGACCTTGCGATCGGCAAACCTAAGAGGCTCAGTGGTTTAGACCACAGTGCCACCCGCGTCCCTTTATATCAAGAGTAGTGACTTCCTTGCCAATAAGATAAGTTAATTAAAAGAAGGAGAATGGCTGGGGTGGGGTTGTGAAGTCACCAAGGCACGATGCTGTGTACACCTGCCGCTCCTTGCTTCCCGCGAAGCAAAAATTAGCCTAGCTTGCTCCAAAACAAAGTCTAGCCCAAGAGGGCTAGGAACTGCAGGATCACAAAGTAGAACTCTGTTTAACTGGTTTTACTTCCATCATCAGAGTATCCGTTGTTGGTGCCAGGGTATGTGGATTCCAGATTCCCCTAAATTCCCGGGTCTGATAGGTGTTGGAATTTAATCAACGCTTGGAGAGCTAAAAAGGCTGCTAGATACTGGATTTAGCAAAGTGTTAAAATACAGGCCAAACCAGCTTCTCATGTTCTGGAAATCGCCTGGGAGATCAGCAATTAATCAAAGATTAAGGGAAGGTAATAGGCAATTAGCAAAGCCAGACAGCGGAGACTATCAATGGGAGTGGCTTCTCCCTTAGCTCTGAGATAGGTAGATGGATTTGCAGCTGGTTGACTGACTGAACCTAAAGAGTGCTCTTTAGTGATTCTTCATCATTGTGGGGGAAAGTGACAAGTGGGGTGACACTTGTCCTGGGTCCGTTGCTGCTCAACGTCTTTGTAAGCGACTTGCAGGAAGGAATTGAAGTGATGTTCATCCAATTTGCAGACGACGCCAGACTGGGAGAGGTAGCTAACGCAGGAGAAGACAGAATCAGGATTCAAAATGACCTTAACAGATTGGAGTACTGGGCGCAAGCTAACTAAATGAATTTCAGTAGGGACAAATGTAAGGTTCTGCACTTGGGCAGGAAAAAGCAGGTCCACAAATATAACATCAGGGACACCTGGTTTACTAGTATCAGAGCTTTTTTTTCCAGCTGGAACTACTGTAGCCGAAACTCAGTTCTGGCACCCCGCAGACAGGCATCATTGTCATTCTAAGAGAACAAGGGAGGTGTTCATGGTGAGTTCTAGCATCTCTCTCTCTCTCTTCTTTTTTCTTGAAGAAAAGCACTGCTGGTAGTACAGTCGTACCTCTTGTTACAAATGCTTCAGGTTGCGTACCGCACGGGATACAAACGCGCCGCACCCGGAAATAACGGAACGCATTACTTCCTGGTTCGGCGGTTTGTGCATGTGCAGACGTGCCAAATCGCGTCACGCGCATGCGCAGACGTGGCGCTTCAGGATACGGACGCCACGGGTTACGCACGGGTCTCCGGAACGGATCCCATTCGTAACCAGAGGTAGCACTGTACATATGAAAAGAATCTAGGGGTCATGGTGGACCACAAGCTTAACATGAGTCAACAGTGTGATGCAGCAGCAAAAAGGGGCTAATTGTATTCTAGGCCGCGTCAAGAGAAGTCTAGTGTCCAGATCAAGGGAAGTAATAGTAGCTCTCTATTCTGCCTTGAGGGACCCAGGTGGCGCTGTGGGTTAAACCACAGAGTCTAGGGCTTGCCGATCACAAGGTCGGCGGTTCGAATCCCTGCGACGGGGTGAGCTCCCGTTGCTTGGTCCCAGCTCCTGCCCACCTAGCAGTTCGAAAGCACGTCAAAGTGCAAGTAGAGAAATAGGAACCGCTCTGGCGGGAAGGTAAACGGCGTTTCCGTGCGCTGCTCTGGTTCGCCAGAAGTGGCTTTGTCATGCTGGCCGCATGACCTGGAAGCTGTACGCCGGCTCTCAGCCAATAATGTGGGATGAGCGCCGCAACCCCAGAGTCGGACACGACTGGACCTAATGGTCAGTGGTCCCTTTACCTTCACCTTTTATTCTGCCTTAGTGAGACAACACCTGGAATAATGTGTCCAATTTGGGCACCACAATATAGGAACGATATTGATAAAGTGGAAAGTGCAGAGGAGGGCGACCTCATAGGTTGATATATGTTTATGTCCTACTCAGCACTCAACATCTGCTGCCTGGAGTAGCTGTCTCAGATTACCAAATGAAAGGACCTTTTCTCTTATCTTTTGACAGCGTTCTTAAGACAGAGTCCTGATCTTATTGCAGGCTGCAGTAGTGTTTCAGCAAAGTTCAAGTTACAACTTGATCCTGTGCTTATTTACCTGGATGTAAGCCCAACTGTGCCCAGTGGGGCTTACTCCCAAGTCAATACAAGCGAGTTCGCAGCTTTAATCCTCTTAACTAAAGGCTAGGAACGCACACAAGATACCAGACTTGTGGTGTGGCACCCAGACAGTATTCTTCAAAGATCTTGCAATGTGGTGATACCCAGGCACTTGTAATCCAAGCTTCCGTTTCTACTGCAAGGGCATTAAATTTCCCTTGCGTTAATGCTGCAGTCATTCGCCTCCTGGACTTGTGAGCAAACCGCGTTGAAATAAATGAGATTTTTTCCGAGGATTGTGCGGTGCATTGAGCAAATGCACTGTTCCGCTAACCAGCATATATGTCAGGGCAGATGTTGGGAGCAAGTCAGCCATAACTCACAAGGTGCCAGTGAAGTTAACTTTGTATTCAAAGAAACTAAACAGCTCAGGCCTAGCGAGCACAGCAACTCTTTCCAGCAGGTCTAACCCCAATGAGGTAGTTGCAAGGACTGAAGGTCCCTGCCTTCCCACAGCTCTCTAAGTCTCTTCCCACCCACCCCCGTACATTCCCAAGCAATCTGAGACTGTGTCGCCTTGCCTGTCTTTGCTTCACCCTCTTCATACCTCTTTGGGTCTGGGCGACCAGGAAGGAGGGGAGCTAGTTGCAGCAGGAGGGGGAGACCTCTTGGCTTCTTCACCACCCTGATTCATTTTGGCCTCTTGGTCCCCCTCCTCTCCAGCGTCTGCTTCAGTCTCTGATTCTGGACTGCTCTCTGCCACAGCCTCTTCCTGCTCACTAAACCCTGTTCATAGCTGTCAACTTTCGGATTTGAAAATAAGGGATTTTTTCAAACTTTCGGATTTGAAAATAAGGGATGCCGCGAGGGTGGTGCAATGGCACCAAGTAGCCTCGCCACCCTGCGCTCCAGAGGCTGCATGCAAACGGGTGAGCGAAAGAGCGAGCGCATAGACGGCAGGCAGGCTGGCTGTCTGGTTGGGCGTGAGGGTCTGGCTGCACAAGGCATGCAAACTCCGCCCCCAGTCGGTCTCAGACTCCTTATTGGCAGCCGAGCAACGCAGCTGAGGAGCCTCCCTGGCCGGCAGGGAGGGAGAAGAGCTGCTTCCTTTGAAATCCGGGAAATTTAAGGGATATCAACAATCCGGGATAGCAGCGGGAAACGGCATTGGAATAAGGCAGTTTCCCGCAAAAGACAGCTATGACCTTGTTACCACTTCATCTTCCAACACCTCCTCCTCCCTGTCTGCTCCCTCTCCTCCCTCTGACCATGCATGCCGTCCATCCACCACTTCCTGGGCTCTGAGCCGTCTTCCCTTGGGGGTTCCCCGATTGGTGCCTCCCACCCCTCCTCTGTCTCCAGCCAATGCATGACAATATAGTTGCATCAGTGTGTGCAAGATCCCATGATCAACAGACAAGAACTCGTGTCTGTGAGTGCCTGTTTATTTTCCTGCATGAATTGCTTCCCACAAATGCCTTGATGTGATTGCACAATTTAAAAAAGCCAGCAGCAAGAACGGTTGCGCTATTTCACATAGTAAAATAATTGCGACTATTAAAAACACATGTACACATAAGTTGTATTATCACATTTCTGTATTGCATTAGATTTTCATAAGGTGTACACTCATTGTTTCTTCAGCTTGTAAACCACCTTGGGTATTTATTGTAAGATAGAAAGACGGCATACAAATTAAAAGTGATGATGATTTTTGTGTTCGAAAACAATGTCAAATCCAATGACAGGCAACAGGCTAGAATAAATATCTCCACATAGAATCATAGAATCGTAGAGTTGGAAGAGACCACAAGGGCCATCCAGTCCAACCCCCTGCCAAGCAGGAAACACCATCAAAGCATTCCTGACAGGTGGCTGTCAAGCCTCTGCTTAAAGACCTCCAAAGATGGAGACTCCACCACACTCCTTGGCAGCAAATTCCACTGTCGAACAGCTCTTACTGTCAGGAAGTTCTTTCTAATGTTTAGGTGGAATCTTCTTTCTTGTAGTTTGAATCCATTGCTCCGTGTCCGCTTCTCTGGAGCAGCAGAAAACAACCTTTCTCCCTCCTCTATATGACATCCTTTTATATATTTGAACATGGCTATCATAATAATAATAATAATAATAATAATAATAATAATTTATTATTTGTACCCCGCCCATCTGGCCGGGTCCCCCCAGCCACTCTGGGCGGCTTCCAACAAACACTAAAATACATTAAAATATCACACATTATCATATCACCCCTTAACCTTCTCTTCTCCAGGCTAAACATACCCAGCTCCCTAAGCCGTTCCTCATAAGGCATCGTTTCCAGGCCTTTGACCATTTTGGTTGCCCTCCTCTGGACACGTTCCAGCTTGTCAGTATCTTTCTTGAACTGTGGTGCCCAGAACTGGACACAGTATTCCAGGTGAGGTCTGACCAGAGCGGAATACAGTGGTACTATTACTTCCCTTGATCTAGATGCTATACTCCTATTGATGCAGCCCAGAATTGCATGGGCTTTTTTAGCTGCTGCATCACACTGTTGACTCATGTCAAGTTTGTGGTCTACCAAGACTCCTCGATGCTTTTCACATGTACTGCTCTCATGTGAAAAGGATCTAGGAGTCTTGGTCTTCTTGAAAAACTTCAGCGTCTTCTTGAAAAAGGAAGGTCTTCAGTGGACATCAGAAAGACAACAGAGGCAGCACCCTTCTGATATGCATTTTTTTTATTGGTTTTATTTAACACAATGTATGTACCGCTCGGTTGTTGTAAAACCTCTAAGTGGTTTACAATCGATATTAAAATTATAAATAAGAATAGTAAAACAGCATTTCAAAATAATTAACAATATGAGGTAGTAATGAAACACACTGATATCTTTTGCCCAAACAGAAATGTTTTAAGCAGGTGCTGAAAAGAGCACAGCGAAGGCACCTGCTTGATGTCAATAGTCAGGGAGTTCCACTATCCCACAATCCTAAAAGATTGTTTTTACAGCCGTGTATTAGGTGGTACAGTACCAGTTCCACAGATCGAAGCTGTAAGCTGAACATTTTTTTGGTGAGGGGCGTTATAGAAATATGTTGAACAAACAAACCAGCAAACTAACTTTTAACTGAAGTGAGCCACGAAAGGCAGGGAACTAAGGCTATGCCCTTGAAACTGTCCCAGAAACTCCAGCGGGTGCAGAATGCTGCAGCGAGGCTCCTTACGGGGTCCCTGCCATGGGAGCATATTCACCCAGTGCTTTACCAGTTGCACTGGCTCCCGGTGGAGTATAGGGTCAGGCTCAAGGTGCTGGTTTTGACCTTTAAAGCCCTTTGTGGCCTAGGGCCCTCGTATTTATGGGACCGCGTCTCCTGGTATGCCCCGCAGAGGACCTTAAGGTCCATGAATAACCATAGTTTAGAGGCCCTACAGCACTTAACCTCCTTCCGCTGGGCCTGTAAGACAGAGCTATTCCTCCTGGCCTTTAATTTGAACTTAGCTTGATCTTTCATTTCCCTTCTCTCCCCTTCCCCCCAACCCCCCGCTCCCCTTTTTATGAAGATTATCTGCTCTGGGACCCCACAGCTAATTCTCCCCTGGTCTCCTCACTGGCCCAAGTAAGACTAATTTAGCCAGCTGTGACTATCTAATGTTTATTGGATGGATTTTTTTTGTGTCATCGGGGCAAGTCACCGGCTGCCTGAAATGCAGGCAGCTCAGCCTGACCTCGGCTTCCGAGAACGGAAGCTGATTTGAAGGAAAGGGCATCAGACAGGAGAGACAGGATCCAGATGGGTCATGGCTCACGTCATGCGTACTTTGGCTTCAACTGCCAGCTGTGGGAGCGGAATGAAGCTGGAACAAACATTGATGTGTGTGCACAGGCCAAGCAAAGAAAAGAAAAGGGGTCAGGTGGGCATTTGTTGACTTTCAAAGCGGAAAAAAATTGCCAATTGACTGAATTGTAGGCCGTCTGAGATATGATTTGTGGATCTGCAAAAAAGAAAAATGGGGGGGGGAGGTCCCTAGGTAAGAAGCAATGCCAAAAATTTGCCTTTTCCATATGCAGAAACCGAATATGCAAGACTGAGTAATCCTCTATAATAAAGTTGCTGTGTCCCTGCGTCCGTTCCGTGTGTCACGGAATTGCGCTACTGCGCATGTCCGTGTCCCACACGGATGCAGGGACTGGAGCGGGCGGAGAGGGGGGCGTGTCCGCGAGGCAGCGGCGGCGCACGCACGGTGTCAGTTGTGCCAGTGCCGCTGCCTCGCACGGACGCAGAGGGCCGCCCCATCCTCGCCGCCGCTACCGCCGCCGCTACAGCCGCCCCTGGGGAAAACGAAGAAGGGGGAGGGAGCCCCTCTCCACCCCCCAGCGGCCGCTGTTCTGCCTCCTCCTGCCTCCTCCTCCTCTAGCGCCCGTTATTGAACGGGCTAAATTCATCTAGTAATAATAATAATTGTAATATTAACAGTAATAATAATAATTTTTATTATTTGCACCCTGCCCACCTGACTGGCTTTCCCCAGCCACTCTGGAGTGTCAACAGATGCTAACATTTCCTGTACCTTGCCCTCAGCCACAACTAGGCTGGGACGAAGGCAGACACTATATCCTAGTCAGAGTCTTACAACAGCTGGGCAAAGTCCTCAGGCAGTCTCAGGAAATGGGGGTTCACCTTTTACACTGAGGCAGAGAAAACTTACGCAGTGTTCAAAACCTTCCATATACACAATTTGTGCATTAAACACACACACACACACACGATTGGTCCTCAAACCAGCTTATAATTAAAAGCCACACAAATGTAACTTATAATTACATTAGCATTATTATCATAATTAATAATGTCAGAAACATCTTTGTTCTGCCAAGCATTTTTACCGAATTCATTTGACTCTGTGTTCATCACTTGTTTGGCATTTCATGATTTTATAATCTTACATTATTTTGAATTATTTTATTGTTTTCCTGGTCTTGTGGGCCACGTTCTTTGCTGTCCCTGACTTGTGGAAGGGAGAAACAGGATTGAAGAGGACCTTAACAGATTGGAAAACTAGGCGCAACCTAACAAAATGAATTTCAATTGGGACAATTGTAAAGTTCTGCACTTAGGCAGGAAGAACCACAAATATAGGATGGGGGACACCTGGCTCACTAGCAGTACATGTGAAAAGGGTCTAGGGGTCTTGGTGGACCACAATCTTAACATGAGTCAACAGTGTGATGCAGCAGCAAAAAAGGGTTAATTGTATTCTAGGCCGCGTCAACAGAAGTCTAGTGTCCAGATCGAGGGAAGTAATAATAGCTCTCTATTTTGCCTTAATTAGACCACACTTGGAATACTGTGTCCAATTCTGGGCGTCACAAGTTGGAAGGTGTGCAGAGGAGGGCGACCATGATGATGAAGGAAACCAAGCCTTATGAGGAACGGTTGAAGGAGCCGGGTATGTTTAGCCTGGAAAAGAGGAGACTGAGAGGAGATATGATAGCTATCTTCAAATATCTTAAGGGATGTCCCATGGAGGAGGGAACAAGCTTGTTTTTTCCTGCTCTGGGGTGTAGGACCCAAACCAATGGCTTCAAGTTGCAAGAAAGGAGATTCTGACTAAGCACCAGGAAGAACTTTATGACAGTAAGAGCTGTTGTGGAACAGACTCCCATGAGAGGTGGTGGACTCTCCTTCGTTGGAGGTTTCTAAGCAGAGGTTGGATGGCCATCTGCCATGCATGTTTTAGCTGAGTTCCCTGCATGGCAGGGGGGTTGGACTAGATGACCCTTGGGGGCCCCTTCCAACTCTCAAGATTCCATGATTCATTCTAGGACCTGGGAGACAATTCCATGATTATAGGAAACAGCTATTTACCTCTCCCCCCTTCCCCCAAATTAAAAACACTTTAAATTCTATTTGATTTATTTATTTTAAATCTCCTTTAGCCCTGCTTCAATCAATCAATCAATCAATCAATCAATCAATCAATCAATGTGGTGGGAGAGGGCAGTTTCCAGCTGTAAGGGGAAGGAGCTAGCGAAGGGCTTAAGTCCTTCTGCGCACGCGCGGCAGGCGCGCCACCGCCGCCGCGCGCTCCCGATCTCCCCCCCTCCCTCCCATCCTTGCCGGCTCCTTTCTCCTTCTCTCTCTTCCCTCGCGCCCACGTTCCGTCGGCTCCAACCGCCTCTCCGGCGGGAGGGGTGAGAGGGGAACGAGGCCACTGCGCGTGCGCGCCCCGGCTGAGTGGCGGCGCCTCCTCGGGCGGCAGGCGGGACTTGGGCGCTGGAGCCGTGGGAGGGAGAGCGGAGAGGACCGGCGGACGGAGCGACGGACTGACGGCCGGGCGACGCCGCGACGGAATGACGGGTAGAGCAGCCCCCTCCCCTCGACGCCCTCCCCGTCAGGACCGCGCCCCCACCCCACATTTCTTCTCCCCCCCCTGCCTCTACCCCCCACCCCCCCACCGAGGCGTTTCCCCAGCGCCTGAGGTAACCCCCGACCCCAAAGTCAGGGGCAACCCCACATCCTCGGTCCCACCGCCTGCCCTTCCCTCCCCCCAACCCCACTTCCCTCCTCCTCGTGCAGCCAAAACCCCACTACTCTCCCTCTTTCTCGCCCCCCTCCCCAGTTCCTATGGCTTTTTGGGGGGAAGGGGCAGCCAAAGTCCTTTGGAGCAGGAGCCCCCCACAAGCCAAGCCCCCCCACTTCCTCCTCTCCCGCACCCCCAGGGGATGGGCTCCCGACTTCTGCCCTAGGCCCCCCCCAAACCTTCATTTTTTTAAAAATCCCTTTTTTTATATATAGGTGCTTGTATATATGTGTGATGTATATATGAAACCGCTCTTGACGCTCTTCCAAATCTCTCCCCCCAGTGCAGCACCCCTGATTTCGGACTCTCCTTCCTAAGCTGACAGCTGCCTCCTCCTGGCCGGAGCCCTTCAGGATGTCCTCCTTGCGCCGCCTGGCTGCCTGCCTGCAGGATTCGGAGAAGGTCGCCGCTTTCCAGAGGCTGTGCGGCGTGCAGGTGCCCCCAGAGTGGGGGGCTGGGGCTTCCCATTCTCCCCCACGGCCCCTGGAGCCCGGCGCCCCGGTCTCCAACGGGAGCTGCCCGGCCACCCAGCCGGATGGCGCGAGCGACGGGAGATGCCGCTTCCAAGGCCCCTGCAGTGTGGGGGAGAAGGGTGATGTGTGGCACTCGAACGGGGTGCTCTCCGGGGGAGCCTGCGGCGGGGTGGAAGCCCAGATCAAGGCCACAAAGAAAGAGGAGAAGCCTGGGCTCGGGGTTCCCAAAAAGCAGCCTCGTCGCAACTCTCTGACTGGGGAAATGATATGCCAGGATTTCTCCATCCGCAGCCCCTTTCTCTATTACATGTTCAGCCTGGGCACGGAGCTGGGCAACGAGCTCTTCTACATCCTCTTTTTCCCCTTCTGCATCTGGAACCTGGATGCTTGGCTGGGCAGGAGGCTCATCATCGTTTGGGTCTGGGTCATGTACCTGGGCCAGTGTACCAAGGATCTTATCCGTTGGCCGAGACCTGCATCCCCACCCGTGGTCAAGCTGGAGGTTTTCTACAACTCCGAGTACAGCATGCCCTCTACGCATGCCATGTCGGGCACTGCCATCCCAGTGACATTACTGTTGTTCAGCTATGGAAGGTGGCAGGTAAGAGAACAACCCCCCCCCCCCGTGGTTTAAGGTGTTCAGTCAAGGTTGCTGTGTTATCGGTGGAACAGTCTGGTGGAAATACAAAATAGTACTCTTTAAAAAAATCATTTGTTCAGTAAGTGTTAAAACAAAAACATTGCTTTAAAAAAATTATCCAGTAGGTCTTTAGATAGTTGGGAGGCTTGATCTTTATATAGTACTTCCAGGATTAGAATGCTGACAAACTTGGTAGGGTTTTTTTTTTTAATGGGGACAGTATGCCCTGCCGAGTTACAAACAGCAGGATCTCTTGTTAAAGTTTCATTTTGTTAACTGTGAGTTATTGTATCTTCTGGCACTACGCATGCTTTTACTCTGTGGGAGTTAGGCTGGAAATCAGGTGATTTATATAGGCCACAGAAGGATTTGAAAATAGAAATATGTGTTTGAAGTCATTTTCTATTTCTTCAGTTAGGAAAGTAAATATACTTTCCACAAGGCCTATCTGTATTAGAATCTTGTAGCCATTTGGCATTTACAGACTTGGGTAGACTAATAAAAGACCCCAGTGTTCCTCCTACTTCCTCTAAATATCTCTAGTTTAGAACTACGTTGCTAGACTGACATGCAGTAACTTCTGATTTTAATTGTAGATGAAAGCTGCTGCCCTTTGCAAAATTATTTGGAAATAAACTGCCTTGAACTCCAATTAAATTCCTAGCTTAAAGAAGCCCTGATTTGAAACTACAAATGGAGAGTTCAAATTTAACAGTGCTATCCTATGTAAGTTTTTTGGATGTAAATCTTGAGTCCAGTGGGGCTTCTAGGTGAATGTGCATGGGGTTGTATCCTGGTTCCAAGTAAACCGCTACATGAGTGCACTGCAAGTAGTTTGCAAACTTTGGCTGTGGTGTCACTCCAGTCACCACTAACCAGTCACATGAAACAGCTAGTGGCCCTGGATGAGAAAATTCACATACCGGTATGTATCTGTGCCAAAAGATTGATTTAGTCAGTTCACTGGTGCATGGATAAGCATCTGTTGCTGGTATGATTGTGTTTCCGGATGCATACATGCTTTTGCATCAGCTGATTTCCTTTAGGTTTTGAAGCTTTTGAGTTTCTGCCTCCTTCAGAATACACTACAAAATTTGCACTTCATTTTTATGTTGCCTTTCATGCTATGGGTCCATAAAGTAACTGTAAATTATTGGTAACCATCTGCTGGAATTGGCCTAGCCTGGGATGTACCAGCTGGCCTGGAGAAGATCTTGAATAGAGATTATGCTGTTTTCTTGCTACTAATTGTGTCACAGTTCTGGACAAAGTTCTTCTTTTCAGCCATCACGATGTTCCTTAAGCCCTCTGCACTCATGTTAGTTAATTTTCCCAAGGTTTTCTGTCCGGTGTATTCTGATACTGTTAATAAATATATATATTAGTGTTTCCTTAAAAAAACCACCTAGCACCCCTATTTGTGCTGGTCATATCCTGTTGTTATCTAAGACAATAAGAAAATCAGTGAGTGATGACTGAAAACATGCAAACCTTTTGTGAAGGTTCTGTGGAGGCTATTTCTTTCACAGATGTGCAACTCCCATAATACTGTATTGGTTAGTGTAAAAAACCCTCAAACCTTGCCCCTTCTTCCACCTGTGTTGTCCACCAGTTGTATACTATTTTGAGTAACTGGGTTTTCTACCCAGCTATAGTAGGATTATCTTGCACAGTATGCGTGAAAACAGTCTGAGAAATGTCCAGAATAAGGAAGGATCCGGATTATGGCAATTGGAAGAGAAGATGCTGTGCTTTGATGCCACATAGAATCATAGAATCATAGAGTTGGAAGAGACCACAAGGGCCATCCAGTCCAACCCCCTGCCAAGCAGGAAACACCATCAAAGCATTCCTGACAGGTGGCTGTCAAGCTTCTGCTTAAAGACCTCCAAAGAAGGAGACTCCACCACACTCCTTGGCAGCAAATTCCACTGTATAGCACATAATGTATTTTGAATTTATTTAGTTACTTGGTTATTTATATAGCACCTTCTTTCCACCATGAAACCCAAGGTGACACACACATTGTTCCCAGGAGGTCTCCCATCTGGCAAATATGGACCAGCAAAACTAAAATGTTTGTTCTGTTAGAATGAATAAAGGATTTGGGTCGTTATGCTTCCCTAAACTGGACTGTTTTTAATTTTGTCTAATCTTCCAGGGGAAATGCTCTTAAAGGGAAGGTTCTTTGATAGAAAGTGAAAGGTTTTAGTTTTGGATTATATGGTTAATAGTTAATGAAATCCTGACTAGTGTTTCCATTGTCCATGAGTACTTCATGAGGATTTCAAGCTGTGCAAGGAAAGGAGTGCATGTGAGACATTAAGCTGATGTGAGCAAGCTTTAGAGAGGTGATTATGTTTACATTTATAAAGTACTAAATATATTCTAAGCACCATGCAGATATTAAAAGACTATATAGTACCTACTGCAAGCTCACTATCGAATAGGCACAATAGAAGAGGATAGCAAGCAGGTGCTTTTCCTGGCCAGTGGATGGGGCCAGATTGGTTTCTCCCTTCTGAATATGTTCTTTCTGAGAGCAGGGGGTGCAGCTCCTCAGTGGCCCACTGTTTACATATAATATAATATTAATTCCTTCTATTTTCGAAGTCCAGGTGTAAGTGCTGTTGCTTGCATACCCAAATTGGCGCCACTCACACACAAGATGAAGATATCAACATACTTTGGGGGATCTCAAGGTTTACAGAAATACAAAACATTGTCAAGGAAAACACTGCAAGATTTTATTGCCAGTGATCCTTAACCCTACAAGTTAACTAATTTTCCATTTCTCTGCTGGGCAATTTAATAGATGCTGTAGATTGGCTTAAGCACAGTAAAAGGTTGGACTGAGAGGTACCGGTAGTGACTGGCCAGCTGCGCTTCATGGGTGACTAGGGGTTTGAACCTGTGTCTCCCATGTGCCAGTTTAACGTGTTAAACACTACACACTGCACTGCCACTATGAATAAAATGATCCTGTATTGGGCTACTTCAATAATTTTATGGGGATGCCTGCTTCTTAACCTTTTTTGCCCCCTTTACATGTTTGAGGATTCCAGACAACTGAGCTCATTCTTCTGAAAATGACATGAAATATATAGAAAATAGTTGATTTTAAATGTAACATTTTGAGAGTTTATTGATTACCGGTACTACCGGTACTTAAGTAGACAGTGATATCTTCTATTATTTAGCTGATCCTATTCTAAATTAGATAGAACTATAGAGGAAGTTTGTAGTCCCATGCAGTGACTTGCCTGGCTCTAATGCCAATCTATAGTTTATTCCCAGCTAGTCAGATTGGGTTTTCTCATTACTTGTTGTTTTGCTCTAAAGCTCGGGTGTCAGCTGTGCTCATGTCTGCAATATGGACGGTTGGCACAAAAAAGTTGAAAGCCCTTGGATTTAATTCTTGATTTTAATGTTTTTTAAGTCTGACCCTGGGTCATAAACATTTGAGATGAAGTGTTTCCTTTTGAATACTTCTGAAACTATTGTTCTGTTATTAAAAGCTGTTGGCAGCAGCTCAGCCTAGAAAAAGAGGAACTCTTCAGGGAAGCTTTTCTTCAGTGCCTCCAATCAGGATTGCAAGAGGATGTAATACAAATCACACAAGGAATTTCCTAACTACGATTGGTCTAATGGGCAACATGTTTGTTAAAAGGGGGAAAATACCACTCCAATCACTGGCTTGATGAAGAAACTTACAATTAGACTCTTTTCCACTTGAGCTCTCTTAGTCAAGATTTCTGTGAATGCTGCCAAGTTGCAGCTTCCTGTTAAAATGTTTTAAAATGTTGATCTCAAACATAATTGAATAAAAAAGCAAATGCCGATAATCTTTTAAGTAACTGAGGCTGCAATCCTAAACACACTTTACTGGTGGTAAGCCTCAAACGAACATAGTGGGACTTGCTTCTCAGTGCATGTGTAAGATTGTGCTGTAAAAGAAGTTTCAACTTTTTCTGATTCTGATCTACAGGGCTTCTCACTAGTCTCACTCCATGTGCATAAGGACTTCTGTCCTTTCACCACAGAAGTCATGTACCTGCATACATTAGTATGCACATTATATACAAAAAAAGAACATAAGGATTGCCTTCAAAACAGGTTTCTATTAATTTATTTTATTATTGTATTTTGAGGTATTTATATGCCATATTTCATAGAATCATAGTTGGAAGGGACCAAAGGGTAATCTAGTCCAACCCCCTGCAATGCAGGAATCTCAGCTGAAGCCACTCATTTATACTCTGAGAGTGGCCTACAAAGTTTCCAAACTGGCTGTGAAAAACACATGTAGGTGGAACAGCTGCTAGCTGTGGGATAACAACCAGATTAGAAATGACTCCTTGATGAGATTTTTCAGTGGTGACATTCCCTGTAGATGATATTTTTTCATATTTTAGGAGAGTTTTAAAAGGATTTCCAGGGTTCCATCACTAATAATGGATATGTGTGTGTGCATGTTTCCTTTTCTGCTATATTCATAACTGCAGTGGTTTCTACTTAAGGACAGAATAGTTACAGCAACTTGTTTCTGAGAATACAACAGTTGGGATTCACTACAAGCCCTGTCAGTGGAAGCCCTGTGCTTCTGCTTATGTAACAGGGCTTTCCTCTCTCTGCTCCCCCCATGCTCCCTAAAGGTGGCTTGGTGGTGGTGGGGAAGTTCAGGAGAACCTCCAGAGCATTGTGCGGGTGGAGCAGGGTTCGAAATTAGCAGGGCGCCAGGCACCTTTTGCACCTAAAGAGTCTCCATTCGCGAGCACCTCAAAAAGTCTGGGTGCCAGTTTTTGTGCCTGGCTGACACTCAAGGATTGCTGAAATGTATGTGATTTGAAGCCTCAACATATATGTTAAGGATGGACAATATGTTAAGGAGTTTAACGATAAAGAGTAGAGTGTTTTGAAAACCAATATTTTTATTGGCACCAATATTTTTATTGTGAACACCAAATTAATAATGTATTAACAATTTCTGCTAAAAATGTGATATTAACAATGTGTCACTTACATGAATTGCTTATCAAAATCCATGCTTATCAAAATAATAAATAAAAAGTGTTGTCAGGGGGTTGACTAGATCTTCTGTTTTGGTGCCTGCAACCCAGGTCCCAGGAGCCATTTGGCTCCTAGGTTTTCTATCCCAGTTTCTAACACTGGTAGAATATGAAAGGTTCACAATACTACAAGATTCTTGCTCTCCCTGTCAGTCTGGGAAACAGTTGTTAAAAACATGCAGAAACAGGAAGTGAAGTCTGTCAAGGTGTGAGAGTGTTAGTGTTGGTGTAATACTATATGGAAATTAAAGTTTTTTCCAGTTCTTCTAAGTTATCACAGTTAACAGATAGGCTGTTTTGAATGTATGTTGGCTATGTGTACTGCTCTATGCATACCACTATGAGAGAGGTTCTATTCAGTCTATTGTGACAGTGTCAGATGAATCCTATGAGGCTGCCATACTTTCATTCTAATTTATTTAGATAGCTATTTGCTGTTCTTAGTGGTAAAATAAAAGAGTTGACAGGTGTATCACCTGAGGGCTTTCAGTGATCCAAGATGCCACATGGCTAGCTGGATCAGGGGACAAGGGCTAGACTAGAGGCAGTGAAGTATCTGGAAACAAGGGTGGCTAGTTCAAAAATTCAAAATTAAAATGTTTCATCAAATACCACAGGAAGTAATCTTTTGCACCTTTGAAGCCAATGAATTCATATGCCAGGGTATAAGGAGTTGTGTTTTTGTTTTGTTTAGAATATTGTACTTTTCCAAAGGTGAGGATGAGAATCCGACATTTGTCCTGTTCAAAGACACTGTTTTTTCCTTCGAAAAAATAATTTTTTGTGGATAGGGGAAAAGGATTCTATACACAAAACTAGCTTACAAAAGAGCCAAAGCACACATCACTATGTGTACTGCACTAGGTAGCTGAGATGTCACTACCCTTTTTATATAATTCCTACTTTTTCTGGCTGCAACATTATGAAATAAGCAAAGCCACAGTATGCCCAAAACAGGGGGGGAAAATAGCCCCCTGAACTTATTACTAATAAAGATCTATACTACTGTACAGACCAAAATGCAAATACTAGCTGCATTACACAGGCTAACTTCTAGACTAGTGGTGGCCAAATTTTTTAGTAAGTGTACCAGAAATGAAATCTAAAGTAAGCAGTAGCGAAGTCTGGCTGCCCACTACAAGAGCCTGGAATGGTTTTGTGTCCAATCTACTGAACCAGGGAGCAGTAGCAGTACAATTTTGGGTGAGGCAGATAGGAATTTGGAGTAGACTTTATTCCAGAGCCAAGTTCACAGCCCATCCCTGCTCTTTTCCAGGAGTGCCAGGACAACTTGTGCTGCTTATGACAACCATGCTACAAACAGTCTACTACTGTTATGTCAGGAGGTTCTAGCTTCCTAGTACCATTGTGAGGGCATTCTTGTGCAGAGAATGGGCAGGAAGGCAGTGCTGAGCCACCTCAGCAATTCCTTCTCTGCAAATGTCTTCCCTATAAATTTTGACCTGTGTTTTTACTGCAACCTACTGTAGGACTAGAAATAGGCTCCGGTTTAGGAAACACAGCAGGGGGAACAATAGGAGCAGATGAATCCTTTCCACACCAGCCAATTCTCCCTTGCAGGTGTACTCCAGATTCACTTCACCTCAGCAGACATAGACTGGGGAGCATGAACAGCTGAAGTAACATCTACTTCTTTCCTTGGATATCCCTTGTTCTCACGAAATTTCAGCTTCCAGGTCTCCCTGGTTTAAACAATGGCATGTACTGTAAAAATTGCCTAACGAAAACCACGTGAACATTGCAATAAACTGTCAGAACTGCAGTTTCTTTTTCAAATTCATCTTTAAAGAAATGGCTTATGTAGAAACAAGCTGTGGGGAACTGGCAAAAGCATTTGTGACTCTTTGTGGGATATAATGTAATAGAGTTTGAGAACATGCAAAATATATATTCTTTTTAAGTTTGGCTCAGCCCCCTTGTTTTACAACACTTCATAATAGACATCAGTGGAAACTGTTCATAAATAGCTTGGAAGAATTCGGTATTTTTGTTCCTCCTCTGACATCAACTTGGCAAAATAGCATGGTTGGATAAAATCATAAAGATCTGATATTATTGCAGCAAAGGTTTGATATTATTGCAGCAAAAACAAAGCACAAGGCAGCAGATGTTCCAGGAGTTGTCCTCTCTACAATTTACTTATATTTACTTATTTTTGAAAACCTCCTTGCTGGTCCATAGCATTTGCTGCTATGCTAATTGCAAGCACCATGCAACACAGCAGGTCATTTCCAAGTTTGGGATCAGGCTGTTGTAGTTTTTCTCCCTGCAACATGTGCAGTTAGGGTGTAAGAAGTCTGAGAAAACTTAGGGTAACATTCACAGAATCATAGAATCGTAGAATTGGATGGGACCCCAAGGGTCATCTAGTCCAGCCTCCTGCATTGCAGGATTCTCAACTAGATCACACATGACAGGTGACCATCCAATCTCTGCTTTAAAAACCCCAATGAAGGAGAGTCCACAACCTCCCAAGGGAGTCTATTCCACTGTCGAACAGCTTTTACTGTCAGAAAGTTCTTCCTGATGTTCAGTCGGAATCTCCTTTCTTGTAACTTGAATCCATTGGTTCCGGTCCTACCCTTCAGAGCAGAAGAAAACAAGCTTGCTGCAATTTCCATGTGACAACCCTTTAGATATTTGAAGAAGGCTATCCTGTCTCCTCTCTGTCTCCTCTTTAACAGGTTAAACATACCCAGCTCCCTCAACCCTTTTTCATAAGGCCTGTTACTGGAAATTTCCCCTATACTGGGATCCGCAGCCACTTTCCTTTCTTTACCGTGATTTCAGTCTTAAGACATTTCTAGCTAATGAGGCTTTTGTGTGATAAATGTGCAGTTGTTATAGGCTTGTTGTAGACAGTCCATATGTCTTTCCCATGTTGATTGTTTTTACTGTTTATGTAAAGAATTACACAGAAATTCTGGTTTTAGCTTGCTGGCTGTATTGCCGTAACAATAAACATCTTCATGGTTGCGATCACGTCGTGAACATTTTAATCTTTGAAGGCTCTGTGTTATATTAGAAGGTTGGGAGGTGTCATTCTGTTGTTCAAGTGGAGATGTACAACCCATGAAGTTGGGAGACCTTTCAGGATACCTCCTAGTCTGTCCCCTACTGCTTGAAGCAGGAAACCCAGAGCCCAGAGTATTTCCAGAAGATGACTTTCCAGCCTCTGCTTGAAGGCCTCCTACAGCATTGTCTTAAAAATAATATTAATAATAATAATAAGTTATTATTTATACCCCACCCATCTGACTTGCCAAATAAGTCTTATTGTAATATTATTGCGTTTCTTTTCATTAGCCATTGTTTACAGTTCAGTATTGCATGGGCAGTGTCTGTCTTCCCCCACTCAAGTGAGATAAGGTGGTTATAATTTCATTAGCGTAGTGGATAGTGTGCCTTAGTCTTCTGATAATCCGGCTTCAGAAAACCTTGTTAATAGGGAATAGGAAACCAGATAAGGTAGGCAAGAAGAACAAATGTTTACACGACTTTGGCTTAGTGTTCCCTTGGCTATTTTTTTCTTGGAATGCAATCTTTGTTTAAGGAAGCAAATATTCGAAAAAAACAGTTTGTTGATATGTAATGCATGTGGGGAAGAGGTTAGTGTTAACTGCTGTAATAAAACTCATGATAAAAACTTTACAGGTCCAATTTAGACATAATCTTAATTAACAAGCCATAGTTTTGTGATTGGGGGAGCCCGGTGGATTTGATTTTTATCTCAGGTTTGTGCACTTCTGCTCCCCTCTTCCTGGAGTAAAGGTAAAGGTACCCCTGACCATTAGGTCCAGTTGCGGACGACTCTGGGGTTGCAGCACTTATCTCATTCTATGGGCCGAGGGAACCTGCGTTTGTCCACAGGCAGCTTCTGGGTCATGTAGCCAGCATGACTAAACCGCTTCTGGTGAACCAGTTCTGGTGAACTTTTGAGTTTTAAATTGGCTCTATTATTTAAAGGGATTTTTAAAATTAAAAGTTGTAAACACTAAACATATCCTAATGATAATTAATATCAAATGTGGATCTAAGCGTGTTAGTCCTACTGTGTACATCTAAAGTGGTTGATGCCTCTACCAGACACATTGGGCAGGTTCACACAACACACTAAACCAAACCTTGGTTTACTGTGAGTGCACAAGTGAATATCGGAAGGAGCTTCCAGGTGCAGGTGCTTTGCTACTCCTTGGAACGAGGTTTGATTTGACGTGGTCCTAGTTGGGACTCACGATGACTCTCTTCTCACTAATCATGAGCCGTAGGCAAGAACTAGCAATCCACTAGGTGCATCAGTATGAGAGGGCTGTGATAAGTGGATCCCCCCCCCCCCAATGAAGGGTAAAGGGTTTTGTAGGAAATCTCTTACGTGACCTGGGGAAGTTGGTGAAACACAAGCACCCTTTGGACTGCAGCTGATTTCCAAACCGCCACTTGTAAGCTGAGTCACGTACTGCTGCTATTTGGACTTTACCCAAAGACAGAGGTAGTAATTGATACTGTTGCCAAGTAACACTTAATTTGTTTCATACATTTTGTCCACCACCTGATTTCTGGGTAGTAAATTTGAAAAATGTATACACGCTACTTGTTTTAATTTCAAAATAGCCAATTACTGCTGTCCTAAAAGCCATTCCTCACTGAGTTCTATATTGAACAGAGAAGCAAGCGTGTGTTTGTTTTACATCCAATTAACACCTACAAAGCTGTGTGTAAAGGAAAGAGTGTTTTCTCTTTAGCTGGTGTCTTATAGAGAAGACATTCCAAAGTTTAATGTGTGATATGCATGCCCACTATAAGTTTGTTACAGGTGTGCTGATTGTGGACCGGTATTGGATGGCAAGCCCAATTTGCCTGATTAATGGGTAAAGGGGCTCTGGATTATGCCAATAATATAAATACTTGGGGCAAGTTGGAACTCTCTTTTTATGCTTGCTTTGCAGTGAGCAATGCTGAAAAGTTTGATTCAGTTTATTTCTACTGAGTGTATATTCACAGCAGTTTCCAAAATTTCATTCATATTGGGCATGTTACTTATCTTGTCAAATAGTTGTTTCTGGCAATGTTAAATATTCTTGAAAAGAGTGACTCTAAGCAGAGGCTAAACCTAAATCTTGCACTCATTTTTTGTGGAAGATTGATGCAAACAAATCCAAAAGATTCAAGGAGGTATCTATAGAATAGAGCATGTAATTAAAATCACTTTTGCTGCTCGTGATGATGCAACTTTGGGCTATAGCTACACCATTCATTTTTATAGAAATGCGTCCCTCCTGCAAACTGTCGCTAGTATAGTCTAATAGATGCCATGGAGTAATGTTGAATTTCATAGTAAAACTGGATTCCTATCAGTACTAACTTGTAAATAATTTGCTATGCTGTGCTATTGAATTTTATTACATATTTGATAAGTAAAAATAAAAAAGTTGATTAACTTGTTTGACCTCTTCCTAATCTTTTATATTACCTTTAATTTTGATTGCTTTATGCTTTCATGGGTAGGATAAACGCAAACCAACACTGCGTTCTGTTCACCCGTTCTGTAAATAATTTCTGCTTGAAAGGTCACAGGAAATCTTGAAGGATTTGTTATGTTCCTTTCCTTAAGACATAGCTTTGCCAATTTAGCTGAAAGAATACAATTTGTTATCCACAACCGTTTTATTCTCTGCCAAGAGTAGCAAAAACATGTGCACTTAGATATTTTGTTGTGGATATTATAGGAAACAGGTGAAAATTCTTACTTTACTTCTGCTTGTATATATTTTTAAATGACTTACTTTTGTATCCTAGGGTTTTATTTTATTCATGCACCTGCACTGATAAGCAAGTCACAGCTTCATGCTGTGTTAGGGGATTTGGACTTTGGTTGTTTTCCACATCAGAGCCAGACATTGCTTCATAATCTAGCCCAGTGGAAATAAAGTGCTGCTACTAGAAATACAGCCTTTTTTTTTCTTGAGATGCCCAAATCATGTAACTTTACCTTTCCAGGACCTAATTTGGCTGGTGCCCTCACTTAACTTTTAGGTACAGTGGTACCTCGGGTTACATATGCTTCAGGTTACATACTCTGCTAACCCAGAAATATTACCTCGGGTTAAGAACTTTGCTTAAGGATGAGAACAGAAATCGGGCAGCGGTGGCACAGCGGCAGTGGGAGGCCCCATTAGCTAAAGTGGTGCTTCAGGTTAAGAACGTTTTCAGGTTAAGAACGGACCTCCGGAACGAATTAAGTACGTAACCAGAGGTACCACTGTATCTGAGGAAGTCTGCCCTGCTTTTTCATGCTGTAGTGCCTTTTAAATACCCTATATACTCGAGTATAAGCCTAGTTTTTCAGCACATTTTTTGTCCTGAAAAAGCCGCCCTGAGGCAGGCAGTGGCTCCTATGAAGCTTTCCCAGGTTTTTTGTGGTAAAATTGGGTGCCTCGGCTTATATTCGGGTTGGCTTATACTCGAGTATATACGGTAAATGTGGCCCTTTTCAAAGTGCCATTTACACAATGACTGGAATTTCTAGCTGATATATGTGTGGTATTCTTGTATTTTACTGTTCTTACTGTAATTTGCATTGAAGCCATTCCTTCAGTAAGCAGGGTTTACATATTTTAAATAAATATTCCATTAAAAATGACTTTGTGATAATGGTCTTTTAAATATCTAATTGTATTTTTATGGATATCAGGCAGGCACTGTGCTCTTTTCTGCTAAAAACATTTTTACTTAGACAAGCCTACCCAGAGATCTAGAATGTGGATATGTTTTTAGTTTATTGCTGGTTTTAATTTTCTGAATGTTTTTAATGGATTTAACTAATAATTTTATTGTTTTGTTCTTTTTTGTAAACTGCTTTAAGCTTTTTTTTTTTACAATCAAGCAATATATTTTATGAAATTAAGTAAATAAATAAATAATGCACCAGTATCATCTCCCTTTTTCTCTCCTCAGTATCCTTTGGCATATGGGCTGATTCTTGCCATCTGCTGGTGTTCTCTGGTTTGTTTTAGCCGAATATATATGGGAATGCATTCAATTCTGGTAAGATAAAATTATGACACATACACACACACTTTTTAAATGCAAGTGGTGTTTTAGGTTTTATCCTTCTGATGTGTTATTTTTAGAATGTAAACACTACCTTTCATTTCAATAAGAATGTACATACTTTGAGCTGAGATGTGGGCCTCGTTTGCAGTTACAAGTGATCAAATTTGGCTTCTGTTTCTTGGAAGATCTAATTAAATTCCCAAGTGTCATTGAAATGGTATTATAGAAACAAAGCGTGTTAAGTGTCCTGCTTAAAACAGGGATCAGCCACTGAAGGACCTTGAATAGGTCTGACTCCTGAAAGGATGCGAAGAGCCCGATATGTAATGGGGGCAAGGGCATTCAGATTTGCCAGCAGGGCTGCTTTAAGGACTACGAGTCCTTGACCTACTATTCCTGCTTGCTTAGAGTGTCGCTCCAGCAACACTAGCTGTTGACATGGGCCTTAGTCAGTGAGCATGTTGAGACATAATGCTAAATCATGAATGGGGGTTATGTGAATGAGCTTGCGCAAGCCTCGGGCTCATGTACTCCCTTCTTCTTTATTTGCATCTGCAGCAGAAAATAAACATATGCATTTTTCAGCCATCTTTCTGAAGAGCCCAAAAAGGCTGTATTGGGGGGGGGGGCGGGTGTTGAGTGGAAGCGCCATGTTTTAGACAATACACTTTTAAAGTACAACTTCCTTCTGGCACAGCAAAAATCCCTTTTAAGTTAGGCCAGACTACTTCTGTTGCAAATCTTAGTTAAAAAGAGGAAAGATTCCCAAACCACAAACGTTGTTTCAGCTTGCATTTCTGTGTATGAGCAGCACATCTTGTCCATACATCTCCTTCCCCTCTTTGATCTGCCATCCACACAGTCTGAGTACTTGGCCGCTGTTCCCTAGGGTTCTGCATTTCTTCTGCCACTTCCCTGTTCTCCATTTGATATCTGGGGCTCTTGCTGGTTTCCTTCCTCAAACAAATAAACAAATAAAACCCACCCACACTTGGTACAACTACTTGAAAAGAACTGAGAAAAAAAATTGTATTCTGATAACGCAAGCATGAGAGAGCGAGGACATTGAAAAGGTTTATCTAAAAACTAATAAACCAGATTTGGGATTCTGAATTCTAATTAGAGAATCCTCCTGCTCTGTATTCCCTCGTGGGGACCCTTTTTCAGCGTAAGGGCAACCTTTCAAGGGCCAGAGACAAAAGTGACTGGAGCAACTAATGTAAATTTTACCTCTGTACAGTAGGCTGGCTTGCACACTAACTCACATAGAATCATAGAATTCCAGAGTTGAAAAGGACCACGAAGGGTCATCTATTCCAACCCCCTGCAATGTAGGGATCTTTTGCCCAACGTGGGCCTCGAACCCACAACCTTGAGATTAAGAGTCGCATTCTCTACCAACTTTAGCTATCCCAGCTGCATACCCCTCCCTGTCTTTTCATCCAGACACACAAGAGGCATTATCAAAGCACAAGGATACATTCCAGCCAGGCAAAAATACAGGAAGCAAGGCCAGGGAGGAGTGCGACCTGGGAAGAATTCAGAAGGCTAAGTAGAGTGGACTGGAGGGCCACGTTTGGCTCCTGGGCTAGAGGTTGCCACTCCTAATTTACATAGGCAATACATTTTCACAGATGTGAAAATGCTGTTTTCCACCTGTTGCACAGGGACAACAGCTGGCATGCTGGCCAGTCTCCTCTATTTCTGTATCTGGATGTATCTGCTAGCACCGAAAGCTTTCTCTTCATAAAAGTAGCCAGCAGTTCTGTGCTAGAGGTGCATTTAGGATGAACAGCATCACTGCAAACTGGGGTGTTGATTTAGGCATTGCTGAAGCGTTCCCCCCCCCTCCTTCTTGTACCCATGTTGCTTTGCTGTACTAAGACATTCTGGGGGGAGGGAAGTGTGAAAAGCACCTGTCCTATGAAACCACCATATTGTTAAAATAGTATTAATCTGTTCTCTCCCCACCCCACCCCCTTTACAACAGGATGTGATCGCTGGATTCTTTTACGCTCTTCTCATCTTAGCTGTCTTCCTTCCACTTGTGGACCTAGTTGACAGCTTCAACTTAACCTGCAAGTACGCGCCCCTAATTATCATCAGTCTCCATCTTGCCTTGGGGATTTTCTCCTTCACTCTTGACACTTGGAGCACCTCGCGAGGAGACACTGCTCAGATCCTGGGCTGCGGTGCCGGCGTTGCGTGTGGCTCTCATGTTATCTACATGCTGAGCCTGACGCCGGATCCTTCGCCGGAGATGCTTCCCTTACTGCCTCCCTCCCTCACCGTGACTCTCTTTGGAAAAGCCATGTTGCGGTTGCTGATTGGAGTGGTGATTCTGTTGCTAACAAAGTGGGCCATGAAGAAGGTCACCATCCCACTGGCCTGTAAAATCTTCCGCATCCCTTGTGACGATATCCGGCAGGCACGGCAACGCATGGAGGTGGAGCTGCCTTATCGCTACATCACCTATGGAATGGTGGGGTTCGCGCTGACTTTCTTGATTCCATCCCTGTTTCACGTAATGGGTCTGTCCTGATGCAGGTGTTTTTTCCTTGGCATGGGAAGGGAGGCGAACAGCGGACATTGTGAGAGAAGGTGCACCGCTTGAGAAACACAGAGATGCGCTATCGCGCTGCCTCTGCCGAAATAGTACGGGACAAGCAAAGAGCTCCAGTCTTCAATCATAGAGTTAAGAGACCTAGAGGCTTCAGGTCCCTGAGAAATGCCATGTCTAGTCTTACTGTTGTAACAAAATGTAAACTCTGTGTATGTGTATGCATATATACTGTCGATGCCTCAAACTTATAAGCGTACCTCTCTCTTTATTTGGACATGTATAAAACTGGTTATGTTTCTAGTTGATCCAAAAGTTTGATTTGTGGTCACTTCAAGCCATTTCATACTAAGTTATTTGTTTCTTCGGACCACAAACTGCTCTGGTGGGAAAGCTTGTTACCTCGGCACTTCCAAATGTTTTGCGTAGGAAGGAAGCTGTTCTAATGGACCAAAATTTTAATGAGAGAACCTGGTATTTAAGAGCCTTTTCCATATTCGAAAACATCGTTAATTTGTCAATACAAACCAGTTACATTCAGGTACTGTATCCTTTTTTTCTTTTTTTCTTTTTGCTTGATAATTGTGCCTTTCTGTTGCTAAATTAAAAAGCACCATATACTGTGATGTATATATATATAAAAGCCCACAACTATTTTAAATTTTTACTGAATTAGGCAGATATTTTAAAATGTAACCAGCCACATAACTAATAAAAATAAAGATTTATCTTCTGTATTAAAAGTTTGAAAACCAATTGAGCTGAAATTTACATTGGTGTTCGCTAGCTGTGAACCTGATGCTTACTTGCTTTTTATAGGTATTTTTAAAGTGCCGTGTATGCTGTTGGAAGAACATATATTTTTCTGCTGTCTTAATTTATAATATAGTTATGCTATATCCAAAAGCGAGAGAGAGAGAGTGCTGAAAATTACAAATTCGAACAATGTGTATGTTAGCGCCAAACAATTACTTCCGGATCATTTTCTTCAGACTCATTTCAGATTGATCAGTCTTCTTAATGCTGGCTTTGGAAGAAACCTGTCCAAAACTTGCATATTATCAGTTAACTCTTGTTTTCCAAAAGTATTAGATAGCTGCAATACAGTGTCAAGAGTGATCACTTAAATATGGCTGACTTCTGTGGAAGTTGGGTGCTTCATTATGGACGTTCTGTCTAAAGTTGCGTTGCCCAATAGAGTTGGCACGCCGAGTAGAACTATGGCAGGCTATTCTTCTGGCAACTTATTGGCAGCAATGTCTTCTGATGTGGCTTGCTGTCTCAAGGTTCTCTGGAGACAAGCCTGATATGCAATGCTTGGAGCTGCACGGAGGAAGACTGGGGAGGAGAGCGTGTTTGCTGTCTCACAGACTAAGTTGGATTTGCGTGAGCTAATAACTCACAAACACTGAATCACTTTTAACTTGTTTATAGTGTGTACATTTATTATATGGGGGAAGAAGTGTGATGACAGCAAGCCCTGCCTCAACCTATCTGTGCAGTTCTTATGCACGTACAAACTATGCATTAATAAAATTACAGTAGCAGACCTCGACAACAATGCACTTATCTCTTGGTGACATCCCTATGCTGTTCATAGAAGAAGTCAGAGCACTGAATTATTTCCCTGTGACATTAATTTCATTTTGGCGCTGTGATTTAAAAAAAAAAAATTAAACTTGGCTTACGCAGTCCACACCTGTTAAACGACAATAGATCATTTCCATCTTGACTACAATATGTGTTCTAACTTCCAGTTAACACAAAAAATTGCAGGTAGCTGTGTTGGTCCATTAGAAAACACCATCATACAGTAATACTTTTGTTGGGACCGGACCAAAATGTTTCACAATATTGTGAGCAAGGTTTTGTGCTCTCCAAAACTCTTTCTCAGTCTGGATGTTACACAAATCCAGGATGGGGAAAAAAGTTTGGGCATGTAATTGCCTAAAGACTGCGGCTTATAACATTCTTAAGATGGAACACAGGCTGAGTTATGTAGCAGACATGATTTAGCCTCACTGGGTGGCAGATGAGTTGCAGGAATTCTCCAGGCTGCTGGGACATGGAAGCAATTGTGGCAATTCCCCACTTTTTAGAAAATCTAACTCTGTTCCGAACCTTAATTTCAGACAAAACATAGATGTTTTGCCGTCTTCCTGAAATGTCTGTACAGAACCTTTAGCTTGAGAGAAGGAAAGCATTAACTGTCTTTTGTCCTGATTCCTTTGCAGCCGAGAATTTGAAACAGGATCCTTTATTATGAATGCAAATTATGTTTTATGAAAGACACTGTCTTTATAGTAGCTGCTGTAATTACTGGATTATATTCTGATATGCCCATTTGGAGATTGCTCCAAATGTACGTTACGATGAGGACCTGTTACAAATGGCCAAAATACTGATCTGGATTCAAAGAAGTTATTCAACTAGTTTCATGAGCCTGAGAAGTTATAATTTGATGGATGATCCATCAGCCATTTGACGTGAATTGGGGCCAGATGCTCAGTGTCCAAATTTCCATAGGACTAATGCAAGTTCTTTGCGTAAACCTAAGCAACTCTTTGAATCCTGACCACTGATTGTTTGTAAACCACTAATTATCATTTAAAATAGCTGCTGTTGGGGAATATTCACTTGGTACTGGTGCACTTTTAAAATCATTTGCTGCATTCCTATCCACACAGTAGAACTTATGAGTAAATCTGCATAGAATTGCCCTCTTCATATAGTTATTTGCTGAATGTGTGTTGGAAGAAAACATTCAGAAGGCGTTCAGTAATTGTACAATTCTCTGCTTCACTTGACAGTTCCCAACAATCAGTTGAGCAACAGATAAGCATTTGCTTGCATCCTTGAATACTGCATTTAATCTTAAATGAAAGCACAGCAGTGAGGGAAAATAATGTTTATAGACATATTTTTTGTTACAGTCGCATTGACTTTTCTCCTCCAATAAATAATGTTAATGTAAGTACAGTAGTTGAAAGGGCTAAACAGAAAAGGACTGTTGCAAGTATAAGATGCTTGCAATCTGTGGGATTAATTTTTCATGCTGTTTTAACAATTTAATGCAGAAAGAAATGGTTTTGCAGAAAGAGATCACTTAAATGTGCATATACTAGTGTGCAAATCATGTTCTCCAAAGTTTAAAAAGCATGCACTGTAGTATATTCTACTGTTACTCTGTATATTTTTTTACACTGCCTGTAGTTCTCTTGAAATGAAATATCGCGTCCAAATTTTAAATTTAGTCTGTATTATTATTCTGTTTAAGTTGGACTTGAAAGCACTAAACACAGATCACGAATCCATCTATATGATTTCAAAATAAAGTGAAGTTCCAGAATCTGTTTTTTTTTTAACTGCCTGGCTGTGTCCCAGTTTCAGTGGAGAGTGTAACAGAAAGGCACTCAGCTAAGCTTTCTAATGAAAAAATATGTGATCTGCAACCCAGTTTTGTGGTTATTAATATTTTTTCCCAAAGTTTCATAAAAATATTTCCCTTTGAAAGCTTCTGTTGAACAATACATAAATGAATAAGGTTAATAGCTTATATAATAAATATTGGCAGTAATAAAACATATATAACTACTACTACTAATAATAATAATAACAACAACAACATACAGCTTTAAAAAGGTGACAGGACAGTTCACACATGTTACTTTTAGGAGTGAAACTGAAGTTTTGGTTTCACAGTGCTGAAATCCATGAGGAGAATTTCCTGCAGAAACTGATATATATCCAGCACATTCAGTCATAGGGACGGCTAACAAATATAAAGGCATAACAAATATGAAATGTTTTACTGGGGAAACAATACACCCACCCCACCCCCAAGCAAAAATGTCCATAAAGCTTCATTGTGTAAAAGCATAAAATACATTTTGGAAAAAGAAAGTTGTCTTTGTCTGCTTAAAACATCAAGAGTATGTGCCAGCCCAAGCTTCCTGGGGAGATTTTCTTTCCCAACCTGTTGCACCTCAGAAGATGAGGGTGCCTGGATGAGAACCTTGAATTAAGACTGATCTCGGGGACTTTGAGGGGGCCTGAAGCTGTATAGGCTTTTAAAGGTCCAGGCGGCACTGATTAAGCCTGGCAATGAATGGGGGGCCCCGGGAAGGTGCTTCAAAACAAATGTTATCTGGTCATCATCCAGCTTCCATTATGACTTGCACAAGCGGTAGCCTCAGGGCCAAGCTACTCGTGTGGTGGAATGAGCTGGCCACCTCAGGCTATTGATTTTGGGTGTCATGATGGGTCAGCAAGTGGTTTGCTAAGTGTTGTGTTTTTACTGACTGGGAACAGTGCTTGTCGGGTTTTCTGCCTCGGGTGCGAGAATAACTTCACTGGCCTCAGATTCTTACTTTGCCCCTTGACCTGGTAAGGAGGAAGTGGGACGTTTGGATGCTCCGCTGAAGGCAAACTAAACACCATTTTACTCTTAATACCCCTTCCCCACACCGCCGCCCCCTAAGGCAGTGGTAGGCAACCTAAGGCCCGTGGGCCGGATGTGGCCCAATCGCCTTCTAAACCTGTCCCACGGACGTTCTGGGAATCAGTGTGTTTTTACATGAGTAGAATGTGTGCTTTTATTTAAAATGCATCTCTGGGTTATTTGTGGGGCATAGGAATGTTCTTTTTTCTTTTCTTTTTTTTCAAAATATAGTCCGGCCCACCACATGGTCAGAGGGACATTAGACCGGCCCATGGCTGGGAAAGGTTGCTGCCCCCTGCCCCAAGGCATGTTGACCTAAAAGACATTATTTCCTATGGTTTGTTTGCTAGCCAAACACAATCCCAATAAACCTGTAAGATAGAGTGAAATAAACCACATTTTACTGTGCTTTGAGGGTGGAAGGAATTGATGCAATCTCTGTGAACGTGTCCTGTCCTATAAAGAGATGATCACAGCCCAAAACGTTTTTGCACCTGAGGTAGATGATCCTGATCATGTTCCCCTCCGTTGTAAAATAATTTGAAAGAAACCAAAACGTGCATATAATTGACTCGGTCAGTCTCCAGTGTGGTGTAGTGGTTAAGAGCGGTAGACTCGTAATCTGGGGAACCGGGTTCGCGTCCCCGCTCCTCCACATGCAGCTGCTGGGTGACCTTGGGCTAGTCACACTTCTCTGAAGTCTCTCAGCCCCACTCACCTCACAGAGTGTTTGTCGTGGGGGAGGAAGGGAAAGGAGAATGTGAGCCGCTTTGAGACTCCTTTGGGTAGTGATAAAGCGGGATATCAAATCCAAACTCTTCTTCTTTCCTGCCTGAGCTGACAGATCTGGTCTTGGAGGCGGTGCTGAGGACTCCCGGACTGCTGGTTCTGGAGGACTTCAACATCCATATCTGAAAGTGGGAGATATTGACATCAGCCGCTTGTCATGATCAGATTACTCCCTGTTCAGATTTAGGCTCTCAGCTCCTTTTCCCCTCCGTAGAGGCAGGAGAAATATTAGGATGGTCCGCCCTCTGAGGCTGATGGATCAAGTGGGTTTCCAGATGGCTGGGGGGGGATTTTCTAGGTGATGCGACTGGCGCTCCTGTCAAAGCCCTGGCTGACCTCTGGAACATCCGAATGGCTGAGGCTGTTGACATGCTCGCTCCTGAATGCCCTCTCCCACTTCGTGGGGCCCGTTTGGTTTCCTGGTATACTCCAGAGCTTAGGGCGAGGAAACAGGCTGGGAGACGGTTCGGGTGTGAGTAGAGGAAAACTTTGGTTGAATTCAATCGACCATTTCAACTCTGGACCCTTTCCCCTCTTGGCTGTTAAAAACTAGCAGGGAAGGGACAGCTGGCTGGACCAGGGAGGTGATTTAATGCCTCCTTGAGAGAGGGGACCATCTCTGCCTTCTTGAAGTGGTAAGGCCACTTCTCAAGAAATCCTCCCTGGATTCCCAAAATATAAGCAACCTCTGGCCAGTTGCTAATCTCCCCTTCTTGAGCAGGCGGTTGCAGACCAGATCCAGGCACTCTTGGAGGAAGCTGATTTTCTAGATCCATTTCCATTGGGGTTTAAGCCTGTTTTTGGCACAGAAACTGCTTTGGTCGCCCTCTGTTGCGAGAGCGACGGAAAATGTGTCCTTGTTAATTCTCAACGTCTCGGCGGCTTTCGATGCCATTGACCACAGTGTCTTTCTGGAGCGGATGCCCAAGTTAGGTGTGATGGCACCACTTTGCGGTGGCTCTGGTCCTATTTGGATGGTGGTTTCCAGAGGGTGATGCTTGCGGGGCGGGCATGATCTTCGGCTCTGTGGCGCTTTCAATGTGGGGTTCCTCAGGGTTTGATTTTATCCGCTATGCTGTTTGACATCTACATGAAACCACTGAGTGGGGTCATCTGGAGTTTTAGAATACATTGTCAGCAATGTGCTGCTGACACACAACTTTGCTTCTCCTTTACATCTGCAGGTGAGGCAGTGGAAGTGCTGGACAGTTGTCTTGCCTCGGTAATGGACTGGAGCTCAGTCCACTGTTAGCGATGGATGGGAAGTTGCCTGCTCTTAAGGGGGTTAAATTCCCTCTGAAGGAGCGGGGATGTAGCTTGCGGGTCCTTCTGGATCCTTTGCTGTAGCTTGAGGCTCAGGTGGCCTCAGTGGCACGGAGTGCCTTCTGTCAGCTTCGGCCAGTGGCCCAGCTGTGCCTCTTAAACCAAGCCTTTGGCTGATTAACATCCTATATCTCCTTTTAAATGTGTTTGTGGAGGGGTATTGGTTTGGTATGTTCTTGTTTTCATTCTGTATTTTGTGTTTTTATCTTGTATGCTGCGAACCGCCCTGAGATCTTGGGAGGAAGGGCAGTATACAAATTTTATAAATAAAAGAAAATAAATATTTATTACAGTTTTAATGGCAGTCAAAACCTGCCACTTTATGCAATGGCACTGGCCACAAAGAACTCCATTGGACATTTCCCTTTCATATAAATGTTGGGAGTGTAACCTTGCCTGCTAGCTGGAGTGCTTGCCAGCCAGGCCATAGCTGTCAACTTTCGGATTTGAAAATAAGGGATGCCGCGAGGGCGGTGCAATGGCACCAAGTAGCCTCGCCACCCTGCGCTCCAGAGGCTGCGTGCGAACGGGTGAGTGAAAGAGCGAGCGCATAGACGGCAGGCAGGCTGTCTGTCTGGTTGGGCGTGAGGGTCTGGCTGCACAAGGCATGCAAGCTCCGCCCCCAGTCGGTCTCAGGCTCCTTATTGGCAGCCGAACAACGCAGCTGAGGAGCCTCCCTGGCCGGCAGGGAGGGAGAGGAGCTGCTTCCTTTGAAATCCAGGAAATTTAAGGGATATCAACAATCCGGGATAGCAGCGGGAAACGGCATTGGAATAAGGGAGTTTCCTGCAAAAAAAAGGGAGGGTTGACAGCTATGAGCCAGGCTCTCCCCCAGGATATTAAAATCTACCAGAGGCTCAAGCTAGGTGCTCTTCCCTCACACACCCCTTGTACAATTCTCCATTTCCCCATTCTTATTTATTAACTTTGTCAGTCACTTTATATCACCCAATGCGACCTACAACCAATACTTTGCAGCTACAGAGAATGCCCAATCGTCATTGGGCTGGGTGTTTTTTTTTGCTCAAAAATTTATTAGTACCTCTGCAAAGCTTGGTTGTGCCTCTTGCTTTGACTCTGTGCTATCAGCACCCACCACCTGAGTTTGCTACTAGAGGGAGTTGTAATGCCAACCCCTTGGGTGGCATCCAGCCAAGTCATCCTCATGTGAATATTAGATCTAGAGATCTAAGTGAGCCACATCCATCGATTTCAGTGGGTAAATACTCAGAGAGAATAACCTAGGTAGACACACAAGCTGTTGTTTCTGCCAGGCGTCAATGGGTGCATTTTGTGTAAAGGAAGGAAGCGGAGCTCTTGGGGAAATGCTATAATAAGGCCAGGAGCCGTGTGAGCCTGTTTGCAGCTAAAATAGAAGTTGGGTCTTTCCTGGTGCTAGAAGCCCTGACAGATTTATTGTGAAATGAGCTTCTGTCAACTCAACTTGCAATGCATGAGAGCCGCTGCGTACGTTCCCCTCCCTGTGTGGCAGTGTATTATGTCATCTGCCAACGGAGATCGCTTCCATGCATTTGACAAACAAGGCAGCTTACGCGACAGTCAAGAGTAGACTGTTGATTGTTCAAGTGCCACAAGACTCTTACTGGTTTCGCCATAGTAGGGAGTGGCCCCATTTCATCAAGACCTTCACATCTGTGAGTTCAATTGAATGCAAATTTTTCATTATCACCTGTGGAGATTGGGTAGGATTTATTCCTACATGTAGAAATGAAGCTGATGATGAAATGCGCACATAATATCAAGTTTTTCAATCTGCTGGGAGCCGAATAATTGTGAAACAGGTTCCATGTGTCCCGGAGGGCTTTAGGGCTTGCCATTCTGGGATGCCAACCCCTTCATGTCAATTTGGCATCCCTGTTTCCTTTTGAGATGGCTCGGCTCCCTGGCGTTCAGAGAGCAGTCGCTGTTGTTACTTGTTGAAAACCCACTGGGAACACCTGCGCCTTTGAGCATCTCCCATACAATAATCAGCATCAGCAGCATAATTTTATTATTTATACCCCGCCCATCTGACTGGGTTTCCCATTATCATAGCTGTCAATTTTCGGATTTGAAAATAAGGGATTTTTTTCAAACTTTCAGATTTGAAAATAAGGGATGCCGCGAGGGCGGTGCAATGGCACCAAGTAGCCTCGCCACCCTGCGCTCCAGAGGCTGCGCACGAACGGGTGAGCGAAAGAGTGAGCGCGTAGACAGCAGGCAGGCTGTCTGTCTGGTTGGGCGTGAGGGTCTGGCTGCACAAGGCATGCAAGCTCCGCCCCCAGTCGGTCTCAGACTCCTTATTGGCAGCCGAGCAACGCAGCTGAGGAGCCTCCCTGGCCGGCAGGGAGGGAGAGGAGCTGCTTCCCTTGAAATCCGGGAAATTTAAGGGATATCAACAATCCGGGATAGCAGCGGGAAATGGCATTGGAATAAGGGAGTTTCCCGCAAAAAAGGGGGGTTGACAGCTATGCCCATTATAGATTTGCAAGGGACCTTAGGGTCATCTAGTTCAACCCCCTGCAATGCAGGAATTGCAGCTAAAGAACCCCTGGGAGATGGGTTTAAAACCTCCAGTGAAGGAGCTCTCATGCCTCCTTCCCAAAGCCCAGTACCTTTGGGAAGGCAGCGCTAGGGCTGGAGGGGCCATCAAATGCGGCCAAGGCGCACCAAAAAATGCACTGAGGGCCGCGTGTTGGATTGTGCTGCAGTTGATCAAGGGTGGGGACATGCCATTGGCCTGCCAGGTGTTGCTGAACACCATCCCAGGCCATCGGCCATACTTGTTGGGGCTGATGGGAGCTGGAGTTCTGTGATAGCTGGTGGGCCAAAGGGATGTCCTTAACTTTGGTCAAGTGCAGGGTGGTCCGATGCACGGATGCCAAGGGCCGCATGTGGCCCTCGAGGCGTTTTTGGCAGCCCTTGGCAACATTGGACGCCCCCTCCAGCCCTGGCGCTGCCTTCCCAAACCCGGGTAAGTGAGGCACTGGGAAGGTGGTGCGAGGGCTCTGGCAGGGTCCTTAGAGTCCTCCTGCCTCCTTCCCAAAGCCTGGTTAGCAGTTGACCAGCTTTGCAAAGGAGGTGGGAGGGCGCTAGGACCCTGCCAGAGCCTCAGGCCTCCTTCCCAGGAGGAATGAGGGAGAGGGCGCTGGGAGGCAGCAGAGAGCCCCTTGCAGAGGCATGGCAGGTCTGCGCAGGTAGCTGGCAGCCCCTGCCTCCAAAGGCCCAGATAAATGGCTTTCCTCCTGCGGTTGAGACCATTGCAGTTCTGCATCTCTGCAGATTCCGTCTCGTTCTTTGAATATCAAACCTAAACTTCACCTTCTGAATCAACTGCTGAAAACTTGTCGATAAAATCTTTCCAAGTCTTCTCTTTTTCAGGACATGCCTGGACGTCCTCACCAACCCACCCGCCCTTGCATAATCCCTGCGGGACAATTTAGCTGTTTACACCTGCCTTTCCATTCAAGATTATTCATCTAGATCACTTTCCTGCCCTAACCTAAGAGTTGCAAGTAGGCTGTGATAAACCCTTATAGCCACCAACTTGCTGAGAGAGGCAGAGGAACGACTTGCCCCAAACCAGACGCTGAGCTTCGTGGCTAGCTTCCGTGAGCGTCGGAAGGCTTGGCTCCTTTGCACAATGAGACTGCTCAGCTACTGCAATTTACTTATACTGTCTGTTCTATTTAGTTGCCATTTTATCTTGTCTTTCCTCCAAGAACAACAACCTTTTGAGGTAGGCTGAGAGAGAGCGATTGAACCAGGAGTTCATCAGGATAAACTTGGGGGGGCCTCCAAATACAGTTTTAAATGCATCCCAAAGTGGTACTGGACTCTGCTGCCCCCATTTCCCTGTATTCCATATACCAGGCCTTGTGAAATCTTGGAGACAGGAGGTCCCTGTGTTCACCGGGTCTCCTGTAGTTCTGGGATCCGCAATAGATCAGCTTCTGATTGTACTAGTGAGCTGTCAGGGATGAGTGTCAGGAGCAGGTGAGCAATACATCACACGGCATCAGCGAAGTTAACTCTTTATTCAAAGTAACAAGACAGCTCAGGAGGCCAGGCCTAGTAGTGAGCACAGCAACCCTTCTCGGTAGATCTTGCCCCATGAGGTGGTTATGAGGACTGACAGTCCCCTCCTTCCTATGGTAATAATAACAATATTTTTATTATTTATACCCCACCCATCTGGCTGGATTTCCCCAGCAACTCTGGGCGGCTTACAACACACACAAAATTGTAAAACATTAGACATTAAAAAATTCCCGATACCAGGTTGCCTTCATATGTCTTCTAAAAGTCAAATAGTTGTTTATTTCCTTGACATCTGATGGGAAGGTATTCCACAGGGTGGGGGCTACTACTGAGAAGGCCCTCTGCCTGGTTCCCTGCAACCTCACTTCTCGCAGTGAGGGAACCAGCAGAAGGTCCACGAAGGAGGACTGCAGTGTCCGGGCTGAGCGATGGGGATGGAGACTCTCCTTCATGTATACTGGGCTGAGGCCGTTTAGGGCTGTAAAGGTCAACACCAACACTTTGAATTGTGCTCGGAAACTTACTGGGAGCCCAATGTAGGTCTTTCAAGACCGGTGTTATATGGTCTCGGCGGCCACTCCCAGTCACCAGTCTAGCTGCCGCATTCTGGATTAGTTGCAGTTTCTGGGTCATCTTCAAAGGTAGCCCCACGTAGAGTGCATTGCAGTAGTCCAAGCGGGAGATAACTAGAGCATGCGCCACTCTGGCGAGACAGTAGCTCTCCAAGTCTCCTCTCCCCTGGGTCCTTCCTAAGCAATCTGAGACTCCATCGTCTTGTCTGTCTCTGCTCTGCTGTCTTCATTCCTTTCCTGGTTCTGCTTCTGCCTCTGGTTGTGGACCTCTCTTTGCCCCAGCCTCTTCGTGCTCACTGGGATTCGGGTGGCGCTGTGGGTTAAACCACAGAGCCTAGGGCTTGCCGATCAGAAGGTCGGCGGTTTGAATCCCCATGATGAGCTGAGCTCCCGTTGCTCGGTCCCTGCTCCTGCCCACCTAGCAGTTCAAAAACACGTCAACGTGCAAGTAGATAAATAGGTACCGCTCTGGCAGGAAGGTAAACGGCGTTTCCATGCGCTGCTCTGGTTTTGCCAGAAGCAGCTTAGTCATGCTGGCCACATGAGCCGGAAAAACTGTCTGTGGACAAACGCCGGCTCCCTCGGCCTATAGAGCGAGATGAGCGTGCAACTCCAGAGTCGTCTGTGACTGGACCTAATGGTCAGGGGTCCCTTTACCTTTACCTTTACCTTCCTGCTCACTAAGCCCTGTTACCTCTTCAGCTTCCAACACCTCCTCCTCTCTGTCTGCTCCCTCTTCTCCCTCTAGCCACTCCTCGTTGTCTAGCCACCAATTCCCAGGCTCTGAGCCTTCTTCCCTTGGGGGTTCCTCGGCTGGTGCCTCCTACCGCTCCTCTGCACCCAGCCCATCTTTCACATCCATAAAAGGTGCCATGTGGGAGTCTTTCAGATGCCTGCTTTATGTGCGCTCCATGCATTGGAAGCCAAGGAGGCCTCCATTACAGAAGCTAACAGCGTGTAATTTAGCAAGGCTGCCTGTGTCACAACCCTTTTGCATTTTTAAAGCTGGGAGCAACTATTCAGAGCGAGTCCTTGAAATATTCATGACGGGACCTGCAAGGCAAAGCGTTTCCCCTCTCTTCTGGCGCTGCCCTTCTGTCGTAACAGGGGCAGGTGAAGCAAGACGGGAGAGGAGGATGCAAACGGAGAGATCAAATGCAGTGGCAAAGATCCCAGCTGCTGCACCTCTGGGAGCAGGGCTGATTAGAAAAGATAAAAGCTGAGATATTCAGTGCGTTGGCTCTGGGAATGAGGCTTTGGTCGGCCTACCTTCAAAGCTGGTAGTCTAATAAACAGGCATTTGTGTGTTTTAGTTTAGAGGAGAATAACAGACAGAGTTGGGTTCTGCCCTTGGTGACAGCAATTAAAGGATCAAGGAGCCTTGGGCTTTGCAAATATATCTCAAAAATTCATTTTCATAGAATTGTACAGTTGGAAGGGACCACAAGGGTCATCTAAGTCTGACCCTTTGCAAGGTAGGATTCTTTTTCTGGCCAAAGTGGGTCACAACCCTGAGATTAAGAGGTCTCGTGCTGTACCGACTGAGCTATCCCGCAGACCCATTTTATAATGTGTATAAAACAGGGAGAACGGCGATAACGGCAGGTGTAAAATGAAAAACAAAACCATAAAACAGGCAGGTAAAATAAGGGCAGTTGCATATTGGTTAAGTAACAAACTCCAGGTCAATGAAGGGGGGGGGAGCGAGGGCAAAAGTTGTCTTCGCGTACAGAAATAATATTAGCCAATTCTCAAGTAGAGTTCAAGATTTGCTAGGCTTGTGACGACAGCATGTGTGATCCAGCTGCATATGCAACAAATGCCAAATGTTATAAAAAAAATAGCTGGAGGTTCTAGTCCTTGTCGCAATCTCAAATTATGCCTAATTTTCTCCATCCTAGCTATGCTCCAGCGTTTGTGGTACCAAGTGTCCACTGGAAACTGCAGTTTGGTGAGGATGTTGAGAATTGTTAGGAGACCCCCTGCAGAGCTACAATTCCCAGTACTCTTAGCAAACTACAGTTCCCATAATATTTTGAAGAAAGAAGCCATGGCTGTGAAAGTGCTTTAAGAGTACTCTAAAAGTATGGTGTGGGTGTGACTTCACACACACGAGCACAACCATACAGGCTCCCCTGCAAACTGGCCAGCCTGTCTCCACGAATTGTTGCCATCAGTAAAGTTGTCAGGAGGTGATCTGAAGTCCAACCACAGAGCTGGGTCCTAGAGCTCCTGTGCAGAACACTGAGAAGAGCCATTCTAGCCCCTGTGCTCTGTGTAGAGAGCAATGTCTTCCTGACGGGCCTTTTCCCTTGTTCGGCAGCAGCAGCAGCTATGCCTTGGGGTTGCACTGAAGGTGGCAGCATGGGCGTAGCCAGGACTTTTGTTAGGGGCGGGGCAGACAGTGGCATAGCAATCCCCGCCAGCACCTGAGGTAGAGCATTTTAAAAGGGACTAAAGTTGTTGAGCTTTTTTGGGGAGGATTGGCCAAAGTTGTTGACTTTTGGGGAGGAGGGGGTCACCAAAAGTTGTTGAGATTTTTTGGGAATCAGGACTTTTGTTGGGGGGAGGCAGAACCGACATGATTGATCAGTTAGTTAAGTATTTCTATTGTGCTGAGAAGGGCTGCACAGATGAGGAATGGTGGGAGCCTCCCTCTCCCCCTGCCAGGACCGGTGCAGGCAATTCTGGCGCCCTAGGCGAGGGGGCGGGCGCCACGTGACGTCATTACGTATGACGCACGTAGCGGAGCGGTGCCCTGCCCCCTGCCCTGCCGGGCGCCCCTCGCCGCCGCAGTTTGCTTCCTCCGCCGCTGGTTGGGGCAGCGGCGGGGGGCAGGCTGGCCTCGCCGCCGCGGTTTTCACCCCAACCTGCTTGCTCCGCCGCCGGTTGAGGCAGCACCGGGTGGCGGCGGGCAGGCTGGCCAGCAGCCCCTCCATTTTGGCACCCTAGGCAGTTGCCTAGTTGGCCTAAATGGACGCACCGGCCCTGCCCCCTGCTCCTGATCAGGATCCTGAATCTTCCCAGGAGCAGGGGGACAGTATAGATTTGGAACAGTGGTTTGCAGAGGGGCATAGTTCAGAAGGCAGAAGCTGGGAAGAACTGGGTAGTGAACAGCTAGGAGAAGAAGAACTGGGAGAGAGAGAGAGTTAACAGACTCGCTTTCGCTGGAAAGCATCCATCTGCCCAGCCCAAGGTCAAGGAAAGCAGATAAGGTGGCAGCACAGTGGTTGCGAGATCAGGTTGCAAGGCGTGGAAGTGATGGGGTGGGTGGGCTAGGGATGAAGTGGATGAAACCCTTAATTGGGAGCACCTACGTTCCGAGGAATGGATTCTTTGTTCTCTCGCTGTGATCATTAAAATTTCAAACCAGTAAGAGACTCCTTTCGCTTTGTTCTGCTTGTTGTTGTTTAGTCATTTAGTCTTGTCCGACTCTTCGTGATCCCATGGACCAGAGCACGCCAGGCACTCCTGTCTTCTGCTTATCTACTGCCAAGGGGGGGGGGAGGAAGCTGAGTCCCTGAAGCCTGACAGCTACGCTCATGGGTGGCAGGGGACAAATTCTGCATGTCACCTGTCCAAAACAGGTTGCGCCGTTCCCAGGCTCTTCTAACTGGAGGAGCAACGCTGATTCAAGCCAGGGAAGTCCTAGTGGCTGAACCAAAATCATCATTACCATCATGATGGGAGATCCGGTTAACTGGAACCCGGAGTAGGGTTTTCTCAGCTCTGGCCTTTGGAACAAGCCTTCCCTCTGAGATCCTGGATGGCTCCTACGCTGAGCAGGTTCTTGCGACAACTGAAATGTTCTCATTTCACTTGAGCGTTACTAGCAGACGTTTAATTTATACTGTTCTTCAGTTGTGAGCGATGCCGCGAGAGAGATTGTTGCATCGACCGGTTCCGCAAGTTTCAGTTGTTTTGTTTTGCATTTAATGATCATGCTTGATTGTATGTAAGAAAGCAGGCAGCCAGACAACAGCAGCAGCAGCAGCAGCAGCAGCACATGTCTGGGTGGCGTTTATGTCTTTTTCACCCAGAAAAAAAGCACTGGGCGGATCCCAGAGAAATTTCACGTGGGCGGGGGAAAATATATTTAGAGGAGTGGGGTAATATAATAATAATTTATTATTTATACCCCACCCATCTGGCTGGGCTTCCCCAGCCACTCTGGGTGGCTTCCAACAAAATATTAAAATACAATAATCCATCAAACATTAAAAGCTTCCCTAAACAGGGCTGCCTTCAGATGTCTTCTAAAAGTCTGGTAGTTGTTGTTCTCTTTGACATCTGAAGGGAGGGCGTTCCACATGGTGGGAGCCACTACCAAGAAGGCCCTCTGCCTGGTTCCCTGTAACTTGGCTTCTCACAGTGAGGGAACTGCCAGAAGGCCCTCGGCGCTGGACCTCAGTGTCCGGGTAGATCGATGGGGGTGGAGACGCTCCTTCAGATACACTACTTGGTTACGCCTGTGGGGATGTCTCAGTTGCCCAGAAGGCAGAACAATAAAATTAGAAAATAAGATAAGCCTGTGGCCAACCAGATGCCTGTGGGGTACCAGCAAGCAGGATTCGAACACAAGAGCCCTCTCTCCTCCTGTGGTTTCCAACAACTGGATTAGGAAAAAGATTCACGAGGAAACAAAAACTATTCAAATTAACCACACAATCATTCAATTTACATACCACCCTTTATCAGAAGTTCCCAGGATGGTGTACAACATTAAAAACACATTACAGAGCATCAGTGATAAAAAGCATAATAAAAAGCATACTGGCAGACAGCCGAATAATAAAATGGTCGTCATAATAACAGTCCTTTCCCCCACACTTTCACAGACCATAGATTATTTAATAGCCTGGGTAAAGGCTTAATGTTTTTGCCTGGTGCCTAAAGATGTGTAATGATGGCGCCAAGCAAGCCTCTCTGGGGAGGGCCTTCCACAACTGGGGAGCCACCACAGAAAAGGCCCTGTTCTCATGTTGCCACCCTCCGAACCTCTCTGGGATGGGGGGGGTACAAAGAAGGGCCACGGATGACAAGTGCAGGGTCCAGGTCAGTTCGTATGGGGGGAGGCAGTCCTTAAGGTATTGAGGTCCTGAGCCCTGTAAGGCTTTCTAGGTGCAAGTAGATAAATAGGTACCGCTCCGGCAGGAAGGTAAACGGCGTTTCCGTGCGCTGCTCTGGTTCGCCAGAAATGGCTTAGTCATGCTGGCCACATGACCTGGAAGCTGTCTGCAGACAAACGCCGGCTCCCTCAGCCTATAGAGCAAGATGAGCGCCGCGGTCTGGGGTTCCTTTACCTTGACCTTTACCAGAAGTTTGGGAACCACTTCCTAGATCTACCACCTGGAGTGACTGCCTCACCCTTTCTCATAGGTAGGCTGACCCTGGCTGGTGGAAACCACAGGAGGGGAGAGTGACCTTGTGTTCGAATCCTGCTTGTGGGCTTCCCATGGACATGTGAATCTCTGCGAGAACAGGATGCTGGACTAGATGGGCTATTGACAGGGTTGACTTATGTTCTTATGTCACCATAAGAGATCAGGGCCCTGAGGGATTTGACATCTTTCCGCAGGGCCTGCAAGACGGAGTTGTTCCGCTGGGCCTTTGGTCAGGGCTCGGCCTGACTCCCTTTCTCTTTTTGTATAAGAACTAGTATGAAAGAGGCCTCCCAGCATTCTCACAGGCCCATAGAAGAACAGCGTAAACAGTTGGGCCTGATGCGCATTTACTATTCCCAATCCAAATCCTGCGGAAAGCCATCCAATTAGATTTTAATTTGATCCTGACTTGTTTTTAGGAGGTAATTTAATTATTGTTTGGTTTTATACCAATGTTATATATTTGATGTTAGCCGCCCTGAGCCCAGTCTTGACCGGGGAGGGCAGGATACAAATAAAAGATTATTATTATTATTATTATTATTATCCTGAATTTGCTCTGCTTTGCCCTCCTCATTCCTTTTGCAACTTGTGCAGGAAAGGGCTTCTATTCTTTTATAAAGTGTAGGTGCCCTAATACTAACACCACCACCTAGTTCTGTTATTATTGGGTCCGATGCCTGGTTCAAATTAAACCCCGCCTAAGGATCCTCCCGTTTCTTCCACCCTTTCCAATTTGCATCTTTCCATTTTCTTGCATATAAAATAAATAGACACAGGGCTGCACAATAAAATAATTCACCTCGTTAGGAAAAGCAGTACGACAGCTCCCTCTGCCGGCCACGCTACGCAGCAGCACGCCTCTCCATTTACTCGCGCTGTCCGCTTGCATCCTTCCTCCTCTTGCCTCCAAGGGGGTGTGGGTCGTTGCAAAACCAATTGAAGCTGCACAAAATACACTTCCGGCTCCCCATCGAATATATTGGGCAGAGTCAAGTCAGAACAAAAAGATAGGATCGGGGACGCTTGGCTGGATCGGGACAGGTAAAAAAAGCGATTCAGTTAAACGCGTTGTAAACTCATGCAGGGAAATACGGTAGGGAAAGACGGGACTCAATCTGGTGTCACAGTGTCATATCGCATATACAACGCATATAAAACGCTTTTTCTTTAGCAATCTAGCTGAGAAACGGAGCAAAAGCAAGATACAAATAAAAGCGCAGGAGCTGCAGTGCTGCTGATTCCACACATGGACGTCGATGAGCAAATTGTATGCATTCCACTCTTGCGCCCCTCAAATGGCGGCGTTTTGGTGTAACCCGGAAATACAGGCCGTCCGCTGCCCTTGCCTTTCTTAACTCAATAGCTGGTGTGGGCGCGGCGTTCGGAAAGCCACGCCCTCGCTCCTGCCTTGACCAATCATATTAGCGCAGGAGTCTGTCGTCGCCGTTGCGTCGTGAGCAGTCGGCCAATGGGGCTGCGCTGAGAGGAGGCAGCTGCTGGAGCAGGAAGGAAAAGTGGAGCACGCGGGGAAGGGAGTCTCTTCTTCTTTAACCCGCCTGCGCCAGGTAATACACGTGTCTTTCCGTTTGGTACGTGAGAATTGTGCGTATCTTGTTTGTTCCGCATAATTTCTCCCCGCTCTTTTCATTTGTAAATTACATTATTTGTTTAAGTTGGGTTAGTAAAATAAAGTTATATACTCCCTGCTCAGTTAAATAATTTTGCATTACGAATTTCCAGAAATTCCTGGGCCGCCCTTGCATGTTCCTTCATGACCTTCCTGCTGCCCCAAACTATAATTCTCAGATTCCCAGGTTTCATTTTTTTTAGAAAGTCATGTTCTCGTTTTAGTAGAACTTTTTTTCTTTTGAAATGTTTTAGATTGTTGTTGCTGTTAACTTTGCTGTGTTAAATGTGCATTTAATTCCCTGCTAATTATGTTGCTTTCAAAGTAGACTTTCTATTTGATGTTCTCAAGTAAGTTTTTATTCTGGCTTGTTTTATTTGATGTTTCAATGTGTTGTAAAGCGCGCTGACATTTTTTCCTTAAAAATATAAAGCAGCATAGCAGAGACATGAATAATAATAACAACTTGAAATACGAAAAATGTACAGGCACTATTCTCCTCTGCCTGTGTGTATTAGAAACTATCCTGGTCCCCCACTTTACTTTGCTCCTGCGCCTTGGGGGAAATACCTGCAAATCAGGGGCGTACCCAGAATCAAAACTAGGGGGGGGGGGAGCCATGGTCGTTCAGGTTTGCTTTGAATGGACGCTGATCATTTTTGCTTCTAGGGCTGCCTTCTGGGGGGGGCAGCTGCCCCCTCTGCCCCCCCGGGTACGCCCATGCTGCAAATTCCCGTGTATTTTTTATAATTTTACATACAGTATATAGATTTTGTATTTTTATAATTTAGCTATATGCTGTTTTCCCCACCTCTCTGTCTCATGTGTAAGACTCCCTGCTCTGATTGTCTCAGCTACTGCTGTTACCCGGGCGGTGTGAGTAGGCTAGCAGCTCGTGTGAAATTGCAGACTGCAAAAGTGGTGATTGAAGGTGTCCTAAGATGTATTGAATTCATTCAGGTGCACACACGTTCATGGCACATGAGATTTGCAGTATCTCCCTATGTGGCCACAGTTGCCACGTAGCGAAAGCCTATCTGGGCCCGGCATTCCACAGTCAAGGGTGTCACCACTAAGAAGGCCCTCTCCTTGGTAGCTGCCCACCTCGCTTAAATTGGCTACAGCACCTGAATCTGAGCCTGTGAAGAGACTCTTAAGATTTGGGTAGGTATATATGGTTTCCAGCAACTGGTTTACAGAAGCATTGCTGCCTCTAACCACAGGGAAGTCACTTTGCCTCTCCTGATTGTTGTTGTTTAGTCATTCAGTCGTGTCCGACTCTTCGTGACCCCATGGACCAGAGCACGCCAGGCACTCCTGTCTTCCACTGCCTCCCGCAGTTTGGTCAGACTCATGTTGGTAGCTTCGAGAACACTGTCCAACCATCTCGTCCTCTGTCGTCCCCTTCTCCTTGTGCCCTCCATCTTTCCCAACATCAGGGTCTTTTCCAGGGAGTCTTCTCTTCTCATGAGGTGGCCAAAGTATTGGAGCCTCAGCTTCAGGATCTGTCCTTCCAGTGAGCACTCCGGGCTGATTTCCTTAAGAATGGATAGGTTTGATCTTCTTGCAGTCCATTGGACTCTCAAGAGTCTCCTCCAGCACCATAATTCAAAAGCATCAATTCTTCGGCGATCAGCCTTCTTTATGGTCCAGCTCTCACTTCCGTGCATTACTACTGGGAAAACCATAGCTTTAACTATACAGACCTCTCCTGATAAGTGAACTTAATTAACATACTTCACAGGGTTTTTTGAATTATGGTGCTGGAGGAGACTCTTGAGAGTCTCCAACCCCCTGCAATTTAGCCAATTCAGGAGACTGTTCCGTCCCCACCCCCATCGTCCTCCTATTGTAATTTAACATTTCAGGACTACCAATAATTTTCAGTCCTCATTGGGCTTCTTGCCACCTTATGTTTGTTTTAAAAATGGGTGGCTTCTTTTTGCACTTCTGTAACCCTTGGGGTTACTTCCCTGCACGTCTTCCAAGTATGCTGATGCCTCTCTCTTGATTTGCAGAGTCCCTATTTGTACTCCAAGCCAGTCAGCGCTCAGCTCCTGAATTCATTATCAGAACAATTTATATTTTCATTCGTAAGTCGCTCAGAGTTTGAATTCAGCTTACAAAGGCGCGCCTGCAGTTACCGATACATTTGGTCTCAGCTATCCTTCTGGCTGGAAGCTGTTACTGGGCTCAGCTCTGTTCTTCGAAGGCATAAAGATCTTCCTTTCCCCCAAGACAGATTCCAGAGGTGCCGAGCAAATGGGCTGCCAATTGCGTTGCTTCTTCAGGTCCTATTGCCTTGGAAACCTGGCTTCTAAAATAACACATGTGCATTAGTGTGGGAATTGCAAGAGAGATGGAAGGCCCAGCCAGAGAAATAATTAAATGCAGAAAATGAGTCACACTCAAGACTTATTTTTAAATAAGAATTGTTTTGTTGTTCTGGAGTTTGCTTTGAGCTGTTGCTTCCAACCTTGGGACCGTTTTTACTTGTTGTTTTGGTGGCTCTTTCCTTGAAATAGTCCAATGTTGAAATGCTCGGTGTCTGCATTTTTGCAAAGCACTTAAAAGCTTCAAACTATTATTTTCCGTAGTCAGGATGTTCAGGCTTCCCTTCCGGGCTACCATGGAAAAGCAGTGGCCGATTCTGCTGAATGCATGCCTTAGGTCAAAGGTGGAGGAAACTCTAGCCTGCAGCAGGCCAAAGGTAGTCTGCCAAGACCTTTTGATTTGTCCTTGAGGCTGTTTTGAAGAAGCCAGGCCCTCTGCCCTACACGACATCAAGTGTGGGTGGGTGGGCTTCAAAGGAACAACCTGGATCTTAAGTGAGCTCCTGATCATCCCTTAGAGCAAGACGCGCTCTCATCTGCCCCTCAGCCGTCAGGAGCAAACCGGCAGTAAATCACACTGTGCTGGTTTCAGTTAACTCCTTACTAGAAGAAGAAGAGTTTGGATTTGATATCCCGCTTTATCACTACCCGAAGGAATCTCAAAGCGGCTAACATTCTCCTTTTTCCCTTCCTCCCAAACAACAAACACTCTGTGAGGTGAGTGGGGCTGAGAGACTTCAAAGAAGTGTGACTAGCCCAAGGTCACCCAGCAGCTGCATGTGGAGGAGCGGAGACGCGAACCCGGTTCCCCAGATTACGAGTCTACCACTCTTAACCACTACACCACACTGGCTCTCAGGATGCTCACTATTAGCAGATTTTAAAAGGTCTTGCATTGAAAATAACTTGTGGGCCTTAATTGGGGCAACTTCGCTGTCAGAAGATTTTAAACTTTAACCATTCATCTGCAGCTCATTCTTTTGCATGTTTCTCAGAAGAAGACTAGAATTCCACATTCGCCAGGCGCATTTTGCACCTGGCTACCGGCCACTTGTGACCAAGTGCAGATGCCGGGGTGCTAGGATGGCGCCTGATACCTCCAAAATCTGGAGGTGCAAGCCTAGGGATCCTTGGATCTGGACTGTTTTCACACAGTAGCAACACATCCTGTAGAATTCTATCCGTTATATTTTATCTGCACAATCAGAATGAATTTCAGGAACCATAATGCTTTTACTGTGCAGCCTGAGCAGGAGAGGGGAACAATGTTAGAGCTAATTGTCGCAGCTTGTCTTCACTTAGCCCACCCCAGTGTCCCGCTCACAGCTGTGAAGATTATTCTGACATTATGAATGGTCCGTGTCAACATTAAGAAAAAGAGGCAGGAATTGGCCAGATATCTTTGTGGACAGTCTGTAGATTAAGTGACTTTTCTTCCTTAAGTTCTCAAAGATCTTAACCTAGCTCAGGGTTGTCATCTAAACTAGCTAGATGCTTAACGGATAACACTGGGGAATAATTTTTTTTCATTTTCTGTTGCATGAGATTTTTCAGCCGTTCTTATATGTTCTTTCAATGCTGATTTCAAATCTGAAGTCGGTTTTGTTCTGTAAGCTCTAGTTTTTTTTGCAATTCATGTTTTTCACTTTTCACCATAATCTTCGTTTTTCACAATGCAGGAATTCAATATTTTATTAAACACAGAGCCAAAGTAGTACAATATGAATCATAGAATCATAGAGTTGGAAGAGACCACAAGGGCCATCCAGTCCAACCCCCTGCCAAGCAGGAACACCATCAAAGCATTCTTGACAGGTGGCTGTCAAGCCTCTGCTTAAAGACCTCCAAAGAAGGAGACTCCATCACACTCCTTGGCAGCAAATTCCACTGTCGAACAGCTCTTACTGTCAGGAAGTTCTTCCTAATGTTTAGGTGGAATCTTCTTTCTTGTAGTTTGAATCCATTGCTCCGTGTCCGCTTCTCTGGAGCAGCAGAAAACAACCTTTCTCCCTTCTCTATATGACATCCTTTTATATATTTGAACATGGCTATCATATCACCCCTTAACCTTCTCTTCTCCAGGCTAAACATACCCAGCTCCCTAAGCCGTTCCTCATAAGGCATCGTTTCCAGGCCTTTGAGTATAAATGTGACTTATATAGCATTGCACATGACATGTATAGCATTGAAAATGACATGTATATCTATGTACAGTTGGAGGTATACAAAAAAAATATACCAGTATTCCCTTGGGAAACACAGTATCTGCAAGCTGTTGTTATTCAGGTAAGAATTTGCGCTTGTAGCTCTTGCGTTTGTGGACTTGCACAGGGGATTCTCATTTGATGGTCCAACAGTAGTCTGACATCATAGTTTTGTCCCACTGCCCTTGATAACGCTCTTCCATTGTCTTCAGGTCTTGATGGAAGTGCTCTCCCTATTCATCACTGGCTGCCCCAAGGTTTTCAGGGAATTGATCTAGGTGACTGTTCAGGAAATGGAGCTTCACGTTGAAATTAGGTTAGAACAACTGCAGGTGTCAATGCAACCAAAATTTTGTTTCCCAATGTAACCAATCGCAACCAGTGCATCATTTGGAAAATAAGACTTTAGAGCTGTCTTGCCCCCAAATGGCAACTAGCAGTCAAAATTGTAGAATGCAAGAACTCTGGCCAGGCAGTAGATCAGTTTTTGAATCTTCAAACAGTTTTAATATTGTGATGGCCTGGGATTCAGACTCAGACGCTGAACCTCAGGGATCCCAGCCTGCACAGGATTCCCCGCCTCCAGAACCAGCAGAGCCGGGGCTAGGGCCTGAGTCGGAAGGGTCCTCACCTGTGCTGGCTCCTCAGGTGCAGGCATCTGCTGAGTCTGCTCTGGCTCCTGATGGGATGGAGGACCCATTGCCTGCAGGTGCTCCACTCCCAGCCCTGTCAGGGGAAGCTGGGGTTGCCTCTGGGTCCGGTAACCCTCCAACCTCTCCTGAGCTGCAGATTCTTCGTCAGCTAAATTTTCATGGTCAAAGTGTACCATTGGTAATTCTGATGAAGAATTAGCGAAACAGGGCCTTGTTCAACTGGAATTTGTTGCAATACTATAATATTAAAACTGTTTGAAGATTCAAAAACTGATCTACTGCCTGGCCAGAGTTCTTGCATTCTACAATTTTGACTGCTGCACATCACCAAGAACTCCAATTTCTATAGCCACCCAAATGGCAACTAGACATTCCCTTTTGGCGACTGCAGCCCTGGCATTTAGCTTATATATCCGAGTTTCTAATGCTGCTCTGCACCCATGGCGTGCTCTGAGTTTCAGGTGCCTGTTGTGGACAGAAGCAAATGAAGGTGATGCGTTTCCTTTACTTCCCTACATCCTTGAGCTGCCTCTGTCCTCCTTTCTGGGCTAAATGCATCCTTCAGAAGCAGAGCAAATTGACATGCCTTGTTCTGCCCCCTCCAGACGCATTGGCTTGTCTCTGGACCTGGAGGTGGGCTGTAGCTTAGGGGTAGAACATCTGCTTTGCATGCGGAAGGTCCTAGGTTTGATTCCCAGCACCTCCAGTTGGGGGGACGGACGGACGGACGGAAATCCCTATCTGGAACCCTAGGAAACTGCTTCTCAACATGGTAGACAACACTGAACTTGGTGAACTAATGGCTTGACAGGATCTAGGAGTCTTGGTAGACCATAAACTTGACATGAGTCAACAGTGTGATGCAGCAGCTAAAAAAGCCAATGCAATTCTGGGCTGCATCAATAGGAGTATAGCATCTAGATCAAGGGAAGTAATAGTACCACTGTATTCCGCTCTGGTCAGACCTCACTTGGAATACTGTGTCCAGTTCTGGGCACCACAGTTCAAGAAGGATACTGACAAGCTGGAACGTGTCCAGAGGAGGGCAACCAAAATGGTCAAAGGCCTGGAAATGATGCCTTATGAGGAACGGCTTAGGGAGCTGGGTATGTTTAGCCTGGAGAGGAGAAGGTTAAGGGGTGATATGATAGCCATGTTCAAATATATAAAAGGATGTCATACAGAGGAGGGAGAAAGGTTGTTTTCTGCTGCTCCAGAGAAGCGGACACGGAGCAATGGATTCAAACTACAAGAAAGAAGATTCCACCTAAACATTAGAAAGAACTTCCTGACAGTAAGAGCTGTTCGACAGTGGAATTTGCTGCCAAGGAGTGTGGTGGAGTCTCCTTCTTTGGAGGTCTTTAAGCAGAGGCTTGACAGCCACCTGTCAGGAATGCTTTGATGGTGTTTCCTGCTTGGCAGGGGGTTGGACTGGATGGCCCTTGTGGTCTCTTCCAACTCTGATTCTATGATTCTATGACTTTGCATCGGGTTCCTGTGTTCCTACGCGATATATGGGTGTCATACAAGGAATGCTGTTTTTCGGCTGCTTTTCTCCAGTGAAAATCTTCAGGAGGTTTCAAAGTCTGACGTCTCTGGAACCAGCATCAGAAGTCCATGGATCGAAACCATCCCCCTCTGCTACCACTGTTAGCATTTACCCCGCCTGGGGCAGTTTGTGAGACTGCCCCAAAGCCAGAGCAAAGCCGTGTGCGCACATCCCCGGCTACTGACAGTCCGGTGGTGCAGTAATATGTGATTGTTCCCAGATTGAAGAGCAACACACACAAGCCATTAAATAAGGCTAAACTAATTTATTGTACCCAGGTGGCGCTGTGGGTTAAACCACAGAGCCTAGGGCTTGCCGATCAGAAGGTTGGCGGTTCGAATCCCTGCGACTGGCTGAGCTCCCGTTGCTTGGTCCCTGCTCCTGCCCACCTAGCAGTTCGAAAGCACCTCAAAGTGCAAGTAGATAAATAGGTACCACTCCGGTGGGAAGGTAAACGGCGTTTCCGTGTGTTGCTCTTGTTCGCCAGAAGCGGCTTAGTCATGCTGGCCACATGACCCGGAAGCTGTACGCCGGCTCTCGGCCAATAAAGCGAGATGAGCTCCGCAACCCCAGAGTCAGACATGACTGGACCTAATGGTCAGGGGTCCCTTCACCTTTACCTTTAATTTATTGTAGTAATAGTGCAGAGAGATTCTCTGCTGCCAGCCCGTTAAGACGGAGCAGCCATAATGCCGTCCTTCCAGCTTGAGGACTAGCCAGAAGAGTGTAGCCCAAAGGCTAGAATTACAACAGTAAAGTGAAACCATCCTCGCTGCAGCTGCGTGCCACTCTGCTTGAACAAAAATCACAACAGTTAGTAAAGGACTAGAAACTTGGAAATGATGCGCCAAAAATAGCAAGGTGCCCAGGGCAGACACTAAAAAGCCAGGATGAAGTGGTAGCAGTAGAAACAGGGAAGAGGTTTTTTTTAGCAGCAGTTCTGAGCCACCTGATGGCGAGGGAGGGTGAGAGACAGCAGGAGAGAGAAAGAAAAGAGATTGTGTGGTCTTGGTGGCTCGACGCAGGCAGACGCAAGCCGTGCTTGGCATAAATATGACGACACCGCTGCTTTGCGTGGGGTTTGCTCTCCAGTGGTTACTTGCCGCAGCGGCCTTGCTCCCGGGAGACTGCAACCATTGTGAAAACCGCATCGTTGCCAAAAGATTCTCTGGGAGGAGGAAGAATGTAATTCATGAATCACCGGTCTATTTTTGAAAACCTTGTAGGATTTAAATGACTCACGGGTCTCTCTTTAGCCTAAGAAATGCTGTTTATAACTAGTGTGTCAAAGACTGAACATCTATATCTATATTCCAGTAGCATTAAAAGTTATGCGGACCAATATTTCAAGCCTGCCATGGAAGGTTTTACAGTCCTTTAGCACCTCCAATATACTCTTGGAGAAAATGGTATTTCAAATACTACCTTGCGATCAGGAATTAAATATTGAATTCCAGCTAATTCTCCTAGTCACCCTGTGCAACATTTGGAAGTCTTTGGACCTCCTGAAGTCTTGTACTGGTGCATCATCTTCTCCCTGTGAACCGTGGTTTGCAAACTGGAGGCTAGGTTTTGCATCTCTTGGGAGCAAATTTTACTTCCAACCACGGTTTCACATGTCACATCCATCCATTCAAACCATAGTTTCTTTGAAATGATGGCTTGAAGCAGTTTTGCGAGCCACGTTTGTTAGGAGAGTGCCTGGCACCATGTGCTTTAGAGGCAAGGCTAGGGGGATGATAGTTTGTTTATTTCATAGTTACTTCAGGAGAGGCAACAGAGTAGAAGGGGATGTCCCCTCTCCAAGACAAGAGGCTTGGCCGTGGTTTGACAGTGCAGCTTGGCTCCTCTACCATGGTGGGAGAGTTCATTTGGGTTGTGGTGAGAGAGACAAGCTGATGGTCCTAGCCCCAAACTTGGGGGGAAGCCTGGAACTTAGTTGTAGTTCCACACTTTGCAAGACGCAGAGATCTAGAGCAAACCTCTGCCTCCCCTCTTTGGCTCCAGTGAATGCACGGGGGCTTGTTTCTGTCCCTTCCAGGTCACTGTAGCTCCAGGCTGGAGGGAGAAAACTAGGAGGCTGTTTCAGGGATGTAGCATAAGATCAGGGGCATGTGCTGGTGAAGATGCGGGTGGCGCTGTGGTCTAAAGTATGTTAGTATATCCTAGTATATCCTCCTGGCTATTACTTATCCCCTGGTTTCAGTGGGGATAAGTCATAAACACGGGGATGCGGGTGGCACTGTGGGTTAAACCACAGAGCCTAGGGCTTGCCGATCAGAAGGTTGGCGGTTCGAATCCATGTGATGTGGTGAGCTCCTGTTGCTCGGTCCCAGCTCCTGCCAACCTAGCAGTTCGAAAGCACGTCAAAGTGCAAGTAGATCAATAGGTACCGCTCTGGGGGGAAGGTAAACTGCGTTTCCGTGCGCTGCTCTGGTTCGCCAGAAGCGACTTAGTCATGCTGGCCACATGACCCGGAAGCTGTACGCCGGCTCCCTCGGCCAATAAAGCGAGATGAGCGCAGCAACCCCAGAGTCGTCTGCGACTGGACCTAATGGTCAGGGGTACCTTTACCATTACCTTTAAGGCAACCCCAAATTTGTTGACCTCTGAACATGGCTCTGTCCGTGGCAGAGAGAGGCTCCGGTCCCACGGTTGGGTGCTGCAGGTGCCTTCCTTAATCTTGTGATGGATGACCTTTGAGTTCCCTCCTGATTCGATGATAGTCTGATTGAAACAAGGAGGGAAAGAAGGGGTGTGTGTGGAAAGCAGTATTTAAGCCAGTATTGTTGGACTACAGCTCCCATCATCCATGCCCATTGGCCATGCTGGGGGCTGTTTGGAATCGCAGTCCAACAACAGCGGGAGGGCAGCCGGTTTTGCCGCCCATGATTTACAGGATAGAGGTTGCCGAAGCGAGGTGCTCAACTCAACGGTCGGACATTGGGCCAAAGGAACAGGACCCAGAGTTGGGACTCTGGGTGCAGTTTAACCCCACCCTGTCTAGTCTGAGGACTGAACGTGAGCCCTGAGCCATTAACCCTTTGCCATGTATTCTTTCTTTTTTTTTCCTTTCAAAAAAAGTATTGGGTTTTACAATTTTATAAGCACAAAACATAGTGGTTAAATTTTCATACTTCCCCCCTCTCACCGTGGGAAGCCAAGATCCGAGCCCCCCTCTCACAGGGGTAAACATATTCATTGTACATTTAACCTTACTATTATTTTTTCTAACATTGCTTGGGCCTGGCCCCATTCCGTGGGCCAGATTCTGTCTTTCTCCATTACATATTTCGGTTGACTTCCTCATGTCCCCCTTTCCCTGACACGGCCACCCACTCCGTCTCTCATAACACCCAGAAACTGCATTTTGCCCAGAAAAACTTGATGTATATGAAGGTGGTGGTGGTGGGGAATGCAGGCAAAAGGGGAGTTGAGCTATTAACAACCCTGGGATTAATCGCATTGGAATTAATAGGTGAAAACAGCAGCCGCAGACTAGATCCTGCATTTGCAGGCTTCCCATCTGCCCTGACCATGTCTGCAGCTGGCTGCCGCCCAGCTCTTAATTTCCCATTGTGCATGGAAGATCACAACTTCCCTACTTCTCCCATAAATGTGACCCAGTGGGTAGAAGGGGGGGGGAGGGCCTTCTCCTGCCTCCTATTGAAACTCTTCCCATCAAAGTCTCGCAGCGGCTTCCTCTTCCAAAGAGGAAGAGCCTCTGGCTACACCCTGGACTCTCTGCCTGGGTTGTTTGTTTAACCTTCAGCCGGGCATTCCTAACGAGAGGTAGGATTCCGTTTTCACCAGCTGACATTTTGCCACATGTCCGCAGCGCGACTTAATGAGATGTGGCAGTCGACAAAAATACACCCTCGTCGGTTATTACCCCATTGTGTGGGATGCTGCCCTTTCCTCTGCAAGGCGGTGCCCTCCGACGGCAAGGACATGTAAACATTGCCCCAGAAAATGTGGAAATGACTTTATTATTATTATTTTAAGAAACATAAATGCAGATTTATACAATAGTACCCTGGAAGAGCTCCAGATCTGTTCTCCTTCCAGATCTCCACAATGTCTCTTGAGGAAGTCCAGGGAAATGCTCCTCAAATGTCTGATGGCTCCATCACTTCTTTTTCTTCTGAATGGAAACTGGAGATTTGGCTGGAGGTGCCTTAGAGACATTAGGTGATTGACAGGTGGGGCTACCCACCTGTCAATCACCCAACATCACAATGATTTCAGCTGTCTTTGCCTGCGTGGCTTGCTAGTAGTACATCATCTTTTAATGAGTTATGCTGAAGATGATTTGGGTTGTATTGTGTTGCATTGGTTTTATATATACCCGGGTCTTTGTTGTTGTTCAGTCATTCAGTCGTGTCCGACTCTTCGTGACCCCATGGACCAGAGCACGCCAGGCACGCCTATCCTTCACTGCCTCTTGCAGTTTGGCCAAACTCATGTTAGTAGCTTCGAGAACACTGTCCAACCATCTCATCCTCTGTCGTCCCCTTCTCCTTGTGCCCTCAATCTTTCCCAACATCAGGGTCTTTTCTAGGGAGTCTTCTCTTCTCATGAGGTGGCCAAAGTACTGGAGCCTCAGCTTCATGATCTGTCCTTCCAGTGAGCACTCAGGGCTGATTTCTTTAAGAATGGATAGGTTTGATCTTCTTGCAGTCCATGGGACTCTCAAGAGTCTCCTCCAGCACCATAGTTCAAAAGCATCAATTCTTCGGCGATCAGCCTTCTTTATGGTCCAGCTCTCACTTCCATACATTACTACTGGGAAAACCATTCCCGGGTCTTAGCAGTGTTTTAAAACTGGCCTTTAGGAGAATTTACTTCTATGCTGACTCGTAAACTAGGAATGGACAATTTCGTCTAGCCCATAAAGGCTCTGGATAATTTCTGGTTAAAGTTTGCCCCAAACCTCAAGCATAAGGGGAAAAAATGAGAGATGGCATGCTTGAAAGTGTTGATATCTATCTCTGTTGCATTTTATTTGTAATGCCCTGGCTATGCCTCAGAGGTCATACTCCAAACCATTGGATGGCACCAACTTTATTATGGCACTTGAAAAGGTCAATTTTCAGAGTGCAATGCTCCCTCCATCCCCTGTCAGGGTAGTAAGAAGAGCTCTCCAGCATAAACACGCTGACTACCCTTGATTTAAACCACTAGCGGAACCTTTCTTGTGCCGAAAAGTGCTCTTGAAAGGATTAACAGTGGAGACTTTATTTAATTTGGCCTTATTTCTATTTTCCAGACCTCTACCTTCTTGAGGATGCAGTTTTAGTCGCAGTTGCTATGGAGAAGATCAAGGAGCAGTTTTCCAGTCTCCAAATAGCAAAACGGTGTGCACTGGCAGAAGACCCCACTTACCTGTTGGACTTGGATATTTCAAGAGGCGGAGGGAGCCAGTTGGTGGCCGTTTCGTGTTCCGATAAATCCGTCAGGGTTTACGACAGAGAGGCGCTCACTTTGCTGCGGGAATATAGCAGCCGTCCCGGGCTGCTCAGCGGCGTCCGATTCGCACACACCTGTGAAAGTGTGTTGTTCTCCGCTTGCAGCGACGGAACAGTGAAATGCTGGGATACGCGCCTGGCGACTGCAGGGCCAGCACAGTTGTTCCGTGGCTCCCTTTCCAATGTCTTCATTAGCTTTGACGTGAGCTGCAACGACCTCATAGTCTGCGCTGGGACAGAAAAAGTGGGGGACGATGTTTTCATGGCCTTCTGGGATGCCCGGAGCTGCACAGGTAGCGTAGCTTCCAGCAAAGAGCCTCTAGGCTTCTACTCGGAGACCCACAACGATGACATCACCCAAATTCGTTTTCACCCCACCAAACAGAACCTGGTAGTTTCTGGGTCAACCGACGGGCTGGTGAACGTGTTTGACATTAACAAGGACAGCGAAGAGGATGCGCTGGTTGCTACCTGCAACTCTGACTCGTCGGTCAGTTCCGTCGGGTGGTCCGGAAAAGATTACCAGCAGGTCTATTGCACGACGCACGACGAAGGGTTTTGTCAGTGGGATCTCGCCCAGCTGGAGACCGAGGAGCCAGCCACGTTGCTGCATGTTCCAGACGCCCGAGAAGCAGGAAGTGGAGATAGCACCAAGCTGGACTACTTAATCGGTGGCTTGTACCATGAAACGATGGACAAGTTGGTTGTTGTTGGGGGAATGTCAACAGGAAGCATCTGCCTCCTGGACTGTGGGGTTGGTGGCCTGAGTTCTGTAGGAGTCCTTCAGGAGGGGCACTCTGCTCCCGTCCGCTCATTCTGCTGGAATGTGGCAGATGATTCTTTGCTGACCGGTGGAGAGGATGCGCAGTTGTTGCTATGGAAACCTGGAGCCGTGGGGAAAGCCTTTGGAAAGAAGACTTCGATGAAGGCTGCTTCCTCTGTTCACCAGAGGCTGAGAGTTCACCAGCACGCTTTCAAGAGCAAGAAAAAACGGACGTCTTTGTAAAGAGATGGTGGCGATGGGGAGTGAGGAGGCCTCAGGGTGGATAAAAATAAACGATTTTTTTAAAAAAAAATTAAAAAATCGGATTTTTTAAATTTAAATCGGATTTTTTTGATTTAAATCGGATTTTTAAAATAAAATGCTTTTGGAGGAAAAATCTTTCTAAATATAGTCTTCTATTTAAGTTACATTGTAGTCCAAAGGCTATTCATCAGGAAATAAGGATTTGTTTTAAGTTTATCAAGTGTGCTAAAACTCATTCTAAGTTTTATTTTTTAAATGTTTAACCACATCAGTTAACAAACTTGGATGCATATGGTATTCTATCATGTTATTGTTTTAGTTAAATAAATTGTTTAAATGGTTATTAAGGAAATGATTATTTTTCTCCTTCCAATAAAGTACAGCAGAAAAGTTGTCCAAATATAAACAGTTAACTTATTAAACGTCACCATAATTTCATAATTATCTGTCTATGTATTTCTAGTACTATAACCAAATCAGTAAATTTTGATATAAGTGTAAAAACTACTCTGAAAATTTATTATTCCAAAAATGAAACCTTCATATGGTTGTAAATATTAAGATTATACCAGCAAGAATGAGTCTTTCTGTAAAAAAAATATTTAAATCAAGCCTTACTGACTAGTGATTTAAATCAAGCCTTACTGACTAGTGATTTAAATCGTGATTTAAATCAATTTGATTTAAATCAAGTCCACCCTGGGAGGCCTCTACCTGAAAGTGATTCCAGAAGGGTACCTGCCTTAGCCCGTTTCAGGGGAGAAACAACTCCTGCAGCACCTTGAAGACTTAATTTATTATGGCATAATGTTTGGTGGACTAAGATCTGCTTCATCACGCACGGAAGCTTATGCCATAATAAATTAGTTGGTCTTTAGGGTGCTGCAGTTTCCACTCGTAGAGAGTTGACCTTTCGAAAAGTTGCAACCCTTTTTAGCAGGTTGTGTGAGTTCCTAGCAGGTATCTGACATGTACAGCTTGACAGCCGTGGCCTTGTTTACTTGGAAAATATCCTCTCCGTGTCAGTGGGGACCCCAACTTCCAGCAAAGTTGGCACGGGATCGGTGCCTCGATAGGAGTAAGCCTGCCAACCAAATTAAAAGGTATCGTTCTTTTGTCTGAAGCTGCTTATGACAGGCTTATTATGGTAGTTTGTGTGAAATATATTTAATAAAGACAAAAAATTAAAAAACAACAACAAACCTTTCTCTCTGGATTCCAACAGCCCGAATTATATTTTGCTATAGATGGGATTTTCTTAAAACGATGCCTGAAGTCACGGGGAGTGGAGGAAGAGGGAGATAAGCCTACTAAAAGAGGCATAAGGGACAGACCGAGAATGGCAAGATTGGAAAGTTCCCTTCTGCACCCCCTCAGTTCTGTGAAACTTGATATTTGTCACACAAGGCCTCCTCTCCAATGTATGAACTGGACACACACAGCATCTAATTTTGAGGTGGGGACAGGGACTAGCCTGTGGCCTCCTATCATCTCTGACCATTCGCTATAGTAGCTGCAGCTGATAGATGTTGTAGCTCTTGCCTGCTTCCGATTTCATCCATTTTCTGCAGGTGGAAACGTCTCTATTTGGAAATACTACAAGCTGAATACATGGTTCCTATGATTTGGGGGTGCACACACCCAGTTCCTTACTTGTTATCAGAGGCCATTGTGCCTTTATGAGCATTGTGCAAACATGACTGTTATGACTGGAGACATTTATTGTGGATCTTGAAGGGGAGTCTTAACCAGTCATGGAAGTTTATGTTTTTTGGTAGCGCAACCATTATTTTGAGGTCTTGGGTGATGCCCAACTAAATCTTACTGAAGAAGAAGAGTTTGGATTTGATATCCCGCTTTCTCACTACCCGAAGGAGTCTCAAAGCGGCTACATTCTCCTTTCCCTTCCTCTCCCACAACAAACACTCTGTGAGGTGAGTGGGACTGAGAGATTTCAAAGAAGTGTGACTAGCTCAAGGTCACCCAGCAGCTGCATGTGGAGGAGCGGAGACACGAACCCGGTTCCCCAGATTACGAGTCTACCTCTCTTAACCACTACACCACGCTGGCTCTCACTGAAATTACTTAAGATGGCTGATTTTACTGGATCTACTCTGATCGTACCTAATTCGCTCATTCCCTTTAGTTCCTCTTCCGAATGAGTTGTTTTTCGAACTTTGGTCCAGTTGAGGAACTGAAAACTGGGAACTGCTAGCTAACTTTAGCACTGCGTATCACATCAAGACACAAGGTAGCCTGTTTCGATCTCTGCAAACTTTCAGTTCCCATGAAATCCAATGAAAGTCTGGAATCTGAAGCTATGGATCTTCAAAAACTGATTATTGTTATTAGAGAAAATGTCTTACTTATTTTGTAAATGATACATGGATTCATGTGGCAGATTTTGTAGGCATATCGTTGCTTGGAAGTTGTGTACGATACCCAGATTTACTTAATACCATGACCTGTCAAGGCTGGAGACGGGCACTGATTGGTGTCTCTCCACCCCCACCTCGAGAGCTGGCACCAGTTTGAAACCAGGACTGTGTCTTGTATGTTTCTCCCCATCACTTGGCAGTAAACAGGTGTTGCAGATTTTTTTTTTTTTAAATATAGTTTCGTTTCTTTCCAGATTGATGCTGGCAGTAAGAATAACAGATTAAGTCTCGATAATAAAAAACTTCCTTTTGTTTACTACAGTGTGGGTGGTTTCTGTAACCAACTCTCCGATTTTCCCCGACTTGCAAAAGCTTAGTTTTCAAAAACGAAAGCAGTTTTGTACATTTTGTATTCCATAAATATACTAGGCAATATCCATCACAGTCATTCTGTTAGCACACGGACCTTCAGCTGTGCAATGAGTCTTTCCTTCCCTCTTTTCTCCCCATGCACCCCCCAACAAAATATTAAAAACACGATACAACCTCAGCCATTTAAAACTTCCCTAAACAGGGCAGCCTTCAGATGTCTTCTAAAAGTCAGATAGTTCTTTATTTCCTTAACAACTGACGGGAGGGCGTTCCACAGGGCGGGCACCACCACCGAGAAGGCCCTCTGCCTGGTTCCCTGTAGCTTCACTTCTTGCAGTGAGGGAACTGCCAGAAGGACCTCGGAGCTAGACCTCAGTATGCGGGCTGAACGATGGAGGTGGAGACACTCCTTTGGGTATAAAAGGCTGAGGCTGTTTAGGGGTTTAAAGTTCAAAACTAGTGCCTCTCAACATCAAGAATACTCAGCTAGGTAGGACAGCGGTCTTGATTTGTGCTTTTCCATCGTCAGTACAGCAGTATCTTCTGCCTACAGCATTTCAGGTTCTGGCTCCTACAATTGACCTCCGAAGATTCTGGGTTGGAGAATGTTCCCTCTAGGGTACAGATCCAGGTTTGGCTTCCTGCAGACTTGAGCCAGCCCCTGAAATGCTGGACAGAAATACTGCAGTGCATGTTGGCTATTGCTTGTGTCCCTGAACTTCTCTTGTATTTAAAGAAGATTGAAAAAGACGTGCCACCTAAATTTACCTCCCTTTCGGGATCTGTAGATCGGCACGGTGGTGGGTGGGATGAACTGACATTTCCCTTTCCTTATCCATATTGCGATGCCGTCACAAAACCAGGCATGTGGACGGTTGCTCGCTGTGCGATGAACTTTGCTATTGCCATACGTACTACAGCAGACACGATGTTGGCAGTTGTCAAGTACATGGGGGTGCCGGAGTTCGTCGCTCGCTGGACCTCTTCAGACAACTTCATCTGCTTGACTTGTCAGCTTTTAAGTGGCTTTGGGTTGGGCTGAGCATTTGAGGGATTCCACACGCCCCAACTGTGGTGCATTTTGAGTGGGAAGACAAAGCATCACTTCTGGAAAATGGCCAGGTAAAATAGAAAGCCGTCAACCTTAGGTTTGCAATCCTATACACATTTACCTGGGAGGACGTCCCACTGAACTCAATGGTGTTTAACCTCTGAACTTCTGGAGAAGGGCCATAGCTCAGTTGCAGCGTGCAGGCAGAAGGGCCCAGGTTCAATTCTCGGCATCCCCAGGGAAGGTTGGGAGAGGCACCTGCTTGAAATCCTGGAGAGCTGCTGCCAGTCAGTGTAGGCAATACTGAGCTAGACGCACCTCTGGTTTGACTCTACTGCAGCATTCTTATTCTTCTTCCCATCTGACTGGGTGTCAAGTACGGGAGTTTCCCTCTCCCTTCTGGTAGCTCACCGAGAACAATTAACAAGCATTTGGTAGAGTTATAGTCCTTTTATTACAGCATTATGTTACAAGCACAAACAGGCAACCCTCCGCAAGGATATCGGTTGCCTACTCTGACTCCTCACTTCCACAGCAAGAAGCATGCCAACGGGAAGTCCCTCCCTGTGTCTCCTTTGTTCTCTGACACGCTTGGACCTCCAAGTTCGGGGGGAGGGAGGGGTTACCCCCACTCTCTATTGATGTATCTCCCAGCTGCTCCCTCCCTTCTGGTTGCTTAGCTACTATCTCCTAGCTGGGTAACTCCTCCCTCAACTGTGCAGTTTCTGAGTCTGCCTGTCTCTCTGCTTCTGGAAATGCTGGAAGCGCGGGTGGGGTGGGGGAAGCTGATCTCCCTGCAATTGCATTCCCCAATATTCCAATCTAGCCCAGCCCCTGACACTGGGTTGCCCTAGTCACTCTGGGCAGCTTCCAGCAACATATAAAAACACAATCAAACCTCAAACATTAAAAACATCCCGATAGAGGGCTGCCTTCAGGTGTCTAGACCTCAGTGTCCGAGCTGATTGATGTGGGTGTAGATGGCCTTCACAGACATGCCTAGGATTGAAGCTAACCTGTCAAAAGAGTTGTGCCAAATCTGCCAAAGAACAAACGTGGCAATCACAGTGGACATAAGTTTCGAGAACCATGCTTTGTAGAAACATGCATTGAAAGATGACGCTCTGGGTGGATACCAGCCATTCTTGTATAGTGAACAGTGAACTTATGGTACTGTAAAGGTAAAGGGACCCCTGACCGTTAGGTCCAGTCACAGACGACTCTGGGGTTGCAGCGCTCATCTCACTTTACTGGCCGAGGGAGCCGGTGTACAGCTTCTGAGTCATGTGGCCAGCATGACTAAGCCGTTTCTGGCAAACCAGAGCAGCGCACGGAAACGCCGTTTACCTTCCCTCCAGAGCGGTACCTATTTATCTACTTGCACTTTGACGTGCTTTCGAACTGCTAGGTTGGCAGGAGCTGGGACCGAGCAATGGCAGCTCACCCCATCACGGGGGTTTGAACCGCTGACCTTCCGATCGGTAAGCCCTAGGCTCTGTGGTTTAACCCACAGTGCCACCCGGTACTGTAGCTGGAAACAATTCAGATCTGTGGAGAACAATAGAAGAAGCGTCTGCATGTTGTGCAGCGGAATGTTTAATGATACATTTTTTTGATCAAGGGCTGATGTTTGTGGCAGAAATACAAGAGGACCCCCATATTTAGCAGTGTCACCCCCACCTCCTCGGCCGCTCCCACGTTCCTTTCTCTATGCATGTAAAGGCTTTCCTTGCATTTCTCCAGGAAGTACCTCACTTACCGGTAACAGGAAGGTGGCTGCAACCACAGACGGCTGCACCAACTACATTAGCATTTCCCCATGCAGCTTAGCGTCTAGAAAAGCGACTGCATGAAGAGCAAGCCGTTGTTTAAAGATCTGAGCTGGCATAGAAACTGGCTCCCCTAACCCCTAGGAATAAAAACAATTACAGAAGTTATTGGATTTTATTTTATTATTTTTATTTTAGTTTACTTATATGGAACTTACTAGCCGCTTGTCACCCGAAGGTCTCCAAGTGACTCACAGCAAATAAAAATATACAGTACATAATACCATAAGGGGAAAAGCAGGGGTGGGGAATTATAGACTTGGAGGGTTCCCCGAGGGTCATCCAGTCCACCCTCCTGCAATGCAGGAATCTTTTGCCCAAGGTAGGGTTTGAACCCCCGACCCTGAGATTTAAGTGTCTCTCACTCTACCGACTGAGCTATCCCAGCTGCCATGGGGAATCATGTTAATATTTAGTATCACAACCATGGAAAAGCAAAACAAAGAAAAGCGTACCAGCTGCATAAACAGTGGCAAACAATATTAACAATACTTAAATAATAAAGAAGGCAATACTTTATTTTATGTTACTGCAATGAATTGAGGCAACCCTCAGGGCAGATATAGGGGGCATGCAGGGAATGGAAGCAGAAAAAGTTACACTAAAAGTTAAAGTTACAGCTAAAAGTTGTGCTAAGGTAACTGGCTGAATCCTGCCCCTTGATGCCTTTCATGCTGTTGAGAGGCTTAACTTTCTTTGGCCTATAACAAGTCAGTGGTAGGAGCCTGCTTGCTGCCTGCAGCGCTCTCTGTTTCGGGGAAGCCTATCTAGTGCCAAATTATTCATAGTAAGGCTCTGGTCTCTGATTAAAGCTCTGCATGCTGTGCTAATCCAAGTAGGAAAGGGGGAAAAACCCTCTTCTGGAATAATCCCACAACCTGTGGTTGTCGTCCATTTATGGAAGCATTAATTTGCCAGTCTATTTTTAAAGTTTCGGTCTGAGCATGCTGGGGAATCTGCGCCGTGCCCAAACGATGCATCAGAGAAGCTGCAGGAAGGCCTTCCTAAAGCAACCAGTTGCATTATCAAAACATCGAAACCCGTGTTAATGGGACAACTTATCAAAGCCCCCCCAAAACTGGGTGGTCTTATATGGGACAGAACTTAAAGGGAAAAGTTAAAGGGAATTAGGAAGGTTGAAGGTTATCCCACCACCACCCAAATGCTACAGGCGTTCTGGTCGCTGCCACAATTTCTCTATAACATACCAATATTCCCAGTAGTTAGAGCAGGGGTAGTCAACCTTTTTATACCTACTGCCCACTAATGCATATTTCTTGATGGTAAAATTTCCTTACTGCCCACCAGTGCTCGATGGAAGGTGGGTTCAGCTTGTGCCGTAGAACCCCCTACTGCCCACCTAGAATCCTGAAATGCCTGCCCACTAGTGGGCGGTAGGGACCAGGTTGACAACCCCTGAGTTGTTGTTGTTTAGTCGTGTCTGACTCTTTGTGACCCCATGGACCAGAGCACGCCAGGCACTCCTGTCTTCCACTGTCTCCCGCAGTTTGGTCAGACTCATGTTGGTAGCTTCGAGAACACTGTCCAACCATCTCGTCCTCTGTCGTCCCCTTCTCTTTGTGCCCTCCATCTTTCCCAACATCAGGGTCTTTTCCAGGGAGTCTTCTCTTCTCATGAGGTGGCCAAAGTATTGCAGCCTCAGCTTCAGGATCTGTCCTTCCAGTGAGCACTCAGGGTTGATTTACTTAAGAATGGATAGGTTTGATCTTGCAGTCCATGGGACTCTCAAGTCTCCTCCCGCACCATAATTCAAAAGCATCAATTCTTCAGCGATCAGCCTTCTTTATGGTCCAGCTCTCACTTCTGTACATCACTACTGGGAAAACCATAGCTTTAAGTATATGGACCTTTGTCGGCAAGGTGATGTCTCTGCTTTTTAAGATGCTGTTTAGGTTTGTCATTGCTTTTCTCCCAAGAAGCAGGCGTCTTTTAATTTCGTGACTGCTGTCACCATCTGAAGTGATCATGGAACCCAATAAAGTAAAATCACTCACTGCCTCCATTTCTTCACCTTCTATTTGATAGGAGGTGATGGGACCAGTGGCCATGATCTTAGTTTTTTTGATCTTAGTTTTTTAACCCCTGAGTTAGAGTAAGGCAATTTCCTCTGTCCCTAGGGAAAGGCAGGTTGGTTCAGGTGTGATGAAGAAGAGGCGTTACATTGAATAGAGCTTGGCTCCAGCAAGGTGCCTGCCTCTGCCCAATTGTTTTCGCAGCTGAACTCTGGAGTGTGCAGCATTCTCAATTGCATGTGCGTGCAACCAGTTTTCTTTTCGGAAGCTGAGTGTGCACATTTGTGTTTTGCCAAACTCTTGCCCTCTGCACGTTCATTCTCTCATCTTGTGAACACAGTTTTATAGGTTTCCATTTACAAAATGATTGCTTTTATACCTGTGACTGCTCACCGGCCGGGGGTTTCATTCTCATGGTACAGAATCCAGTAGATCTTGTATTTTGCATGGTGGATGGGAGCATTTCTCTTCCTTGCGCAAACCTTGATCACTCCAGTCCCTTGCAGCACAGTTAACCCCCCGTGTTGCAGGTTTGCGAATCGGCAATGGATGGGTGAGCCTCTTTAATGAACACATTGTTGTTGTTGTTCAGTTGTTCAGTCGTGTCCGACTCTTCGTGACCCCATGGACCAGAGCACGCCAGGCACGCCTATCCTTCACTGCCTCTCGCAGTTTGGCCAAACTCATGTTAGTAGCTTCGAGAACACTGTCCAACCATCTCATCCTCTGCCGTCCCCTTCTCCTTGTGCCCTCAATCTTTCCCAACATCAGGGTCTTTTCTAGGGAGTCTTCTCTTCTCATGAGGTGGCCAAAGTACTGGAGCCTTAACCTCAGGATCTGTCCTTCTAGTGAGCACTCAGGGCTGATTTCTTTAAGAATGGATAGGTTTGATCTTCTTGCAGTCCATGGGACTCTCAAGAGTCTCCTCCAGCACCATAATTCAAAAGCATCAATTCTTCGGCGATCAGCCTTCTTTATGGTCCAGCTCTCACTTGCGTACATTACTACTTTAACATTAATGGGATGTTTAAACACAAAATAAACCCCAGGCTCCTGGTAACTTCTCCTCAGGCTACCAGCAATATTACTATTGATCTTGATTACAGAAGGACTAGATATGCAAGGAATATTGAAGCTGCAACTTCCCTTTAAGCCAGGTAGAGAACAGGATGTGGCTGGCAGACTCCACGCCAGGCCATGCTGACTGATGGGCCCGCCCACCTGTCAATCTCCTGTGACATCACCATGCTATCAGGTGACCCGACTTCAAAGGAAAGGATTGGGAGGGCAACAGAATAAGGTGCCAAATTCAGAAAGCACCATCTTCCTGATGCAGAGAGAATTGGGAGGACACTTAAAAGTGCATTCCTGCTTTTTCTCTATATTTAGCTTATGTTTAAAGCCATGGCTGGACGTTTCTGGCTCCTGACATCTTACTGGTAGATGACATCAGGTGGAAAGGTGGACCACATCATACATGCAAGCAGGCTAGAGGTTCCTTCAAGCAAGTATAACACATCCTTTAAGTTGATTTTACTAATTAGGTAGTACAGAAAACAACATGGGTGAAATAGCTGCCATTTAATGATGGATATCAGAAATCTGTGAATCTGGCAGTCTGAGGAGACCCTAAGCCCCCTGCTTCTCCTTCTCCTTCATGCAGCTGTTTAAAGAGGAGGACATTGTATTGCGAGATTTGTTATTGAGAGTATTTGGGTACAATTTTTACCCAGAGCTAGCCAACATATATCCTTTTCCTAAGGTTTTGTCCTCATCAGTGTGGAGCACAATAACTCCGCTTTTCAGAAAACTGAGTCATGCATGTGGAAAGGGATACACGTGGTTTTAATTTCTTTGCTGTTTTAATCAGCCTGGGGCAATGCCTATCATGCATCTTTCGCAGCAACAGATTCCCATTTTGCCAGAGACACCCCCACAATAGCCAGCCTCTTTGGATTAGCACTGCTTCCTACCTCCCTGTGACAATGACCTCTGTCTTTAGGTTGTTTTCCAAAATGCTGGCCCTGCCCTGCTGCAGGGTGAAGCTCAGACAGCACCATGAAAGCAGTAGGGGTGGGAGGTGGGATTGATGAAAGCAGGAATCGGTGTCTGGATGGTACAGCAAGACTTTTAAAAAAAGGAAGGGATGGTCCTTGATGGGTGTGTGCACGTGCTAAAAGGTAAAGGGACCCCTGACAGTTAAGTCCAGTCGCGAACGACTCTGGGGTTGTGGCACTCATCTCGCTCTATAGGCCGAGGGAGCCAGCGTTTGTCTGCAGACAGTTTTTCCGGGTCATGTGGCCAGCATGACTAAGCCGCTTCTGGCAAAACCAGAGCAGCGCACGGAAACGCCGTTTACCTTCCCACCAGAGCAGTTCCTATTTATCTACTTGCACTTTGACGTGCTTTCGAACTGCTAGGTTGGCAGGAGTTGAGACTGAGCAACGGGCGCTCACCCCGTAGTGGGGATTCGATCTGCCAACCTTCTAATCGGCAAGCCCAAGAGGCTCAGTGGTTTAGACCACAGTGCCACCCGCGTCCCGTGTGCGTGCTACTTGGGCTCCACTCCAACAAAATGTCATGGGCTGGTACTGAGGCTGGCACACATCATCAGATCTCTGGCCATTTCTTCCACCTGAAGACAGGTTATTCTCCAGTAAAGCATTTCCAGGATTGTTGGGGAAGGCTTGGGTGGGTCATATGTGGCTGGCTGGCTTCGCCTTGCCTAGTGTTGGATAAATAAACCAGACAAAGGTTCAAGAAGGGTGGGGTGGGGTAATAATTAATTCTATGTTCAGCAAATGAGGAAACGCAGAAACAGACCAGTTGTAAAAGCAAACAAAATTACCACCATCAATTATCCCTGCAGAGTGAGAAGAGGAAGCTCTTTGACTCAGGAACTCTTTACTTTGGGTTTGTGAATGGCAGAATATTTCTACTGCAAGAGCAACACCGAAGGGCACCAGCCCTTTGATTCATTCTTTTGGGGAGCAGCAAGAGCAAAGATGAAATCAGCTGGTGGTCCCTGGAAGAACTAAATTGCCCTGGGAGGTGGTTACTTAGGTGACGTAATAATAATAATAATAATAATAATAATAATAATAATAATAATAATAATGTATTATTGATACCCCGTCCAACTGGCTGGGTTTCCCCAGCCACTCTGGGCGGCTTCCAACAAAACAAAACAAAACAAAACAAAACAAAACAAAACAAAACAAAACAAAACAAAACAAAACAAAACAAAACGCACAGATATATAGTAGCACCTTTTGGAAGAAATGCATCAGGCCTCTTGGGAATGTCTATTTTGAACATCTCTTAAAAATTCATTATGTATCATTTCCCAGAAGTATTTATATATTTAGATTTTATATTTATTTTTATTAGCATTGCGAGAGATTAGAGAGCCCAGAGCTTGGTTGTTTGTGTTCGCTTGGTTGCTGTGTGGTTTGTTTGCATGTGTGAAGGGGTGTGTGTGTGTGTTGTTGGCTCAGATAAGCCATATTGATTCATATTCTGTTGGGGCGGGGGGAATAGGTCGTTGTCTTGTTGTGCTGTGTATGTGATATAGGAGAGCCACACCAGGATGAAGGCATTCTCCTTTGTCCCCGTGCTAGTTAAAGTTGCTTAAATTCCCTAGTAGGGCAGTTTCCCATACATTTTTGTACTGGGGGTCTATATTCACTCCTGATAGATCCTTCCAGTGTGTAGCTGCTAAGAGTGACTTATGAGCCATGTGATCCTTGAAACCAAATGTCCATCACACATGATGGGCACTCGAGTCACACCCCAAACAAGCCTTGCTGTTGCGTGTATACCGTAAACCGGATGTGAAGTCACATGACAAATATAGTTACATACCCTCCAGCAGTTACCCGATGAAAACAGGGAAATCCTATTCCACACCCTCCAACATTTCTCGGGTTAATATAGGGACATCCTAAGGCAGTGATGGCTAACCTTGACACTCCAGATGTTTTGGGACTACAACTCCCATCATCCTTGACCACTGGTCCTGTTAGCTAGGGATGATGGGAGTTGTAGTTCCAAAACATCTGGAGTGTCAAGGGTAGCCATCACTGTCCTAAGGAAAAGCAGGGCATTTCAGGATCAAATCAGAAACCAGGACGGACAGGTTCTGTAAATCTGGGACTGTCCCTGGAAAATAGGGACCCTTGGAGGGTCTGCAAATTTTTCCATGTTATCTGTTCAGGAGATAGTTGCATATGAGTGTGAGGTGGCCCCGAATGTCTGTTCCTAGTAGGCAAACTTTTTATTCCTGACGTTTACACGAGGGAGGAACTCATTGTACATTGACTATTGCAAGTTTCACATTTCGCTTAGCCCACTTTGGAATTCTGAAATTGTCGTGCCGGTTGCTTTTGCAATGACAGTGTCACTGGAAGAGGAGGAACATGGAGAAACTGGAAAGTGTAGCCTCTGTTGCTGTGTGCAAGTTCCCTGTGGAGATGCAGAGGCAAGAAGGCAGGTTTGTGTTTTGTTGAAACTTGACAGAACTATGGAAACCCTCCAACCAGGTCTTCTTGGGTCAATGCAAGCTTAACTACATTTTGCTTCATGTGCTGGAGGTACTGACAAGCCTTGAGAAATATCCTCCTTTGAAACAATGCCTGGGACCTGGAAAAACAACAACCGTACACAGTTCCTGCTAACATAAGGCTGCGAATGTGAGGGACATGGTAGCTGCTCTCAGGTAAAGATCGGCACAAACTGTTCTCGAGTCCTCATCATGTGTACAAACAGGATTACTGTTCAGCTGAGAGCAGGACCTTGAGAATAGGATTCAATTGCAAGAGAAAAATCTGCGGCCAATTCTGAATTTTTAAATTACGCAATAACACATCACATCTAGATAATGGCTTTACTTTGCAAGATGTTGGGGAGCATCCTGACTGGATAATCAGAATAAATATTGTGAGTGCTGCTATGCTAAATGCTTGCTAGATCATACAAAGAGTCCACCTAATAATAATAATAATAATAATAATAATATTTTTTAAAATTTGTACCCTGCCCATCTGGCCGGGTCTCCCCAGCCACTCTGGGCAGCCTCCAACAGATATTAAAATACATTAAAATATCACAGGTTAAAAATTTCCCTAAATAGGGCTGCCTTCAGGTATTTTCTGAATGTCAGATAGTTGTTTATCTCTTTAACCTCTGCTGGGAGGGCATTTCACAGGGCGGGCGCCACTACCGAGAAGGCCCTCTGCCTGGTTCCCTGTAGCTTTGCTTCTCGGAGTGAGGGAACCGCCAGAAGGCCCTCGGCGCTGGATCTCAGTGTCCGGGCTGAACGGTGGGGGTGGAGACGCTCCTTCAGGTATACAGGACCGAGGCCATTTAGGGCTTTAAAGGTCAGTACCAACACTTTGAATTGTGCTCGGAAACGTACTGGGAGCCAATGTAGTTCTCTCAGGACCAGTGTTATGTGGTCCCAGCAGCCACTCCCAGTCACCAGTCTAGCTGCCGCATTCTGGATTAATTGCTTAAGTGTTCTCTGTCTTCAACAGGGATCAATCAGATGCAGATGGGACCTCATAAGGAGACCCTGGTGGAGATGACCTACCCTCTTCTTCTGCCACCATGCACTTCCGGATACTACATCTACCGCTGAATAGCTCTTGCAATCAGAAAGCTATTGATATTTAGTCCGAATTTCCTTTCTTTTTTACTTGAATCCACTGGCTTAGGTTCTACCCCGTGGAGAGGCAGAAAACAAGCTTGCTCCATCCTCCATGTGACAGCCCTTTAGATCAGGGGTCAGCAACCTTTTTCAGCTGTGGGCCGGTCCACCGTCCCTCAGACCATGTGGTGGGCCGGACTATATTTTGAAAAAAATAATGAACGAATTCCTATGCCCCACAAATAACCCAGAGATGCATTTTAAATAAAAGGACACATTCTACTCATGTAAAAACACGCGGACTGTCCGCGGGCCGGATTGAGAAGGCGATTGGGCCAGATTTGGCCCCCGGGCCTTAGTTTGCCTACCCATGCTTTAGATATTTGAACATGGATATCATATCTTCTCTCAGCCTCCTCTTTTCCACACTAAACATACTCAGCTCGTTCACCTGTTCCTCATAAGGCTTGGTTCCAGAGACCCTCCTCTGCACATGTTCCAGGTTGTCAATACCCTCCTTAAACTGAGGTGCCCAGAACTGGACACAGTACTCCAGGTGCAGTCTGACCACACATTTTACCAGCTTCTCCGCAAGGCTATCTATGGGGAACTTTGTCAAAAGCTTTACTGAAATCAAGGTACACTACGTTCCTGCATCCTGTTCTCATAGTGGCCAACCAGATGCGTGTAGGAAACGCACAAGCAGGACCTAAGCACAAGAACACTCTCCCCTCCTGCGGTTCCAGCAACTGCTACTTTCTCTTCTCTCACAACTCCTCATGTTGTAAATCTCTCCTTAGAGTCACCTCTATGGATGCAGTTCCCATAGTAGCTTGAATGGTCAGGGATAGTAGTCGCTTGTGCTTCCAAGCAAAGACCAAGGAGACCCTTAATGGCGGCAGTGGGTGGCGGAACCGATGCTACGTCACCTGCCTCAGACACTAGTGATCAGCAAATGCTTTGGGGTGTGTGGAGCCAGGCCAGCGTTTCTCAAACTTTGGTCCCCAGTTGTTGTTGGACTACAACTCCCACTGATCCGACTAGCTAGCGATGTTGGGAGTTGTAGTCCAACGAGAGCTAGAAGGCCACAGGTTAGCCACCCACCGAAACCAGAGAGATGTTGTATGTGTCCAGTTCTTAACACCCTTCATACGTCAGAAATGAAGCCTTGTGAGCTAGGCTAGTAGCAACTTCTTCCAAGTCTGTCTGATTCACCCCACTCCCTTTTCTAACACCAGCCTACGTTCCAAGTTCAGCAACCACAATGTAGTACCACCCGTTACAGCGTATAACCCCACCCGCCCTAGCGGTTTTCTAGGGAAATAAGGAAACCAAGTCGGCAGCGCTAGTACTGTTAAGATCCTCTAAATCCCTACAACATCTGTACATAGTAACATGAAGTTTGGTTGTAACATGCCGAGTTATGCATAAACTATGCAGGCCTGCAAATAGTTGCGTTGTGGGTTTTGCAAATATTTAAAGTGGCTCCGCAAACCAGCCCGTGTCAAAATCACAAGTCCATTCAGCTTCTTATTTCTGGCCCTACCTGTTCTCACTGCATGCCTATGCGTTACGTAAGAAACAGCTCACAAATTATCCAGGGAGAATGAAATTCTATGAGCGCTTTTGATTTGTGAAGAGTTAGCTATTATGATACAGGCAGCATTCAGCAGAGATGCCCCCCCCCAATTTACCACTAGTGTTGGACTAGGAATTGCAAGTCCAGGGTACAAATTCCCACTCAGCCATGGGAGGAAAGGTGGGATAGAAATGTAATAATAAATCAATGTGCAAATCCTGTAGGCTGGAGAGAAGAGTCTTGGTAGACCACAAACTTGACATGAGTCAACAGTGTGATGCAGCAGCTAAAAAAGCCAATGCAATTCTGGGCTGCATCAATAGGAGTATAACATCTAGATCAAGGGAAGTAATAGTACCACTGTATTCCGCTCTGGTCAGACCTCACCTGGAATACTGTGTCCAGTTCTGGGCACCACAGTTCAAGAAGGATACTGACAAGCTGGAACGTGTCCAGAGGAGGGCAACCAAAATGGTCAAAGGCCTGGAAACGATGCCTTATGAGAAACGGCTTAGGGAGCTGGGTATGTTTAGCCTGGAGAAGAGAAGGTTAAGGGGTGATATGATAGACATGTTCAAATATATAAAAGGATGTCATATAGAGGAGGGATAAAAGTTGTTTTCTGCTGCTCCTGAGAAGAGGACACGGAGCAATGGATTCAAACTGCAAGAAAGAAGATTCCACCTAAACATTAGGAAGAACTTCCTGACAGTAAGAGCTGTTCGACAGTGGAATTTGCTGCCAAGGAGGGTGGTGGAGTCTCCTTCTTTGGAGGTCTTTAAGCAGAGGCTTGACAGCCATCTGTCAAGAATGCTTTGAGGGTGTTCCTGCTTGGCAGGGGGTTGGACTGGATGGGCCCTTGTGGCCTCTTCCAACTCTATGATTCTATGATTCTATTTCCTTGCCCCCTCCAATGTGTACAGTTAGCATCATTCTCACTGAATGCACAACGTGACCATATTTTGTCCATCACCTAAAATCGGCTACATGAGTGTTACGAATTGGTTCATAATACGAAATCCATGCGATGGCAACCAAAACCCATGCACAATGCCTGCTGGAGATGTTACATGCTCTAGCAATAGCTGCAGTCATAGCCATCAGATGGCAATATTCTTAGTGATGCACTCATAATTCAGTGATAAACCATCTAGGTTCCTGTTCAGTCTGAAATGATTGAATACAACAATTCACAAAACTAATCTTAAGGTTTTTTGTAATGTAGATTTTATGTTTAATATATATATATATTGAAGTTATCAATATCCATCTGTCATGGATGCTTTAGCTGAGATTCCTGCATTGCACGGGGGTGGACTAGATGACCCTTGGGTCCCTTCCAACTCTAAGATTCAAGGATATTGAATGCTATTGTTTTATTGAATTTAGGAACTTAATTGATGAAGGGTGGTTTAAAAATGGATTAAATAAACAATTAAGAATTTAAGTGACTGGATCTTACCATTTTAGATAACCGCTTCATCTACCATAACTTTAGCTATGAAGCCAACATATACAATAAAAAGCACAGGATATTTTATGAATAATTCAGCTTTGTATATATTTAACCAATGCTCCGTGTTGCTCACACACTCTGAAAATATCACCTAAAACCTAGCTACACATAAATGGTGTTGTCTTCCAAAAGTACTTGTAGCACTGCATTTTTCAAATGAAGGCCACAAAGCAATAACCATTGTGGGAGTTTGCAAATATTCATGAGCTCAACAGTGCCCTTTGGGTTGGGTGATCACCTCTGTGCTACAGATAAAACAAAATCAACCAGGGAGGTGGTTTTTTTTAAATCCTAAAGGCCACCCAATATGCTACAGGCAGGATTAAGATCAAGTATCGAGATTCCTTATAACCCCAGTCTCCTAGGGTGGCATTCAACTAAGTTTTACTCAGAAACTGAGTATCTGAAATTAACAAACCTAACCTCCTTTTCAATTCTTTCTCCTTTGAGTAAAACTTAATTCAATACCACCCCTACATCAGATGGCACTATCTAAAAGGCAATAAAGACAGGGCTGGATAGATTTAGAACTTGTTAATTCAGTTTGGCCACAACAGAAGTGTAAAACTATTGTGATTAATTGCAGTCAGTTATATAGTTTTTAATATAGCAATAACAGTGCATTTCTCTTTAAAAATGAAAGGGGGTGGGCATAATAATAATAATAATAATATTTTATTTATACCCCACCCTTCCCGGTTTAAAAACCAGGCTCAGGGCGGCTAACAGCAAATAAAACATTGATTAGAATGTGACTTAAAAACAGAATAAAACAGCATAAAATACAACATAAAATGCATCATCAATATCAATAAAATTCAAAAATTCAGTGGTCATTTTTTGGGGGGACGACGACGACACCCAGCCAGTAGACATCAAATGATCACCAGTGCTAACTGGCCAAGTTGGTCCTACTAGGGCCAGCAAGGAAACCAGGGAAGAATTTAAATGTGGGGTCCCAGAAAGGGTTTCTTCATAGAAGAGGAAAGGTGAAAAGGGAATAGGGGATCAGGCTAGATTGAAGGCCAGGCGGAATAGCTCTGTTTTACAGGCCCTGTGGAAGGAGATCAAGTCCTGCAGGGCCCTAGTTTCATGGGACAGAGCACTCCACCAGGTCGGAGCCAACACTGAAAAAGCCCTGGCCCTGGCTTCCTTAGGGCCCGGGACCTTTAAGCTATTATTATTCATGGACCTCTGCGGGACATACCAGGAGAGGCGGTCCTGTAAGTACGAGGGTCCTAGGCCGCATAGGGCTTTAAAGGTCAAAACCAGCACCTTAAACCTGACCCTATACTCCACTGGGAGCCAGTGCAGCTGGTAGAGCACTGGATGAATATGCTGCCATGGCAAGGACCCCGTGAGGAGACTCGCTGCAGCATTCTGCACCCGCTGGAGTTTCTGGGACAGTTTCAAGGGCAGCCCCGCGTAGAGCGAGTTACAGTAGTCACTGTGGCCAGGTCGGGGCGGAAAAGGTAAGGGACCAACTGCTTGATACCGCGAAGATGGAAAAATGTTGCCTTGGCTGTTGCTGCAACCTGCGCCTCCATGGAAAGGGAGGCATCAATGATTACACCCAAACTCTTAACGGAAGGCACTGGCACTAATTGAGCCCCCGCAAGAGAAGGGAGTTGGTCCGCCAACCCCATGCCATCCTGACCCAGCCAGAGGACCTCTGTCTTCGAAGGATTTAATTTCAGTCGGCTCCCACAAAGCCATCCAGCCACAGCTTCCAAGCATCTGGTCAGTGTGTCCGGGGCCGAGTCGGGGTGGCCGTCCATCAGCAGATAGAGCTGAGTGTCATCAGCATATTGGTGACAACCCAGCCCAAAGCTCCTGACAATCTGGGCGAGGGGGCGCATAAAGATGTTGAAAAGCATCAGGGAAAGGACTGCGCCCTGCGGCACTCCACACACCAAGGAGTGGCACAACATCTCCCTCCCTACCGCCACCCTCTGTCCCCAACCAGAGATAAAGGAACGCAACCATTGTCTGGCTGTGCCCTGAATCCCCGTGTCGGCAAGGCAGTGGTCCAGAAGATTGTGATCGACTATGTTGAAGGCTGCTGACAAATCTAAAAGAATCAGCAGTCCCGACCCACCTCGATCCAGTTGTCTATGGAGATCAACTGTTAGGGCGACCAGAAACCAGGACAGAAACTGGACTGAAATGGATCTATAGCCGATGTTTCCTCCAGAAACCTACCAAGCTGTTCAGCAACCACTCTCTCAATTACCTTACCCAGATATGGAAGATTCGAAACTGGGTGGTAACTGGATAGATCTAAAGGATCTAATGTGGTTTTCTTTAAGAGCAGACACACCACTGCCTCCTGGGAATGCCCCCATGCCAAGGAAATATGAACATGTAGCTTAAGGAAAACTTATTCCAACTTGTCAGTGACATTTCTTTATATGCCTCATCAAAATCTATTAACAATCCAACAGGCATTGAATAGCTTTGAATAGAGGAAGTGCCATTCTTAAATTAACGCATGCAACTAGCTGTTGGAGGCTCAGTGCTCTTAATGCCATCATGCCACTACGCAGCATTTGGCATTTTGAAGACTGTAGGAGTGACTGGTACACATTACAAAACATATAGGCTACCTTATGAAGGCAAGGATATATTATGGTAGACTCAAATAATATCAATAAGTCTGCCTTATCCCAGAATTTTGCTGTAGCAAAAGTGGGCATAAAATACTGCAGATTTTTAGTTGTCAGAACAAGGCTTTCCAGGTTGTTGTTGTTTTAAAGTACGAGTCCTGTTGAAGGATGGAAATTTGGCACCAAAGCAACATTTTAGGCAGCTGACAATTTCTGGGATTTTTCCAGCCCTTTTCACAGGAGTTTAGTGGCACCATGGCAGGTCAAAATCTGGTTGACAGGCCGTTAAGTCCTCCACGGGGAGTGGATTCAGGTTCAACGGACAGGGCAAAATTTTAGTTTTTATGCTTGTGATTCCAGCTCAAGTGAAAATACTAATTCAGCACAGTGGCCGTATTTCAGCTCAACTCCCAGAACGAAAGTAATAAGAAAGCACAGTGAATGACGAGTAAGCAGGACATCTTCCTTCGCTTTTTGAACTTGAAAGGAACCTTTAGGGAGGTGGCTATCTCACACATTGGAGGGAGGGAGGGAGGCAGGAAAGGGCAGAACTCTGGACTCAAGTGTATTCTGAAGCAGTTGGCGATGACAGTTGGGACAGAAGAGAAAGCATTCTGAAGAAAGCATCACGGAGAAGAGCAGGAAACAAGGGGAAGGGAAGAAAATGAGCAGAGAGTGAGTGTTGGGAAAGGGTGAGGAACAGAAAAGTGAGCCAAAAGGGAATAGGCAAGGAATGAATGAAATGGAACAAAAGGAAGCAGGAGCAAAATGACATGACAGGGACACATGAGGCAAGACATGCAATTGAATGAAATGACAGCCCAGTTCTTTGCTGAAAAGCAATTCTGGACGCTAGTGATTTTGCAGAGCGGAAGCAACGGTTTGATTCTATTTTTCCTACCAGTTGCTTCTCAACTGAGAACTGCTCCCTCCTGCTGCTTTTCAGCAAGCAAGCAAACAAACAAACACAACCCAGGCCACCAGAGTTTTCCTAAACATGGTTGTGTATAAAAGTGCGGTTGTTTCACTTCAGAAAGGCATTTTTTTTACTCCACTGGTTTCTAACCGAAAGCAGATTGATGCTGGGTCTGGCCTCAAACTCCGCGATTCTTTTAGCAGTGGCAACTGTTTATTCACTTCATATGAAAGGATTATTTCAGTGGTTTTCAACCAGTGTGCCGTGGCACCCTGGGGTGCTTTGAATGATGATCAGGGGTGCTGTGGGCAACTAACTAGCCTCTGTCCCCTCTTTCCTCCCCTCCCTCCTCTTATGCCCTCTCTCATCTCTTGCCTCCCAAAGGCTGTCTGTTGCAGGAGCCCTGGCCACAACCTCCCCAGGCAAATGGTGCCTCTGGGGCTGGCCAGGGGGTGCTAGTTGCCAGGAGCTGAGGTGGCCTCAACTGAGTTAGCAAGCAAGTGGGTGAGGGAACCCAGCCAGCCAGTCCACCAGCCCTTGCTGTTGGGAATGGACAGACTAGTGGGAGGCCGGGCAGGCAGGCCAAACTGCGCTGGCCTTTCTTGTGCTTGCTGTGTGCAAGGCCTGCCTGGGAGCTGAGTGCCCGGTGCTGAAAGGGAGCCCTTCTGCCATGTAGGCCCAGCAGTGCCCACTGCTGCCTCCAAGGTAAGGTGCTGGCCTCACATCCACCTTTGGCCAGTCTCCATCGGGCCAGTAAGGTTGGGGGCATCCTCTTCCCAGGCGCCTGTGGGGCACCCCTGTTTCCTTAATTAACTGTAGATCTGCCATCAACCACAGAAGCAAAGCGGCACATAAAAGCATTGGCTATGTTCTATTCTTATAGTTTGTAACATTATATTTGTAATGCTTTAAGAGAGATGCTGCAAATCTCATAATAGTCTTTTTCTTCTTCAAAAAATGTAAACCAGTACAGAAATTATCTCAATAAAAGAAATATTAAGCCAAAATGAAATGCACAACTGACCCAAACATTAAAAAAATAGGAAGGGAAGTCACAATTCCTGCAAAAACCTTAAAGTAGTCTTAGATGGGATCTTGACCACATAGCTACTGATAGAAATAAGCAGTTTGCTCAGACATTAGGAGCATACATGCAGAATAGTTACGTCTGTATACTAAGAAATAGACTTGCAAATGAACACTTAATGATGAATATCACTCTTCCATTTTCAAGTTCACTAAAGATTTCACCCTGTGCCAATCATTTCACCCTGTGCCAATCTTACATAAAAATTGATTAGAAACTGCACCATATTCCTAAGAATATACTTTTGTGGGGAAAGGCCCCCCTTTTGCTTTCCTGATTGTGAATTCAACACCATTGATAAAAGTATTAAGGGCTTTGTAGAGTTTTGTGAGCTTTTATTCTTTTCGTTTCCGTGTGCTGCTCTGGTTCGCCAGAAGCAGCGTAGTCATGCTGGCCACATGACCCAGAAGCTGTACGCCGGCTCCCTCGGCCAGTCAAGCGAGATGAGCGCCACAACCCCAGAGTTGTCCGCGACTGGACCTAATGGTCAGGGGTCCCTTCATTCTTCAATATGACACAGAAGATATGTCACAAACGAGGTCACAAATCCCAGAAAACACAAGTAGATGCTGGCAAGGCACATATAGACTCAACTTGAGATATTTTGATTGGTAGGCACTCAAATCCCTCTCAATTTTTTTAAAAAAAGGAATTATCTTGACAAATATCTTAAATATCCCTCTAAATGATCATAACTGAAACATGAGTGCTTGCAATTTGTTGAGTTTTGAACAAGGGCACGTCTGAAAGATCTATTAATGGGACAGCTGTTATTATTCTTCAAATATATTCAGTGGGACTGTCTATGCTAAACGGTAGTCGTGCAGCTTCAGAGTCATATCAGCAGAAGACAACAATGAGCTGCATTATACTCTTGAGTAGACCAACTGAATTCAATGGACACCAGTCATGATTAACTGAGATCCCTCAAATTCAATGGATCTTCTCAGAGAATGACTTTCTAATTTGAGAGGTCTAAGATGCCTCAGGACATAGAAAAGCCATTATATATGTTTGTATCACAATTATTTTTATATAAACCCAGATGTAAATCAAGCGTACAATTGCAACACTTAAGCTGCTGTTGTTTGCAAATATGGCCATGAGGTGTACATTAGTTACATTACATAGCTAAAGACATTCTGACCTTTCTCAAAAATACAGAGAAGCAAGAATTCATGGGAAATGTCCACGAAAGAAAAGGAAAGCCGACCAATAAGAAAAGGAAGCTAGGAGCAAGTTTGCTGATTGGAAGAAAAAGTACAATGTAAGTCTAATTTCAACGCTGTTGCAACTCCTTGTACTGCTGCAGTTAAGGAAATCCGTTCCACTTTAAAAAATTTAGATCAGGAACTGTGGGTCAAATGCACATCCAGTTGCATGGAAAGTGATGTGCCTGTTTTTCATGCTTTCCTTGAACTGCATGTTCTCTTGCCCATTCCCATGTACATACTGGCAAAACTAGTCATGTTTGTATACCTTATAAAAGCGTAAGTTGAGTTTGCTCAGGGTAATTTTGCTTCTGTGGTACATAAAAACGCAGTCGCCAGCAGTTCAGTTGAGACATAGCAAACCATAGTTAGTGCTAATCATAGTATAGAACTGAAACTATGTTTTGAACTTCTAACATACCTACCATGGTTTTAGAGCTGCCTTCCTACATTTTCCATCCTGTAAGCACCTAGCATTGTAAATTCATGAGGTCACTGGTACCTCTATGTGTCAGCAACCAAAGCAACTGCTGTATCAACTATTTGCCAGTTCAGACAGCATGCCAAACCAGAGTTTGTAAAATCATTATTTACAGGCTCACTTCAAAATTGGTTTTCAACTCTGATTTACTGGCCTACTATAAACTGATTTGCCAATGCATATACTACATCAAATAGGGTTGCTATATTTCAAACAGCGAAAATTCAGGCAGATAAGTTGTTGGTGGCAACCCTACATCAAATCTTAGCTAAGCTTCCTTTGTTGTGATGTTTGAATCCACAGAAACCTTAAATATGAACTAGAAGTGATAATGGTGAATTGAACTACGGCAACACCAGAACCATAGCTGTCAACTTTCGGATTTGAAAATAAGGGATTTTTTCAAACTTTCAGATTTGAAAATAAGGGATGCCGTGAGGACGGTGCAATGGCACCAAGTAGCCTCGCCACCCTGCGCTCCAGAGGCTGCGCACGAATGGGTGAGCGAAAGAGCGAGCGCATAGACGGCAGGCTGTCTGTCTGTCTGGTTGGGCGTGAGGGTCTGGCTGCACAAGGCATGCAAGCTCCGCCCCCAGTCGGTCTCAGACTCCTTATTGGCAGCTGAGCAACGCAGCTGTGGAGCCTTTCTGGCCGGCAGGGAGGGAGAGGAGCGGCTTCCTTTGAAATCTGGGAAATTTAAGGGATATCAACAATCCGGGATAGCAGCGGGAAACGGCATTGGAATAAGGGAGTTTCCCGCAAAAAAGGGAGGGTTGACAGCTATGACCAGAACCCTTGTTACACTTTTGGTTTTATTATGAATAGCACAGTAAATTCATTGTGGCTGCAATCCCAGAATCACATGAATTCATTCCTAACAGATTCTTCTTGAGCTTTTTCTGGATGGCTTGCTCTTCGGACAAGCAGGCCTTATAGTTTGGAAGCTTCCCCTTCCCCTTTTTAGTTTAACCCCATTACTTCTTATGTTGTGGATAAACAAGTGTCACCCCCTTTCTTACATGATTTATTTTTTTTTAATAAAATGCACATGCCACCTCTTTTTAGATGAAAACTTTCTCAGTTCCTTCCCAGCCCTTTATCACTTTTTTAAAGTTCTCCTGAATTTTCCAAATTACCACTACCTTCTCGATACCAGCAGAAGTTATTTTCAGCTAGCTGCCAAAAATAGTGTAGCTGCATGATCCTCAGAGAGGAAAAATGTGTCAGAAAATGGATTGAGGATTGCAATGACACTTGGGACTTTGAGGACAGAATGATAAGACCACAAGAAACCCCTTGCTGGATTGGAGCCAGGCGTCAACACTGCTGCCAACAGTGGCCAGTCAGGAAGTCCACAAGCAGGACACAAAGGCAAACAATACTTCCCTGTGATTTCCCCTCCCCACTTCCAGCAACTGGATTTGTTAAACTCCAATCATGTCCCCCCTTACTCAACACCTTTTTCTAAAGCTCCAGACATTTTAACGTTTCTTCATATTGAAGGCATTTCAGTCCTTTATTTTAGTTGGTTGCTATGTCCCACCCCTTTCCTACTCTCAAGATGATATAATTACATGGGGTTCTCCCCATTCAGGAACTGGCCAGACACATACCTGCCTAGCTTCAGCTGCATCGTACTGTATGCCTGTATGCCTTGGAACCTATCAAGGAATTTGCTGTTCACCTCCAGCAAACAAGGGTTACTTTTCCCCTGTGCCACCCCACGACTCCCAAGTTTTCTTTTCCAGTCACCACCTATTCAGACTTCATCAGTCTATATATGAAGTTATTAAATTGTTTTCTACAGAAGGGAATGTGACTGAACAATTATTGACAAAACAATCCTAAATTATGAGACCACAGACCTAATATGTAAGATTCCCCCCCTCCCCATTTAAATATACGCCAAAGCAGTATTGGGAAAATAATTGCCACTAAGAATGCATTTCCATCAGCTGATAATTGTATCCTGGAGGTTACTCCTCCCACTTGCTCCAACAGGAAGGAATTAGGCAAATTATCTTAGAATTTCTGGCTTTGACAGCTGGGAGGAGTAGCTGCTGTCTTCGAGTTTTCTGACTTGCCTACTCCACACTGACAGGTCCTCTGAGGAATTCTATCTTCATCTTTACTTAACATGTACTATCTTCAACTGAAATCTGCCTCACACAGTGTTGCTGGGCAGGGATTCTTAGCCAGAACAGTATGTCCCAAACACTACAGTTGTCAGGTGTTCAGGCTTTCAACAGTTGATCTGTATTTTGAAAGCCAAGAGCCTCGCAACTGTAATTTCTATTAGCAAACACAGATATCATTATGTATTAAATAGCCAAAATATATTCAAGCCACTATATACACACACACTGTTTCTTGGAACACAATTGTGATCTACTTTAATTACACAGTGTTTCACAGTCTTAGGTGCTTTATAATAATACCATTCATAGTCATACACACATAAATAAAGGTGGCATATTTAAAATGACTGAAAACAAGAACCACCTTAATTATTGCATAGCTTCCAGTGCTCAAATCTCTTGTTGTAATAGCAGTCTGGAAAAAAGTTACAGGGAACGTTTTAGAGAAAATGATTAAGGGTCACCACCTAAGCCCAGAGAACTAGCAATGTTTGATGCTTTAAAGCATCAAGTTAGACGAAATGTTTACATAGTATTACATATACATTATATTTGTAAATTCACATTTTTTCCATTATGTACCAACATTTAGACATTTCTTAATTGCTTCTTATTTCTTACCCTATGTCTTCCCTCCACCCGTGTGTGACTTCCGAGTTTTTATTTTATAACTTTATTATTGTGATTGTATTCTTGTATCTTAAAAAATACCCTTTATTATTGGGTGTCCAACTTTAATCTAATGAAGGAGCAGCAATATTTTATTATGCTCATGTAAACAAAAAAAGGATGGGTGGGATACAGTGTATAATTTTTAGAAAAGGTGCATACAGGTATGAGGAAGCAGAGTCCTCCTATAGGTTATCTCTCTGTGTTCTGTTATTTCAGACACTTTTCTTCTGGTCTGGTTGCAATGCCAGATGTCAGCCAGGCAATGAGAAAAGTGTCTGAAGTGATGGGGCATGGCAAGGTAAGATGTGTGTATGTTTATTTGTTAGGATGAACATAAGCAGCTGTTCTACATTGAGTTACACTTTTCGTCCATCTAGTCTACACCAGGGTTTCCCAACATCCACTGAGCCCTTGATGAGCTTATAAAGTTGTTGCTGATCCCAAACCAAATTCTTAGGAATGTAAATGAAGGCAAGTGAAGAAATATCAATATATAATCAATATTTATTAATCAATCACTATTACTAAGAACCATTATACATATAGTGAAAAAGTGCAAATAACAATACATACTTTTTAATCTTTTCTAATGAGCTTTAGCAAGTACATGAATATTGGACTGTAGGTATCACTGTTCCTTGATGTTCAGCCCAATTCTGTTTGTTCAGAATAGCACCAATATATATGGTATGAATCCAGCTTTAACTCTGTATGGACCTGAATATGCTTGCAATGGTTTGGGTATTTGACAGCAGTTCTTACTGCTCTAGCAGCCACTGAAGCCCTTACCACTGAAATGTGTTTTTGCCTCAAAATCCATGCTCATTTAGATGAATTCCTGCTGTAGGTTAGGCTCCACATTTGCACTTCCTGTTTGCAAGTAGAATAGAGAGACATCCTAATCCAATCAGAAAACTGCATTCTGTAATTTCAAAGTATTCAAAACAAACCTTAAAATATTAGAATCATAGAGTTGGAAGGGTCCTTGAGGGTCATCTAGTCCAACCCCCTGCAAGGTGTGTTGTATAGATCAGTAGGTCATTGTCTGAAGTACTATTCTCAGCTCCCCATTACAGGTGCAGCAAGTTTGTGAAATAGTGGAAGTCTCTGTGTGCTAAAGGAGACTTGTACAAGCCAATCTTTGGAAACCCAGTATAATAGTTTGAGTTTGAATGGTAGTAATGCCTTTCCTTTGCAGGCTTTTTTGTACTTCATTAAATTTGCAACGTAAGTCATCAAAATAAGACATGATCTTTATAGTGCAACAACTCATTACCCAGTGATGGTTCCACATATTTCAGAAGTTCTACAGCTGGAATTGGCTAGTCTTTGTAAACAATCTTCCTTTGAGAGTCATTGTACTTTTGTATGCAGAAGTAGCTGGGTGAAATTTTTACTATTATTTTCACTTAACATTGCAAAAGGCCACCTGAGCCTCAAATGACAGCAAAGGATCCAGGAGCACCCACAAGCTACATGCCCACTTCTCCAGAAGGAGTGTAACCCCATCAAGAGAAGGCAACTGCCCATCCATTTGGTATAGGCAACTACCCACTAACAGTGCCTCAGTGAGCTTCAATTTGTTGACTCTCATCCAGTCTATTACCAAGGCAAAACAACGGTCCTGCACACCCATGTAAAGAAGAAGTAGAGCTGTGTGTCATCAGTATATTGCCAACATACTCCAAAACACTGGATGACCCAACTCAGTGGTTTCATGTCAATGTTAAACAGCATAGGGGATAAATTTGAACCCTGAGGAACCCCACAATGAAGGCTCCACAGGGCCAAATAACATGCTAAAAGTATCAACCTCTGGAAAAGACTATCCAAGTAGGACTGGAACCACTGAAAAGCAGTGCCACCCACCTACCCCAACTCATACAGCTGCTCCAGAAGGATACTATGGTCTATGGCATTGAAAGCCACTGAGAGGTTGAGAATTAACAGGGACACATTTCCCCCCCTCTCCTGACAGAGGTCATCATACAGGGTGACCAAAGCAGTTTCTGTGCCCAAACCAGGCCTATACCCCAATTGAAATGGATCTAGAAAATCAGTTTCCTCCAAGAGTGCCTGAACCTGGTCTGCAATGATGCAATCAAGAACCTTACCAAGAAGAAGAGACTGGCAACTGGCTGGTAATTACTTAAGATTTTCTGAATCCAGGGAAGGCTTCTTAAGGAGTGGTCTTACCACTGCCTCCTTCAAGCAAGCAGGGACCACCCTGTCTCGCAGGGAGACATTAACCACCTCCCTAGCCCAGCATGCTGTCCTCTGCCTGCTAGTTTTTATCAGCTATGGGGGCAAAGATCCAGAGGGGAGGCGGTCCCCCTGACTGATTCAAGTACCATGTCCATGTCCTTGAGCATTACCAATAATGAGAACTGGTTCTACACCAGAGCTGCGTACAGCCCATCATCTGTATCTCTGTGGTAGTTCCAGAGTAGGCTCCATGATCAAGAACTACAGGGGCTTGACAGCGCAATGGTGTGATTCCTAGTCACCTGGAGCTCCAAGAGTGCTCGTCTAGGCTTTGGAGAGGCTCAAAGTGATGGAGAATGTCCAAAATGGAAGTGGCAAATTTACTCCTCAGAGACAAAGAGATTTGGACAGCTGGCAACTGCAAGCAAGAAACATTAACATGATATTTAGTTCAACAATAAAGTTCTTTATTTACTTGGGGGGGATCCACAGTACTTGCCAATCACTGCTGGTGTCCCACTGGAAGCAACTGCTGCAATATTGCATGTGGATTGCCGCATTTCTCAAAATACTCCTCCAAGCACAGGAAGATCGCCTCACCCTTCAAGTCAGCTTTAAATAATTTGGCAAACGGAAACACATTGAATGTGCACCTTTTGCTAGGACCGCAATACCTTACATAAGCCAAAAGACCATTACAATTTCCAAACACTGACTTGCCCCAGCTGGATAGGAAATTAAACTGTTGAAGTCACTGTTATTTGAACATCATGGGCTACCTCATCAACAAGGTGTTGAAGGGAATTGTTATTCAGTACAATCCTCTTCAAAATAGGTCCTCCATTCAATTTCATAACCATTTGTATAACTACTTTTCTGGCTAGTAGAATGAGCTCCTTGCCAACAGTTCACAGCTTTCCTTTCTTTGCAATTATAATGGCAATATAGCATGGTCTGAAATACTGTATTGTAAGATCATTTTAAAAGGATTCCTCATTGGCAAGGGAAGTGCACTCTGTACATGGTTGCAATATTTATTGGGAACTATGAAACTTCAAAAGCTCAACCACAAGAGCTACAGCCCTTCTCCACTCTATTTCCTTCAGACACCTTTTGCAACCCCCACCTTTATATAGGGCAAACAAACAAGGCTGTCCCCAGGGCTTTTTTCCCCCCAGTCAGAGCTCACCTGAACTCAGCTCTGGAACCTCTCAAGTAGGTGCCACTGCCATTCTAAGAGAACAAAGGAGAATTTCTTGGTGAGCTCCAGCACCTCTTTTTCTAGAAAAATTGCATTGACTGTCCCCATCATTATCTCATTGGGCCCCAGATGTGAGTCCTAATTCTTTCTTAAGCAATGAAGAGGCATGGCTGGTCTGGAACTTTGGGTGGGGTTTTTCATATGTTGCAACTCTTCTCCATACAAAAACCAGCACCATCACTCCCTCCCTCCATGTGGAAACCTTAAGGTATACAGTTGCTAGGACCGTGCCTTCTCCTTGGCAAGCTAATTTCCTTACACAGAGGAAATACTTTTGTACAGTGGAGTATTTCATCATACGAATTCCCATATGTAGTCAGGACACCACCCCAGTGAGGACAAATTCCGAGGGCATGTATACTGACTGGCCAAAGGAAGAGGAAAGGCAAGACCATGCTGCATCCTGCAATCTGTCACAGCTGGCGCATCACTGCACCTGGGACACTAACCCACGCCTACTAAAGGAGCTTCTTTTAGGCAACAAAACGGCCAAAAGTTATTTGGGCAGGGCAGAAGAGCATGTAACTTCTCCTTCTCTGATGTCCAAGCTGCCATTCTCCAGCTGCCTCTCCCGGCCTGGAAGCAGCACCCAGATAGGCGTCAAGCCCTCACGGGCTCCAGGGGCTTCCTCGCTGCTGGGCTCCTCTCAGACGTCTCCGCCCCAGGCTTCCGCTTCCAGGCAGGTAGGCACAGGATTGCACCTCAAACCAGGGCGCAAACCGCTCCGCGGGTTTTGCTTTGTGGGTTTTCTCTCGGAAACGTCGCGCGGGTAGCTTCTCTTCCTCATTCCCCACAAGCCGGGCAGCTGCTCCGCAAAATAATAATTAAAAAATCCGTCTCGCAGAGAAAAGGGGCGATCCCAGGATCTGCGCGCGCGCGGCATCGGCGAGCGAGCTTCCGCTTCTTCCACGCGTCGAGACACGCGTCACGTGTGAATACTTACCTCAGCCTTCCCAGAAAAAAAATTAAGCGGCGGGACCACGAAACCGCGGATCCTTAACCTCCCCGCACCCGCCCAAGTCCCTTAACTTCCAGAGCCCAGGCGGAAGCTGACCCCTCGCGAAAGTCCGGCGGCCGGCGCGCAGCACCCCGCTTCCCTCAGGAGACCGCCGCCGGCCGTGGCGGGAGGCAAGAGGACCGCGGGACTCCGGGCGAGAAGGGGGGGCGGGGAGAACGAACCACCCAACCCACCCTCGCCTCTCTCCGCGAGCCCGCCGGTCTCCCTTCCCTGACAGAAAACGCCCGCTGGCTTCGCTCCGTACCACTCGGCTCCCGCCGCGGCCTTCTCCTTTTGCCGCTGCTGCCACTGAGGCGATACGAAGCCGGGTGCGGGGGTGGGGGGAGCCGGAGAAGGAGGAACCGACTTGCTTCCGGCCCAATGAGGCTTCGCGTCGGACGTCCTGGCGGCGGGGCGTCGATGGACGTCAACGGCGTCAGCGCGTGTGCGTGCGTGCGGACGCCCAGCCTCGGCTCCTCCTCCTCCATCATCCCCATCCTCCCGAGGGGCGTGAGCGCGAGGCGGGGCCTCGAGGGTCCCAGCATGTTCGGCTGCGAGCGGGGGCCTGAACGGCTGGTTCGGCTGACTGACTGACGGTGGATGTGTGTGTGTGTGTGTGAGAGAGAGAGAGAAAGCGAGAGCGCGTGCGCGCGCCGGAGAAAGCGGGAGAGGGCGCGAGCGAGCGTGTGTGTGTGTGTGTGTTTGAGAGAGCGAGCGAGACGGGAGAGGGCCATGGCCGGAGCTCAATGACTGACTGACTGACAATAGGGACGAGCGAGAGCTGCCGCAGCCGCAGCGACAGAAGGCGGGGAGAAAGGGAAAGAGGCCGCCCGAGAAAACCTTCCGCAGCAGCAACAGCAGCGCCCGCCGCCGCCGCTTCTCCTCCTCCCTCCTCCTCCTCCTCGCCGCACCCCGAACGAAGGCAGCTCGGGCCGCGCTCGCCCTCCTTCCCCGAGGCCGCCTCGCCGGGAATGTGAGAGAAGCAGCCGCCGCCTCGGCTACAACCGCAGGAGGAGGAGGAGGAGGACGACGACGACGACGACGAGGCCTCTCGGGCGGCCGCCGCCGTGTCGTTGGGGGGAAAGGAGGGCGGGAGCGGGCCGAGGGCGGCAGCGCATGGGACCGGAGGGAAAGACGAGGAGAAGCCGCCGCCGCTGCCGCCGCTCTCGCCGCTGATTCCCGAAGCCGCCAACGCCGCCCTGCGCTGGGGGAGGCCGCCGAGGCCTACCAGGCTGCCGCTGCTCCTGCGGCAGGAACCGCGCCGCGGCCAGAGAGAGGCGCAGGCACACGCGCGCCGGCCCGGCTCGCCCTCTCCGCCTCCGCCGGGGATCGGGGCCTCCTTCCTCCTGCTGCTGCTGCTGCTGCTGCTCCTTTTTTCTCCTCCTCGTCTCTGGATTCTCTGCCGGGAGGGTTCAAGGTAACTTCCAGAGAGAGAGAGCAACCGCCCGGCCTCGCGTGTTGGGGGCGTTGAAGGGAAGGCGCGAGGGGATCCGCGGGGACGAGGTCTCCCCCCCCCGTCACCCGGTGTCACCGAGGGGGTCGCTTCCGCCCCTCTCTGCCCCGCCGGTGTTTCCTCCCCGCATTGCCTCTGACAGCCGGTTGCTCCGCAGGCGCCCAAACGCCGCCTCCCCGCCGCCCACCTCGCTTAAAAATAATAACGGTAATCCCTGGCTTAAGCCTGCGCTAGCCCCCAAGGGGGTGAGAAGGGAAAGCTCGGGGGAAGCGGGTGGTGGGGAAGGGAAGGCCGCGCTGGGATATTAATAACACCCCCCCCCCGCGCGCAAACACAAATAAATAAGAGCTCAGCCGCGCTATTTCTGCATGATTATGTCCAAGGAAGCAGCCGCCTGCCGCTGGGAGGGAGATCCGAAAGCGGGAAGGGCCCCTCGTGTCCTCTTCCGCGCCCCGCGCTGGCTGCCGACTGTCGCCGGGGCTCGTCGGGTTAGAATTAGTCCCTTAACGAAGCTGGAGAGGGATGGAAGGTGGGGGGGGGCGTTGCTAAATTTACAGCTGAGAAGGGCCGCCAAAGCTGCTTGCTGACACAATGATCCCTCCGTCGAAAGGATCTGCTTGAGGGCTTGTCCATTAATACGGTTAGCCGTTCCATTTTGAGACGCCGCGAAAATATTCCAGGAGAGATGGAGACGTTCCTAAAGGGTTGTTGACAATGCGAGGATAAACCCGTGCCTAGCAGGCCCGGAAACCTCAGAGTGCACCACCAGCCTTTGCATGCTTATTCAAGAGTGAGAGCCAGGTTTCCCTCTGAGTAAGCATGCTTTGCATTGGGCTGGGAGTGCAGGGGTGTTTTTTTTGAGTTTCAATAACATCCTTGTTGTTTGTGTGGAACTTCTCTCTATTAAATATGGCTTACAGGCTAGTTTTACACATCTTCAGTTTGGAAAAGTGTGGCATCCTTTAGTAGAGGCCTCACATCTTCATGGTATATTTAATATTTTAATTTTTAATACTTAAATTGATAACCATCATAATAACACAGTATCATTAATCTTTTACGTGCAAGCTCTGTTATTCAGGATAACAATGCCGCAACTGCCATGAGAACGATAAGTTGATAAAGTATGGATTGTTGTAGATAAAGCTGCTCTCACTGCTGAATGACAAGGACTCGTGATTCCTTGAAGAGGTTGAGAGTAGTTTTTGTATACACAATTCTGACCCCCCCCCCCCATTTTTTACACTGTAGTGGCATCTTAAAAATCAACATGGAACTCTCATATATGAAAGTTCAACTTTTGGACTGACACAGGGCAATAAACATTTAAATCAATATTCAATGATGTTTTATAATTGCAGTGTCCTGTGTTGATTTCAGTGTCCACTATTTGCAGTATGAGATCTTGCTATTATGTTTGCTGCTATTTTAAAATAGTAAATCATAATTAAAAAACTTTATTATTTTAAAAGAATATAATGCGGTATGGCATGTTTAAATAATCCATAATGGCAATATCTTGTGTTTCCTTATTACATGTATGGAGAAGGTGATGTAAATTTTTAAAATTGAACTACATAGTGAGGTTGTGGGTTCATTAGTTTTAGGGTTTCCTGGCTTAGGGCAAGGAATTGGACTACAGGACTCCCAGCACTTCCCCCAATTTCAGTGACTCAAGAAATGGGAAGCAAAAGAAAAAGGGAATTGCAGGTTAGCACCATAGGTAATGGACATGATACCTCTTTGACTAACTGAACTCAGTGTCAGACTCACATTGCCATTACACAACTTTCATTACATGTACATTTAAGTATAAAATATCAAATTAATTTAGGGGTATCTGGAATATTGTATTTATGCAATAAGGACTGAAAGGCTCATTATTTATTTCCAGAAACGATTCCTAGTAGGAGAGTTCATGCAACCCATTTAAAGATGTTATGAATTTGCTTTCCCTGTGTTGCTTGCATAGTTGCTATGATGCATGAAGGAGAACTTAAAAATATCCTCAAAAAAAAAAAAGTGAATTGGAGCAAGAATGAGAAAAATAAAGACTGGTGCAGCTGCATATATGTATGTGCATTGCACCGGTCCCTTATTATTGAGGGATTCTTATTGCATGTATCTTGTCATACTAGGACTGGATCAGGACCAATGTACAAATTGGATTGCCCTCCAAGTCAGTTTCCTAAACTAAACTCTGCAGTGAGTTTAGTTTACTACTCTTGGTAGTATGATCTTTAAGGGGCAGTGAAGTGTGTGTGCAATATTTATTGGAAAAATTCTTAAAGATCTTTGTTCCTTTCAGTAGGGATATGTCCTCAGCACCAACCACTCCTCCATCAGTGGATAAAGTAGACGGATTTTCTCGGAAGTCCGTCAGAAAAGCCAGGCAGAAGAGGTCGCAAAGTTCCTCCCAGTTTCGGTCTCAGGGCAAGCCTATAGAGTTAACTCCACTGCCTCTGCTAAAAGGTAAGGCTCTACCAATCTTTATCAGTTGGAAAACAATGTTTTAATTATAAATCAGTTGTGGAAGAGTCAGATAATAGCTGCTGTTCGCAGAAAGAAAGTTCACACTGGATTACAGTGAACTAATTAACTGCTCTATAGGTGTGTAATATATGTGTAAATTCTATTGATGCTTATGTTGAATAACTGATTGCCAGTTCTGTTTATTGTAATGCAGTTGCAATATTAGCAGACAGTGCATGTGCTGGGAGTTTAGTGGTTGATCACACAGCCTGATTATTTTCTGCAGCATTTAAGCTTTGACAATTTCTGCAGTTTCATTAGGAATCTGGACCATTGAAAAATCAGGGAAGCTTTTGTATATATTCTCTACCTGACTCATTTTTATTGTTGGATCTTTTCAGCCTACCAAAAGTATGCAAACATGGAAAATAGACGCTGTGTTTACTAACAGATAATTCTAGTACTTGTAGTGTGAAATGTTTAATTTTGGAGCTGCCAACTTTGTTTCGTTCCGCAGCTGCTTATATTTTCTGTTTCTTACACTGGTTAGTCAACTTGCAATTAGCAAGGTATGGAATATTCAGTAATTTAACAAAGATGATCTCCTCATATATTGTTTGAAGGCACATAAGAATCTGGTTACATGGGTTTCCGCTGCCTTGGGTGCAATGATGGAAGAAAGGCTGACTATAAATGTAATAAAATAAATCAAAACCCCTGTTTTATTTGAATAGCAAGTGGAATTTGTCAAGAGCAGGCTTTATGAAGGACAGATGAACATATTCCATGTGACTGAGGTGAGGCCTTGTCCAGGCAAACTTTGTTGTGAACCCTTCAGGCCAGCCTGCATTAAGAGACTGGGTGACAGAAGCTTGGTCATGCTATACTTAGCTACATTTAAACAAACCTCACATAGGGTAGAGGAGGTTTCAGAACATGTAATCTTGGCTAATGCCATTTAGCTTGCCCGAGGCCTAATAAAACCAAGCGGGCTTCCCTCTTCTTCCTCTGAAAGTAGATTAAAAATGAGAGAAGTTGGGAAGCACTTGACAAGTTAAATACACCTTTTTTGTTTCTGAGTATGGTTTACACGGTGAACTTGAGTACTCATCTTCTCCATTGTGGTCATTCATTGATTCACCTTGTGAAGAACTACTGTGTTAGACACATGACACTTGATTTCTTAAAAATTTCAGGTACCAATAACTCGAAAGTTAAGGCAACAGTTCACATGGGCAAGGGAGGATATGGCTTGGCTAAATAGGCCAGGTATCCGATGGGAAACAGTCGTGGGAGGCCAACAGCAGGAACGTAGAATGTTGATCATGTTCATTCTCAGAAATGAGTTGCCCAGACTAAGTTTGTGCAGGGTAGGCTTTAGAGCTATATAATGCAAATTAATAATTAAAAAAATGGAGAGCAGGAATTGGAGTGGGATTGGCTCTCCTGTATCACTTGACTCTCAAGCTCAGCAGTGCCTGTCAGCCTGATCTGAAATAATGAGTTTCCTTGAGTGACAAGCAGCTATAGTGGCACAAGGGCTGGAGGAATTGGTTCCTGTTCCTGCAGGGCTCCTGATTTTAAGCCCCTCTGCACCTGATACAAGAAGTGCTTAGCTATGACTCCAGATTCCATCCAGTCTGATGCTTCTTTCTAAAAATTCTCATCAACTTAGTTGGTCTCGAAGGTGCTACTGGAAGGATTATTTATTTATTTATTTATTTTGTTTCGACTACGGCAGACCAACAAAAACATGAGCTTGCAATTCCAAACTACCCTAATGATCTGAGTCCATCATCAGCCAGCACTGTTCTACCAAAACAAAAATGTTCTTCAGTGTGTTGAATTACCTGACTTTGCAAATATTTTTGTCGGCCTGTGTGGCATTTTGGTAAACAAATCAGTGTTGCATTTCAATATTAATAGAATCTTTTCAAAGCTCATGGGTCTGCAACTTCAGTTGCATTTTGCATGGTATGTGACAACATTGAAAGTGTATGATCACAGGGAGGTTGACTTGGCCGTTAGGTGGTTATAAAAACTTTGGCAATTCACAGATCAAATGGTGGTTAAATGTGTTATAGTTTTAGGTCAGTTGAACTACAGTTCAAAGGGAGATGGTAGTTCTAATTACAAAAACTCAGATTAGTTATTATGAATAGGGAAAAGAATATTCTAAATCAGCTATTATTTATAGCTTGCTGAAGTTGACAGAAATTGAACTGGGTCCTTCTGCTTGCAAAGGATGATATGACTGACAGATCTATGATCTCTCATTCTGCAGATATAAATTTATGTCATTGATGTATAAGAGATCAAATAATTTCAGATTTTGCTTGGAACTTCAGGATAGCATGTATGTAAAGGCAATGGTTTTAAAACGTGGATATACTGGCCAGGAGATTCCTTCTCATAACTGTGGAGTTCATGTGTGCTACGTAGGGGTGGGCAACAAGAAATACACAGCATTAGTTATTGGAAGGTACCATGATACAATTTAAAAAGTTGGCTGCCCACTACATAAAACATTATTGATATTGTGGAAAATTTGACCATGGTCAGGTCAATTGACTAGCTTCTCAAACCTTTAAAGACATCAGAGGCGTGCAGGGGCTCTCAGATGCAGGTGCTGGGCTGCCTCCACCTCCCCCGACCCTGGCCCCTTTTCCGCCTGACTGCCTTCAGGTGGTAGGGGCTCTGTTGCTGAGGTGGGGGCTCCTTTAAACTTTTCCCTTGAGGGGAGCGGAGCCACACACCGCTCAATGGAAAAGTGTGAAAGAGCCTGCACTTCCCCAGCTGAGCAGCCCCGATCCAGCTCCTGCTCCCCTGCAAGGAGGAGCAGGATGGGAGTCAGTGTGGTGTAGTGGTTAAGAGTGGTAGACTTGTAATCTGGTGAACCGGGTTCGCGTCACCACTCCTCAACACGCAGCTGCTAGGTGACCTTGGGCTAGTCACACTTCTTTGAAGTCTCTCAGCCCCACTCACCTCCCAGAGTGTTTGTTGTGGGGGAGGAAGGGAAAGGAGAATGTTAGCTGCTTTGATACTCCTTCGGGTAGTGATAAAGCAGGATATCAAATCCAAACTCTTCTTCTCTTCTTCTTCTCTCAGCTGGGAAGGAAGGAGAAAGCTGCCCCATCTCACTCCTACTACAGTACTTGCGTGCAAGCAGGAGCAGGGCAGGGTGGATAAAAATCAATGATTTTTTTAAAAAAATCAAAAAAATCGGATTTTTTAAAATTTAAATCGGATTTTTTTTGATTTAAATCGGATTTTTTTGATTTAAATTGGATTTTTAAAATAAAATGCTTTTGGAGGAAAAATCTTTCTAAATATAGTCTTCTATTTAAGTTACATTGTAGTCCAAAGGCTATTCATCAGGAAATAAGGATTTGTTTTAAGTTTATCAAGTGTGCTAAAACTCAGTCTAAGTTTTTTTTAAAAAATGTTTAACCACATCAGTTAACAAACATGGATACATATGCTATCATGTTATTGTTTTAGTTAAATAAATTGTTTAAATGGTTATTAAGGAAATGATTATTTTTCTCCTTCCAATAAAGTACAGCAGAAAAGTTGTCCAAATATAAACAGTTAACTTATTAAACCTCACCATAATTTCATAATTATCTGTCTATGTATTTCTAGTAGTATAACCAAATCAGTAATTTTTGATATAACTGTAAAAACTAGTCTGAAAATTTATTATTCCAAAAATGAAACCTTCATATGGTTGTAAATATTAAGATTATACCAGCAAGAATGAGTCTTTCTGTAAAAAAAAATATTTAAATCAAGTCTTACTGACTAGTGATTTAAATCAAGCCTTACTGACTAGTGATTTAAATCGTGATTTAAATCATGATTTAAATCAATTTGATTTAAATCAAATCCACCCTGGAGCAGGGTCAGGGATCTCTCAGCTGGGAAGTGGGGGCTTCATGCTCCCCAGCTAAGCAGCCCCCATCTCGCTTTCAGCCCTGGGCTGAAAGCGCCTAAGGTCCCGCCTGAGAACTGAGGCAGTTTCTCGCAGCGCCCTGCCAACTGGGGCCAATGCAGCTTGTTTCAACATTGCGGTTTATCGCCAGACTGCAATGTTTTGCTGGTGATATATCACGATGTTGAAAACCTAACATCGCCCAGCCCTACTCCGGAGCACTTTCTGAGCATATATGAGGGGTTGCAGCAGGGAGATGAGAGCTAGAAGTCCCATTGTGCAAGCAGGTGGACATCATTCAATGTCTCCTCATACTTAGTACAAAACAATGCAGCTCTTAAAGGTTATTATTATTATTGGAAGAAACTTGTAGTCTGAAATGGTAAACTCAAATATCTGTGTATGTATACGTTTCTGAGAATACTTTTTTTAAAATAAATAAATCCACACAAGATTAACTGGTTGATAAAATAATTTGAAAATAAGCAGAAAATAAGCACATCAGCCTTCAAGCTTGCAATGTATATGAAGAGCACATTGTCTGCAGTTGGCCTTTGTTCTATTTAGAATATTATTCATTGGTCATATAATAGGAATACTGAGTTTCATGTGGTATATAATTTTTCACATGTCTGTAATGGAGGAACTCATTATACAGTTAAGGGACTGAGAAAATGTTTCAGATTTCTTGATAACAGCACTACATTGCACAAGGGCGAATGAATATTTAATAATTGTGTTTATATATTGTATTTCTTAAGTGTTCAGAGCATGTCACATACCGTACTTAACAGGGCTGCTGTAAGGGTTACTGAGATAATGTAGGTCTGTATTTGTATCCCCATATTGCTATGGGGGACCTAGGCTAAGAGAATTGTGATTTGCTTAGTTTAAGGCAACCTAGCAAATTAATGGCTGTAGTAAGATCTGAATGGGGACTTCCTTAGTCATAGTTCTGTCCCTCTTAAGAATTTTAAAGTTAGTTTAACAAAGTGCCTAAGTGCTAGCAAAAGATTACCTGAAGGTCCCCCCCCCCCCGATTTTTCAACTTGGTCTTTTAATTTTTTGTACGAAAACTCCCGATGGGCTAAATAGTGGGGATTTCTGATTTGTAGTTCAGTTTGTGTAGCCACTGTGCTACATGAATTTAAAAAAAAGGTTTCTGAGTTTTGGCCGGTTGCTTCCCTTCTGTGAGATGGTGATGTTTGAACCCATATCCCTGGAGGCATAAAGTAAGAAAGACGCCTGGAAATTTATTGTTCTCAGATTTCATATTGGCCTGATTTGGACACAGCATTGCATACTTCAGCAAACTGCGAATGAGAGTGTTGCCCATATGTCTTATCCCATGCCACTTCACTGATCCCAGTTATATGAATTACAGTTCCCCGTTACATCTGAAATGAGAAACAGTGGTTTAATGATGGTTTATTAGAGTGGATCTGTCTGAACCCTGTCTGCAAAGGCCCTTATTCATGTATTTCCAAGGTTCCAAGGTTTCAAGAATCTTGGACTTAATACCTTGTTAACTACTTTGATTTGTATTTTAGCAAACTTAAACCTAGGTGCTCATCATGGCCAGTCATTTCCGTAGCTGCGAATTTGTAAAAATACACTTCAGTGGTCTTACGCCTTCAAATGTTTTATCCAATTTATATTACTCTTGTTCATAGCTTCTGGCTATAGTCTTGCTTCAGTACTTGCATTATTGATCTATACATTAGAGAGAGGTATGAATTACTATAAAGATTTATAAATATTATAGGTCTTACCCAAACTGTTGTTTGTTCTCCTTCTGAAGCTGCTTTAGAATTGGTCTAGGCCAGGGTAGGGTTGAGACAGTCAAATTGCCAACAGTTATTTACCATGATCTTAGCAAATAATTCCCTTGTGTTAGTGACAGCCTTTTCATTAAAAAAAACTCCCAAGATCTATATTGAAAGGTAGGCTGCCACGCTCATAAGGGCATTATTGACTGCATACAAATATATGGCCATGGTAAATACCGCACACCCACCCACCCACCCACCCACCCACACACCAACATATCTGAAGTTAGCTTTTAATAATGGTTTTTGACAGTTTCTTGAAAAGACTGCTTTCATCATAAAATTAGCTTTGATAATATTACTGTGAGATGCATTAATCATGTTTGTTGCCATAGTGAACAAGTATTAAGCACTATAGAAGTTATCTGATAGAGGCAGTTGAAGGTTTTGTGAAACATGGCATTAAACCATAGTTTAAAACAAGCTATGGAGGAAACAAACCATGAGCTTGGGTTTTGGGTAACAGATCTTTAATAAAAATTATTTTTAAGCAACAAATATATAAAAGAACAGACTGGCTTATTTTGTCTGCAGTGGGAATGTCTTGAGCAGCCTGCATCAGCATGCTCTTTGTTCACATCAAACCATAGTTCAAAAGAAACCATCATGCAGGGCTAGCTAAGCAGTGGCACTTTGTATGTTGTCTGATTCAGTTTCCATCAGCCCTGCCAGCACGATGGGTGATAGTTCGGGGGTTATGATAGTTGAGGACCCGCAACATCTGGAGTTTAGCTATCCCTGATTACTCTGACTTGTGGACCAGGCCAGTACCTAATGAAATGGTTCTGTGTGGTGTGCTCCTTTTCAGGGTTCTAGCTATGCCTTTTAGGCTGCATCATTCAATTTCCTCAAGTTTTCTGCTAACCACCTCAACTGGTCTTTTTGCCCCTCCTCTTTTTAGGGTCCCCCCCCCGTTTTTAATTACTTATGAAAACAATTGAGTTCCCCAAGTTTGCTGATATCTGGCTCTTTTGCATCGATGTGGCTCTTCTGGCTACATAAGGCTCAGCGCTCAATTCTTCAATTGAGTCTACCATTATTTATTTATAAAAGTATTTCTGTAATGCCATATCATAAAATAAAAATATCAGGACAGTGTACAGCATTAAAACATAAACACCATTAAAAACAATACAGTTAATTAAGAATTAAACAGCTACACAGGCCTGCCAGTATAAAAAGGTCCAGAGATGCCTGAAAGTGAAATGCCTGTTGATTCTGTGACCAGTGGCATTAGATGCTAGTTGGACTTCCGTCAGTAATAATTCTCTCCAGAGTCAATGAAAGGCTGAAGACAAAACTCAATTAAAAGGGCAAGGTGGAAGTGATTAATGTTAGTTTAATCACTTTAGATCAAGGGTCAGCAAACTTTTTCAGCAGGGGGCCGGTCCACTCTCCCTCAGACCTTGTGGGGGGCCGGACTATATTTTTTTTTGGGGGGATGAACGAATTCCTATGCCCCACAAATAACCCAGAGATGCATTTTAAATAAAAAGCACACATTCTACTCATGTAAAGACATGCTGATTCCCGGACCGTCCGCGGGCGGATTTAGAAGGCGATTGGGTCGGATCTGGCTCCCGGGCCTTAGTTTGCCTACCCATGCTTTAGATAAAGGATTTTGCACTAAATGTGGGGCTCTGTAGAGGGAGGTAGATTTGATACATATAGGAAGAAATCGAGGAAAGAGACAAATGCTTAGGAAGTAATGACTTGTGTATTGCAACCTTATTTGTAATGGATTATCTGAGTAACATGAAGAGCAGAAGTTTGCAACTTGGAGGGTTGGTGGAGAAGGCAGATAGATGACATTGGATAATGACAAGAAGAAAGAATGGGCAGGCTGCAAGAGGGCTCTAGGAATATTTGTCCTATTCTCAGAAACCAAACCGTGGTTCCATGAATCCCCAGGTTACGATGCAAAAGTGAGCCTTGGAGTCATTTGGGCATTAGTATCACAGACCCTGATGTTGGGAAAGATGGAGGGCACAAGGAGAAGGGGACGGCAGAGGATGAGATGGTTGGACAGTGTTCTCGAAGCTACTAACATGAGTTTGGCCAAACTGAGAGGCAGTGAAGGATAGGCGTGCCTGGCGTGCTCTGGTCCATGGGGTCACGGAGAGTCGGACACGACTGAACGACTGAACAACAACAACAATCACAGATTTAGATGTCTGCACTCACTAGTAGATGCATGGAAATAGTCCCATCTTGCCTGCTTGCCTTTCATCTGACCAGAGTGGATTGTAAACTTCACCTTGTTAATAAAAACCATTTTTCTTTCCTCTCTTAACAATTGTAGCGCATTGTTTAGGGAGGCTTTTAATGTTTAATAGATTACTGCATTTTAATGTTCTGTTGGAAGCTGCCCAGAGTGGCTGGGGAAACCCAGCCAGATGGGCGGGGTATAAATAATAAATAATAAATTATTATTATTATTATTTATTATTATTATTATTATTATTATTATTATTGTGATAGATTTAAACTTTAACAATATATTTAAAGGGGATTGGTAAATACATGATAAAAGGTGATGGTGAGAGGGTCGTGATGGAAATGTATTGTTGGTCTGCAAGTCTGGAAGGAGAGTCTGTGTGCCAAAGTTTGAGAACCACAGATTAAGGAACAGGAAACTTTCCAAAGCAGAATGTTGTATAGGTAGACCGTTTGTTAAGGGGAAACCTGCAGAGAGCAGTTGAGAATGGCACTCAAACAGCTCTTGAAGTCAGGGCTGTGATTTACTCACTAGGTAAGTTGTACAACTACTCAGGGGGGTGGTAGTAATTTGCCTCTTAATGTTATCATGCAAGTCTGAATATGGATCGGCACAGGTGGCGCTTTTGACCTCCTGCCAGAACATCATTGATTTAGGTGGAACTCTGGGTAATTAAAGGACTAATAATTGTGTCAGGAACAGGAATTATTATGTAGACTGAAAAGTTAATGTCAGAGGTAGTTTATTGAACTGGAGGATTCATCCCTATTTGAACCTTGTATTCCAAAAAATAATACAATGCTTCGGGATGTTCTCTCATCTTGTGGAGAGATAGTTCATATTCTTGTAGCTATCTTTTATGCATTTCTGAATGCTACTAAATTATTTTTTAATATACTGTACTTTACATTAGTTTTTTCACATACGTTCTGTGCATGTCCACTTACTTTTGTAAGTCCTACTGAGTTAAGTGGGACATATTCCCAGTTAAGTGTGTATAGGATTGCTGCTGCGTATCTTTTCTACCTGCTTGGTTGGAACCAGAGAAGTGCAAACAGTCTTTTGCTTTTCCATAACTCCTTGGTGCATCTTCTTCTAGTGCCCCTTGAAAGACTAAGCATGAGCCCCAGAACTTGAATTGGGCCCAGATGGATACAGACAACCAGCATCATTCTTGAAGAATAGGACTAATAATTCCTTTATTAAATTTCTATCCTTTCCTTCCTCCCATTGGAGCCCAGGGTGACAGTGCTTCATATATCCACATCAGACAATTATTGTAGCCAAATTCTCACTGCAAGTGTTCCAAATTATTTTCAAGGGCAACTTCATGTTCAACAACATTATCACAGTACCGGTAATTCAAGTGGAAATTACCAGATTATGAAGCACTGTAACAAATCTATCCCCCTCCAAGAACCTCTAGCTCTCTCATGGTGGGTGCAACCTGTCCGGTATAGGAGGAACAACACGATTCAGTTTCACCCATTTTGGTACCGAATCCAGACAATGGTTCAGTACCTGCCCCATTCTCAGCAAACTGATGATGGGGAGAAATAGAGCTGAATGTCATCAGCATACTGATAGCACCACACTCCAAACCCTTGGATGACCTTCCTGATTCGCTTCATAAAAGCATTGGGCTTGGGGGATGGAACCTTGCAAAACCACACAACGCTTATGCTCAAATCCTACAGTGAGCTTTCTGCAACTGACCCTGCAGGTATGAGCAGAACCACCTTGACACTATGCTTCTTGCTCCCAACCTGCAGAGCCAGTCCAGCAAGATGCCATGATCAATGGTACCCAAAGCCACTGAGTAATCAAGGAGAATCACACTCCCCCATGTCTCTCCTTTCAAAGGTCGCCCATCAACGCTCTTTCAGTGACAAACTCTGGCCTGAAGCCAGATTGAGATGGGTCCAGATAACAAGATCTCTACCAACTCTGTCATTCTGCCTGGTGGGCTACAGGTGGTTGCCATCCTGCTCCGAGGTAGCGGTGAAGCTGAAACAAACCACATAATAGAATACCATATCGTACCATATCAGTAGTACCTAAATAACGCATCTATTAAGGGCAGTTTCACAGCAATAGAAGACAATGTGTTCTGCACCCCTGCAGATTTTTTTTCAAATTTGAGCAAAGGAAAGTATACATTTGGGCCCCACCTGATTATCTTAGAAGTTGGCAGGATGGGCATAAAGGGGAATACTTTCCCTCAAGTATTCTGGGCTTAATGGCTCACATTATTAGCTCATGAATGTCCCCCATTTATGGGCCATTTTTTGAATTATATTTCATTGAATGTAAAATTTTATTATTTTTATTACTGTTATTATTATTTATTAATAAAATTTATAAACCAGCCTTCATCCAAAGATCACAAGGGAGTTTACAATATAAAAAGGGTGATTTACAGAATATGTCAAAGAGTACAGAAATGGTCTAATAACAATGACATAAAAACAATCTCAACAGTGCAAAAAAGAGAAAACATAGTGGAATTAAGGCAAAACATCACATAGACAAGAGCTGTTAAAATGATTGCTTAAAATAGGTGGGAATAAAGGTAAAAATATGAGCATACCAGGGATTAATCAACTTTCAATTGTGCTATAATGCTGTTTTCTCCTTGCAGATTAAACCCAACTGGCGTTTAGGAACATCTAGGGCAGATAAAAGTCATATAGAAGCCATACTAAGGCTAAACATTAAATTTCATTAAAATTCACATTGCAGTCGGCGTGCTTGGGAATATAGCCAATTGGTACATAGAACATAGAATTATAGAGCTAGAAGGGACCCCAAGGGTCATCTAGTCCAACCCCCTGCAATGCAGGAAACTCAGCTAAAGCATCCATGACAGATGGCCATCTAACCTCTGCTTAAAAACCTCCAAGGAAGGAGAGTCCATAACCATATTTTGAAATTTCCTGTTCAAAACTTTTTGTGAAGAATTTGATGCTCTTGAGGTATAAAAGAGTCCAGTGGTGTGAGGCTGCTGAAATATGCCTACTGGCTGCCCTAATTTGGAAACCAAAGGAGTAAAGGGGAATCTGTGGCTGGTCAGTCTGGAGGATACTTACAAGTATGTTACTGGCTACCTTTTGATGATGAATTCCACAAGTATTGTGGGATGAAATACACTCTCTCTCTCTCTCTCTCTCTCTCTCTGTGTGTGTGTGTGTGTGTGTGTGTATGTGTATCCTTAGTCTATTCAACATCTATATTCATTGGATGAGTGAATTTTCTGGTGTTAGAAGTTCCTCTTATTACCGTATATACTCGAGTATAAGCCGACCCAAATATAAGCCGAGGCACCCAATTTTACCACAAAAAAACCTGGGAAAGCTTCATAGGAGCCACTGCCTACCTCACTCGAGTATAAGCCGAGGGCGGCTTTTTCAGCACAAAAAATGTGCTGAAAAACTAGGCTTATACTCGAGTATATAGGGTAATCTTTTAAGTAGGTAAAGGTAAAGGGACCCCTGACCGTTAGGTCCAGTCACGGACGACTCTGGGGTTGTGGCGCTCATCTCGCTTTACTGGCCGAGGGAGCTGGCGTACAGCTTCCAGGTCATGTGGCCAACATGACTAAGCCGCTTCTGGCGAACCAGAGCAGCGCACGGAAACGCCGTTTACCTTTCCGCCGGAGCGGTACCTATTTATCTACTTGCACTTTGACATGCTTTCAAACTGCTAGTTTAACAGGAGCTGGGACTGAGCAACGGGAGCTCACCCTGTTGCTGGGATTCGAACCGCCGACCTTCTGATCAGCAAGCCCTAGGCGTCCCATTTAAGTACCGGTAGTTAGGTTCTATCTAAATCAAAAAGTCTTAACCCTTTCAGACTTCCTTTGGAGGAAGGTTATGATTTCTTTTCCCATGTTCTATACTTTGAATCTCATCTGCTATTCATTTGCCTTTTCACATGGTTTGAAGTATCCACTGCAGATTGGATGGCCTCAATGTTCACCCTTGACTCATTCTCACTTATGAGTATTAAGTTACACTGGTTCCAAAGGAAACAGCCCAGTTTTTGCAGTTCTCTGCTTCTTGTTTTTAAACCAGTTTACTGATTCACACAATTCATATCACAACTTGTCATCTTCTTCCAGGCATACCTCATTTATTGTGCCCCGCTTTATTGTGCTTCACAGATATTGCCCCTTACAAAGACATGGGTACAGGAGCAGGCAGCCCAGCCACTTCCAGGGGAAGGAAGCCCCCTGCAGCCTCACCGTCCCTCTTCTGGCCACAAGGGTGGAGCTGGTTAGGGCTGAAGCTGGATTCCCCCCCCCTCCTGCCCCTGCAGCCAGGGAGGTGGGACTGGTTTAATAGACTGCAATACAGTGGTACCTCGGTACTTAGTACTTAATTTGTTCCGGAGGTCCGTTCTTAACATGAAGCGTACTTAACCTGAAGCACCACTTTAGCTAATGGGACCTCCTGCTGCCGCTGCGCCTCCAGAGCACGATTTCTGTTCTTAGCGGAGTTCTTAACCTGAATCGTACTTAACTTGAAGCGTACTTAACCCGAGCATACTATACCACTGTATAGTGTAAACATAACTTTTAGATGCACTGGGAAACAAACAGACAAACAAACAAACAAACAAACAAACAAACAAACAAAAAGGTGTGACTCGCTGTATTGCAATATTCGCTTTATTGCAGTGATCTGGAACCGAACCTTTCAAGCTATGCCTGTACAAAATTTCTTACCGGTAGGTGCCTTTGGGGAGGGATTTTGTCAAAAACCATTTGAAAACCCAAATATATAATGTCTACCACTCACCACATCTAAAAGTTTGTTGACACTCTCAACAAATTCTAAAAGGTTGGTGAGGCAAAGCTTCCCTTTTCAGAAGCCATGCTGATGCTTTCTTTAGTCTTAATAATGCTTCCCAGCAATTTAACTGGAACATCACTAGGCTCACAGGGCCTGTCGTTTCCTAGATTCATCTGGATTTTTTTTAAAAAACAAATCAGTGTTGTGTTGGCTGCCTTCCAATCACTTCTGATAAGGACTTTGCCAGCCTTTTAACTGAAATATGTAAATCAATTTCATTTTTGAGTTTAAGAACTCTTGGGTGAATGCCACCTGGACTAAGAGACTTATGTACTACTTTTTAATTTGTCAGTCATTTCTAAAATGGCATCCTCTCACCTCCATTTAAGATAGTTCTTCAAATGTACTCCCTGAAAACGATTCAGGAATGTGTATGTCTCTAACATTTTCTGCAGTGACTTGTGCAAAAGAATTCATTTAGTTTCTCTACAGTTTCCGTTTCTTTCATCATTCCTTTTTAAACCTTGTCATCCAACAGTTTTACTGCTTCTCTGGCTGGTTTTCTGATGCATTCTGTGTGGTTCACAGACCCTGTTAGAATCCTGGGAATCCCAGCTTTCATTTAAAAGCTGTCATGCTTGCAAAGATAAGCTTTAAAATGTGATGGTGGCATTATCCTTTGAAAACTGCAAGCCAAATAAAAAACCACCACAAATGATCCTTTCAGACCTTGCTGTTTCTAAGATCATATATGTTTTGAAGATTTGAAATTCCTATAATACCATAGTTGGCTCATGGTTTTCTCTGACGCCTGAGTTGGGTAACTGTAGTAATTGTTAAGCAGGATTGCCAATGCATGATTTCACATCGTGGTTCGTGAGTTTGCAGAATATGGTTGTAGTATACTATGGAAGTAAGTGGAGAGTAGGAAATGTGATGCCTGAATTGGGCTCATACATATGGGTAATTAGAGTACAGTTTGTGGGGGACTTGTTCAAGACATTCATCTGTCTTGAGAGACAATGAGATGCCACACCTCATAGCCACAGCGTTCCTGCTTTACTTTGCTGTTTGAGTGTGCATATATCTTTGGATATGTGTCGCTGCTGCGTGCCGGGCCTGAAGATTTATGAACGTCCTGTGCTGTGCTCCACAAGGAAGACGCCCAGGGAGGTTTGTCTCAGTCTGGGGGTTGTGGGTGCCCCCCAGGCATGTTCCGACAGTGACTTCCCCGGGGCACAAGCCTGAGCAGTGTGTATTGATGTCCTGGGCTGCATAGAGTACAAGACACTTGGCTTCACTGATGTGGTCCGAAGGAAAGCAGAGCAATACGTTTGGCACCAGCTTGGCTGCAGGAGCTGCTGGAAGGAGGTGTACAAGGCACCATCCAACTACCTTAGGGACTCCACTCTGGATTTGTGTAGGGTTTACTCCCTAGCCCTTTCTTCTCCCGAAGATAGCCTGCAAGGCAGTGGAAGTTTCAGATCAGTCTTCCTTCTAGATAGGCTACTTTCCCAGGTTGACAAACCCCACCTGTTCCTCACTTCCCTCTACAGCAGGCTTCCTGAAACTTGGCCCTCCAGATGTTTTTGGCCTACAACTCCCATGATCCCTAGCTAGCAGGACCAGTGGTCAGGGATGATGAGAATTGTAGTCTCAAAACATCTGGAGGGCCAAGTTTGAGAAAGCCTGCTCTACAGCATGTGCAGAAACTGCCTTATTGACCATTCGACCCACTATTGGTTTCGTCCACTCAATCCGCTGGAGCCTGTCTTCACATGCAGGGGAAGTTCCTAACTCATCAAGGGTTTGAGAGCCGTTGGCTACCCTCACCTGGTTAAGCTGGCCAGTAGAAGCCATTACCTGGAGTGTGGCCTCTGTCACATGCTGACCGCTTTTACGAGCCTGAGTGCAGGGTAGGGACCAAAGGTGGACAGACTACCCCAGAAGGAGCATGACACATCCCTCACCAGAGGTAGTACTCCTCACCTAACACCCCATACACCCCGGTAGGGGACTTAGGAGTAAGATAAATGGATGGGTCACTATATAATCAGTAGGATGTGTTTCAATTCTGCCTCTCTTAAGTCCAGAAAGAGATGATGTTAGGATGCAGCAAGCTGCCTTATACTGAGTCAGACTATTGGATCGATCTAGCTCAGTAGTGCCTACCGGTACATTGACTGGCTGTGACTCTCCAGGATTTCAAACAGGAGTTTCTCCCAGCCAAACCTGGAAATGCTGGGGATTTAATCTTGGACCTTCTACATGCAAGGTGGGTGCTCAACCACTGGGCTATGTCCCTTCTGCTACTCTTGATTATTTTGGGGGAGGTGGATTGTAGCAGTTCCCAGTTGTACATGAAGCAGAAGGCAGGAACTGAATCAGATTATTTCAAGAATGTGATCTTTAAATATTGGGATAAGAATAGTAGCTGATTTGTGTATCCATAACCTGATGTTCAGGCATGAAGCTGTTGTTGTTGTTGTTTATTTTCTGACAAAGGTTGAGTTGTGTCACAGTTGCTGGCAAGATAATAACATTTAGTCATTGGGAATTAGCCAACACCGTGTGAGTGGTTGACAAATTGGGGCAACAAACCTTTCCATTCTTCCAAAGTCCCAGGAAAGCCTCTCCAGAGGATTGGTGAGGTGGGGAGGGGGAGACACACTTAATCATGCATTGTGGGCTGAGTTGTATAGGACAACAGTACTGTAGAACCACAATACACTGTCTTGCAAGAGAAATCTATTATATTCGATTGCTAATTTAGAGACAGCAATTGGACATTCCAACATTTCAGTTTGTGCTATCTTGTTCAAATGGCAATTATTATTTAGGATTATGGCATTAGTTGTAGTCCCTTTTTATTTTCCTCTCTTTCCCTATTACCTCTTACCACTTTTCTTTCTTAATTTCATAACCTTTGCCCCTTTCAAGGTTTTTAAATCATCTCCTTCAGTTGTAGTGATTAAATGCAGCCACTAGAGTGTGACATGTTTTTTAACCTTTGAATCATGCCTAAAACACACGAGGTTAGTATTTTCAAATTAGTTAGAAAGTATATCTGTTGGAGAAATGTGCAGTATACTCCCTTTGTTGACTTCTTAATGATGAAGCAAATGTTGCTTACTATGAAAAATGTACAGCTCTTTAGATATTATATTTAAGTCTTTCAGCTTATGAAATTGTTGTGAGTGAAAAGTGTTATAGAAAAAGGGTTATGTGTTGACATGTTTGAAATAATTGATTCATGCATTTTCAGGAAGGGGGCTTGCCTATTTTTACTCCTTTATGCAGAATACTACTTTTAAGTAACAACAGACCATTCTTTGGAATTATGATGTGAATAGCAGACCTAGAAATGTATTCTTCACATTTCTTGTGTATGTTGTCATTAATTGCCAAAGGGAATGGGGAGCCTTCTGCAGTCAGGGTGTCCAAACCTTGTAGAACAGCCTTCTGTGATTCAGTGTTTTGGACTACAACTCCCATCATCCCTGACCATTGACTACGGTGGCTCAGACTGAATTGCAGGCCAAAACAACTCAAGGGCCCTAGGTTGGGGAAGGTTGTTGTGGACAAACTTGAAAAAGATGAATAAATCTCTAACCCTGTTACAACTTCTGTTGAGGAATCTTTCATAATAGCCAGCTGGCAGAATCTGCTATATGTGGGAATAATGCTTGTTGTTTAGGCAAGGAATGTTGGAAGAAATCAGGTGCCTTTGATGAGTTGGAGGTATGGCCAGAAATGTCTTTAGGAACATCATGTATAAGAATGGCTCTGAACACAGATGAGAGGTATGTTGGAATTATATTTAAAAACTTGAAAAGGATAAAAAAATGCAGCAGGATCAACTTCTCCCAAAATCATCCTTCTATTCAGGTTTGTGTCTAAGGACATGTTTCACATGTCTGGTTGTACTCATTGAGGAATCATGGAAAAGCCTAGGTTGTGATTGATACTCCTATTTGTTAACACTGTTTGCTGCAGTGTTGGTTTTACGCTTATATGATTTTATAAAAATGTTTTTCAAAGAAGTAATGTATGTCAAAGCCATTAACCTTTTATTTTTGTAAGAATGCTGCCCATTTGGCAATACAGCCATGCTATTTTTTTTTATGAGAGAATTGAGTTGGAGATCAGGAAGGGAGTAAAGTATGATTTGCAATTAGGAGGGAAGATGGAAGAATAAGATATATTCACAGGCTTTGCAGACACCTGAAAGACTGGACTGTTTTGGAAGCATAGGAGGGCATGATAATTTTTTCCTTAATGAGGAATTTTTTAGAGCCAGGTAAAGCGTGGGAAGCAGAAAATCCAGTTGGAACACATAAGTTAGAAGGAGTGAATGAAAATGTCAAGGCTGAACTGATGGTGGAAAGGAGCAATGAAGTGGGGGTAGAAACTGGGGAATTCCAGCAGCTGCAATGTGACCAGGGCACAGGTAGTGTTTTAATGCAGAAAATATCTTTTATTATTTTTTATGTGTTCCAGGGATTGGTCATTGACATTGAAAACAGATGTCAGGAGTGAGCTCTAGTATGAATTAAACCCTGCCCATAATCAAGGATTATAGAGGGTGTTCTGGAGCACTCTGTTTGCTATGGCATTCGGCCAGAGCAGAGGCAGCCTGACCAGCTCCCTGAGTGAACTGAAGGTTTCAGTGACTGCAGCAGGTTGAGAGGGAAAGAGCCAGAGCTTTGTCTCTTTCCACCTGCCCTTGCTGCCCATTGGGGTCTTCTTCTCCTCCTCTTACCACCTGTTTCTCTTGTGCTTCTGCTTTTCTTTATTAAGCAGCTCATGCTGTGGAATTATTTATATCATCACATCTTCTGAAGTATTTTCCAAGGTGGATTTGATTGAAATAAAATCGATTTAAATCACAATTAAATCACTAGTCAGTAAGACTTGATTTAAATCATTTTTTTACAGAAAGACTCATTCTTGCTGATATCATCTTAATATTTACAACCAGATGAAGGTTTCATTTTTGGAATAATAAATTTTCAGACTAGTTTTTACAGTTATATCAAAAATTACTGATTTGGTTATACTGTTAGAAATACATAGACAGATAATTATGAAATTATTGTGAGGTTTAATAAGTTAACTGTTTTTAATTTGACAACATTTCTGCTGTATTGGAAGGAGAAAAATAAATAACCATTTCCTTAATAACAATTTAAACAATTTATTTAACTAAAACAATAACATTATAGCATATGAATCCATGCTTGTTAACTGATGTGGTTAGAGACTTTATTGTTTGGACAATGTCAGGCGAGCCCTGGGAAGAGGGACCTGGAACCAGTGTTCTCTTATTAGTTGACTGGCAAGCACTTGAAGGTCTTGCCAAGGACTTACCTACAGATCCCAGTTATTGTTTCTACCACCACCACCACCCCTTTGGATTTCCTTCTACATTCAGGTGCCTATTCTGTACAGTTAAGTGTTAGTGCTGTTGTTGGAACCCAGTGGGATTGGGAAGACGTTGCCAGCCCTGAAGTGCCTTCAGCATTTGCCTCAAGTCTGAGTTGCACAGGCGTGCAACTGACTTGGACACTTATCATTACACCAAGACCCCAAGACTTGTGGAGTATTCTGCTCACAAGATTGCACTTTCATTTTTACTGTTTCACACTTAGCTAGTTCTATTCCACTCCAAACAATCTATTCATTGAACCTCTTGGAACTTAGCATTTCAGAGGTATGGGGTTGATTCTGTGTATATAAATTTTCAAAGGAACAATGGGATTAAGGTTCCCCCCCCTCAACTCTGTATGTTTATTTTATAACATTTTTCCTATGAAGAAAAGGCTTGTTATCTCCGCAGACACAAATTCACACTTTTGAGAACTGCAAAAGCAAGCATCTGTGGTAATAACTTCTCATTAGAAAAACTGCCCCAAATAATTAAAGGGATTCATTTACCAAAATTTTTAAACATCCTCTATAATAAAGTTGCTGTGTCCCTGCGTCCGTTCCGTGTGTCACGGAATTGTGCTACTGCGCATGTCCGTGTCCCACACGGACGCAGGGATTGGAGCGGGCGGAGAGGGGGCGTGTCCGCGAGGCAGCGGCGGCGCATGCGCGGTGTCAGTTGCGCCAGCGCCGCTGCCTCGCATGGACGCAGAGGGCCGCCCCATCCTCGCTGCCGCTACCGCCGCCGCTACCGCCGCCCCCGGGGAAAACGAAGAAGGGGGAGGGAGCCCCTCTCCACCCCCCAGCGGCCGCTGTTCTGCCTCCTCCTGCCTCCTCCTCCTCTAGCGCCCGTTATTGAACGGGCTAAATTCAACTAGTTGCATATAAAGCCTCATGCTACATAATTAAAAACAAATCCTTATTTCCTCATGAATAGCCTTTGGACTATAATGTTAGTTAAATAGAAAACTATCTTTAGAAAGATTTTTCCTAGAAGGCATTTTATTTTAAAACATTTGATTTAAAAAATAAATAAAAAAAATAAATCATTTTTTTATAAAAAAAACACCAATTGATTTTTATCCACCCTGGTATTTTCACATATTGCTAATTCAGTGTAATCGTTCATAAGTAATAGTTCTCACCATTGTGCTGATATGATCTGAGGTTGTAAGATAATGTTAACCCCCCAACACATTGTTTCTCAGAGCAGGTAAATGGGGTAGACCGGCAGGAGAACTGAAGCACTTCCTCCTTCCTTTCTATCTTTGGATAAGAAAAACTGATTCCTTTCCTTGGGCGCTGTGTGGGTAATCCTTTTCAGCCTGAGAGCCACCTTGAGGGTGAACCAACCCTCTTCATTCTGGCATATGGACAGTCAACCTTGCCATGCTCATATACATACCAAATTCCCTCCCCGCCACCCCACAAACACTGGGCTAGGAAGGGGTACTTATGCTCCTAGCCCAGTGCTGCAATGAGGAAGAAAAGCAGCCAGCCCAGCGTTCTCCTCTTCACCCAGTAATGCAAGAGAAGAACTACATTTATATTGGAAAAGCACACCTCCCTCTGGTGTGTCATGATTGCAAGAAGCTCTTAGAACATGGGAAAAAGAGAAGAGCTCTCCTTCCTATTTCCTGAACCTCTAAGACCAGTGACGCCACACCAGAGGGGGAAGTGGGACTTTTCCAAGGTACGAAGAAGTGCCTGATTTTGGCAGAGGGCTGGCACGCCGCTAGAAGCAGCTTTTTTTAAAAAAATGTGTTTTCAGTTAGTATATTCGGAAGTTTAAATACATAACACATTTATGATTTTGTTGCTCTTGGAAATCAGAGGCCAGAACTTACAATATTCATCTTACTCATGTCATCTTTTGTTACTTAATTGTCTGGTTTAGCACCTCCCCTTAGTTTAATATGCTGAAATGTAGACCAAGATGTTCTGACAAAGACAAATGGTATTTGGTATGGGTTTGTTCTGAAAATTTGATGAAGACAGTAACATAACATGCCCATGATTCTCCTGTATGAAGCCATGTCTGTTTTCTTCCCTGTGGCTAGCTGTGTTAAGAACTCTTCACAGGTAATAAAAAAGGTGACTGTATTTGTTCAGGCTAAATGGAATTATAAAATAAGCTTTTTGAACCTAAACATTGATGCGTTAGGTTATGTGTGGTGTGGTGTTGCTGGGTTTTTCCTTTCTAGAACATGTCTACTGTAACAAAAGTACAGAAAATTGTAAACAGCTGTTTCCCCACTTCATTTCTAATACATTTGCCTTTATAAATTTATGTTTGGATTAGGCATTTCTGTTTCAAAATAGGCGAAAGATTTCACAATTGTTTTCAAGATTTCAGACGTAAAGCAGGGTGAAGGAAGAGGCAGAATGAGACAGAGATGTAAAACAAAGATTAATTTTGATTTACTTAGGGGTGTATTTCTGGACCCACATTAAAGCTACACACATATTGAAAATAACGTAATTTGCACTCCCATATGAGAATCTTTGTATTAATAATTCACAGACATACCTTGTTCTTGCTGCCGCTGTGTCCTCCTTGTCTTCCCAAGAGAAGGAAAAGTATGATTTGGAACAAGTGATTCTGTCCAGAGGATGAAAGAATGGCTGTAGATGGAACAGTATTTCCCCCCAATTCTTCCCGAGGTTCTAGTACTCCCACAAGTCAGACTTTGAGCAGTTGTTGTTGGGTTTCTTTTTTACAAGAAACTTAAGACATCTTGTTACTGTTTGAATAACAAACTTTGTAAGTAAAATGGATGGGCAGGAAGTCAATGTTGCATATGATTATGAAACATAAGCCATTTCTGTTGAATGATTGGTTAATTGAAGTGTTGTATGCCATCCTGTTTGTGTGACAGGTAATTTTTTTTTATTAGTCATTGCTTAATTACGAATTTATGCATGCAAGCACTGTGTTCACCTCCAATACAAGCGTAAACTCAGGAGAGTAAGGGATGGTGTTAACAGAAATATTGGCTATTGGAGCCTTGCCTTATGAGCATCTTTGGTGAAATATATTCTTCTTCTTTCATAAAGGCATTTTTTTAAAGGGATGTGACAGCTGGAATCATCAATGGAGTAGGTGAGCTGTTTACTCAGCCCTGCCTCGCACACTGTTGTGCTTCCTAAACTTTTTTCTTGCCTTCTCATCTGAGAACATAGGCTTTACATTTTTGGCAGGTGAGAGTATGCTCCGTTGATTTGACTGACAGCCGTGTTGGGCGTGACTTTAGGGGGGGGGGTTGGGGCCTAATAGCCAGCTACCTTCCTGATACTTGAGATTAAGGGTATTGTGTATGTGTGTTTCCCCCCTTTCTCTCTTGTGGAGCTGGTTCTTGCCTAATTAGGAACTTAGCTTGTTGCTTATATTGTTAAGTTCTGGGAGGAAGGCAAGAGATGTGCCTTGGTAGAGATCAACTGGGGAGAGTGGGATGGGGGGCTGTTGCAGTGCTTCTGGGTAAGGGGAGGTATGGTATGGGAGGAGGGGCAAGCCAGGTAAAAAGTAAAGGTAAAGGACCTGGATGGTTAAATCCAGTCAAAGGCGACTATAGGGTGTGGCGCTCATATTGCTTTTCATGCCAAGGGAGCCAGCGTTTGTCCGCAGACAGCTTTCCGGGTAATGTGGCCAACATGACTTCTGGCACAACGGGGCACCATGACGGAAGCCAGAGTGCACGGTAATGCTGTTTACCTTCCTGCCACAGCGGTACCTATTTATCTACTTGCACTGGTATGCTTTTGAACTACTAGGTTGGCAGAAGCTGGGCTAGAGCAACGGGAGCTCACTCCATCGCACAGATTCAAACTGCCGACCTTCCAATCAGCAAGCCCAAGAGGCTCAGTGGTTTAGACCACAGCACCACCTGTGTCCCTTCAGGTAAGGGGCACGCAGCACAGACAATTAGTGGCAATGTGTAGGCCTCCTCTCCAACCTGAAGGATTGCCGTTGTCACATCAGCCAACTCTCAGGTTTGTGGGTTTTGCTGTTGAATGCCAGGTTGGCTTTGAATAAGATTTCCCTTATCCATTTGATTGTGGATGAGGAGGCCGACCTGGTGTTCATTGCTGAGCACTGGGTGGGCTAGTAGGGTGGAGTTGGTCTCACTCAGCTGTGCCCATCTGGGTACTTTCCTTGGCTTCATGGCAGACTTGAGGGTCAGGGAGGAGGAGTTGCAGTATCTGTAGGAAGTCTCCTGGCTTCTGTCTGCTGGAGAGCACATCCTGAGTGTAGATCTGAACATGATGTTGGGTAATCAGGACAGATGAGAGATTCTGCTAGTTTACCACCTGCTTTGCTGCCCAGCAGTCTCCATGGGCGAACTAATAGAGATGGTCTTGAGAACTCCCATACTGTTGGTTCTAGGAGACTTGAACATCCATGCTGAGGCTGTCAATTGTGCAGCATGTGGCCAGGAAGAAGGTAATCTGAGAGCGAGGGATATTAATACCAGGAGCTTGTCATGCATGGATCATCTCCTATTGAGATTTAGGATTTAAACTGCTTTCCCCCCTCTGCAGAGGTTTACAACTGATCAGGGAGGTCGGCCCCTGGTGTCTGATGGATCCAGTTGGTTTCCAAACTACTCTTGGGGATTTTCTAGCTGATAATGGATGTTACAGTTGCTGCAGCCCTGGCAGAGTTTTTGAATATGCAGATGAGCCAGCATGTTGACATGATCGCTTGTTAGAGCCAAAGTGGCTCTTCCTTATGCTCCAGAGCTTAGGGTAGTGAAACAAGTTGGGCTATTGTTTAAACTAGTACGGTCCAACTTTTTATACCAAGTGGGCAGCAAAAGTAGTTTGACATGGAACCCATGGGCCTCACACTGCCTTGTCACGTGGGGGGTGGGGGGAGCGAGGCCAAAATGTGACGCCCCCCTAGCCCTTTTGCTGCCTTCCCAAAGCTGGGTAGGTGAGGCACTGGGCTTTGGGAAGCAGATGTGAGGCTCTGGCAGGGTCTTAGAGCCCTCCTTCCTCCAGCAGGAAAAGGTATGTCACATAAAGCACTAACTAGGCTTTGGGAAGGAGACAGGACTCTGGGACCCTGTCAGGGCCCAAATATTGCCGAGGGCTGCCAAAAAAAAAAAAAAAAAAAAAAAAAGGCATTGAGGGTCGCATGTGGACCACCCTGGCTTAAACACAAGTGGAGACAAATGCAGTCAAAATGAGTGTTCATCAGGCCCAATCAGTGGCACAGGTCCGCACTTTAAAACTCTCTCTCTTTGTTTCGTTCTGGAGCTTTGCCTCTGAAAACCTCTTTACTGCTGAATCTGAGTAAACGTCAATCCGTGGAAAACCTGAATTGCCGTTTATTGCACTTCAGCTTTAAAGAGTGGGATTTCATGGGCAAAGCTCTGGGGTGAAAAAAAAGAGTGCTTGCACCTGGAGCTTGGACCTGTGCCTGGAAAGCATGGAAGTGATATTTTTAAAGCTGTAGCTTCTATACTAAGCCCTACTATGGGGTTGTCTAGGTACAGTGGGTTGTAGTTTTGAGAGTTCTGTGAGGATTCTTGTATATGTTCTGTATTCAATGCTATTTCTCCAAGTTTTTGCTTGAATCAGTGAAGAGGCCATTGGTGAGCTACTGTACTGTGGAGAAAGGAAGTTATGGGCCAGATGGAAAATCTGCATTCCAGTCATTGCTAATTCGAGGGTGTGTATTTGCACATGCAAGAGAGGAGGAAGTCATCAATCTAATTAATGAAAAGAAATCCTCTTTCAAATAGTGCCTTGAAAGACAACACTTTTTAAAAGTCACTTGACAAAGCTAGCAGAGAGATTATCTTGTCTTATTGCAAAACTCCAAATGCACACATTTGTTTGTTCCTTTTTGAAAAGAACATATAGGGATAGTAGTCAAGGAGGATCATCTCTGGCTTGCTTTCTGTCCTGCCTTTGTGGCACAAATTTATATAGCTCAATAAATTGATGTGTTTTAGCTCCTTAGCCTTAGAGAGCTCTTTATGAGGTTCTTTCTGATTTATACAGAATAGGTGCACTTTCCCTTCAGATACTGTGTGCTCAATCATAATTAAATTAATTTCTTTTAACATGCTGCCTAATAATCAAGAGCTTCCATGACTGTGGTTAAGGCATTTGACCACTTCCTTGATTGCAGGTTTCAGCCTCCCTGTATCTCCTTACACTGGATGGCTACTACTAATGCTCTTGTGTCACCAGACTGGAAAAGTTAGCCATAGCACTAAGCCATAAATATTTGGTGCCTTAATCATTCCAGTACCTTAATCAAGTGGTGTGTGATTCAAACCTAGGAATTTGGTGCCTGATATTTCTTCTAGGCTTTCTCAGAATGTTGATGAATTGAAAACAACTTTATATTGGAATAGCTTCTGATTGGCACCTTAATGGCTAGTCAGAAGAGTTGTGTGTGGTTATAAAGTCTCTGAAGGCTTTGGCTAGGATGGGTAAGTGTGGATCAAGGCAGGCAGCAGTAAGAAAAGAGCCCTTGTGGCTAGATTTACCTCCAAATATATGAGAGGTTTTATGCTTCTGAACGCCAGCTGCTGGGAATCATAAGCTGGAGAGTGCTACTGTGCTCATGTTCTGTTTGTGGGATCCCTGTAGGCATCTGGTTGGCCACAGTGAGAACAGGATGCTGGAATAGATAGGCTATTGTCCTGATCCAGCAGAACTCTTGCTCAGCAGGAGCAAGTTTGACCTGTTTGTTTCTTCTGGGTAGCTCCTGGAGGTTTTGCTGATCATCTTGCAGTTCCTTCCTGTGGATATTGGAGATGATGTGTCTGTATGAGATTTAAAAGGAGCTCCAGGTTGGTCCTTTTGAAAGTTTAAAATATATGCATTTAAATAATTTTATAAATGTGGTTAAAATTTGTGTTATTTTTCATTTTTTCAAAATTCTAAGTTCTATAGCTTCTGTCTTGAAAAGAAATTTCAATTAGAATATTTAAAGTGCATTTCAGGAAGATGCATCTTCAAGTATCTTGCCTGGCTTGTTGACTTCTGCAGAGCTTTCTTGGATTATTCAGTTCTCAGATTGTTGTTTTGTCCTCCCAAATACAGCTCACTCAGCCTGTCTTTCCTGCTTATGATGATTTTTCCATTCTTATGAAGGCGTCCTGTGTCTGCTGCTAATCACAAAGAAAATATAGTCAAGCTGCTAGATGATCCAGTCCATCTGATCCAGGCTTAGAAACAAACTTAGGAGGTTGTAAAAGCTCATTCAAACAGAACATGAACTTTTAAAGCTCCTGAATTCTTCTCCGATTTGTGGTCAAAGTCTGATCTGGAGAAGAATTCCTACCTTCTGCCATTTTCTCAATCCCACGAAGCACCTCATTTCTAGGGCTGGGCGATAGATCAATATATCGTCCAAAACTGGTTTGAAGTCTATATCAAGATAGCAGTTTCATAATTTTTGACCTGGCTACATATCAGAAGTCATGATGTGTGTGTGTGTGTGTGTGTGTGTGTGTGTGTGTGTGTGAGAGAGAGAGAGAGAGAGAGAGAGAGAGAGAGAGAGAGAAAGAAATCACAATGTGGGAAATACTGTGAAGCCAGCCAGTGCCTCTATATAGCTCCATCTTTATTTCAGGCATTGTGATATATCATGATGTTTAGCTGGTGATATATCACAATGTTAACAACCAGATATCGTCCAGCCCTACTGTTAGTCTCTACATAGTCCCATCCTTATTTCAGGCATCCTGATATATTGAGATATCGCTATGTTAGCTGGTAATATATTGCAATGTGGAAAACTAGGTATTTCCCAACCCTATCCCTTTACTTTTTCATTTGTAGTAGAAGCTACAGTGGAAGTGAGAAGGAGGAGGGTAGTTTCCTTTCTTCTACCCTGCCCTTTTGCCTATCACCTTGATATGCTAAGTAACCTGTGCTTGGGGGAATTTTGGATCATGTGAATTTTCTAAGCACTGCTACAAACACCCTCCTCTCAACATGTGCACCAGCTGTTGCTGCTGCCAGTTTAAAGTTAAGACAATGGAAGATGGAGATTGTGTTTTGGTGGGTACGGTTTTTAGGGGATGCAACATGGTAAATCCGAGGTGAATTTGGAAGAGCTCACCCACCCATGTATAAAGTATAGTCTTTCTCCATAACTATTAGGGGAAATGCCGTTATTTTAGCCACTAGTTATAAATGCCATAGTAACACAGACTTTCCTGATTTTCATGTGAAACTAATAGAACACTCATTGGCCATTTAAGGAGTATTATTATTGGAGCTAAAATTCAGCCAGAAGTTACTCTTTTCATCCAGGGCTTAGCCCAAGAGCATGTGCAGCAATAGATTGCTTTTATTTTGAAAATTAATTTAAAATTCCTCATAAAAAATAAATGGTAAACCAGAAAAAAAAATCATCATTATCATCATCTTTATTGTTATTCTGGAGGACGGGGAAAACTGTACAACATCCTGCCATTGTATGGCCAGACTTCAAATGCTTTTAATACTGAACACATAACTTGTCTTGTGTTAAAAGTACTATTCTTGAATTTTGGTTGTGCATTCAGTCACGTAAGTGTTACCTAGTAATATAATGTGTCTGCAGTTTATTTGATGATACATTAAAAAAAGATGTATATTGAAAAATGCATACTTGTCTTCTCAGAGATTATTGAAAAGCATGTGCCTGTCCAGCCTCAAAGCAGAGTTAGTGTTGCTCCTGTTGATATTTATCTGAATCTATTTTTAGGTCCTGTGTGTGCAGGCTTCATTGAATTTGAAGAAGTACAGAGCGGTATTGGTTATTAGATTTTTTAAATAAACCTTTAAATATTTGTAATAGAAACCTTTATTAGGCATAGTACCTTTAAATATTTAGGAGTGTGATTGTGGCATGGGTAAAGCCAGTGAGTGTATAGACTTTTGGGAAGGCCTGCATAAATATATATACGTGTGTGTGTGTGTGTGTATTACGACAAAAAGTACAGATCTTTGATGCTTATCTGACTTTATGAGGCAGATAGTCAAAGAGCAGACCTCTGGCACATGTCATACCACAAGGAGTGTCCCCCTTCAGGTAACCTTCTCCTGAATAGTTGCTTTGTATACTAACAGCAAAACCTTAAACCTGTTCCATCAGAGGGAGTGTAACCCAAGTAACTGGCCTGTATCTTAGATAGTGGAACCACTCACCTACAAGACCTCTGTCCTACTGCCACTCAGCTCCAGTTTATTGGCCTTCGTCCAGCCCTACACTGTGTTCTGACACTGGTCTGGGCTTGTGCAGCCACACCTGGCTCGGATGTCATAGAGTTGAGCGTCATCAGCTTACTGATGACTTTTTTCTCCAAATCTCCTAATGACCACACCCACCGGCCTCATATAAATCTTAAACAGTATGAGGGACAAGATGATACCCTGTGGGTACCTTGGCACAATTGCCAGGCAGTCCCCTAATGCTGCTCTCTGAAGCCAAACCCACAGATGGGACACAGAGCCCAATTCCCATCTTACAGAGCTGGTCCAGGAAGATTCTGTGACCAGTAGTGTCAAAAGCTGCTGACGTTGAGTAAAAGCCCCTCACAGTACAGGTATGCAATGCATCCCTGTTCAGAATGTAGGATGCTCTGGTTTCATTTTTCCGAAGGTAAGATTTTAATCCCTATGGTTATAGAAACATTTTAGACAATTGTAGTATGGGCTTCTTAAAAGCAGAGGAGAATATTGGAGTTTTCCAGTGATCTGTGCTTATGCGTGGACTTATTATCCTGTTTTTATGCTGCTTTTTTATTTGCCCCCGTGACTCTTGTCATTAAAAGAGAATGTCAGTTGGGCAATCTGATTCCATTTGGGACTTTAGCTGTTGCACCCCTCTATTAAAATCTCTATAAATTAAGTTGCTAGCTAAATTTACCTTGGACCCTTTACAAACACTAAAAAAACCTGTGCACTTTAGTGTTCTTTTGTGTTTTCAGTAGGAAAGTCTGGTCTCCCTTGCAAGCCTATATGCGTGTGTGTGTGCTTGTGTGCCTGTGTGTATACAAATGATTGGGATATCAGAATTGGAGGGCTGTGTGTGCTCTTTGCTAGAAACAAAACCAGCCACATCAAATTGACTGAAAAGTTGTAAAGAAAAGCTGAATTCTCTGATCTGTATACGTAGACACATGGGAGTAGATCCACAAGGGTGGGTGGAAGGTGACTTTTTCATCCTCTTTTCTCCCTGCCAACCCCAGAGGACCTCCCACCCCAATGCTTACCTGAGGGATATGGGGTCATGTTGAATAGACTGGGGTTGACAGGGAAGGGACAGATCTCACTTAATAGTGTGTGTGTGTGTGTGTGTGTGTGTGTGGTGGTTGTCAATCCTCAGGGGAGCTTTTTCAAGGGGCTCTTTCCACTGTAAGGTGCAGTAGGAAAGTCACCTTTTGGCTGCTGACTCCAGTCCATGTAAGTAAATAAAAGTAATTTGCATAGCTCAGTAGCAGAACACATGCCTTGCATGCAGAAGGTCCAAATCTAAATCTCTGATGTCTCCAGGTGGGGTGGGAAAGTCTCTTGCCTGAACCCCCCGTGGAACTGATGCCACTCAGAGTAGACAATACTTAGCAGCTAGGTAGACAAATAAGGTGACTTGGTATAAGGCAGCTTCCTATATTCCTATGCAAAATAGTCATTGTTCAGTTGTGAATGATCTTTTATTCCTTGATCTTATTAAAGTTGGTTATTTTTAATAGAGGGGGAGGGAATTAATTTCAGGACAAGTGAAACTATTAATAACTTAAAAAGACAATTGTGCAGTTTTTCTTCTCTCCGTCTTTAGGGAATGGGAAGGGAAATACTCTGTAAATCCTGCCCAACTCACACCCTTCCTGCCTCCCCCCATTCTGAGATTTTACCAGGTGTTGTCCACACACTTTTAGCATATTTTTATGGCCACAACAAGGGCTGCAAAACCCAAGGTTTTTCTAGAGTGACTTTTGTGCTAATTTTCTTCTTTCATGGAATAACAGAATAACCATAGTCAATACTCTAAAGAGAAGTGACTAGTTTTTAAAAAACAATTTTGCTTTAATTGATGAGACTGATTTGTCACTGCGGGTCAAGATAAGGAGTAGAATCACATTTTCATTATGTTAAGGGTGATAAAAATTGTTGCATGCCCCCAGTTATTTTGGACAGACAAGCGATGAGCAAGAGTCAAGTTGAGTTCTTTGTGATCTAGCAAGTTACTTCTGCATTCCTGTGCCTTGTATTTTAAGACTTCTTTCCAGATATTTAAAATTGTTCTTGATGGGGAAACTGTTGAAAAGGTTCAGATTTTGAACTGCCATCTATACACAAGGTATGTTCTTGTGCCATTGATGTGGTGAGACTACTCTATATTTCAAAATACTAAATGCCATTAAACTGCTGCGTGAGAGAAGAAACACATTGTATACAGTAGGGTGAGTCAGATTTTAAAGCAACAGTGGATTTGCAGTGTTATTTCACCTGAAAGAATGAAGGAAATAAGATACTAGAAGAGGACACAAGTGGTTCTTGGAACTGAAGCGGGAGTGTGTTGGTAGAGTGTCAAGTTTCAAGGCCAGCATCAAAACCTTGGATTTAAAAAATATATATCCCTAAACTGAGAAAGCAGAATGTGCTAATCTGGTTCCCTTGGTGACCGATAACATCAAAACAGAACATAAAATAAAGCTAACCTGGGGGCCTTAATGAGAAAGATATCCCTACTGCAAACAATCATATATTTGAAGTGAATGTTTTGCGTTACTTTCTATTTGGTGACCCAGGAAAATAGTTGTGGGGAGGGAAATTAATTTAAAGTGGAATTAGCAATCCCAAAGCCGTGTTGTGCTTCTGCTACAAAAAATAAAAATGCATATGTTGACTGCAGTTGAAAAGGAATTAGAATTGCTTTTGAGATGGGGGTAAAAACAACAACCCCAAGAATGGGAAAGGAAGGGGGAAATGCTGTAGTGACATGAAAGGTCAAACGTTTCTGGTATCTCTTGCACTAGATTTATAATGCCCTAACTGCAGAATGTATGGCAGCTTTTTAATCTTGTCTCATGACAGTCTATAAATACCTGGGTTTGGAGCTTCTTCATGCTGTTGTCTAAAAACCTTTGGCTCTACCCTAACTACATTCTTGAAAAAAATATCCTGTGAAGATTTGAGAGATATCCTGTAATGGGAGACAAAAAAGACCCTGTGAAAGGAAAAGTGAATATAGGAATGTATGTGATCTTTAAAAAAAAAGAAAAGAAAAGATCTAAAATATTAAGCAGACTACAGCAAATAGTATTTATTCTAAATATTCATGTTACGCTTTTTGAACTGCTCAAATGAGCTTGCAGCCAAAATTAAAAATAATAGCTATAAAAATGTATAATTAATGTCACAATCAATGAAGCAGCATAACAATAAAGGAGTCCAAGATGTCTGAATAATCATTCTCCCCATGATAGAATATACAATAGTATATTCAGCTCTTGAAGTTGCATTCCATCATGAGTTCCTTTGGTGCCTCCAAAACTGTGTGCTAATTAAATATTGTAACTTTGAACATTCTGTGGCTCATTTCGAAGGAGTTAAGTTTCTGATGAGCAAGACTGGCATGTTGACAGGTGCAGGGTGTTTTTCTTGCATAGGCTTTTCTGGGGCGGTTTTTCTGGAAACATTTCTTAGTTTTTACTGTGGTTTTTAGGAAACTCTGTTAGGTCAAGGGGAACACCTAGTGTGTTTTCATCTAAGTGTAGTGCAACATATTTGTAGTTTGGGTTTTTGTTGGTTTTTTTAGAGGCATTTTGGTGACCAATATTATTCAATAGAATTTCATAATGGTGTGGACCTTTGCATGCTCAGCACGAATCTGTTGCAAATGCGAGTCTTGAATGGAATGTTGAGTAGAGTGAGAATGAGAATCAGACTATATGAGAGACAGAAAAGGTGGCAACAGGGCTATATATATATGAAATAGTATATTTATTTATTTGGGGGCAATAATAGTGGCTCTCTTGTTACGAGTAAATGGGCTGAATCGCATCAGTGGCAATAGGTTCTACAGCAGGGGTCAGCAATGTGGTGGGCCGGACTATATTTTGAAAAAAAATATGAACGAATTCCTATGCCCCACAAATAACCCAGAGATGCATTTTAAATAAAAGGGCACATTCTACTCATCTAAAAACATGCTGATTCCCGGACCATCCATGGGCCGGACTTAGAAGGCGATTGGGCCGGATCCGGCCCCCGGGCCTTAGGTTGTCAACCCCTGTTCTACAGCTTACAGTCTGAAAATGGTTTAATGGATTGATTTGCATGATGGTCCATGCAGCATTTGGGGTAAAGAGGATAAGAATGGCTTGATCCAGTGTGCTGGGAGTGAGCCTGCTGGGAAAGAGAGTCTGGGAAACTTTCCTTCCACAAACTACTTTAATTTATCTCGGTATCCAAGCCATTATCAGCTGTATCTATTTTTGCATCTGTTGATTCTTGAGAGCTCTAGGACTGCCATGTTAAAGGTAAAGGTAAAAGGACCTCTGACCATTAGGTCCAGTCGTGTCCGACTCTGGGGTTGCGGCGCTCATCTCGCTTTATTGGGCGAGAGCCAGCGTACAGCTTCCGGGTCATGTGGCCAGCATGACAAAGCCGCTTCTGGCAAACCAGAGCACTGCACGGAAACGCCGTTTATCTTCCCGCCAGAGTGGTACCTATTTATCTACTTGCACTTTGACATGCTTTCGAACTGCTAGAACTGGCAGGAGCTGGGACCGAGCAACGGGAGCTCACTCCGTTGCAGGGATTCGAACCGCCAACCTTCTGATCAGCAAGCCCTAGGCTCTGTGGTTTAACCCACAGTGCCACCTGGGTCCCCACTGCCATGTTACACGAGTGATATCTACTCATTCTTTGTGTTTGTACTTCCCCTATGGGTGATCTCAGCTTCTCCAGAACTCAGACCTGCTAGTTTCACAAAGTGCCAGCATATAGTGTGGAGATTGCTGTGCTAACATGAGCTCTAGAAGCCTCAGTCTGCATTGCCTCTTTTGACCCAGAGGCAGAGGTTGAAGGACTTACGAAGTGTCTTGCAGAAATTGAGATCCAGCTGAATGCCAGCTGACTTAAGCTCTGCTATTTCAGCTCACAGAGAAAGCACTTCAGGATTATGAAGGAGCCTAAACTGCTTTAGGTATGTTTTGGACGAGAACACATGTCAAAGCCCGATAGCAATCTTTCTGTGCACTAAGTTCTGTTTGACACTCTGTTCCAGGTACCTTATTTATCTGAGGTATGCTTCTAAACAATAAAAGAGACTTGTAAAATAGGCCTGTCTGGTGTCTACCTTGTAATGTTTTTGGTACCAGACAAAAAAGTGCTTGATCGCCCAGGTTTCTTAAATTGTTGCAAATTTAAGTTTTGTGTTTTAAGGATTTTATCTTTTGTCGTTACTTGTATTGTAACATAATGGTTGTACAACAGATGCAGGTGGTGCTGTGGTCTAAACCACCGAACCTCTTGAGCATGCTGGTTGTAAGGTTGGCAGTTTGAATCCGCACGACAGGGTGAGCTCCCGTTGCTCTGTCCCAGCCCCTGCCAACCTAGCAGTTTGAAAGCATACCAGTGCAAGTAGATAAAGCGCTCTGGCTTCCGTCACAGTGTCCTGTTGAGCCAGAAGCAGTTTAGTCATGCTGGCCACATGACCTGGAAAAGCCGTCTGCGGACAAACGCCGGCTCCCTCGGTCTCCCTCATAGTCGCCTTTGACTGGACTTAACCATCCAGGGTTCCTGTACCTACCTTTACCATTGGTTGTACAACACCCTAAAGTCCTAACAGAAAGAAAAGTAGTATATTTATGTTTTAAATAAACAATATCTTACTGAAACAACAACAACAAAAAAGTCCTTCCAGTAGCACCTTAGAGACCAACTAAGTTTGTTATTGGTATGAACTTTCGTGTGCATGCACACTTCTTCAGAAAATAAGGATATAGAAGGATAATGATATAGTAAATAAGGATATAGAACCCATCCAAAGAGGCAGGACACTTCTCAGATCTCATAAGGGTTCCTAGAAATCCTGATGCATCCAACTGAAAAGGCCTTAGATGTGCCAGAGAGCAAGCACCATCAATCCCAGGCCAAAGTTTAGCGGATGGCTTTCTTTGGCTCACTAGTGCTGAAACATGCTGCTCTTTTTATTGTTTTGCTTTTTTTTTTGTTAGTCACTCAAAGGGCTCAGTGAGCAGAAGAGCAGGATATAAATATCAATGATTATAATAATTAAGGCATCCATTGATAATTGACTTTCTGCAGTTTTGCAGGCGACAGTTGCTAAGGCTGGACAGAGTACTCATGGACCAGCTTTGATGTGCTGCATTTATCTTCTGCTCTTCCACTCACTATAATATTCATTATAATATTTGAAAATGTGGAAGCAGCTATTGTTGTTTGTGCCAGTAGCCTTGAAATTTGTTTTGCACCTAGCAAAGGTGGGGAACCTTTTCTGGGCAGAGGGCTAAATCTTTATCTCTCCTGCCTCTGACAAGGGTGCCCACCTGTCAACCCACCTGAGCTGATAGTGACATCAGATAGTGCTTCTATTTAAAGTCCCAATTGAAGTGAACTGTGGGGCTTCTAAACAACCCTCTGCAAGAATTCTTCTTGGTTTGAATGAAAAGTGGGGTGGGGGTTGTCTGTGTGGCTAATTTAAAGTCCTTTGTACACATCCCTGGAGCAAACTGCTGAGGTTTGAAGAAGTTTGTGGGGTGTGTGGGGGGTGTTGTTGAATGCATACTCCAATCTGCTTATAAGCTCATGGGCAGATGGGAGTGTACCTTCAAAGGTCATCCACTTCAAACTTCCATAGTTTGAAGAAGAAACATGGGGAGTGGGAATGTTGCAGTCATGTTCCAATCCGCCCATCAGCTGATAGGTGGGAGTGCCCTTGGTGGATCCAAGGAGCAACCAGAAACTTTAAGCTGCTGATCATTCCTTTAAACTCCTGTTCTTATCCATCCCACACCTGATGTCGTGTGGGGGCATGACTTCCTGAAATGGACCTGACGGGTCACATTTTGCCCATGGGCCAGAGTCACCATTAGTTTAATACAGACGTACCTTGGAGTGTCCTGCAGCCGATCGGAAGCCGTGCCGAATGTTCGGCTTCCGGAAATCATTTGAAAACCAAAACAATCACATCCAGTTTTCGATCATTCGGGAGCTGAAACATTTGAGTTTACATGCGTTTGGCTTCCAAGGTTCCACTGTATAAATCTGTTAAATTTCAGATGTGGGCTTTTCATCATGCCTAGCTTTTCTCTCCTCATCCACCCCTTCTTGGTTTCTTTTGCTTACCATCTGGCCTGCAGAAAAGTTCTGGACAAGTTGAAAGATTGCTCAGTTCATGATTTTTTAAAGTTAAAAATCTACTTAAAAGTAGTGCTCTACAGTTGTTTTTAATATGTTCTTTCTCTTCTGTTTGTGACTCAGTCACAAAACACTTAAAGCAGCAACACATAGAATTAGGCAGTGGAATAACTCCTAATGCAGGAAAGCACATCTCTTGCACTCACAGTGTAAACCTATTTAGTGACAGTGTCTGTGGAGAAGCTGAGACAATGATAGCTGTCATTTCTTGCAGCTGAAGCACAGACAGGCAGTGGAAAGCAGTTATATACAGTGGTACCTCAGGTTACAAACACTTCGGGTAGCTCTGTAATGTGTGGGGTAAAGAAATGGCTTCTTCTATCCCATTCAGACAGCAGCATGTCAACTGTGGAGTCTGACATAAAAGTAAGCCTACCAATCAGTGTGGGTCAGTCTGGAGTGGGTTGCTGCCTGTGTCCAGTCAGGGAAGAAATTGGAGCATGCAAGGGGAGGAAGGAGCATGCAAAGCCAAGGCTTGGAGCAGACATTCGGGTTTTGGTTTGGCTATTATTAGATACATGGTGTTGAATGGAAAAATATACTATGCCACAAAACTCCTATATATTTTAATTTTGTTTCCAATTAAAATTTGGAATCCAGAACTTCCTACTAGAAAGCGAAAATTGTCATCTTATTTTACATGTATCGGGTGAGAGTCTGAAGATAAACAGCCTTGTTTAAGACTGCAAAATGTGTACCAGTTGAAGCATTGCTTTAAAATACAATTTTGGGTTTTTTTTGTCTTGTTTTGCAATGCTGTTTAAACATTGTGAATAAAGCTGCTGCTCCTAATCAAACTGCAGGGTAGAGGAAAAATCTTTTTCCTTTGCTTGGTGTCTGCTGTTCAAATAAAGCTCAGTGTTTGTTCTTGTGACTTGCCCATTATTATTAGCCCCCTGGGTACTTGAGATTAATCTACATTTTATGCATTTCCTTTGAAAATGTGTAACAGTGTAACTAACTTGCCACTGTGAATAAAATGGAAACCGTCAACTGTTCTGAGGAGATTTATGATGACTTGCCACATTCATGGTTATCTTCATACGATATTTTGAGTCAAACATTGATTCAGTATGAAGCAATAAATCCCAAAGCCTTGTGTGTGCAGCCCCCCCTTATGTGCAGGTTATGTTATGGGCCCCTGTGCACATAAGCAAAAATTGCCTAAGTCGGGAGCACCCTCTAAAAAGCCTCTAAACACCTGTCTTTTTCTGCTCTCCAGCTCTCTCCCCCCTCTCTGGGGCAGCTGGAGGCTGGGGGACGTGCAGAAAAGTGGCTGCTGCGCTGCTGTGTGTGTCAGCTGCTAGGCAGGGAGGCTGAGCAGCCTAAACAAAGCCCTGCTGCACCCCCAATCTCTTTGGGGCTTCCTCCACCCTAAATGAAGTCCTCTTTGGGCTCCAGGAGGGATCTCTTCGCGAGCCACAAGGACTCTCCAGCTCTCTCCTGCCATTTCCTGGTTTAAATCTATTTATTTCCCAGTGCCGCGCATATATGCAGACATGCACAAATTGATCATGTGTAAGGGGGGCAGGGAGAGATACACCTGTATATGGTTTAAAGCATTATAAATTATACATATTACTTACACTGAGGTCCTCTTCCGAGTGTCTTCTGGTGGTTCCCTCAAGTGAAGTTGCAGGAAACTAGGCAGAGGGCCTTCTCAGCAGTGGCGCCCTCCCTGTGGAACGCCCTCCCATCAGATATCAAGTAGATAAAGAGCTACACAACTTTTAGAAGACACTTGAAGGCAGCCCTGTTTAGGGAAGTTTTTAATGTTTGATGTTTTATAATGTTTTAAATATTCTGTTGGGAGCCGCCCAGAGTGGCTGGGGAAACCCAGCCAGATGGGCAGGGTATAAATACAACAACAAGAACAACAACAACCTATTAAACACTCACACATGTATAGTGAGGAGAGCGTTGAGTAGTGTAGTATTATGCTTTTAAAAGATTTACTTGTGCATCCGATATGCTGCTAGGAAGGTAAATTGTTGGGTTTTTTTTAGCCTTTTCTCATCCAGAATAAACTCAAATATATGCAATATTTTTTAAAAAAAACTGATTTCTGTGCAGTTTACGGAGAGATTATAATGTTATTAGTTGAAAATACAAGTGACAACTGTTATAATAAAATTTGAGCCATTTTCTTGGTCCCAGTCTTAATATGCCTGTAAATAAATAAAAAGTGCTATTATTTGAGCTGTTTGTGATGTTCTACTGGCGCTAGATAGAAATTAAAGATCTTGGTTCTATTGAAGGACTAAGGCTGCCAGATTGCCTTTTGCCTGCTCTGGCTTGGGCTTATTTATGAAAACATGGATATATTACTAGTTGTTGATTTAGTATCCAACATACCAATCTCTGAAAAGCATAATTGTTCATATGGTTTCTTTTTTTACAGATATTTAATGGGTATTGCTGCTTTTGTTGTCCTTTTGAAGCGTGATTTGTTTTATGCAGGAATGTTAAGACTAACACAGGCTTTCCTTTTTTCCCTTCCAGACGTTCCAACTTCAGAGCAACCTGAGTTGTTCCTAAAGAAACTTCAGCAGTGCTGTGTCATTTTTGACTTCATGGACACACTTTCTGATCTTAAAATGAAAGAATACAAGCGCTCAACTCTTAATGAACTTGTGGATTACATTACAATAAGCAGAGGCTGTTTGACAGAGCAGACTTACCCTGAAGTAGTTAGAATGGTAAGTTTTATCACGAACACTTTATAAATCAAAATAGTGCTAGCTAGTATGTGTGCTCAATAGAACATTGAAGTTTACATGACAAATAATTATGTATTGCTGTAAAGCCTTTCAAATGCAAAATGGGGAAGACAACTTTACATCTGGTAATTCACAATATGAGATGCAGCCAAATTTATTATGTCTGCTCAAAATGCAGTGGGTGGGTGGGGATCGCAGAAGAATCATAGGAGGCTTCGTATTCCTTATTTTGTTTAAATACAGGTCTTTCAAATGTTGGGCTTCTTAGCTGTGGTTCAGAACAGTTCTATACAGTGTTCAAAAGTTGTTGTGCAGTGTTTTGATGTTAGGGGAAATACCATTTTACATATGCGACATTAAAATGCTTTAAAGTTATGGAATTTAAATAGTTTTGGATTGCACCTAGCACTGTATTACTAATTGCATTGATTTTTTTCAAAAAGGCGAGGGGCCTTTTACAACTTGGCGTGCAGTGGAAGTTGGAGGAGCCATCAGAGTCTATTTTGAGATTGCAAAGCACTTTGTGAATAAATTTTTTTCACATCTGTTCAGACTTGAACTGCAGTTGTGTGTGGAGTGTGCTGAATGTGTCTTTAACACAGTCTTTATCAGGTTTCTATGCCTACTTTTATTTGTTTGACCAGAGGAAATGGACGAAATTCTTTGAGAGATATGCTTGATCCTTTCCCTTTCCTGGCTGACAAAGACAGGAAGGCTGAGATTAAGTGTCTGGGCAACCTTGAGAGAGGGTTCTATACCTACTTTTCTCAAGAAGGCAGTGATGTGCCCTTTGATGAAGCTATCTTTTTACTCAAGCAGACTGGGAAATTGTCTAGTCTTGAGTATTGGAGTCTTAGGCTAGAAAGTTGTGTATGGTGTTTACCCAGCATCAAATTTCCCTGGATGGAGCTTATTGTCTAGATCCCTTTCAGTCTGGTTTTATGCAGAATTTTGCGACAGAAATGGTTTTGGTTGCCGTAATGGCCATCTTGCACTGAGAAACACAAATCTGCCTTAATTTTATTTTAAAGCCATCCCATTTAGTCATCATGATTACATTTTGTGGTATTGAATTCCATAGTTTAACAGTGCACAGTGTGTAGTACTTCCTTTCGTCTTCCAACATATAAGCTTGCATTGGCTGTCCCCAGCTTCTAGTGTTCTGAGATAGAGAGAAAAACCTCACTCTGTTAAATTTCTCTACAGCTTACATAATTGTATACACATCTATCATTTCCCTCCTTACTGTTTTTTTTTTTAAACTAAAAAGCCTAATGATCCCTAACATTGAATTTGCCCTTTTCACAGCTTTTGCACAGTGGGGTCCATATCTTCATTGAGCTATCTACTTTGACCCCAAGGTCTTTTCCCTACTTCGTCACTTGTCAGTTCAGACTCTATTAATAAATGAGGATTTATTGTCCCCTTGTGCATCACTTTACAAGGTTCTCTCTCAATTTCTTAGCCCAGGACACCAGGGCTGGTGGTATATCATGCCAGGAGGTTTTTTTTGTCATTCCAAGGCATCGGGTCTCAGAAAGTGTTGCTCACAGATTGTTACTCTGCTCCATGGCCGTTTGTCACTCTGTTCCATCTTGCAGCTCTGTTTGTTTGTTTGTTTTTGAAGAGTGGGTTGTGTGGGGTTTTTTTACAGTGAAAAGTAAAGAATCACAGACCCCAGTATAAGTATTAGAGTCAATATTTTGTAAAAGATTAATTTGTACTGATATGCTCTGAAAACATGCTATGTCCGTACTCTGTGCAGAAATCTGTAAACTGTTCAACAGTGTAAACTTTTATGAAATGCTTGTTTGCAGAATTGTTTGCTGTACTACTTGGACACTGAGTGTATAGAGGCTGTCCCCGTTCTAGATTTTAGCACACATTTGAAGTGGCATTTAGTCTTGGAAATTGGGTTTAGGGGACTTCCGATCAAGCCGCGAACAGGAACGGTCGGGGGGAACTTCGCTCCGAAGTTCCCTGCCCGAAAAAGGGGTGAAAGGGGTGACAGCGACAGCACCGCTGCCCCCAAAACTCCCGGGAGGGGCGTCCCGGGACCGGCGGATCTGGCAGACGCTCGGACGGCTCTCTTACTCCCGAGGAAACCCCGGGAATGGGAGAGCCGGAGCGCAGCGGATCGAATACCATCTATCCCCCTTAGGGCGAAGCTGCACGACCCGGACCTGTAGAGCGGCTTGATTCCTCCAAAAAGAAGAATTTGCAACCTAAGATGTGAGTAAAAAGACATTTATTTGGACTAATTTGGCAAGAAGCTTGGGATCTAAAAAAGCGGAGGTCGATCCCGGCAGTTGGGGAGGAAGGAGCAGGCTACACTGTAGCTGAAGCAAGATGTTAAATAGCAACCGCGGAAAACTTTTGCTACAAGTTTAAAAGTGCCCCTTTCGCAGACCCTCGGAAGAAATTTGGCTAAGAAGTTTAAAGGAACTTTTAAAGTAACATTTTGGGACATGTGTGACTTTTAAGAAAGTTGCCCCGGACCATGGAAATGCTGGAAGACATCAATGCGAGACAGGATGAATTGAGAGACTTAATTGTCAGGCATTTCCTGGGGGGGAGCAACTCACAGCAGGAGTGCATTCCTAAGCAACAACAGAAGGACAGAGAAAGACATGAGATTTACAATGATCACATTCCACTGACCGTGGGAAAGAGGAGGATAAACAGAAGAGGATCCAGGAGGTTTACACATCGGCTAAAGAGAAATTTTCAACAAGAGAAGAAGCCCTGCAGGAAATATATCAAGGGAAAAAAGACTGATGAACCGCAAAGAAGAGATGACCCAAAATTAGGCAAGAAGCTGCAGGAAAATGTGGAAAGAATATTGGAACATCTCAGAACGTACAACTCTTGGCATTGGACTCAGGAAAAACGGGGGGTGGGATGAAAGGAGAGAATGTACTTTAAAAGGACGGTCTTTCTTTTTTCCTGATGGTTTAAAACAAGGTACGGTTCAAGGAAATGGCATAAGTGAGTTATAATATGATATGGATTTTTAATAATGATTAGAATATTAAGTCAAGTTTTCTTTTCTGGGGAATGGGAGGGGGGGAAGATTAAGAATAGATAAGGAGCAGAAGGGTAAAATGGCTAAGGCTTAAATAGAAGTTGAGATGAGGCAAGATGATTTTAATGATTGCGACATAAGATTCAAAGATATTAGATAAACAATTATGTTTTAATTGATGATGAAGAAACCTGAGAAATAAGAATTGTTGATGTAACCAATGTAAGGGAGTCGGGGAAGTCCAAAACAAACCAACATGAGGGATATAGATAACTTGACCCAGGGGAATGGGACAAGAATAGGCAAGATTAGTAATGTTATAAGGTTAAACAAAATATGATTTGTATTCCTCTGTGAGAGGGGGGGATGAATTGATGTAAAGGGGCTCCTCTGAGTGAGTGAGGAGGAGCCCAAGAAAGTTTAACCAAAATGATGTAAGCAGTTAAAAATTTGTAAAATTTAATAAATATTATTATTATTTTTTTAAAAAAAGGAAATTGGGTTTAGGATTTATACTTGTCAATGGTGTAAGTCTGATTTATAGGGCAATGCTGTACATACAGTACTTGCTTGGATGCAAGACCCATTGATTTCACTGGGACCTACTCCCAGGTAAATGTGTGTAGAATTGCAGCTTAAGTCAACGCATTAATACGTTGCAGTAGTTTTCCCCATCTTCATTATAAGACATTAAACAAATTTTAAGCACCAGGCACTCATTGAAAGGGTGATCCACTTTGTGGAATTTCCTTCCTTTATAGATTCACCACTGTTCTTCTGTAAGGCAGTATAAAGATTACTTTTTTATGGACTGACATTTGTTGGACAGGGTTAAGCAAGTAGGGAGTTGATATTCAGGGGTGGATGGTGGGTAGTGAGGACTGCAGAGTACTTGGAGTCAGAGATTGTATTGCAGAGTTTGGCGGATAGCTAATAATGACAAGCATGCAGCATTTGCTCAGTGTCAAGCATCAGAACCTAGGTTGGAAAGGAGGAAACCTGTAGTGTTGCTTCAGTAATGGTCTGAAACCTCCAAAGGGCTGAAACACACAAGTGTGTGTTCCAGTTCCCACCTCCCTGGTGGGAGATCAACTTGCATTTAAGGGGCAGTGCTTCCATATTGGGGCTTGCATGGCATTGTTACTGGGAAATAGCTGAATGAATTTCTGAAGAGGGATAATTGATATCTGAGGGTGTTGGCAAACAAACCTCCTCAGAAGCAATGGATCAAAGAAGCAGAGTTCGAACTGGTGGTTCTTTGTTGGTAGAAGTATCTGCCAAAAGGACTGCCCCAGTTGCTGCTTCTTAAACATGGTCCTGGGAAAGGGAATTTCCCCTTCTGAAGCAGAAGTGCCCATGTCTTGGTCCTGGGTAACATTATTTTTTTTTAATGCTTTAAGACAACATAGATGGGAAACATTGGTTTATCCTTAGCTGCTGTGACTGAACAGTATAAATGATGAAATAAACTTGAAAGGGTTGTGAGGAATATTTGTTTAAGTTGGTCATTTGTGAAGGGGCTGTTTAGATTGAAGTTGCAATAATAAGATATGTGTATTGCATCCCAGCAACATGCAATTTCCCTGTACCATGCTTATGGGAAGCATAAAATGTTCATGCTCTAGTGCTTGATATATATGCATCCTTAGATGTACAGGTTTAACTAAAAATCTGACAGAGCTGATTTCATTAATAAGATGTGTAGGCAAAATGTAAGGTATGATTCAGTTAACTAATTGACAGCTTTATCTTGGGGGTTGTGCTGTAAGTGGAGAAAAAAGGTGATGCCGGTTTGGTGGTATAATTTCTATGGTACTCGTGAATCTCGCTGTTCTTAAAAGTTAAGTAGACAGACTGCTGTGGAAAACCCTGTATTGCCAATCCCAGTCAGCTACCACATGCTGCAGTTTTGATTTCGTTTTCCCTTCAGATCTCATCTGTCCTCTCTGCTGCTTTACCTTTCTAGCTGAGCAGTCCCCGTCTTTCATTATGACACCAGTGGCAATTTTTATCCTTGGAAAGGAACCATCCTTTCAGTTTAACACTCACTATTCATTGTCACAGTTCTGCAATGTAAAAAATATAATCGGTAGGCTCCCATAATTTAAAGAAGTGGGGCTTGTTGTTGTTTAGTCGTTTAGTCGTGTCCGACTCTTCGTGACCCCATGGACCAGAGCACGCCAGGCACTCCTGTCTTCCACTGCCGCAGTTTGGTCAGACTCATGTTGGTAGCTTCAAGAACACTGTCCAACCATCTCGTCCTCTGTCGTCCCCTTTTCCAATCTTTCCCAACATCAGGGTCTTTTCCAGGGAGTCTTCTCTTCCCCTGAGGGGCTTAGTACCTGGGAAAATCTTAATCTTTCCATAATGTCTGATATGCAGGGCTGTGTATAGTCTGCATTCACTTCTTCTGTTCTAAAGAGCCTCAGAATGTGCAGTAAGAATTAATATATAATATGTAAGTATTTGTGGCACATTTGCAGTATATCCCCTTATTCTGCACATTTCCATCTCCTTGCAAGATTCACAGAGTCAGTGGCATTGGCGCTCTTGCAGTGAGGCATATGGTGGTGGAAGACTGCTGCATGGAGATAGGGTTTAAATGGCTAGTAAGATCAGGACAGCAGGATATTTTGTCATTATGGAAGGATAGAGGGCTTTCTCTGGTGCCTAGAGTCGTTACCCATGAGGGACCATCCGAGACCAGGTATTGCCCACACATTTCCAAGCTTTTATCTGCATCCATAAAGACTAGAAATTTGGTTTAATTTTTCTTAATCGGATTCAGATACCTACTGCTGAATTATGCGTCAGGTACTACTTACAGGGACGCGGGTGGCACTGTGGCTAGGGCTTGCCGATCGGAAGTTCGGTTTGAATCCCCACAATGGGGTGAGCTCCCGTTGTTTGGTCCCAGCTCCTGCCAACCTAGCAGTTCGAAAGCACGTCAAAGTGCAAGTAGATAGATAGGTACCGCTCCGGCGGGAAGGTAAACGGTGTTTCCGTGCGCTGCTCTGGTTCGCCAGAAGCGGCTTAGTCATGCTGGCCACATGACCCGGAAGCTGTCTGCGGACAAACAGCAGCTCCCTCGGCCTATAGAGCGAGATGAGCGCCGCAACCCCAGAATCGTCTGCGACTGGACCTAATGGTCAGGGGGGTACCTTTACCTTTACTACTTACATAGCACACTTGCAGGTGTAACCTTGCTGTTAGTGATCATTGATGTTTTAATAATAAAGAACTGAAATCCAGAGAAGCTGCTTCCATCCTAGGTAGACTGTGCTCCAGTAGAAGAGCAGTTGGTCTAGTTTGTTATAAAGCATTTGATGACAAAGCAAGTACAGTCATACCTCACGTTGCGTACGCTCCGTATTGCATACGTTCAGGATACGCACAGCGGCGACCGACCCGGAAGTCCTCCGCGGAGCGTGTGCGGGAGCACAGAAGCGTTCTGCGCATTTTGCGCATGCGCAGAAGCGCTCAAATTGCGCTTCTTCCGGGTTTTTTTTGGGTTTTTTCGTGCGTTCGTGATACGCCCGCCCGGGTTACGTAGCGCAACCCTGGAACGGATCGCGTGCGTAACCCGGGGTTCCACTGTATAGAAATTTAATACCGGTAATTAAACAATTACTATCTATGGCCCTTTAAACTGTGTGTGTGGGGGGGGGGTATTGCTTTTGTTTGTTACTGTGTTAGGTATTTTTGTTTTTTTATATTTTAAACCTCTGTGATCCTTGGATGAAGGGTGGCATAGAAGTTGAATAAACAACATTCTGCTAAATCATATTAGAAGCTTGGACATAATTTCGCACTGTCATTGCTGGTTCTGCTGCTGGCCTTTATGTAACCTCACCCCTGTTGAGAGCATAGTGGTGCTGCCCTAGTGTGGGATCATGAATCTGCTCACAGTGCCACAGGATGAGATGTTCTGCTGCACAGTGTATTCATTGCATTGTCTCATTCTGATCCAGTGACACAATGACTTACTGTCCTAAGCTTGCCTATGTGATGTACCACTATGATGGAAAAGCTCTCTTGCTGATTTGTTCGCTGTTGATTATATAAGCCCCCTGATGAAACCCCAAGCTTTCTCCACGAACCTGGGGAAATAGTGGCATTAATTAATGGAGGATTGTAAGCCCTAGGAAATGTATATTCCTTTGATATGGAAACTTCTTGGTGAGGAGCTTGCCCCAGGTTTTTAGCTTTTTGACAATCTTACTCACCTTTGGAAGAATAGGGAGGAGGTATGAGGCTTTGCCAATGTCCTGCTCTCCTTGAACACTCCTGCAAGGGTGCCATTTATCCTTAAGGGAAAATTAATTTTGTATGTTGAAGACTGGTGACAGTGTAAGAACCTGTGGAGCTGAACACTGAGGAGAATAGAGAAAGTGGTGTGTGTGTGTGTGTGAGAGAGAGAGAGAGCGAGAGAGAGAGAGAGAGAGAATGAACGAACGAATGAATGAATGAATGAATAAATATATTTGGAAACAGGTTGCCGGGGGAGTTACCGGTAAATCTCAATGAGTATAGGAACATTTATGGTTCTGTTTTTGAAAAAAAACTACTGTTTGCACAGAACCACTTAAAACATAGTTTAGAATCAAACCTTTCAGAGTTCTGACTGTCACTGATATCATCACGGCTGCCTGCATATTGCTGTCACTTGCCCTTGTAGAGCAGAACAAGTAAAATAGTGTGTTTCCCACACTGAACCAGTCCCCTGTAACAGCTGAAGTGAAGCAGGTCTGAGCAGGTTCGCTGTTTCATTTAAAGTATAAATATTTTGCAAGGTTTAAGGACATTAGCAGACGATAGCTCTAAAACGGCATCCTTATGTTGTATTTTTGCTTGTTGCTTACTCTGGAATAAATTATATTACAGTGGTTGATGACTGTTATTACAGCGTACAGTATATACAAGTTGCATGGTATGCTGCTTGTAGTTAAAACCTGTCTGGCTTGTGTTAGTATTTCATCTTTAGTGTGTTGTTGGTTTACTGTACTTTTTTTTTTTTTTAACAAATCTTATTGGTAGCTGCAAATGACACAAAATAAGAGGAGATGTCCTCTTATGGACCAGGAGTAGGTTAAATAGCAGGAAACAGAGAGTAGGGTTAACTGGACATTTCTTTGAAAGGAGAAGATAGAAGGTGGAGTTTCCGAAAGATTGGTATTGGAACTTGTGCTTTTTAACTTGTTGAAAACAATGCGGAGTTAGGAGTGAGCAGTGAGATGGCCAAGTTTTGTGATGGTACTAAATTGTTAAAAAAGATTGTGCAGAACTTGCAACGGACCTCTCCAAACTAAGTGAATGGGTGGTAAAATGACGAATACAATTCACTGTCTACAGTGTAAAGTGATGCATGTGAGAGCAATAATCTTAAATTCACATAGACACTTATGGGGTCTGAACTGGAGGTGACTGACCAGGAACAAGACCATGGGCCATAGTGAATGAAGATGTCAACCCCGTGTGCAGCAGCTGTGAAAAGGGCAAATTCCATACTAAAGATAATTAGGAAAGGAACGGAAAACAAAACTGCTGATACAACATTTCTCTTATACAAATCTGTGGTGTGACCTCATTTGGAATAATGTGTAAAGTTCTGGTTGCCTCACATGCAGAAGGAAATTGCAGGGTTAGAAAAGATCTAATTATGGGCAACCAAAACGATCAAGAGCAGCTCTTCTATGAGGAGACATTGCAGCATTTGGGACTTTTTAGCCGAGGAAAAAGGGGAGTAAGAAGTGACAAAAAGAAGTTTATAAAATCATGCATGGCATGGAGAAAGCGGATAGATAAATGCTGCTAAATACTAGTTGCTGGGAATGGCAGGAGGAGAGAGTGCTATTACACTCATGCCCTTCTTGCATGCTTCCCATGGGCATCTGGTTAACCATTTTGAGAACAGGATGCCGGGCCAGATGAGCCATTAGCCTGATCAGCAGGCTTTTCTTCTCTTCTTGCTCCTTGGGTGCTATCCAACTAAGTCATGCTCAGTACAGTCGTACCTTGTTTTGCGGCTGGGATCTGTTCCAGAGCCCCGGCCACTAGCCGAAAAGGACGCAGGGCAAAGCGCCGCGGCTGCGCACGGAGTGGTTTGTGCTTCTGCGCATGCGCGAGCGGCAAACCCGGAAGTCACCCATTCCGGTACTTCCGGGTTTGCTGCGGACGTTCGCCGGAATGGACGCTAGACAAGGCGGACGTTTGCGGAGGTATTACTGTAGTTCCACTGAAGTCCATTGATTCGAGTAGCTCAATGAGTATAACTAACATTGTTTGTTTGTTGATTAAATTTGTATCCTGCTCTTCCTTTCATATGAGCCCATGGCGAATACCGCCCCTTCACTTTCCTGAACTTCAGCCATGCATTCTCACTGGAGGATTTATAGTATTTTAAAAATATTAATTTAGAATACATCACTATATTCTGCTATAACAATTCTTTGGACATGTTTTTAGGCCTTGTTTATATGAGCTTTGCCCAAACATCAAGGCTGAAAATGAAGTAGTGTGGAAATTTCGTGTGTGTGTGTGTGTGTAATTTGAGTATGGGTGTCCCATATACTTGCAAAAAGGTATATATAATAAATATTTATTTAATTTATGAATCACATGAGGCATCTTGAAACAATTTTACAATACAATGAAAGATACAGAACAGTTAAAAGCAAGTGCATATAAAAACAGTTTTAAAAAGCAGCTATAAAAAAGCCAAGCGAAGAGGCAGTTAGTTGTCTGATAGCAATGGGAAGGTGTTCCAGAGGTTTGGTTCTGCCAAACTAAAGGGCTGATTCTGGAACGGACCTACAGACTGATATCTGCCAGACAGGGTGGATTTGATTTAAATCAAATTTAAATCACTAGTCAGTAAGGCTTAATTTAAATCACTAGTCAGTAAGACTTGATTTAAATATTTTTTTGACAGAAAGACTCATTCTTGCTGGTATAATCTTAATATTTACAACCATATGAAGGTTTCATTTTTGGAATAATAAATTTTCAGAGTAGTTTTTACAGTTATATCAAAAATTACTGATTTGGTTATACTACTAGAAATACATAGACAGATAATTATGAAATTATGGTGAGGTTTAATAAGTTAACTGTTTATATTTGGACAATTTTTCTGCTGTACTTTATTGGAAGGAGAAAAATAATCATTTCCTTAATAACCATTTAAACAATTTATTTAACTAAAACAATAACATGATAGCATATGTAGCCATGTTTGTTAACTGATGTGGTTAAACATTAAAAAAAAAAACTTAGACTGAGTTTTAGCACACTTGATAAACTTAAAACAAATCCTTATTTCCTGATGAATAGCCTTTGGACTACAATGTAACTTAAATAGAAGACTATATTTAGAAAGATTTCCCCCCCAAAAGCATTTTACTTTAAAAATCCAATTTAAATAAAAAAAAAATCCAATTTAAATCAAAAAAATCCGATTTTTTTTGATTTTTTTAAAAAAAAATCATTGATTTTTATCCACCCTGCTGCCAGACCTCTACTACAGAACACAGTGATCAATTAGGTATGTAGGGGATCAGACGATCTTTTAGGTATCCCGGTACCCAGCTGTATAGGGCTTAGTACACCAATACCAGCATCTTGAACCTAGCCAATTGGCAGCCAGTGCCGTTCCTTTATCAGTGGCACAACGTGATGGTGATATTCTGCCCCAGTGAGCAACCCAACCACTGGGTTTTGTGCTGGCTGCAGCTTCTGGGTCACCTTCAAGGGCCTCTCTACCTATAACATGTTGCAATAATGCAGTCTGGAGGTTACCAGTCCATGGGCCGGCAGCGCTGAGACAAACCAGAAACACCTGCAGCAGCCTGACCAAGTGAAGTTGGTAGAAGGCACTCCTAAATATATATAAATATCATAATTCCCCCCCCCCCCCAAAGTCAATAGCCAGTTCCTAATAGCCTCTTTATTAGGTTCAATTGTTTACCATTGAGTTCTGTAGGACAAATAAGTGACCTGTAGTTGGCAGCACTATTACAGGAGGGGTGATGTTGCTGGTGCTCATAAATAAATTTCCACGCCTCCTTTCTACCATATAAATGAATGCCTGGCATTCATTCATGTGGAAAAGTTAATTTTAGAGCTGCAAACAGCTTCTTGCGCTTCTGTCCCCTTCAACTATGTACATGCAACTCCACTTCGCTTCAGTTTTGATTAAGGGGTCTGTTAGGAAGCCACTGCACAAGTAATACTAAAAACAGCCTTGCAAATAAGCTTGCAAAAGTTAGTAGCCTGCTGGGGACTAGCCAAGGAGCCTTAAGGGGCTGTGTGGGAGGAAGCAGCCCATTTGGTTTCTGGCCTTGATGTTATCTATCCCTCTTGCCTGCCTGCAGTTTCTCATTGGCTACCAGGCTGGTGCTTAGATAAGTCTGCACTGTGATTTTTACACTCTCTCACTTTTAAAAGAAGTCAACCACTTGTTGCTGTGCGGCACATAACATGGGAGTGGCCCCCTTCAGTTAAAATTATAGTCTTCAGAAATGTGGTGCTACAAGGCGTATGTCTGAACCCACATACACGTTCGCCCCAGTGTTTTACATTCCCCAGGCGTGTTTTGCTATTGGCACAGGTCCCATTGCGCCTACATGGAGATTTCTGGGCACCCGGTTGGCTACCACAGTTTAAAAACTTCTGCCTTAGTCCACAGTTAATAATATTTCTATTTCCGCTGTTTCTCCTTCTTGCATACTGAGACAAGTGAATTGTTGTAAAAGCAAGCTACAGTCAAGCAATGCAGTTGAGATCATAGAATCGTAGAGTTGGGAAGGAACCCCCGAGGGTCATGTAGTTCAACCCCCTGGCAAATAGACATTCCATTGTGGCGAGCGTAACCTGTAGACCCACACTGGGAAGAATGGAACCTTTTGCACGGAGTCAGGACGTGTGTCTGTTAAGAATGTGTGTATACTTTTAACTCTGATGCCTACTAAACAACTTGTCACACCAGGAAATAGGGGGAAATATTGCTTATAAGACAGAAATGGAAGAGATTATGAATTTTCATTACGGCTGTTCTTTCAAGGATAAGATGGAATGAAGTATAAATCAGATAAGTAAAGATAGAATCATAGAATCATAGAACCACAGAGCTGGAAGAGACCACAAGGGCCATCCAGTCCAACCCCCTGCCAAGCAGGAACACCATCAAAGCATTCTTGACAGATGGCTGTCAAGCCTCTGCTTAAAGATCTCCAAAGAAGGAGACTCCACCACACTCCTTGGCAGCAAATTCCACTATTAGGTTTAGGATAGGTTTAGGATAGCTACTTTTCCATACAACTATTTCATTGCAGCCTGCTTCTACAAGTACAGTGGTACCTTGGTATAAGAACAGCTTAGTTTATGAACAACTTGGATTAAGAACGCTGCAAACCCCGGAAGTAGGTGTTTTGGTTTGTGAACTTTGCCTTGGAAGCAGAACATGTTCCGCTTCCTGTTGAGTGTGTTCCATTTGCAAATTGAGTCCCCCGCTGCTATGGGAAAGCACACCTTGGTTTAAGAGCGCTTTGGTTTAAGAATGGACTTCTGGAACGGATTAAGTTCGTAAACCAAGGTACCACTGTATTTCCTCAGAAGAGATTGGGTTCAATCCTAAGGAAGGATGCACAGGGTTGTATCTTTTGTGCATACAGTGATGATACACTATTGAAAAGTCATTGTTGTGATAAGGTGTAACTGAACATCCCAATGTGCTGCTGCTGTTCTGTAATTACACTGCAGAAGTGTTGGTGCTAGTAAAGGAGATTCCCCCCCCCATGCAAATAGCAGCTTCAAAGAACCATTTTTCATGCAGGACCAAAGCAGGGGATGAAAGAGTTTTGCTCCGCCTTTCTGCCAGCTGGGTGCCTTCGTAATGATCAGCCCCCACTCTGTGACTTCTCTTTGCGTTTTGACCTGTAGGAAGGACTCTATGAATTGAAAACAGAGACGTCATATGTACCTTTGTTATCCATGAAAATCTTTCAATAATAATAATAATAATAATAATAATAAAAAAAAAAATCCATGCATGGCTACTTTGGCTCTCCAGTCGCTTTCAGGTATATTGTTCTTCAGTCCCAGCACAAGTGATCAATTTTCTCTTTGCGTGGCCAGATGGAATAATTGATTTTCTTGAAGTTATTTATGTATCTGCCACAGTATGTATAGCGTTTTTCTCTACTATTATACAGCAAAATGTCTGGGTTTTTTTTTGTTGAGATATACTTGGATTAATGGAGAGAGTTATAAGGGAAGTCTATTAGAATTAAAATGATATATACTGAGAATATACATATATATATTTACATATTTTATTATTATGATTTGTCTTTGTAATGAATAGAATTATTAGAAAAATAATCTTGATTATGTAAAGAATTAGTTTGTATGTTGGTATGTATTCTGTGTGTTGTTTGTTAGTATGTACTTTTTGTGTGGTAGGTGGTAGTGTATGTGATTGATAAAAACTTAATAAAAAGAAATTAAAAAATATATATATAGCAAAATGTGTGAAATCCAAAGTATCTTTGTAGGAACTAACACTTGGCATAACTTGGCATAACTGTATAACTGTTAAGAGTGGCGGAAGTGCTTTATGTACATTATTGTCACATTCACACCATACATCTAAAGCACTCATATCACTTTAACAGTCATGGCTTCCCCTAAAGAATCATGGGAACCGTGGTTCATTTAGGGTGCTGGGAATTGTAGCTCTGTGAGGAGTTCTTGTAACCAGTCTCCATCACCCTTAATAAACTGCAGTTCCCAGGATTTTTTTTAGGGAAGCCCATGGTGGTTAAAGTGGTATAAGAGTGCATTAAATGTGTGGTGTGGGTGTGACCTACCTTTGCCCTTACAACATCATTGTAAGGTAAGTCAGTGTCTACCTATTGTAGTATGTGCTGTGAAGGAACTGGGGGTGAGGGGACTGGGTTTGAGAGATGGTTTCCTGTATAAAATGCACTCAATGAGTTTGTGGAAGAAGCGAGATTTAAACTGTGAGGGATCTTTGCCACTTTGGCTAAATTAGATTGCATAGGTCAACACTTTGATCTATTGCTCAAATTAGATGAATAGCATAAATAGATTCTCTGAATGTTCACTTCTACTAGCTGTTAATTTTAGAACAAAATATAAACAGATACTGTAATCTCTTAGGAAACCTGCACCAAAGGCAAGTTTAAATCAGTTGTTTGGTATCTGTTGCTAACAGACTGATCTCTCACTATGAAACACAGTGTGATGGAAGTACATATTGGTGCATAACAAAGATTTTAGTAAAAGCATCCTTTTTCTAGGATTATATCAAAATGCACCCTCTTGTGGTGAGAAAAGAAAACACTAAGTACAAAGCCTCTATTTCCTGCTTACTTTTTCTCAGTAATTTAAAAGTCTAGTCTAATGTGTGAGAGAAAGCTCGAATTATTTAAATGATTCTGTTTCATCCAAGTTAACTGGAATATTGAAAAGCATTAGGAGGAGATGACAATTAGACAGTGTTGTATAAAGTTTCAGACTTGGGCTATGGATGACTGAGTTCATTTCCCTTCTTAATTGTGAGCCTTAATGACTTTGGACAAGGTGCTGGGTTTTTTTTGGCTATCATCTAACAAGGTGGTTGTGAGAATAAAATGCTCCTGCTCCTTCCTGCTAGATTGCTCTGTTAGGCTTGATCTGAGCACTGTAAAGAAAGGTGGCAGTTTGAGACTGCATTGTCACTTGATGTGGGCCTCGTGAGGTGTAGCCATAGCAGTGCACATTTTCATTTATTGGAATATGAGCTATGCTTTGTGTCCAAAGTATTCTCAGAGGGAGATGCTAGTCAGCTTAGAGGAGTCACATAGTTTTTTCTTCTCTCTAGAGCTGGTAGTAGGTGCTCCCTGCTTTCATTACAAGGATAAAACGGAGGTAAGAAATGATTAGTGCAATTTGGAAACCATAAAGTGCCATATACATTGTTCTTATCTAAGAATAATCTGCTAGTGAAATGCATTATATCAATTTATGGATTCATTGGGCAATTTTTTAGCAATTTGTGAATGCACTCTAATTCTTCTGATTGCCTTGCTCTGTAATCTTGACGAGAGAGCAGCCTTTAATTGTGTTTGTTCAATTTCCTAGGTTTCTTGCAATATATTCCGAACACTTCCTCCTAGCGATAGCAATGAGTTTGATCCAGAAGAAGATGAACCCACCCTTGAGGCGTCATGGCCACATTTACAGGTGATTTTATTCTTTTAAATTTTTTATTTTAGAATTAAAAACAAGCACACCAGCTTACTTGCTGGAAAGACCCTGAAATGGAACAGAACACAAAGTATTTAAAGAAATCAACAAAAATACAATTTATTGTGATTAAATGGACCGGCGCCGGGGGCGGGGGCGGGGATGGTTTGTGATGGTGTCCAGTTAGGATTAATGTGAAACGCCCTCCTGGGTTATGTCTTATAACTCCCCAGAAACCCAGCCTGGTGACTGTGGGGCAGGATTGACCTTTTTAACTCTGGAGCCACATATAAAAAGACGCCCAGTGGACCAGACCTAAGGCCAATTTAGTCCAATATTCTGTTTTTACAGTGGCTATCTAGATGCCTATAAGGGGCCTTCAAGCAGGACAGAAACTCACCAGCACTCTCCCCACAGGATAGTAGATTGTTACAGGCTGCAGCAAAGTTCTTTCCGGGGGAGAAGGAAGCAAACTCCCTGTAACTGATGGCCCCCTGTCCAATGGCAGGACCTGATAAGCTCCCTTTGCTGTGCCTAGAAGCCTCTGTTTTGCAACCTTCCAGTAGCCCATGACCCTCTGGCTGGTTCAGGGGACCAAGGTTTACTTCTCCTTTCTGCTGCAGGTCCAGTGTAACATTTAAGGATTCAATAGTCAGTGCTTTAACTTCAAAGCACCTCCCTCTGTACACCGCCTCATTTTTGCTGCTTTGTAAATAGGCATGCTATTGCATTTTGTTCATACAAAATAAAGTTAGAAACCAGGAAGTCTTAGTATCTAATCTACATTGCCTTAGTCTCAAGTGACTTTAAACTTCGATTTCTCAGCTGTCACCTGATGTGCACTTTTCCGTATATAGCTTGGCCAGCATGCCCTGGCCACGTGAGGACAGCAGAAATCTTTAGTTTGACACTATCATAATAGCTGTTGCAATTTATTTTGGGCACTGTATACCCACATGACAGGTTCTGTGCTGTTAGTTTTGATAAACTTCAGGTCTCTTTCACTTTCTGGTTCCCTTTGATAATTGTGTTCAGATTCTCTACGCAGAATGGTAACAGTGTGCCATATTACAGATGAATGTATATAGATAAATACAGATTTAGTGATTTTAAATTCTATATTTAGCTTTGCATTCTGTTCAGTATGGATATTGATTTTTATAAAAGGGACTAGGAAACACCATTTTAAATAGTTTCCTAGGAAATACAAAGGCGCATTGAGGAGAAGCAGCTGTAGGCTCCAGCTTTCAGTCCTCTAGCAGCTTATATTTAGCTAGGCAGAATACATTGAGCCACACCTTATGATGGTCTTGCGACGTCTAAAACCAGTTTCACACAGATTTTAATATCAGTGTTATTGCTTCCTTTCCACTCTTGCATTCATGGAACTAATGGCCCTGGTCACTTGCTTTCCCTTAAAAAGATAATAATAATAATAATAATAATAATAATAATAATAATAATAAATAATTTATTTTTACCCCGTCCATCTGGCTGGGTCTCCCCAGCCACTCTAGGCGGCTTCCAACAAACAAAATTATTATTATTATAAATAATAATAATAATAATAATAATAATTTTTTATTTGTATCCCGCCCTCCCCGGCCAAAGCCAGGCTCAGAGCGGCTAACAACAAGTAAAAATAACACAGTGTACATAAAATCACACAGACAATTAATTAAAATACATTCTAATATCAATTCAGAATCAAATTAATGGCAACCATTGGGTTAGTGTTCTATGAGGATTACAGAAGGAGAGAGGAGGTCAGACTGTGCCTTGGCCAAAGGCCCGGCGGAACAGCTCCGTCTTGCAGGCCCTGCGGAAAGATGTCAAGTCCTGCAGGGCCCTAGTCTCTTGTGACACAGCATTCCACCAGATTGTGGCCATGGCCAAAAAAGCCCTGGCTCTGGTCGAGGCCAGCCTAACCTCCCTGTGGCCCGGGATCTCCAATATGTTTTTATTTGAAGACGGTAAGGTCCTCCGTGGGACATACCAGGAGAGGCGGTCCCATAGGTACGAGGGTCCTAGGCCGTATAGGGCTTTAAAGGTTAAAACCAGCACCTTAAACCTGATCCTGTACTCCACCGGTAGCCAGTGCAGCTGGTATAGCACCGGGCTTTGTATACAAAGTACCCGAGGTTCAATCCAGGTAGGACTGGGAATGCCCCTCTCTGAAACCTAGGAGAGCCAGTGCCTGCTGGGGTAGACCTGTGAAAGGAAGCTTCATGTGTTCCTGCTTACATGCAAGCATGGGCAATTGTAGCCTAGTAGCACACCCACCCCAGTTCTTCAGGAGAGAACAATTAATGGCGAAGTAGCAGTGTGTATAATCCTTTTCTTGCCCCAAATGGTGCTGCACAGTGACTTTTCACCCCACAGGGTTATAAATGCCCACACATTTTAAACCTCACAGGGGGGAAATTTGCCTGGCATGGAGACTTGAAGTGAGAAAACAGGGCAGAGAAAGACTTTAAGTGACTTTAAGTGGAAAGGGCTGTTGGGCATGTTTACGTGTAACCTGCAGTCTGGCCCTGTGGGGTGAAGAGGGAGAGTGTGCGGGCACACAAATGCCTTCCATGCTGGAGGCAGTCGTGTCCGCCCCCCCCCCCCCAAACAAGTTTGGAGAATCCAGATTAAAACACATTATTCTGCATCAGACATCTGTGTTGTAGTTGAATGCTCCCAAACGCTTTCTAATTACCATTAAATGTTTCACCAACATAATAATTGCTTTATTTTATACGATTTCAAGAGTCTGGAGGGCAGAGGAATGCTGATTATACCCCTGGGAGCTTTGGCAAGCCAGCGCAAAAGAGTTTGTGATGCCTGCTCTTAGAATGAGCTGCAGTTCTTCTGATGGCATCTAAATAAAAATAATTAATGGGTGCTAGGCTTATGCCACTTTAGGCTATATGAACACAGGAAAATAACTCATTATTTATTAAGTTAAATTGGATTTATATCCCACCCCTATCCTGAGTAGGTATGAGTGGCAGTGGTAATATTTAACTATATGTGTGGGTCTGTCTCTGAAAAGGGCCTATAGGGGGGAAAAGACCATATAAATAAACCAAGGAAGGGTGGGACGGGAGGTGGGGGGAGATGGGGAAACAGTTTTATCAAGGTGGTCGTGAACATAACTATTTTTTTAAAAAAAGATGTTTGATTCAGCAACAGTCTCCCCACACATGCAGAACAATGAACTCCTCTGTGCAGTGGGAGGGAGGGCAGCAGATTGGAAAACACTCACTTGAACCAGGGGTAGGCACATAGACGATGTCTTTACCTACCTTTGTCCCTCTCTTGCCTCTCTTTAAACACAGAAGCAGAATAATAATAATTTACTGTTTCATTCTGTAGAAATTCTGTAGACATTCCTAAATTGTGTTGTGATTTATTGCAGCTTGTATATGAATTTTTCATACGATTTTTGGAAAGCCAAGAATTCCAGCCCAGCATTGCCAAAAAATACATAGATCAGAAATTTGTACTACAGGTAAGGAGATCTGCTTTCTTCGAAGCTCATGAGAGTATTTGTAATGTTATCTTTTTTTTTTTTTTTAAAAAAAGGTGGATGACTGGAGTTTCATTAAGTCTGAGGGACTTAAAAAAACAAGCTGCATTCAAAAGCTGTCACTGGGATGTGTGAAGGCAGTTATGAAATACTGTAACTTAAATTTGGTAGAAGATGACATTAAATGTTTGGCTCTAAGAAGTAGCTAACTTCACATGAGAGAGAATGCCACACAGCCATCTCCTGAAATAATTCTCAATCTGCCTCCACCTTACGAATAGAATTCTGTGGTGCAAAAGGCTTGAACCTGCCCCTCCCTGTTAGATCTTGCCAAGGATTAAGCAATATACTGGTCCATCAGTGCTTGGGAAGTAAGGCTTATATGCAATTTGGTCCTTCTGTCCATGGGCAGACTCTTTGATCCAGCAAAGGCTTCTTTGAAGAGGAGGAAGAGAGAGGTGATTGCCATACACTCTCCCTTCTCTCTGCAGCCCTTTGCGTCCACACCAGATCTGCTTCAGAGAGTTCGGATACCCTTTGGAACAGTGTTCGAAAATTGCCAGGCGCATTTTACACCTGGCTATTGGCCACTTGCGACCAAGCGCAGATGCCTGAGCTCCAGGATGACACCTGATATCTCCACCATCTGGAGGTGCATACCTGAGGATCCTTGGATCTGGACTGTTTTCACACACTAATGCCCCTTTCTGTAGAATTCTATCAGTTATATTTTCTCTGCGCAGTTGGAATGAATTTCAGGAACCAAAATGTTTTATTTTCCATGTGCCGCCTGAGCAGGAGCAGTGAACAACAATATGGTTAATTGCTGTAGCTTGTCTTCACTTACCCCACTCCACTGCTGTGCTCACAGTTGTGAAGAATATTCTTACGTTATGAATGTGTTACCATTAAGAAAAAGAGGTAGAAATAGGCCAGTATATATGTGGACAGTCCCTGGATCAAGTGACTTTTATTCTTTTAAGTTCTCAAAGCTCTTAATCTAGCTCAAGGGTGTCATCTGAACTAGCCAGAGAATCGATCACATCAGCCCATTATTTGAAAAATAAGACTTTAGGACCGTCTTGCTCCAAAATGGCAACTAGACATTCTGGTTTGGCAACTGCAACCTTGGTTTAAGTAGCCATTTGGCCCCTAGCTTATATGTCAGAATTTCTGACACTGCTCTGGAACAGTGCTGGGAGCTGTATGGAGGAAGGGGGCATTTGCGAAAACATCCCCCCATGGAAGCTTCCACTGGATCAAAGAGCCTCCTGTGAAGGTTATTGGTAGGGATCCATTGTCAAAATTCACGATGGACAATTTGGCTGTGGAATAAAGGAAGTATGGGTCAGATAAAGCCAATTCAGAAATGCAGATGTTAGAGACAGGCTCCATTTCTGAGCTATTGGTTTTGTTTTGATTTCCTCCCCAAAATAGCTTCTGGAACTGTTTGACAGCGAAGATCCTCGTGAGCGGGACTACCTAAAAACAGTCTTACACAGAATTTATGGCAAGTTCCTTGGTCTTAGAGCATTTATCAGGAAACAGATTAACAATATTTTTCTACGGTAAGTGTGAGGTTTTTATTTTTAAAGAAAGCTGTTTATGTAATTTTCTATTCTCATTCTTGTAGCTTTGAATGCCCGCAATATATTTTTTAATGTGTTGTGTTTTTAAACTGTAAACCACCCTGGTTGGTCCATGCACACTAGAAGGGCAGGCTAGAAATTTCCAAGTAAATAAATACTTAATCTGTGTAATTTGTGTCTGTGCAATTTGCTTAATTATTTAACGTATGTAATTTGTTTGGGCAGGTTTGTTTATGAAACTGAACACTTCAATGGTGTAGCTGAACTGCTGGAAATATTAGGAAGGTAAATAAAGTCTCGTAGCTGACCTCACCTACGACGCTCCTTCTACATGATGACAAACTTGATGTGCGAAAAAGGTTATCTTAAATTTGCTGACGAAAATGTTTCTGTGGAAGAAACCTCACTAGCAGTTGAACTGGCTTCCAAATAAGAGTGCTTGTGATAGTAAACACATGGCCCACTTTCAGTTTCCCAAAATGAGGGGTGTTAAAAAGTTGTAACATGACTTAAGAATTCCAAAAGGTATATTAATTAAATTAATATAATTTAGGTTTGCCTGGTAAGTTAAATGTGTGTAAAATTGCATAGAATTCATTAAAAATCATTGTCAAATACTTGTGGCTAATAATAATATAATATTACTATAATCACTACTACTATTTAGTATTACCTGACATTTTCATAAGGTAAAATTAATTTTTGTTTTGTTTTCCGAAAGCAGTTTATGTGCCTCTCCATCAACATAGACTTACCAAGCTAACGGTTGTCCAATCACAAAAATAATAGATTTGAATTCCTCATACTCAAAAAACATATTTTTAAGACCCCCTTGCTGAAGAAATTTGCAAAAAAAAAATAAAAAAAAAATCACCTCCTAAAATGAAATGCCCTAATGGTCCAATGTGAGTTGCTGCTTTGCCATGGAGGCTCATAAGATGCATTAGTGCCGAACCAACTCTCAGCCCTGTCCTTTCCCCCCCCACCCCACTCACTTGTGCTGCACACAATAGTTCAAATGGAACTGCAGTTGTGCAGGGGGGGTGGGAGTGAAGCTGTAGAAGGCCCTCTTTGAAATTCAGGAAAGATGTCATGACTCTTTACTGCTGTGTTTCTGAGAGCACAAGGAAGCTAAATATGTGTCTTCCTGAAGTTGGGCAGAGTCACTTGCCCAGGTCTGGGATGCTGCTTTATCTGAGTTAGTTTAAGCTGTTCCTTATAATATTGGTTCTAAATTGGATCTGAAGGATTGGGTTGCTGGTGGGGATTGTCAGGTAATCATATGCTTTATTGGGCATCCAGTTTTGACAAGGTAGCTCTTACTGACATTTAAAGCGGTGTTCAAATGCTATGGGGCCCTGTATCCTTTAGGGACACGGGTGGCGCTGTGGTCTAAACCAGTGTTCCCCAACCTTGGGCCTCCAGCTGTTTTTGGACTACAACTTCCATCATCACTCGCTCGCAAGACCAGTGGTCAGGGATGATGGGAATTGTAGTCCGAAAACAGCTGGAGACCCAAGGTTGGGGAACACTGGTCTAAACCACTGAGTCTAGGGCTTGCCAGTCGGAAGGTCGGCAGTTCAAATCCCTGCGACGGGGTGAGCTCCTGTTGCTCGGTCCCAGCTCCTGCTAACCTAGCAGTTCGAAAGCATGTCAAAGTGCAAGTAGATAAATAGGTACCGTTCCGGCGGGAAGGTAAACAGTGTTTCTGTGCGCTGCTCTGGTTTTGCCAGAAGCGGCTAAGTCATGCTGGCCACATGACCCTGAAAAACTGTCTGCGGACAAACGTCTGCTCACTCGGGCAGTAAAGCGAGATGAGCGCCTCAACCCCAGAGTCGTTCGCGACTGGACTTAACTGTCAGGGGTCCTTTACCTTTATCCTTAATTGCTTGGCATATGCTTAACTTTAGTTTAGAGGCAAGGTCAGGCTGTTAAGCTTTTCTGTGTTCCATTTTAGATTTTCTGATGGCCCACACCTTGGACTTGTTCACTTGATCCCCAGAATTTTATTTGCATTGAGGTCAGGAGCAGACCTTGAGTTCATGTAGTTTCTCTTTGTGGACTTACGGCCCACATGCTTCCTTGTCTGCTCTCCTTGATACTGAAAGAGAAATCCTTGGCCTTTTCCCTTGCAGGATCTGGCAGATTCCATCCTGAAGTGAATAGTTTATTCAGTCACTTCTACCCACCGTGAGAGAGGACAAGAGATCCAAACTTGCTCATGATAAAAAAATTCTCAGGGGTCAGATAATGAAAGGAAATCTGTATGGACAATTTTATAACATGCACTGTTTGCACTTATTGGCAAAGAAATGCTTTTCTGCTTATAAATAAAATTTGCTAGATTACTTTTGTTCTCGTGCAAATTTAGACCATGTTTCATGTGTGCCAGGATCAAACATTTGTTCTAGCTGTGATTAGATACATCTCAGTTCATTCTGTGTTAAGGACTACCTTGATACTAATATTGCTTCTTTTCTCTCTTCTAGTATTATCAATGGCTTTGCTTTACCTCTTAAAGCCGAGCATAAACAGTTTTTGGTGAAAGTACTGATTCCTCTACATACCGTTAGAAGTTTATCGCTCTTCCATGCACAGGTAAAAACTTCCATACAAATGGTTTTTTTTGTTTCTTGCTTTCGTTAGAACCGGTGCGGCACTTCTATATGTGCTGAGTTGGAAACAGATTTAATCAAGCCCCTTCAGAAAACGGAAACATGTAGAGTTCAGTAGACATATTTTTGCATGCCCCTTGTGTTCACCAGAGACCGCCTGCAATTGGGCAAGAATCTCCAGCAACCCATCCACTTCTGTCAGGGGCGTAGCAAGGGGGGTGGGGTGGGGGCGGGCTGCCATGGGCAGCGCCCTGGTGGGGGTGACACTTGGGGCGGGGGCCCCGCCCCCCCGCAGCCGCCCTGCGCTTTCTTTTTTAAAGGCTATTTTCGGCGTTGCCGGGGCGGAGCCGCAGGAGCAGCAAGCGAGGAGGGGTGCCACGCTTGTCGCTGACGTGACACCCCCCCTCGCTGGCCGCCCCTGCGGCTACGCCCCGGCACCGCCGAAAATAGCCTCCCCCCCCTTTCAGTGGGTTTTTTCGCCGCTGGGCTCCCTGGGCGGAGTCGCAGCATGGAGGAGAGGGGCGGGCCAGCCAGGAGGGGGTGACACCCCTCCTGGCTGGCCAGCCCCTCTCCTCTATGCTGTGGCGCCGCAGGCCAGCCAGCGGTGAAAAAAGCCACTGAAAGGGGGGGGGAGGAAGACAAAGCAGACGCTTTCAAGGAGGGGGGGGCACACAACGTTTGAAAGCTAAAATTGAAAGCTTACATCAGCTTGCACTTTGTGCAGCACTGGGATGGGGGCACAACTAGAACTGTCTTCAGTGGTGATGAATACAAACAACCCCTGTTTTAGGCGCGACCGAAGTGTGCACGATTGTGCACATGCACACAGCGGCAAACCCGGAAGGGACCAGGAAACGTCCTAAAAGGGATGGACGGGGCAGGGTGTTTTAATTGCACACAATTTCACACAAGCGTGCAACACCCTGGAATGCAAGACCCATGCACATCGGGGGCTGCCTGTATAGCTTCCCTATTTTTTTTTACTTTTTTTGGTTTAGGAGCTTTATTGCACTCTGTAATTGGGGTTTGGCAGCTAGATATGCCCGCCAGCTAACTTGGAGAGGAGCACTACAGCCCGAGTCAGACACCTCCTCCCCCCTTTTTACTTTTGCCACTCCAGTGAACCTGTAGTCAGCTGACACAAAGCACCTAAGGGTAGCATCTTCCACTGTTCCTGATGGGAGAGAAGGAGACTGCAGGGAATAATAAGTGGGGAGTGTTGCTGTGTGTTTCTGAAAGTGCTTGCTCCTTCCAAAAGCCAGATGTTGAGGGGGTTGGCTGGAATGAAAAGGTTGCCTTCCTCTGCTGCAAGGTGATGGTAAAGCAACCGTGGTGTCAGATTTAGCCCGCAGGCTGCCATTCTGCGCATCACTGCTTTGAATTCCTGGCACAAATTCTGAACCAGCACCTATACTCTTTAGTATTCTTGCTTTCCTAAGTTTGACTACAAATCTTCTCATTGAGCAACAGCATGTCCTCCCCCACTTTCCTGCTCTCCAAACCTTTCCCTCTGATATCCCTGCAGAGGGCGCTTTGCTAGCTTAATCTTTCTGTACGCCGGTCTTCAGCTGTGCTAACTCATCTCACGTGCCCTAGTGCTGCCAGAAACGTAGAAGAAAAACACCCACAGCACAATGAGGCATTCAGTGCCGAAATTCAGATGGTTTCAGACTCACATTTATCTAGTTGCTTTAGTATACTGAGGAGCTTGGTGCGTTGGTCAACGTTGCAGTTTGATGGAACTCCACATCTTTCAATCTTCATTTGAAATGGAAACTGCTAGCAGAATAAGACTTGGATACAAAGCTGCCCCTGTGTAATTTGAGGGTTGTTGCATTATTATTATTATTATTATTATTATTATTATTATTATTGTAGGACCACTGATTTATCTCTTCCTGCTACAGCCCCCTGCATTACTTCCTAATATTTTCCAGTGGGCATCATTAATAGTTGCTCTTCATAGTTGCAGGAGGATGCAGCTGGTCAGGGAAAATCCTGTGCCATGAAGGAAGTCTGTTCGTGGCAGTTAGGATTCAGGATGTATATCTGGATTAGCCACCTTAATGATATTTTTATTCTTTTTGCCTTTTCAAGAAAATATTTTAATGCAATGTTTTCTTATATATTTTGCAGTTGGCGTATTGCATAGTGCAGTTTCTGGAGAAAGACCCTTCACTCACAGAGCCTGTAAGTATGATATATACATGTCTCTTTTTATCTTGAGAGTTGACTTCAGATACCTGTGTATTTCTGTATCTAAATGGACTGTTCATTGTCTCTTCTTCAATACAGGTCATTAGAGGTTTAATGAAATTCTGGCCGAAAACCTGCAGTCAAAAAGAAGTAAGTAATGGGGCGTCAATCCTCTTCCTGTTGAAAACAGAATCTGTAGTAAAAGGAAACATTGGGCCATCTCTTATTATATGCCAAATGCCATTGAATGTAAGCAAGTGTAAAGGGATGCACATTTCAGACAAAAATACCTTAATCTCATATATATGCTCATGGGGTCTGAACTGCTGGTGGCTAATGAGGAAAGAGACCTTGGAAATAGCTAGATGAAGATGGCAGCCCAGGGTATGCAGCAGCTGGGGGGAAATGCAAATTCCATGCTTGGGATCATTGGAGTGCTTAGAGTGTTCAACTAGGGAGACTTGGGTTCAAATCTCCACTCAGCCATGAAGCTAACTGGTTGGCCTTTGGTCAACCATTGTCTCTCAGGCCGATCTATCACACAGGGCATCTTTGAGGATAAAATGGTGAGGACCCAGCCTTGTGTGCTGTTTTGAGCTCTTTAGAGAAATGGTAGGATAGAAACCTTACAAGTAACCCAATAGTATTTTGTAGTACAATGGAAAATGTAGGTGTCTTTGAGGAATCATAAAGTTAAACGATTCTATTAAATGATTTTAGATACAGATCTTTTTTTGACATTCGTCATTGACTACTCAGAAGCCATAGGCTTATTGCTTTGCACAAAGGTTGACAGCAGCCCAATTAGCAACCATTGTATGCTGCATATTCTTGTAGGAGTAAAATAATGGCTACCCTCCTTAGTGCCATCTGTAAAAAGTAAGCTGTCCACCCTACTTAGCTGTTAATAGTGTAAATTTTTAAGAGCGGTTGGAAATGTTTGCATGTGCTCTTTAATTGTGACATTTGGAAGTTTATTTTGGTGCAGAGTCTTACTGACTTGATTGAAGTGTGCTTGTTCCTATGCCAATAAATGGTGCTGGGTTTTGCATTTACTTCCTAAGAAGTATATGCATGATTGCAGCCAGTTTCTGCAAATGAACGGTATATTGTTCTTGTGCGTTATCTCTACTGGCATAACTAGAAGCTGAGTTAATGCTTCCTTCAAAATTTATTTCCGAATGCAAACAGAAGACCTCTGAATTTAATACTTCCTTTCTCACTTTAGGTCATGTTCCTTGGAGAGCTGGAGGAGATATTGGATGTGATTGAACCCTCACAGTTTGTCAAAATTCAAGAACCCTTGTTTAAACAAATAGCTAAGTGTGTGTCTAGCCCTCACTTTCAGGTCAGTATTGGCAGCCAGAAACTCAGAAGCAAATTGTATGTTGCATGTATATAAACCGTGGTGCAATTTTTTAATATGAGAAGTCACTTCAGAAGAGGGGGATTCTGAGCAATGAAGCACGTTTTGGAGGATGCTTATGCTTAGCCTTTTCCCGGTGGAGTACAGGATCAGGTTTAAGGTGCTGGTTTTAACCTTTAAAGCCCTATACGGCCTAGGACCCTCATACCTACGGGACTGCCTCTCCTGCTATGCCCCATGGAGGACCTTACGGTCCGCAAATAATAACATCTTGGAGGTCCCGGGCCTCAAGGAGATTAGACTGGCCTTGACCAGAGCCAAGGCCATTTTGGCCATGCCCTCACCTGGTGGAACGCTCTGCCACAAGAGACCAGGGCCCTGCGGGATCTGACATCTTTGTGCAGGGCCTGCAAGACAGAGCTGTTCCGCCAAGCCTTTGGTTGGGGTCCAGTCTGACTCCTCTCCCCCTTATAAGAACTTGTATGAAAGTGGCCCCACAACTTTTCTCACAGGATCATATAAGATCAGTACAAACAGGCTGATGAGCATTTAAGGTCCCTAACCCTAATCTGTGGGTTGCCATCTGATTGGATTTCACTTTGATTCTGATTTGATTTTAGGATGTATTTTAATTGATTGCCTGATTTTATGTTAATATGTTATATATTTGATGTTAGCTGCTCTGAGCCTGGTTTTGGCCGGGGAGTGCAGGGTATAAATAAAAATTATTATTATTACCAGTATTATTATTATTATTATTATTATTATTATTATTATTCCCTGTCCTACCACTTTGCCATGCAATATTGTTTCCTCTCAATAGATTTCCCCTAATGGAATACCACATGTGTATTTACTTGCTGGCCCCAATATGTTTAGGGCTTTAAAGGTTAATTCCAGCACTTTAAGTTGGGCCCATAAACAATCTGGAAAACAGTACAGATGGCAAAGCACTGGCATAATATGGTTGTACTTACTGGAATTGTTACCTGATATAGGAAATAAAAGAATACCATTTCCCCCCTTTTTCCAAGGTGGCTGAAAGAGCACTGTACTATTGGAATAATGAATACATCATGAGTTTGATAGAGGAGAATTCCAATGTAATACTTCCCATAATGTTTTCCAGTCTGTACAGGATTTCCAAAGAACACTGGAACCCGTAAGTGTTTTTCTATGTTTTATTTTTTTTAAAAAAACCCATTGTTGTATATTTGCAACACATTGAAAATCCTTATATTTGTACCTTTCACAGAGCTGTTTTCTAAACAATGAAATACTGGTTATCTGACCTGTCTTGACATTCCACCACTTGCAGGGTTTTACAGTATAGACTTGACACCAAATGCACTTAACTCTAGAGTTACACAATGAGAGCAGTGCTTTTGCAAGCACTTAGGATATTTACCTGAAGTTTGTTTCTGGGATACCATACAATTGAGAAAGTTGCAATATTTCTCGTATATAGTGCTAGCTGACAGTATGGTACTTGCAGTATGATAGAATAAGCTTGCAGACGCTCCTCTGAGATCCTTGGAGGGAGAAGTTAAGAAGAGGAGAAAACTCTGGAATTGCAGAGATAATAAATCCCTGTACATAGTTGGAATGTGGCCCTGCCTTGTTGTGTACATGGTCACTTAGGAAAATAGATAAGGTTAAAACTTTTGGAAGTTAGAGGAGACTTGGTTGGCTCTCCAAAGCAACTCTCATTATGATCTGGCCTATTTACTTGAAAAGTGATATTGGAACCTCTTCATAGATATTTGGTGCACAGCCATATTGTGAGCAAAAGTATGATGACTTCCAAGTTGGACTATTACAGATCTTTGAACAAAAACATTTCATCTAGAGACTGGCAGAACCTGGAAAATGTTTCACCAGTTTGAAGGGTCCGTTTCTCAGAAACGGAAAGTTTATTATTATTATTATTATTATTATTTTTAAATCGTACAGATCATTGTTCAAACCAAGTTTCACAAAGCTGTTCACAATGCCATACCAACAGTTAAGACATAATATAATTTTGAAACTAAATGAAAACCAAAAAAAATCATTTCATTTTTTCAAAACAGCACAGAAACCTGCTGAAACAAGCAGCACCAGTTAGTAGTACCCAGCATGATATGTCCATATTAAATATTGAATTGGGGGAGGCGCAAAGTTCATTCCATATCCTGAGCTAGCATACTGGCAGATGCTCTGATTCTGGTATTCCCCTCCCCCCCCCAAAAGACTGAACTGTATTATTAAAAATCTAGCCAAAAGAATGAGAAGAGTTTGCAGTTCACTGGGAGCAGGGAGGTTGGTTTACTGTGCTTCCTCAGACCGGTTGTGTGGAGGATTGTGTCACAGTTGAGTGATGTTGATGTCACTAGTACTTTGTGTATCAGGAACTTTGAAACAAAGGCTGTACTGCTGAACATCAGTTAGGCAAGAGCAGCGCAGAATTTATCATAGAATCAGAGTTGGAAGGAACCGCTGAGGGTCATCTAGCCCAATCACCTGCAATGCAGGACTCCTTTCCACAGCTGTCCCGGGGGGGGGGGGCTGAACTGCCAACCTTCTGGTCAACAGCTGGATGCACTGACCTACTGCGCCGCAGAGATGTGCATCCCGTATTTTTAAAAGGTGCCTTTTGCCGCCCTGCAGCTACAACATTGCCACTTTACAGCAATATCCTCCAGATAAAACCTTAATACGATTTACTTTTGCCCTAGTCTTCAGAGCACTGCACTGATAAGTCCTGTTGTATTCTGTGGGGTCTGCAGTAGGAGACAGCCTTGAGGTGCACAGACAGGTCATCGAAAGCTTACTCCAGAGGGCTTATGGGAGATGAGTCCCTGATTTTCTTACACTTTCTTCTTCTGGGTCTCCTTAACAGGACATGTAGTAAATTCAGTAGGACTTACTTCTACATGCATATATTGCACTGAGCTTCCACAGAGTAATAAAGGAAAAATGTAAACATGATAGTCCTTTTTAAATTTAATATGAGGTTCTCTGCTCCTCCTTAGTGCTTCTCTCATTCGATTTCCTTTTTCTAATTCTAGTCTTCCTTTCCCCCAGTCATTTTTCTTATGGTTTCTTATGCCATTGTCCCAGCTTGTTAGCCGCATAGTTGAAACCAAGGACTAGAGTTGACTAGAGAGAATCTTGAGGTTCCCAGTTCTTGGAGAACTTAGCACTACGCTGCACAGATGAAAGGAAATAAAAAGTTGGGATCACCTGCCTGGGTATTATACTATGGTGCCGTGCTAAATTTTGTGTTAAATCTTCCTGCATTCTCTCCCTGCTTTCATATGTGTCAGATTCTCTTATCGGTTGTTCAATAGTAAGACCAAGCCATCTTGTCTTTAAGTCTCTTTATTTTGTGCAAAGCTATTTACAGTGCAGAGTTCAGTTTATCATGTCTGCTCAGTCACTAGCAGAATCCGGAAGTGCCTCCCTTCTGTTTTGGCGCCAACACCAAAGCCTCGGCATCCTGAATTGCCGCCTTCTCCTACGTGAGATAGGCGCCGGAACTGACGCCTCCCCCTCCGAGCGAGTCTGCTGGGTGGTGCCAGGTCTCTCAGCAACTCCCTGGACACCTGGCACTCCCTGGCTCCCAGCCACTAACTGCTCCTCCCCCGAAGAGGGGCTGCCAGATTCACTCGAAGATGAATCTGTCATCAACACAGGCTGTGGGTCCCTGTATGCACTCAGAGCTGGACTGGCAGGGGTGGGCAGATCCCTGACAATATGTTTCTGCAAAACTTGAGTTCTAAACTTCAGTTGCCCCCTCTGCTCTTTCCCAACAAAGTAATGACATCTTGAGTTTGGCTTACCACAGTTTCTTTTACATTGAAACACTGCAGAATTTGAAAAGGCTCCACGCACTGTATTCAGCTGTGGTTGCTGACACTTCCCAGCACAACATTTATTGATGCAGGATTCTGTTTCCATTGACCCATCATAGATTTGGGGAAGACTGGAAGGGGACACCCCTGAGATGATGCCAGAGCTGTGTCTCCTATGACACAAATACATAGGAGTTTAGGGAAGTTTTTAATATTTAATGCTGTATTGTTTTAATATTTGATTGGAAACCACCCAGAGTGGCTGGGGAAACTCGGCCAGATGGGCGGGGTAAAAATAATAAATTATTATTATTATTATTATTATTATTATTATTCAGAATGGTGTTGTTGACACGAAAATATCTGTCCCGTTTGAACGGCAAATTAATGGACTCTTTCTTTCACAATTCACAGGGCTATTGTGGCTTTAGTATACAACGTGCTGAAGGCATTTATGGAAATGAACAGCGCCATGTTTGACGAGCTGACGGCCACTTACAAGTCAGATCGCCAGCGGTAACTTTCTACAGCCTTTTTTATTTTATTTTGTCAGCTGTGCATAAAGCCTGCTGTTTTTTAGTTTTGGTTCTTTTTTTATTTAAACACTTTGCAGTAATTGCATAATTCCCACACATGATTGATTGCAATGCCTCATTCCCTCCCTCCCCGCATGCTCATTAGCCTGGCCCCTGCAAGACGTATAGATGGTTGTTTTTTCCTCCCCTTTATGAGATACAGTACCCATTGCGTAGCTTGTGAACTTGCATTCCTCACAGAACTTCTTTTGGCTCTATGTTCTTAAAGACTTAATTGTATCAAGAATTTCAGTAGTAAAAAATAAAACTAATTTCTTTTTTTTTATTAAAAAAAACCCCGAACTCAACAATTTGCCTTCACTTTGCTTTGAAGATGGTGTCCAGAATGCATACAGGAACTCTTTGCGAGTCAAGAAAGCTTTCAGCAATTAACTCTCATAACTCGCGTCTGACTTTTATTGGAATCTCTAAGCAAAGTGACCCCCTTCCCCCCCCCAGCCTTCCTTGCTTTCCTTGCTTTCCTTCTCCATAATATCTTGATACATTTAAGACTTTGACATTGCTGGATCTAGAAGAAGTGCCATCCATACGATCATTAGTTGCACCTTAGTTTAAAATGTTTCTCTGTCTTTCCCTTAATCACCCTTCTCCAATTATAGTGCATCATCTTTTGTCTGAAATTTCAGCTTATCCAAAGCAGCAGGTGAAACTAATGAGGAAACTTCGGGAACTCCGGGCAGTTTGCGACTTGGTGAAAGTCGTGCCTTTTGTGAGACTCGGGGTTCCCACAAGCAAAGCGAAGGGTACTGTATGTCATCAAGCCTTGTTAGGTTAGTATAGCCTCTCACACGTTCTTGGAGGCCCTAATGTTATTCAGTTCCATCACTAGGCTGACAGCTCTCTGCTTAACATTAAAAAGAAAAGAAAACTCAAAGAAATGTAAATAGAGGGGTACCAAGTACCCCTTAGCTTTTATAGACTTCATGCCTGTACGCACAGCAAGTCAGTTGCGCTTGATTTGTTAATGCTTTGTTTAAGCTAGGCTAGGCTTCTTACATAGTGCCCCAGGGCCACCAGGGTATCAGTGGGATGCTGCTGTCTGGATGTAGTGTGGACCTTTTTGCAAATGTTAACACAAGTTTCATCAAGAAACTGGTTAGACTCTTAACAATTATTAGTGAAGTATTGATTGTGTTTCTGGCCATTGGTATTGGTGTTTGGTCACCTCAAAAGGTCAAAGCTGAGGCTTCCATCTACGTGCAGGAAACACACTTTTAAAATCATGCCATCTTGGAGGCAAGGATCCAGAAAGCTATTTCATTCATCGAGAATCTCCGGCATGGTTTCCGACCTTTTTGTCTTTGAACAGCAGGCTCCCATGTCACACCATGATCAGCTTTGAACATTCACTCGGTCTCAAAAAATGGTTTTCCGTGTGGCATTGCGGGGTGTTTGAGAAACACAAGCCCACAGCCTCCCTGGCTACTAGCACAGAACTCAATGCAGTGTTATTTGGATTCCAGCAGTAAGAAAGACAAGGCATTGCTCAAGTAGAGGATACACTTTGCTAGGGAGTAAGCACTATTGTTTTCACTGGGGCCTCCTCCATAATGAATAATGGTAGGATAGTAGTCCAGGATTGTTCTAACTTACAGAATTTTGCCATTTTTAACTATGTACACTATGTATAGTTGATGATTGTGACATTATCTATTGCCTGCCGAGTCAATATATGGCATTTTAAAAAAGTTTAATAGCTATATTTTAATGTATTTTTAATCTTTTGCTAGAAGCCGCCCAGAGTGGCTGGGGAAACCCAGCCAGATGGGCTGGGGTATAAATAAAAATTATTATTATTTTATTTATTACAATAAACTTGAGTATAATTTATTAGCTCTCCGGCAACTTGAAAGTTATGCACATAATAAGTTTATGATCCTGAGAAATATAAAGGTTAAGTAGCAGTTTCTGTTTTGTGAAAGGTTGGACCTGGAATTTTGGTCACTTGTCTGGCTGCAATTCCAGTGGTTTCATTGGTGATTTCATTGGAAAGAAGCTTAGGACAGTTTTCTGTAAATAATGATGAAGATAAGTATGTATGGGGAAGGAGAGAACAAGAAATGGAATAATAATGTTTTTAAATTAAATAACTGATGCAGTCCGACAATTAAAAAGAGATTCAATGAGTTCACTAGAAAGAAAAATAAAACCACGCATCACGGATGACATACATTGCCAATGAAGCTCCACTGGCTTCCCATCTCCATAGTATTTGAAGGAACATATATTGGGCAATGTGGGTTTGTAATGGCTTCAAACACAGGAACACAATTCCTTATCCTCCAAAACGTCTGCAGTAGTGCATTCGGTATGTAATTGTTTTTATTCTACCTTTGTTTTGCTCTAGAAGGCAGGTTTTCATTAACTTGGATAAAGGAATCCCAGTAAGTGCAGGACAAGACCCAACCGGCAAATAGAGCAAGCGGTGTGATTCCGAAGTCTTGCCAGACTGGGTAGCATTGGATGTTGCAAGGCACCACCAGCTTGGGGTTGTTCCTGTGAATGCCTGGCACTATTCAGTTGCGGGGTTCTTGTGGGTGTGTGTGCAGCCTTAAGAGGTTTCAGAGAAAATGCAAAACGTTGGGACTCCCCAGTGCACATCGTATCTGTAGTGCCATTTTCTTTCTGTAGCTGTACTGATGTAAGAAACAAGGTGAAACGAGGCTCGCGAAAACCTGACTTTTCTCTAATGCTTCTCTCCCCACCCCCTTTTAATTTAACAGCGAGAAGAAAAAGGAGAAGGAACGTGAAGAACTATGGAAGAAACTGGAGGATTTGGAACTAAAGCGGGGTCTTAGACGGGATGGAATAATTCCAACTTAACAAAAAGCAGCAAAGCAGCATTTAAATAACCTGTGGAGTCACACATGTATGTAGTAGAAGATGGAGCAACAGTTTTCTGTATTGTGCAACTTTACAGTAGATTTCACATTTGTTTCATTATTACAACAGCACTGTATATATCTGTCTCTAAGTAAAGGAAAACAAACAAACAAACAAAAAAAAGAACTTCAATCCAAAGTTTGGACAACAGATGGACTTCTCAGAACTTTGCAAAAATAATCATTGTTTTAACCCTTCTTTAAACCAGTCTTCAAAAGATCTGTCGAAATTGCTATGTCCAAATTCCATTGTCAGGACCTCTTCCTTATTTATCATTAGCAGAGAGTGATACAACTTCAAATGTGAACAATCTTAAATTTAGCTTGTCTTTCTGCTAAGCTGTTAAATGTATTTATAGTAAAAGAGAGGAAAAAAAAGATTGTCATTTTCTTATGAGTTTGTGTAACATCTTTCTCCTCCGGATAACTATGCTGTAATTTGACTTTGATTCTTTTGTTTTTGTTTTTTTCCTTTTTTTGCACATCTTCATGAGTTGAATGTTTATACAGATCAGGGCCGTAAAAAAAAGAAGAAAAAAAAGAAATAGAGGTCCTTAAAATGCTAAAGAGTTTGTTCTGGTATACGCAACTTTTGAGTACCAGACCTGCTTTGGTGCTCCTTCAGTGTGAACATTACGAGTAACTATAATGTGGTTATAGACGGACTTGGGAGGCTCGCATTGGGATTTGTCAATGAATCAGTTGCTTGCGAATCCCAGCTCACCTCACCAATCCTTATCAAAGTGTGCAGTGGCAACAACGCAGACTTCAGTATCCGACCAGTATTAAGCTGTACACGGTTGATAAAATGGCCAGATTTGTCTTAGGAATACTGAGGATAAATTATTGCATTGCTATACATTTTCTTTAGGCTATTTGGAAATAATAAAAAAAGAGTACATCTACAAAAAAATTGATCGTGTATGGTCATCATGGAGTTAATATGGGGGTGGGGAGGGGTGGGGAGTTGAGCAGACAGGTTGGATTGTTTGAAGTTGTTGCCTTACCTTTCTAAATATTTATTAAACATTCCAGCCAAAAAAAGAAAAAAAAAATGATTCTGTGGTGGTTTTTGCAACTCTGTTTCTCATCACAGCGACATCTTTGTGTTTTGAGCTGGAATGGATTATGGATAACATACTTCAGCATTCTGAACTTGGGTGCTCATTTCCTAATTACTGTATTTGTTACCAAAAGTGGTTCTAAAAAATACTATTGGGGAGGGGGAAAAAAAGAGAATATTCCAATTCTGGCAAACCTAATGTCTTGAGTATTAATAATAAAATTTTAAATGATTTTATATCAAAGGTGCATTGTGACCAAATTGTTTAAGGTTAAAAACAAAGCAAAAAATAAATAAATAAATATATGGAAAAAAAGAGAGGGCTGTATTATAAATATACATTACTGGCTATCTGCTTTGTATTTAAAAGTGGAATCTCACATCTTTGGTAGATAAAATGCTGATAAGACTTGTGTACAGTATATATTTAGCTAATGCAGGTACATTATTATATACCGTAAGGTATGTGTTTTTCAGGATTTTTCTCCAGGATGCTTTTGAACTGTTATAGACAACATATGACAGCAATGATTGATAATCCTAAACCATTGATCCAGCAGTATTTACAGTATAAAGCTGAATTGGTGTTCATAAGTCTTTTGTGATAGTCGCAAACATGAATTTACAACCTGTTGCCATTGATAGAAGTACAGTATAAATACGAGCTTGTATATTTTTCTTCCTGCCATTTAAATATTTGGTAGAATTGGGGGTTTCTTGTTTCCAGGCCAAAAAAATAAATAAAATGAGAGAGCAGGGAGATTCCCCTCTCTGTCAGACGGACTACTGTTTCGGGGTTATCAGGTCACAGTTTGTACATGTGAGTCTTTGCACATGGATATTGTAAACTCAAGAGCTTTGTAAAAACTTGACACTGCTAATTCATGGTGGGGGGAGGGCGGGTGGAAACCAGAAGTAAACTAGTCATATGCAACACCAAACACAACATGGTTTAATGGGATTAAGCTAAGCCTCTTTTAAGAACATTGACTGGGACTCAATGTATACATACATGGCAGATGCTGCCATAGGTGAAACGTTCTATTTTAAAAAAAGTGCTGGAGCAAAAGGTGCAAGCTGAAATACTGAAGATGAAATAAATTTATAACAAATGATATCCCTTAGACCTCCTTGATTTTGACCAGTCTTTTGTTTCTGCTACAGATTTTGAAGTTAACCCATGCCTAAAATAGGAGAACATTTTACACACCTGACTAAAACATTTAACAGTAGTGAAAAGCATATTAAAGCAGCAGTGTAAATGTTAGATGTTATGATGATGGTGTTAAAACACACACATGCGTAATTAGGAAAAAGTGCTGTATCTTTGAAGGAAGGTCAGTTGATTGCTTGGGTCAGGGTAGGTGCTGTGGATATAATTCCTGTTCTGTTAACACTGCCTTACCTCTAGTTTGAAGAGATGGGGAGGGATTTGAAGTTCGCGGGTCATTTCCCATTTCCCCAAAGGAGCAACATGCTGGCCACATGACTCCCGGATATTTGCAGTCATCTTGCAACGGGGGGACACATTCCAGACCGTTTGTCCCATAGTCACCTAGGTGCTGAACACTCTTCATGAGCCCAGGGCCTGTTTCTTAGAAGGTATGGAAATTCAGCCTGAGAGCCAGCCTTCCTCATGCCTTTCTTTGAGCAAAGAAATAAATACAACAAAGAGACTAGAACGCAGCTCCCAGGGTCAACAAATGATCTTCCTGGACTGTATGTAAGTAAAAAGAGAGCCAGGCGGGAGATAGCTGGGGGCAGACTGAGGCAGTTGAAGCAGGGGCTCATCTAGGGCCGGCGCGCCCATGAGGCAAGGTGAGGGGACTGCCTCAGGCGGCAGCATCCCCAGAGAAGCAGATCCCATTGCCAGTTTTCCTTCCTCCTCTGCTCCTAATGTAGACCTGTGGTGGGGAGTGGGACGTCATTTTGTGGTTCCGCCTCAGGTGCAAAAACGTATTGGGCTAGCCCTGGCCCAGCCCGCCTTAATGAAGCAGCCTACACTGGGAAAACAAAACACTTCATGCACAGATATTTTAGGTAAAGGGACCCCTGACCATTAGGTCTAGTTGCGGACGACTCTGGGGTTGCGGCGCTCATCTTGCATTATTGGCCGAGGGAGCCGGCATACAGCTTCCAGGTCATGTGGCCAGCATGACTAAGCCGCTTCTGGCGGAACCAGAGCAGCGCACGGAAACGCCATTTACCTTCCTGCCGGAGCGGTACCTATTTATCTACTTGCACTTTGACGTGCTTTCGAACTGCTAGGTGGGCAGGGGCAGGGACCGAGCAACGGGAGCTCACCCTGTCGTGGGGTTTCGAACAGCCGACCTTCTGATCGGCAAGCCCTAGGCTCTGTGGTTTAACCCACAGCGCCAGCCGCGTCCCATATTTTATCTGCCTTTTAAAACACATGAAATGCTTGAGAGGGCGCCGAGGCACCAGGAAATGCAGCATTGTGTCTGTGCACTGACCTTAAATTATGTTTAGAGCCGCAGGATCTCTTACTATTATGGGGGAACCACAGTCATGCACTTTAAAAGCCTTTTGTATGTGGTTAAAAAAAAGCGCCCACTTTTTTTAAGTGGGGCATGGAAATCAAGTCGATAGCAGTGATTCCCCAGTCCAAGGGTAGCCTGTGTTCTGCTGCAGTTGGACTTCGTCTCCCATCAGCCTCAGCCAGGAAGGCCCAAGGGCCAGGGATGATGGCAGCTGTATTCTGGTAACCTCTGGAGGGCTGCACTTTGGCTATGCCTGCAGGCATGGGGAACCTGTGGTCATCCAGGTATGGCTGAACTACAACTCCCATCTTCCCTAGCAGTTGGCCATGCATGCTGGGGCTGATGGGAGATTTGATTTTTTTAAAAAAACATTTCTATGTCACTTCTCATTCAGATGAGTCGTAAAGCTGCTTACAAATGGCAAATACAGTGGTACCTCGGGTTACAAACATCTTGGGTTACAAACACTTCGGGTTACAGACTCCGCTAACCCGGAAGTAGTACCTCGGGTTAAGAACTTTACCTCAGGATGAGAACAGAAATTGCACGGCGACAGCAGGAGGCCCCATTAGTTAAAGTGGTACCTCAGGTTAAGAACGGATCTCCGGAACGAATTAAGTTCGTAGCCAGAGGTACCACTGTAATAACATAATAGAACAAATACAGCACAAATCGTACAGAGCAATTAACAAGTCATAAGTTTAAACGACTACAATCTATAAAATGCCACCTGTGCAACAACTAAAACAACAACAACAAGCCTAACGGCACAATTGCAACGAAAGTCATATGATAGGATTCACAAAGTACAGCATTCTCAATCTATAAAACCACAATGTTAACAAAATAGCAACCAAAAAAATAACCCCAAGACTCATAATCTTTCGATCGATTGAGCCCAGCCACCTCATGATTGTAGACAAAGTCTCTCTCCTTTCACAGTTCTTCCTCTGGAAATGGCTCCCTTATGAAGGATTACCCCTCATGTGGGTTTTTGGATCATGCTTTGCTGCTGCTGCTTTTTTTAAAAAAAAACTTACATAGATATAGGATGAGGTTGCATTTTATGATTTAGCCAGGAGAGGGCAGCAGAAGCTCAGTTTCTCTGTAGGAATGCTGTCACCCATTATATATATAGAGAGAGAGAGAGAGAGAGAGAGAGAGAGAGAGAGAGAGAGAGAGAGAGAATATGAAAAAGCATGCAAGCTCTGCTGGTGGGTAGGGAGAAGCCTTTGCATTCTGAGGCTTCAGGTTACAGACTCTGCTAACCCAGAAATAGTACCTCGGGTTAAGAACTTTGCTTCAGGATGAGAACAGAAATCGCGCAGCGGCAGCGGGAGGCCCCATTAGCTAAAGTGGTACCTCAGGTTAAGAACAGTTTCAGGTTAAGAACGGACCTCCAGGGCGAATTAAGTTCTTAACCCGAGGTACCACTGTAGTAGTTTTTCAGCTGGGAGACGGAACTGCTTCCCTGTGTTCTTGTGTGTCTTATATTTTCCTATCTCTATGCTGTAGTTACAGAGGGGATCCTGTTTTGATGCCTCGCAGCCGTTTGTTAACTGATTCCGCCTTTGCTGCAGGGATAAGAATCCTTGGTCACACCCATGCTATGCATTCAAAGCATATTTATTTTTGGCATTTGTCTCGGGAGACAATGGAGTGTGCGTCCGGGGGTGAAGCCAAATTGCTCCATTAGGAGCACCTCACCCGGGACATAAACCTGGGCAGTGTGTATCGAGTTCCTGGGCTGCATAGACGACAAGACTCCCTTCTCGGCCTACCTAACAGTCATTGGCTCTCTCATTCCAAGAATTCTGGGAACTGTAGTTCAAAAAGGTTTTCCTAACAACTCCCAGTACAAGCTGCATACCTTTAGGGGAAGCCATAGCGTAAAAGGGCCTTAAATGAATGGTTTGGATGCTCCCCTAGTTTTAGAAACTGCTTAGAAGCCATTTTGGCACCTAGGTAAAGGTAAAGGGACCCCTGACCATTAGGTCCAGTCGCGGACGATTCTGGGGTTGCGGCGCTCATCTCGCATTATTGGCCGAGGGAGCCGGCGTACAGCTTCCAGGTCATGTGGCCAGCATGACTAAGCCGCTTCTGGCGAACCAGAGCAGCTCACGGAAATGGCGTTTACTTTCCCGCCAAAGCGGTACCTATTTATCTACTTGCACTTCATGCTTTTGAACTGCTAGGTTGGCAGGAGCAGGGACTGAGCAACGGGAGCTCACCCCGTCACTGGGATTCGAACCGCCAACCTTGTGATCGGCAAGCCCTAGGCTCTGTGTTTTAGACCACAGCGCCACCCGAGTCCCTCTTTTTGGCACCTAAGCAGCATATAAATTAACAACAAGAAGAAAATTATTTCAGGAATGGAGAATCTATGGATCTCCAGATATTGTTGGACATGCCGTCAGAGGTTGTCCGGAGTTATCATCCAAAAACATGGGGAGGGCCGCAGGTTTACCATCCTTTGCCGAAGAGGACAATTCTTTGGGAAACTTTCATCCTGACTTCTGACAATTACCCTTCCTGGCTTGCTTCAGTGAGAAGGAAACGTGGAATCCAGACAGCTCTAATTAGTTCACACAGATTATCTCACAGACACAAAGACGATATTATGACATCCTTTGCACACGTCTGTCATTAGACAATAATTGATTTGCACATGGCCTGTGATTTCAGAGTAGATTCCAAGGGCCGATGATCACTGAATTAACGGCTCTCCCTGGCGTGACAAAGGAAACACTGTTTTCTTTCTGAAATCCAGTCAACGCAGGTCGCTTGCTCCTCCTTTAAAAATAATGCACCATTAAACAGCACTCAGCTTTGTCAGGGCCCATCCGGATCTCATTGGTGTTCTGAAAACCCGCACAGAACCAAGCAAGTTCAGGAATGGCCCCCAACCCCCCAGCAGTCAGGGTGACAGAAAACCTTTTGCCTCGCCAACTCGGCATGAGGGGAGGCATTCTGCAGAGGCCAGGGAGACCGGCGACAAATGTGGATATCAGAAATGGAGTGATGCCCTTTGTGGGGTGCCGTCTGAGGCAGCCACTTCACCCAGCCTCATGGGTGGGCCAGCTCTGCAAATAATAATAATAATTTATTATTTGTACCCTGCCCATCTGGCTGAGTTTCCCCAGCCACTCTGGCCTGCTCCCAAATGAATGTTAAAACAATACAGCTTTAAATATTAAAAACTTCCCTAAACAGGGCTGCCTTCAGATGTCTCTTAAAAATAGGATAGCTGCTTATTTCTTTGACATCTGGTGGGAGGGCATTCCACAGGGTGGGTGCCACTACCGAGAAGGCCCTCTGCCTGGTTCCCTGTAACCTCACCTCTCGCAGTGAGGGAACCACCAGAAGGCCCTCGGCGCTGGATCTCAGTGTCCGGGCTGAACGATGGGGGTGGAGACGCTCCTTCAGGTATACAGGACCGAGGCCGTTTAGGGCTTTAAAGGTCAACACCAACACTTTGAATTGTGCTCGGAAACGTATTTCTCCTGTCTAAGGATAGGGCTGGCACCAATGGTGGAGCCTTAGATCAGGGGTCAGCAACCTTTTTCAGCCGTCGGCCGGTCCACTGTCCCTCAGTCCATGTGGTGGGCCGGACTATATTTTGAAAAATATATATGAATGAATTCCTATGCCCCACAAATAACCCAGAGATGCATTTTAAATAAAAGGACACATTCTACTCATGTAAAAACACGCTGATTCCCGGACCATCCATGGGCCGGATTGAGAAGGCGATTGGGCCGCATCCGGCCCATGGGCCTTAAGTTGCCTACTCCTGCCTTAGATGAGTTGCCTCAATCCCAGACACGAAATAAACTCTTTGGGTAGTTTCAGGCTTGGCTAAAAGGAACTATCCCTTCACAGTAGGGTGAGGAATGGAGGGCAGGGGTGGAAATACGACTTTAAAAATAAACACAATCTTTTCTTTTTTTAAAATGAAAGTATCCCCCCCTCCAGGTTCACCCACACCCTTGCCTAAGTTTTCCGACCATGATGCAACCGACTGGATTTCTTGCCCTAGTAACGAATTCAGAGCCGACTAAAAGGGAGAGCACGGATCCCTCTCAATGGCTTAGTTGCGAACTTCTGTTTTCCCTGGCAATTAAGCCAAACAGATACCTTTTGCCACCTGTTCACAATGGCAGCTGGAATGCTGTTCCATTAAGCTTAGCGGACGCAGTCTGCACAGGTCACAACCAAGTGCGTCAAAATGAGCGGCTGTCTCATGAGTCTTTTTCCTGTCGAGACAAACTGGATGTTAGAATTGTAGAACTGGAAGGGAACTCGGTGGTCAACCAGTCCAGCCCCCCTGCAATGCAGGAATTATCAGCTAAATAATGCCCATCCAATCTCTCTTTAAAAACCTCCAAGGAAGGAGAGTCCACCCCCTTCCGGGGGAGCCCGTTCTGCTGTTGAGCAGCTCTTAACATTCAGAAAGTTATTCCAAATGTTTAGAATCATAGAATCATAGAATCATAGAGTTGGAAGAGACCACAAGGGCCATCCATTCCAACCCCCTGCCAAGCAGGAAACACCATCAAAGCATTCCTGACTGGTGGCTGTCAAGCCTCTGCTTAAAGACCTCCAAAGAAGGAGACTCCACCACACTCCTTGGCAGCAAATTCCACTGTTGAACAGCTCTTACTGTCAGGAAGTTCTTCCTAATGTTTAGGTGGAATCTTCTTTCTTGTAGTTTGAATCCATTGCTCCGTGTCCGCTTCTCTGGAGCAGCAGAAAACAACTTTTCTCCTTCCTCCATATGACATCCTTTTATATATTTGAACATGGTTATCATATCACCCCTTAACCTTCTCTTCTCCAGGCTAAACATACCCAGCTCCCTCAGCCGTTCCTCTTAAGGCATCGTTTCCAGGCCTTTGACCATTTTGGTTGCCCTCCTCTGGACACGTTCCAGCTTGTCAGTATCCTTCTTGAACTGTGGTGCCCAGAACTGGACACAGTATTCCAGGTGAGGTCTGACCAGAGCGGAATACAGTTTAGTCGGAATCTGCCTTCTTGTAATTTGAATCCAGGGGTTGGATCCTACCCTCTGGAGCAGCAGAAAACAAGTTTACATGCCACAATCTTCTATGTGACAGCCCTTCAGAAATTTGGCGGTGCCTATCAGATCACCTCTCAGTCTCCTCTTATCCAGGCTAAACACCCCCAAGTCACTCAACCGTTCTCCGTGAGACTTGATTTCCAGACCCATGATCATCTTGGTTGCCCTTCTCTGTGCACCTTCCAGTTTGTCACTATATTTCTTCTTTTAGGTAGATGATACATCTTTTTAAGATATCTGGGAGGATTGAGCTAGAAGACGTTGAGGTCCCTTCCATCTCTAAGGCCACATCCATACATTTAAAAGGCATTTAAAGCACATAACTTCCCCCTAAAAATCCTGGGAACCTTAGTTTGCCAAGGGTGCTGGAAATTCTAGCTTTACGCTGGGTAAACCACTGTTCCCAGGAATCTTTTTTGGGGGAAGCTATGTGCTTTAAATGGGACGCGGGTGGCGCTGTGGTCTAAACCACAGAGCCTAGGGCTTGCCGATCAGAAGGTCGGTGGTTCGAATCCCCGTGACGGGGTGAGCTCCCGTTACTCGGTTCCTGCTCCTGCCAACCTAACAGTTTGAAAGCACATCAAAGTGCAAGTAGATAAATAGGTACCGCTCTGGCGGGAAGGTAAACGGCGTTTCTGTGCGCTGCTCTGGTTCGCCAGAAGTGGCTTAGTCATGCTGGCCACATGGAAGCTGTACGGCTCTCACCCCGTCGCAGGAATTCAAACCGCCGACCTTCTGATCAGCAAGCCCTAGACTCTGTGGTTTAATCCACAGCGCCACCTGAGTCCCTCCCATAGGCTTTGCCTGCCATCAAAAAGATGCCAGGCACCAGAAGGTTTAGCCATGCTGGCAATATTTTAAGATGTCAGAAAGGAGACAGCCTATAATGCTGCAGTATCACTATTGTTCCAGGCCTTGACCTCCTCTGACCCTGCCCTTCCTTTAATTGCCCTTAGCAAATCCTTTCCAACTCAATGGCCCTGGAAAATCCATCTCTCCCGCTTTAGTCTTTTGGGGGCATGTTTTTTTCCAGAAGGAGCTTCTCCGCGTGACGAAGTTTGATGCCAATGAAAATAAGTTGGAAACGTTGCTTTTGAGAATAGCATCGCATTTACTGGAAACACAAGCAGGAACTACTTGACTCAGTTCTGATTAATTAACTGAAAGGGGAAAGTCAGATCAATTTCACAATGGCCTCGGTTGTGAACTCTCTTGAGTTCCGTTGGAATTGAACACAGATCAAGAGCTGATAAGAGCAAAAATTACTTTATTTTGGCAGAAATCAAGAGTTTGCACTCAAAAAAGGAGCAGAGATTAATTTGGGTAAAGCTATCATTGACAGAAGAAGAAGAAGAAGAAGAAGAAGAAGAAGGAGAAAGGAAGGAAGGAAGGAAGGAAGGAAGGAAGACATTCTATCGTTCATCACAAAACGACTCTCCCCTTTTCCATCTGGGCAGGATATGGGTGGCGCATTTACCTTTTTACCCCACTCCTCAGCCGAAAAGTCTCTCAAACCAGCTTATGTGCAATCAGTTTAAACAAGACAGTCCTTGCCTACAGGCAGACAACCCTAAAAAATAAATACGCAACATAAAAGGTAACAGGACTATGGAGGGAAGAGGAAAGCAGTAGACCCCGTCATCAATTTTTTAAAGTTAAATAGTACTTTATATCATGGCCAGGTGGGGCAGGGAGCAGTTCAGTGACAGGAGAGCCTAATTGAGCTGTTCTTTCAGCAGGGAGCAGGGTTCATAAAATCCATTTTATGAATTGGGCATCCTTGCCTTGGAATTCTTATGCTGCTTGTGATTGGTTGGAGATGAGTTGCAGCTCAGAGGTAGGGGGGATGCTTTGCACGCAGAGGGTCATGGGTTCGATTCCTGATGCCTGCAGGCAGGGCTGGAAAAGACCCCCTGTCTGAAACCCTGGAAACTTCAGAGATGGAAGCCACCCCAACATCTCCTGGTCCAATCCTCCCAGACATGTTTTAAAAATGTAACCATCTATTTAAAAGAAGATGGATACTGAGATGCTGGAAGGTGTGCAGAGGAGGGCAACCAAGACGCTCAAGGGTCTGGAAACCAAGTCTTAGGAGGAACGGTTGACGGATCTGGGTATGTTTAGCCCGGAAAGGAGGAGACTGAGAGGAGATACAATAGCCCTCTTCAAATATATCAAGGGCTGTCCCATGGAAGAGGGAACAAGCTTGTTTTCTCCTGCTCTGGAAGGTAGGCTCTGGAAGGTAGGCTTCAAGTTACAAGAAAGGAGATTCCGACTAAACACCAGGAAAAACTTTCTGAAGGTAAGAGCTGCTTAACAGTGGAACAGACCACCTTAGAAGGTAATGGGCTCTCCTTCATTGCAGGCTTTAAAAGAGAGGTTGGATGGCCATCTTGTCAGGCATGTCCAAAGTCTGTTTCGGGGGCCTAATCCAGCCCGCCGGTTGGTTGAATCTGAAGAATAACTCTCAGTTATTCAACGCAGCAGCTGAGGTTTAATGTAGATTACACTTAAACCCACAGCTATTTATCAGCTGCGTCACAAGGTGTCCACACGCTTCCCGTGCGTGTTTCTGCTTCTTTTCTTTTTTTCCAAATAATATTTATTGTTTTATACACATAAAGACAAATAAAACCACACTCATAGACAAACAAAACAAAACAAAAATAACAATACTACACCTACCAATTCAATGAATTCCTTTTCCTAATTCCCTTAACATTTTTGGTTTGACTTCCTCCTGTCAGTCCCTCTATGTTTCATTTACATTTCTGTTATCTCATTTGGCTATTTCATTGTACATTTTCTTATGCTTCAATATTCTAATTTTCCTTACTTCTCTTACTTCCATCTTAATCTATTTTTACATCTTGACTTATCATTGTTCCTACTATTCTTATATTTATTACACTTAATTCAGCTTCATACTTCATCTTATTCCATTTACACTTCTAACTTCATATCCATCCTAAACACCCTATAAATTCTTATCTTTAATCACTTAATATTTTCTATTCTAACTTTAATCTGTAAACTACTATAACTTCGACATTATTTAAATTTTATAATATTTTCTAAGATAGTCTTTGAATTTTTTCCAATCTTCTTCCACTGCATCCTCCCTCTGGTCGCGGAGTCTCCCGGTCAATTCAGCGAGCTCCATATAGTCCATCACTTTCATCTGCCATTCTTCCAAAGTCGGTAAGTCCTTTGTCTTCCAATATTTTGCGATCAGTATTCTTGCTGCTGTTGTGGCATACATAAAAAAGGTGTGGTCTTCCTTCGGTATCTCCTGGTTGACCATTCCAAGCAAGAAGGCCTCTGGTTTCTTCACAAATGTGTTCTTAAACACTCTTTTCAACTCATTATATATCATTTCCCAGAATGCCTTCAACCTTGGACAGGTCCACCACATGTGATAAAATGTTCCTTCCGTACTTCCACACTTCCAGCATTTATTGTCCTGCAAATGATAGATTTTAGCTAGCTTAACTGGGGTCAAGTACCATCTAAATATCATCTTCATAATGTTTTCTCTTAACATGTTACAAGCGGTAAACTTTATTCCTGTCCTCCAAAGTGTTTCTGCTTCTTAAACCTTTACCTTTCACCTTAAAAGCAGAGAATTCCACAGCGGAATAAGTTCTTAGAGAAAGTCACCTCTGAGGTTAGTCCTGACAATAAACCACAGCAACTCCAGCTTCATTAAGAAGATTTATTGTATAAGGGCTCCAAGCCAGGAGACGTTACCCCCATCCTGGCTGATCACCGGAAACGGACTGAACAGCAGTCCGATACACAAGTATCACATTACAAAGAATACAAACATCACATAACAGAGACTTCCGTAGATAGATAGCCCCAGAATGTGTGATGTCATCCTGTGGCTGCAGGGCGACAGACTGAGCTTGTTAAACTCAAAACCTCACAGAATCCGGCCCCTGTGGCAGTTTATTTCCTGGGGTAAAATCCTAAAAAAACCTTGACAACTTCAACCTTAAAAAAAGCTCAACAATTTATACCTCCCCAAAAGCTCAACAGCTTCAATCCTAAATAAAGTTCAATAACTATGGTTGGCCCTTTGGCCGGCCCTCACTGCACTTCACTTCATCAAATCTGGCCCTCCTTGAAAAAACTTTGGACACCACTGCATCTGTGGTCATCTTTAGCTGTGATTCCTGCATTGCAGGAAGTTGGGCTAGTCATCAGCCTTTGTGGTTACTTCCAACTCTACAATTCGGAGGGTAGATCAAAGACTTTTTATGTACGCCACAGCTGCAGCCAGAACTTCGTTGGCCCAAAAATGGAAATTACAAGATCTACCTACCATTGTGGAGTGGCAGGCGAAGATGTTGGAATATGCGGAGATGGCCAAGCTGACCTGCAGAATTCGAGACCAGGACGATTCTAAAATTCCATAGAGACTGGAGTACATTTTTGGTTTATTTAAATGACAACTGTAAAAATTTAAAGACTCTAGCAGGATTGGAATAAATCCTACAACAAGGACTTTAGTTAAAGAATCAAGTGCGCGAGTAGATTGAAATGAAGTACCTGCTGGAGGGAGGGAGGGAAGTCAAGACTCGGCAGAGTTAAGGTATATATTGTTGGTTTTTTATTTGGTTGGAATATGTTAAAAGATGAAAATAATAAACATTTACAACTCTACAATTCAGTGATTCTGTAAGTCCAAGTATGCATCTTCTCCCCACTCCCTTTGGTCAAAACTATTGTTGTAGCTCTATGCCAGGCATGTCCAACAGGTAGATCGTGATCTACCGGTAGATCACTGGACGTCTGCGGTAGATCACTGGCTCCCTCCAAAGAAGCTGAACAACTGTGGCTCCCCTAAAAAAAGCTCAGCATTTTACCTCCTCCCTAAAAAAACTCAAGAACTTTGCCCTGAACCCCCCCCATGGGCCTTCCTCCTTCCTAAAAAAAGCTCAACAACTTTGACCTGAACCCACAAAAAGGGGGTAGATCACTGCCAGTTTTTAACTCTGTGAGTAGATCGCAGTCTCTTGGGAGTTGGCCACCCCTGCTCTATGCCATTTTAGGCAGATTTAAGCACTTAAAACCCATTGGATGAAACTGCTGAGATTCCTTTGAACAGGTGAACAGCATTAATTTCACAGATGTTGAATTGGTTTCACTCCCAACTATAACTTGTGTTTTGTTCACGAGCACATTCTTCGCATGCATTTTAGGCTAAGGGAAACACTCTGACTTCTTGCAACTGTCTCTCCTCTTGGAGTAGGCAGGCAGGCAGGCAGGCAGGCAGGCAGCTCTCCATCCCTCCCCAAAAGCTTTTTCGATTGCCTTGGTGATAAATAAAGTTTGCAATCTTGGAAACATTTTTTTAATTTTTAATTTTTTTAAAGGATGTAGTAGCATGTCAGAATGAGGTTTTCTTTTCCAGCCTGCTGGTCAGGAACAATAGGAAAAGCAAACCAGCCAACGATGACATAAGATATAAAGTCTCTATGGTTGTAAAGCTTCAAATTCAATCTCTGAGCCAGAGGGAAGGGATTATGGGATTCAGGCCGTTTCATTGTCATACGAACCTTTCCACCAGAAATAGAAAGCAAGGTGGAATATAGGAGTTTCTCAAAGAAAGTAAGATGGGTGTGTGCTTCTCTGTATGTAAAAGATGAGATGGTCCCGATCCATAGAAATGGCAGTAAATTCCCAGATGATTGGCATGGATCACTCCTGATTTATGCAGAAGTAGATTCATATGAGGAACGGCTTAGGGAGCTGGGTATGTTTAGCCTGGAGAAGATAAGGTTAAGGGGTGATATGATAGCCATGTTCAAATATATAAAAGGATGTCATATAGAGGAGGGAGAAAGGTTGTTTTCTGCTGCTCCAGAGAAGCGGACACGGAGCAATGGATTCAAACTACAAGAAAGAAGATTCCACCTAAACATTAGAAAGAACTTCCTGACAGTAAGAGCTGTTTGACAGTGGAATTTGCTGCCAAGGAGTGTGGTGGAGTCTCCTTCTTTGGAGGTCTTTAAGCAGAGGCTTGACAGCCACCTGTCAGGAATGCTTTGATGGTGTTTCCTGCTTGGCAGGGGGTTGGACTGGATGGCCCTTGTGGTCTCTTCCAACTCTACGGTTCTATGATTCTATGATTCTATATGTGGCGCAATGACCAAAGTTGCCCTGGCCCTCGCTGCTGGATGAGGAACTCAAACTTGGGTCTCTGCTTTCATGCATAAATCTGAGTGATACCTGGGCAAGGCTAGGGTTAAGGTCCCCAATGAGGGTGGGCATCCTCAACCCAATCAGACTGAACATAATTTAAGAACTAGTTTAATAGCACTAGTGTCAGTGAAGGATCCATGAGAATTTGCGGGTGGGAACGAGACTTTGAAAACAGAACGCCACGTATAACAACAACAACAACAACAACAACAACAACAACAACAACAACAATTTATTATTTATACTCCGCCCATCTGGCTGGGTTTCTCTAGCCACTCTGAGCGGCGCCCAACAGAATATTAAAAATAGAATCAAACATTAAAAACTTTTCTAAACAGGGCTGCCTTCAGATGTCTTCTAAAAGTCAGATAGTTGTTTATTTCCTTGACATCTGACGGGAGGGCGTTCCACAGGGTGGGCGCCACTACCAAGAAGGCCCTCTGCCTGGTTCCCTGGAATCTCACTTATCGCGGGGGGGGGGGGGAACCGCCAGAAGGCCTTCGGAGCTGGACCTCAGTGTCCGGGCTGAATGATGGGGGTGGAGACGCTCCTTCAGGTATACTGGACCGAAGCCATTTAGGGCTTTAAAGGTCAGCACCAACACTTTGAATTGTGCTCAGAAACGTACTGGGAGCCAATGTCGGACTTTCAGGACTGGTGTTATATGGTCTCGGCAGCCACTCCCAGGTGTCTTTCAGGTCACCTTGTATTGCTTTCCTGTTAAGTCAATTCACACATTCAACCGAGTGTCCTTAAAGGTTTTGATGCAGACAGGTCAAGGTTAAACAGGTCAATGCAGAGGATGTGGTTGAAGGCAGGTTGGGGAGTGGGTAGACTCCCGAGAAGGCAGATGATGATCAAAAGGATGAGAGGCATGGGATGGGCTGCTGACAGAAGGCTGAGTCTGTAGATTTCAACTTCTCCACCCCCCCTCCAATTTTTAAATCCACTCCTCCACATAAGTTTGCAAATTTTAAAGTAAGTCCTAATTAAAATTCACCGGCATTTTATTGCAAATTTCACCCAATACTTATATTTTTAGGCATACAGTTTGGCTGAATAGATACAAATTTTTGCAAAGCACAGTTTCCCTGACACCGATACTTTCCCTAATATAGTGCATTTCGTATGTTATTTTCACAAAATATATGCTTTTCTAGGAACGCTTTACCCTAGCACGCTTCTTTACACATTCCCTGGCTGGAGAACTGCATTGCAAAATCCAGAGAAGCAAGAATTTCAATGTATGCCTGTGTTTCCGGTACCATCTTGTTCCGGAAAGTTCAAATCCAGTAAACTCACCTTTACTGAATTGAAGTTATCCCCCATCTCGAACTGAGGAGTGTGAGTGGGCGTCAGGTGTCAGGTTTTCAGACAAGGCAGAGCAGAACAAGGCCGGGACTGCCAATCTGTGGGGCTACTTGGTCAGAATGAAAAAACAACCCTGGAGCAACATGCAGAGCCAGGAACAACCACATTGGTTCTTCAGTTCATCTGGTTGAGAAGAAGAAGAAGAAGAAGAAGAAGAAGAAGAAGAAGAAGAAGAAGAGGAGTTTGGATTTGATATCCCACTTTATCACTACCCTAAGGAGTCCGCTGTGGGTTAAACCACAGAGCCCAGGGCTTGCCGATCAGAAGGTCAGCGGTTCGAATTCCCGCAATGAGGTGAGCTCCCATTGCTCGGTCCCTGCTCCTGCCCACCTAGCAGTTCGAAAGCACGTCAAAGTGCAAGTAGATAAATAGGAACCGCTCTGGCGGGAAGGTAAACGGCGTTTCCGTGCGCTGCTCTGGTTCGCCAGAAGCGGCTTGGCCACATGACCTGGAAGCTGTATGCTGGCTCCCTTGGCCAATAATGCAAGATGAGCGCGCAACCCCAGAGTCGGTCACGATGGACCTAATGGTCAGGGGTCCCTTTACCTTTACCTTTAAGGAGTCTCAAAGCAGCTAACATTCTCCTTTTCCCTTCCTCCCCCACAACAAACACTCTGTGAGGTGATTGGGGCTGAGAGACTTCAGAGAAGTGTGACTAGCCCAAGGTCACCCAGCAGCTGCATGTGGAGGAGCGGAGACGCGAACCCCGTTCACCAGATTACAAGTCCACCGCTCTTAACCACACTGGCTGCAATACAGTCGTACCTCGGAAGTTGAACAGAATCTCTTTCCCTTCTGGTGTGGTGTTCTGTACATACCCTGTTTCTCCTAAAATAAGACGTAGCCATAAAATAAGCCGTAGCAGGATTTCTACACATTTGTGAAATATAAGCCATACCCCGAAAATAAGCCATACCCCGAAAATAAGACATAGTGACGCGGCGCCTCTCCCTTAAGACGTCCTGGATAGGTGTGGCTATGCAGTGTACTGACGCAGAGTGGTTAAAATAAGACATCCCTCGAAAATAAGCCAAACTGTGTTTTTTTGAAAGGATAAAAATATAAGACAGGTAGTATGCTTAGTGTTAAGTTTTAGACTTATTATAAGTTATTGTAAGTTTAAGTTAAGTCTGCTGCAACTGGATTTCTTATGGACTGGGCCAATCCTGATTGTATTGGATTTGTGACCATTATGCTCATTTGCCTTCAGCAGCAGTAAAGCTCTGCTGGATGAAATATTAATTGCCTCTGGTCTATTTTTGGGGAATCCTGCAACGTGTTTAAGTTTTTACTCTGCTAACTATACGTTGGAATCTGCTCTGGATCAATATTGAGTAGAATTCCATGACAAACCACTGGACTAGTTAAACAATTTCAGATGGTCTCTTTACCATCCTGGTCTTGAATGGGGTAACTGTGCCCCTGAAGGACCAGGTGCGCAGCCTGGGAGTCATTTTGGACTCACAGCTGTCCATGGAAGCGCAGGTTAATTCTGTGTCCAGGGCGGCTGTCTACCAGCTCCATCTGGTACGCAGGCTGAGACCCTACCTGCCCGCAGACTGTCTCACCAGAGTGGTGCATGCTCTAGTTCTCTCCCGCTTGGACTACTGCAATGCGCTCTACGTGGGGCTACCTTTGAAGGTGACCCAGAAACTGCAATTAATCCAGAATGCGGCAGCTAGACTGGTGACTGGGAGTGGCCACCGGGGCCACATAACACCGGTCCTGAGAGATCTACATTGACTCCCAGTACGTTTCCGAGCACAATTCAAAGTGTTGGTGCTGACCTTTAAAGCCCTAAACGGCCTCGGTCCTGTATACCTGAAGGAGCGTCTCCACCCCCACCGTTCAGCCCGGACACTGAGATCCAGCGCCGAGGGCCTTCTGGCGGTTCCCTCACTGCGAGAAGCAAAGCTACAGGGAACCAGGCAGAGGGCCTTCTCGGTAGTGGCGCCCGCCCTGTGGAACGCCCTCCCATCAGAGGTTAAAGGGATCAACAATTACATGACATTTAGAAAACACCTGAAGGCAGCCCTGTTCAGGGAAGTTTTTAATCTGTGATGTGTTAATGTATTTTAATGTTTGCTGGAAGCTGCCCAGAGTGACTGGGGAGACCCAGCCAGATGGGCGGGGTACAAATAATAAATTATTATTATTATTATTACCATCAGAGTTTGGACCAGAGGCTGGAATAGATAGCTTTCTGACTAATGGTGTAATTTTGAATCTGCAGGAATTGTAACAGCAGGGGCCATTCGGTTTATAACTTAAGGGTTAATCCGTTTGGCACTAGTCAACCGCCCAAGTGGTGCAAGGAGTGAGGTGGTGGGTTGTCTGGCTGGGAGGTCATCCCCAGTGAGATGAGCGTCTGGCAGGAGGGCAAGGGACAAGCTGTTGTTTGGAGAGATGTGTCATGTCTCACAGGCAACACGGCTGCCATTCAGCATCACCGTTGCCAGGGCAACATTTGTAAACAGCGACTTAAAAAAAAATATGGGGCAGAGAGAGAATCAATTGAAGGTGTTTCTGTGTGCATGCATGTGCACAAAAATAAAAAAAATGCTTTTTCCACAGTTTATATGAATGGATGGAAACAGGGGACTTCCCCCTTGACCTCCTACACTTTGGTAGACGTTGATCTAGTTGTCTTGCGTGACCCTTTTCTGAACTATATATGCCTGCAGGACACAACAGACGACGGCTGATTGACTATACAGGAAAAACAATATGAACTTTCATTTCATATTGCCTTTTACCTTGTCATAGATATGTCTCCAAGATGAACTGGCCAATTTTGGTTTTTCCTTATCGGTTTCCCAGTCTAACTTGAGTTAGCCACATTTCCACATCAGCTCTCGGCCCCCCCCTCTCATGCCCTTTCTCTGAGTTATTGGGAAGGGGCATTGCTCATTGGCAGAGCATCTGCTTTGCAAGTTCAGTATTCCACGGAATCTCCAGGTGGGCCTGCGAATGCCCCCTGCCTGAAATGCTGGGCAGCAGCTGCCAGTCAGCGCAGACAGTATGGAGCTCGATGGACAAAGGGTCTGCCTCAATAGAAGGCAACTTCCTAGGTTCCTATGAAATTCCTCATGAGAATTTCATCAGTAGTTCTCTCTCTCTCCCCCTCTCCCTCTCTCTCACACGCCGAATATTCACGGTTTGGTGTGCAATTTTGCCTAATATGCACATTTATTGCAAGCCAACTTCCCCAAATATAGCACCATTTTCTTACTTTAACTTCTTCTTTTTTACATCTGCAGTGTTAATGCTTACAGAGAACCAAGGGCCAGCTGACTCCTTAGCGATTTCCAAAGTTTACATGGTTACACACACCTTGCAACAATCACTGCACGGAATTAGGAAATGTGCGGGGGCCACCCCCACCTTCCATACTCACACAACAAAGGAGCTAAGGCAGTGAAATCTAACTCAAGGTTTTGTTGGCCTGATCCTCTCCTTATTGTGCGATTGGCTCAGCTCTTGCTTTTCCTGGGATAACGGATACCTGGGAGACTGACTTTGCAACATTCTGAATGCCAAGGGGTGGAAAGTGCCACGAAGGAGTGGCGGGGGGAGACCCAGTGGCCTGCTCATTTTTTCCTTGCCACGATCCTGCAGCCCCACTAAGCTTTTGTTCCACTCGGGTGATGTTAGGGAGAGGAGGGGGAAAAAACAATATCCCCGAACTTAGTGCTGGGAATGACAGGCTCCTTTTTCTAACCCATCGCCTTTGATGCCGCTGCGTGTTCATGTAAGGATCTGCCTCCATTGTGGTTTGACTGACACAGCCTTTTCTATAAATTTGAGCAATTAAGCAGCCTAGTAGCAGCTGGCAAGGAGCTCTGGCAAGAGCCGACACTGACAGAGGAGGAGGCCGTCTCCTGTCCTTTGGCAAGAGACTGCCTTGCAGAACCGCAGCTGGAGAAGCGAGGGGCATTCCTTGAGCTAGGTAAGAGGGTCTGCTGTCTTTCGGCTAGGTCACTGTTTGCGGCTAGCCTAGGGGCAACCAGGAGGTGACAGCGAGCAAAGGCAATTGATGGCCACAGAAAGGTTCATTGCAATGGGTCTATTTCTTTTAAAGAGATGTGAGAAAAATTGGCCCGGCTTTCGTATTTGGAAAAAGGTCCCAGCTGGGCACCAGGGAAAAAAATTGAAACAGGAATGGGGAACCTGGATCCCTCGAGATGATGCTGAACTATAACTCCCATCAACCCTTGCCAGGATGTCCCATAATCAAGGATGAAGGGAATTGTAGTCCAACAATATTTGGAGGGCCACAGGTTCCCCATCACAGGTAGATACTATAGATGGATAGGTAGATATTTATATCAGCGATGGAGAATCTGTGGTCCTCCACATATTGTTGAACTACATCATCTCTGTCCATTAGCCATCCTTGCAGGGGATGATGGGATTTGTAGTCCAACAAAACATATGGAAGACCACGTTATCTATCTATCTATCTATCTATCATCTATCTATCTATCTATCTATCATCTATCTATCTATCTATCTATCTATCTATCTATCTATCTATCATCTATCTATCATCTTCCAGCTTTGCTAGTACACCAAACAGGAGCAAAACCAACCCATAAACCACAGACAGATTTCCCTTTCCCAAAGCACCAATATCCTTCTAGGACTTCCATATTGTCTGGATTCATATAAAAATAAGTGAATATGGAAAGTGGGCATCTTTAATAATAAAACTATAACTAGGGTTGTCATACGCCCAGAATTTACTGGACATTTCCAGAATTTCAAAGGGGAATTTCAAAGAGGTGGTTCTTTGTCCTGGATCCTAGGGATCCTTGGGGTTTGTATTAAGGAAAAAAAAAAAAGGTCAGCAACTTGATAGCCAGTGTGGTGTAGTGGTTAAGAGGGGTAGACTCGTAATCTGGGGAACCGGGTTCGCCTCTCCGCTCCTCCACATGCAGCTGCTGGGTGACCTTGGGCTAGTCACACTTCTCTGAAGTCTCTCAGCCTCACTCACCTCGCAGAGTGTTTGTTGTGGGGGAGGAAGGGAAAGGAGAATGTGAGCCGCTTTGAGACTCCTTCGGGTAGTGATAAAGTGGGATATCAAATCCAAACTCCTCCTCCTCTTCTTCTTCTTCTTCTTCTTCTTCTTCTTCTTCTTCCAGGGTGTTTTTATTTTTTTGAAATATGGTAACCCTGAAGGCTACTGCTGGCTTAGAATTTTGGACTTGGTATGGGAAGACCTGAACTCAAGGCCTTACCCAGGGCCACTCACTACCCATAAACCCACGCACCATCCCTCCCTCCTTCCATTTCTGGGTTGCTGCAAGGATAAAATGAGCAGCATTAACAACTTAGTAATGGCTGCTAATAAGCCTGTATTTTACTGTCCTGGAAGAGAAATCTCCTGCTCCAACACTAGGTTTTGTATTTTGTCAAAACTTCTGCATTAGGCACGTCCTCCCCCTGCCTCAGTATGGAAAACTAAATCTTGGAAAACAGGCATTTCTGTGCTTTGTCCTAAAAAACTGAAACAGGGGCTCTCTCTTCCTTGATAATCTTGGGAATTGTAGTTCTTTGACAGAAGGGTTATGGATCTCTGATACAGAATTCTCATCTTACCAGACTACAGTTCCCAGGATTCATTGGGGGTTGGGGTTGGGGAAGCACTGAGGATAAAATTGGTGTAAAACTAGTATGAATTTCTTCTAAGGATACAGCCTAACAGAACAGCTCTATACATGCCATCTCAAAAGCAAGTTCCACTGAGTTCAGGTAGAAACTGGCTAGAGGATTTCAGTCTCAAACATGCAGCCAGAGAGATGTTGAATTCCCCCACACTGGAAACGGTTTTTTTGAAATGCAAAACTGAAAGGGCTATAAAAATGGGAGGGGGCACCAAATGTTTAATAATTCCTGTTTGGGGATTGAAACAATTATTTTCAGCAGAACAAAGGCTTTTCAGGTTGTGAAAATTCTCAACTTTTGCATCTTGTTTTATTTATTTTACATAGTTGATGTCCTGACCCTTCAACATCATTTTAGGGTGGTGCCTCACCTGTCTGCTTCCACCTTCCACCTATTTGCCAATTGATTTTTTATTGCTTTTCCATTTTTTATTTTGCCAATTAATTTTTATTGATTTTCCAAATTCCACCTTCCACCTTCTTGAACGAGGCACATGAATGATCCCATGTAGTAGAGATGGATGGGATGATATAACATGATGTTATTCTCAGATATCGATGAATACAAGCATAGCCAATTATAGCCAGACTTGGCCGCACGATCCATGTATTGTTTATTTACATTAGCTATTTCTCCTCCAGCCTTCAAATAATCCCCAGGGCAGTTTGATATTGTCATCTATTGATACCACTGAGGGCAAATGAGGGTGATGGAAGACCATATAAATGTGTAAGTGATCTTTCTTACTGGCTGCCCAAAAAAAATCACCCAGATGAGGAGCTGTTTTTCAGCACTGCCAAAACTGTTCACAAGCCATCAAACAAGCCATCAGAAAGAGGTCATTGTAATGAGACAATGGTCCAAGATATCAGCAAAGTAACTTGGTCTAAGGACCTCAAGGTGGGGTCTCCAACCCCATCGATATAGCCGGTCACTGAGGTCCAGCGCCGAGGGCCTTCTGGCGGTTCCCTCACTGCGAGAAGCCAAGTTACAGGGAACCAGGCAGAGGGCCTTCTCGGTAGTGGCACCCGCCCTGTAGAACGCCCTCCCACCAGATGTCAAAGAGAACAACAACTACCAGACTTTTAGAAGACATCTGAAGGCAGCCCTGTTTAGGGAAGCTTTTAATGTTTGATGGTTGTATTTTAATATTTTGTTGGAAGCCACCCAACCAGATGGGTGGGGTAAAAATAATAAATTATGATTATCTTGATTATGCAGAAGAAGGATGGGGTGGGTCTTCCAGATGTTGTTGGCCTACAATACCTATCATCCTCAACTGTTGGCCATACTGACTGTGGATTATGGGAAAGACATTGGGAAAGCCCAGTTCTGATGCAGAACATACCCCAGGCATGTTCTTTAACAAGTCCCCATCTTTGCTGTTTCCCTCACAGAATGAAGCTCCCATCCGTGGTCCAAGGCTCACTGCTTCTCTTCATCCTGGCCAGCTGGGCCGGTGCCCCCAAGCCCCCCACCATCAACCTGCAAACGTTTACTGGTTGTGCCGTGCGTGAGTTCACTTTCCTGGCCAAGAAGCCCGGCTGCAAGGCGATGCGAATTACGACAGACTCCTGCTGGGGCCGTTGTCAGACTTGGGAGGTGAGTGGCAGGGGCTCCCAAGGGGTTCGGATAAGGGCTCTTTCCCAGCCCTACCTAGAGATGCTGGGGGTTGAAGCTGGCATCTTCTGTGCACAGATGCTGTACCACTGAACCACAGACCTTCCTTCTGCACTAGAGTTAGGGGGTGAAAGGGGAGGCATCGTAAACACCATAAGAAGCCTTGTTGTTCCCCACTTAAAAGCATAACAATGGCCTTCCATGATACACTGTCTCTTTTTAGGGTTCTTTATCTTTAATCTGGACTTGGTCTGGACATTCCTTCAAATGGGGGGGGGGGACTATCCTCTGTAATAAAGGACACATGGACACGATACTTGTAATTTGGTCTGGGCAAATCGGTCCATTTCAACATTCCTCAGTTTCTTATTTTTCCAATCTTCTCCATATTTTCACATCATTATTGGTTGCTTTTCTTTTCTTTTGTTTTATTATGTATTTTGTGTTTCCAAATTTGTATTTTTATGTTGCGAACCGCCCTGTGATCTTCGGATGAAGGGCAGTATACGAATTTAATAAAACAAAGATAAGATAAGATATGATAAGATAAGATAAGATAATATTTATTGTCATTGTCCCCTTGCGGGAACAACAAAATTACTTGGTTGAACATTTAAACAAATATTTTAAAGGTACTCATTAAAATCCACTAGCATTTTAGTTCCAATTTCTTTTCACATACACATGTTGACATGCATTTTTGCCTAATGCACACATTTTTTTGAGTTAATTTTCATGAATATAAGCAATTTTTCATGCACACTTTAGCACAGTGTGCACAATTTTGCACATATTACTTGACTGGCGAACTGAACTGAAAAATTTGGAGGGGCGAGAATTTTGAGAGAGGGTTGTGATTTGGTTCACATTTTATTCTGGAAAGTGCAGATTTGGTTGGTTTACCATTAAATGTGAACTGAACAGAATTCGTCTGCCATCCTTACTTTGTAACTTTCCAGAGGTCTTCATTAGCTTGTTCTGACACACAAATAGCTGACATCACCGAATATTGCATATTTGCAGTGGGGCTCCATCTCTAATGAGAGCCACTTGTTTTAAAATTCCACATGGCAGGTTTCCCCCTCTTGCTTCTTAAGAACGCCTAGGTGGTTGCATGGCAAAATATATTCTCAAGCAATTACTTAATGCTCTTATTATATAATTTCGAAAGCTCCTTACAGCTTAAGCACTTAAGGGGGAACTGTCCTTTATTGCTCCACCGACAGAAAATTCCTCGGGGATTAAAATAGAGCCCCTGACTCACAGGGGATACCTTTTATTCCATATCCCAGTAATATGTTTGCTTCTAATTTTGGTTGCCTCAGAGTTGTGGTAATTGTGCTGTTAGGTGTTTGTGAGTGGGTGTGACAAAACAGGGCAAGCAAGTCCATGCACATTAAACAGAATCAGATCATGACTAATTTTAGACTCCTTTTCATTCCACACACCAGGAGCTCTGAGCTTGATTCCCCACGTGTGTGTGTGTTTGTGTATTAAATCTGTGGGATGTAAACACAGAAGCAGTCAAACACAACACTGCTAGAGTGGACATGAAGGTGTCTCAGTCCTCCAGCCATAACTTCCTGTTTACCTGGACTGAGACAACTTCCTCTATGTAACTGGAGGTGGGTGTGGCTTCACCTGGGCAGGTTAGCACAAAACCACAGGTCAGCGGCCATTTCCCTCTCTTGGGATCGTGACTTCAAGCAAGCAACATCTTAGAGCAGAGATGGACTCTTGGCTTCCTGCCAAGAGGGCCCAAATGGAGCCTTCTCCCACATGGAGAGTCTCCACATGTACATATATTTTCTAAACTTAAGTCTGCCTTCATCTGGGATCTTATTGTGACCATTTGATGTCCATGAGTAAACGTTTTTATATGCTTTTATAGAAGACTTGTGTAGTGTCTTATTTTAAGAGGGAAAAAGGGGAAATATATATCAGGAAACTATTTTACAGAGGTTTAAACAAACCTGAGCAACTTTCCGCTGTGTGATTTTAAAAGGGGGAATGTAACTCTGCTGACTTTGTTGGAACTTGTAAACACAAGTTGGGATAGGATATCTTAAGCAATATATACTCATCCACATTCCTAAACATTCCCACAAAATCTTGTGATGGAGAAATAAATGCTTTCATTCTCACTTTTCTCACTGAGGAAATTCAAAGGACTGGCTATGATCTGGAAAGCCCACAAGTCCCAAGTCCTTGAAAGAGCACTTCCTTCTCTACAGATCTTCCTGGGTGTTAAGACTGACAGAGGAGGCCCTCTTATAATGTTCCACCGCCCTCAGAAGCTGAGGGTGGCTGTAGCCCAGGAGAGGACATCTCCTGTAAAGGTAAAGGTAAAGGGACCCCTGACCATTAGGTCCAGCTGCAGACGACTCTGGGGTTGCAGCGCTCATCTCGCTTTACTGGCCGAGGGAGCTGGCAGACAGCTTCCAGGTCATGTGGCCAGCATGACTAAGCCGCTTCTGGCGAACCAGAGCAGCGCACGGAAACGCCGTTTACCTTCCCGCTGCAGCAGTACCTATTTATCTACTTGCACTTTGACGTGCTTTCGAACTGCTAGATGGGCAGGAGCAGGGACCAAGCAATGGGAGCTCACCCCGTCACGGGGATTCGAACCGCCAACCATATGATCAGCAAGCCCTAGGCTCTGTGGTTTAGACCACAGCGCCACTCGCATCCCTTTTGTACATCTCCTGTAGCAGCCACTAAGTTGTGAAGCTCCCTCCCAACATATCTGGCACCTTCACTATATGCAGGTTTGGGGGAATGCTGAGGACAAGCCTATTTCATAGACTCATAGAATTGTAGAGTTGGAACGGACATCGAGGGTCAAACCTCTGACAATGCAGGAATCCCAACGAAAGCATCCATGACAGATGGCCATTCAGTCTCTGCTTTGAAACCTCCAAGGAAGGAGAGTCCACAACCTCCTGGGGAAGACCGTTCCACCGTCCAACAGCTCTGACCGTCAAAAAGTTCTTCCTGATGTTTAGTCAGAATCTCCTTTCCTGTAACTTGAAGCCACTGGTTCAAGTCGTACCCTCCAGAGCAGCAGAAAACAATCTTTCTCCATCTTCATGACAGCCCTTCAGATATTATGCCTATTATGTAATTTATTTCTACCCTGCTTCTTTCCCTGACAGTGATTCAAGGTGGCATACAGATTATATAGGAACAACTAAAAAAATTCAGAGTAAAAACAATTTAGAACAATTAAACGGGCTGCATCAATAGGAGTATAGCATCTAGATCAAGGGAAGTAATAGTACCACTGTATTCCGCTCTGGTCAGACCTCACCTGGAATACTGTGTCCAGTTCAGGGCACCACAGTTCAAGAAGGATACTGACAAGCTGGAACGTGTCCAGAGGAGGGCAACCAAAATGGTCAAAGGCCTGGAAACGATGCCTTATGAGGAACGGCTTAGGGAGCTGGGTATGTTTAGCCTGGAGAAGAGAAGGTTAAGGGGTGATATGATAGCCATGTTCAAATATATAAAAGGATGTCATATAGAGGAGGGAGAAAGGTTGTTTTCTGCTGCTCCAGAGAAGCGGACACGGAGCAATGGATTCAAACTACAAGAAAGAAGATTCCACCTAAACATTAGGAAGAATTTCCTGACAGTAAGAGCTGTTCGACAGTGGAACTTGCTGCCAAGGAGTGTGGTGGAGTCTTCTTTTTTGGAGGTCTTTAAGCAGAGGCTTGACAGCCACCTGTCAGGAATGCTTTGATGGTGTTTCCTGCTTGGCAGGGGGTTGGACTGGATGGCCCTTGTGGTCTCTTCCAACTCTATGATTCTATGATTCTATGAAACGTTTATAGAATCAAATCGCAGGAGTCCATTTCACTGCTGCATGGATCTTACCATCAGAACGTTCTTCCTGATGTTCAGCTTGGACACTGAGGTCCAGCTCCGAGGGCCTTATGGTGGTTCCCTCCCTGAGAGAAGCGAGGTTACAGGGAACCAGGCAGAGGGCCTTCTCGGTAGTGGCGCCTGCCCTGTGGAATGCCCTCCCGTCCATAGCTGTCAACGCTCCCTTTTTTGGCGGGAAACTCCCTTATTCCAATGCCGTTTCCCGTTGCTATCCCGGATTGTTGATATCCCTTAAATTTCCCAGATTTCAAAGGAAGCAGCTCCTCTCCCTCCCTGCCGGCCAGGGAGGCTCCTCAGCTGCGTTGTTCGGCTGCCAATAAGGAGTCTGAGACCGACTGGGGGCGGAGCTTGCATGCCTTGTGTAGCCAGACCCTCACGCCCAACCAGACAGCCAGTCTGCCTGCCGTCTACGCGCTCGCTCTTTCGCTCACCCGTTCGTGCGCAGCCTCTGGAGCGCAGGGTGGCGAGGCTACTGGGTGCCATTGCACCGCCCTTGCGGCATCCCTTATTTTCAAATCCAAAAGTTTTGGGAAATCCCTTATTTTCAAATCCGAAAGTTGACAGCTATGCTCCCGCTGGATGTCAAGGAAATAAACAACTACCTGACTTTTAGAAGACATCTGAAGGCAGCCCTGCTTAGGGAAGTTTTTAATGTTTGATGTTTTATCGTGTTTTTAATATTCTGTTGGGAGCCCTCCAGAGTGGCTGGGGAAACCCAGGCAGATGGGCGGGGTATAAATAATAAATGATGATGATGAGGATGATGAAGAGTTGGAATCTCCTTTTGTGTAACCTGAAGCCATTAGTTTGGCTCCTACCCACTGGAGCAGGAGAAAACAAGCTTGCTCCAAAGACAGTCACGCATGTCCAGACAGCCATACTTAGGCTAACGTCTCCTCTCTCCCTCTCTTCTCCCTCTTTCCCTCCCTTGTGGCCAGAAACCTGTGCTGAAACCCCCTTACATCGAAGCTCACCACCGCGTCTGCACTTACAACGAGACCAAGCTGGAGACGGTCAAGCTGCCAAACTGTGCGGCCAACGTCAGCCCGTTCTACACGTACCTCAAGGCCATTCGGTGCGACTGCAGCATGTGCCTCACCGACACCACGGAATGCGAGACCGCCTGAGCCCTTGGCACAACGGCTGAAGCACAACCTTCTGTGGGCTCAATCCTGCTGCTGGTGAAAACTGGCAGTAGGGCAATGGTGGCGCTGAGAATCAGGGTGGAATGTAGTTGCTTGGCTCTGAAATTTCTCTTCCCTCCCCCCATTGGCCCTTATTTAGAGATTTCATATAGCCACGTAGTTGAGGCTTTAGAAACTGTCACATACAGGAAGATTGGAAGTGCCTTATACTGAATCGGACCATGATCCATTGAGCTCAGTATTGTCTACTTATTGCAGTTTCCCCTCAAACTTGGGTCTCTGGCTCTTGGTGGACTACAACTCCCACCCTCCCTAGCTAGCAGGACCAGCAGTCAGGGATGATGGGAGTCGTAGTCTTACAACAGTCGGAGGCCCAAGTTTGAGAAAAAATGGTTTCAGGCAGAGGGTACCTTCCAGCCTGGGAAGTTCTAGGAATCGAACCCGGGCCTTATGCACACGAAACAGATGCTCTGCCCCTAAGCCACAGCCCTTCCCCAATAAAGGCAGCTCCATGGGATAGGAACTAAGGCAATGACTCTCCAAACCTTCTCATATGCTATTGACTAAAGTGAACCAAAATCCAGTTCTCCAAATCAGCACCAGCATCCATTGTTGTGCATTCAACTTTGCCCAAGTAGAACGGGTTTTCCTCTACGTTCAGAGTTTTCCTAAACCCAGAACTGCCTTACTGTTCCTTAAAAAAAAACACACCTGCATTATTTATTAAACACTGCTGTTTTTCCTGTTTAAATTGTGGGGTGGAATCTGCTCTGCACCTGGGAGGAAAGAATAGGTCCCTGACTGCAGTTAGTTACAAACAAAACCCTTTTGATTTCTTTCTCTTTCTCAGTGCCTGTTTCAATGACTGTACCTGGTCTCATATGATCTGCAAATCAATCTGTGTTCTTAATCATGATAATAATAATAATAAAACGAAGTCGCAGTAAGATAGCCGCTGTGTGCAGTGACTCATTGTCCCTCTTTGCAGGGGAATTTTAACGTGGTGCTAAACTGGTTAAATTGCACCTTGAAGATCCAACAGAAAAACATGTCCACCTGTCTATCAGCTGATGCCCCTGGGTGCCATCAGCGGGTGTTTGAGGCAGGGGTTCAATCGTTTTGGGTGCTGCTTCGCCAGTGCATTTCCTGTGAGGGGTATGCCACTCTCGTGAGTCATCTTTGACAGGTGGGTGGGGCTCATAGCTGTCAACTTTCGGATTTGAAAATAAGGGATTTTTTCAAACTTTCAGATTTGAAAATAAGGGATGCCGCGAGGGCGGTGCAATGGCACCAAGTAGCCTCGCTACCCTGCGCTCCAGAGGCTGCGCGCGAACTGGAGAGCGAAAGAGCGAGCACGTAGATGGCAGGCAGGCTGGCTGGCTGGTTGGGCGTGAGGGTCTGGCTGCACAAAACATGCAAGCTCTGCCCCCAGTCGGTCTCAGACTCCTTATTGGCAGCCGAGCAACGCAGCTGAGGAGCCTCCCTGGCCGGCAGGGAGGGAGAGGAGCTGCTTCCTTTGAAATCCGGGAAATTTAAGGGCTATCAACAATCCGGGATAGCAGCGGGAAACGGCATTGGAATAAGGGAGTTTCCCGCAAAAAAAGGGAGGGTTGACAGCTGGGGTTGCCAACCTAGCAGTTGCCTGATGTCATCATGATGCCAGCTGGTTGAGGGGTGTTGGTCCCACCTACCCTGCAAAAGCTGACCATAAGTTGGGGGGGGGGAGATAAAGATCTGGCCCACTGGACCAAAAGGGTTCTCCACCCCTGTTGTACACAAATGGCATGCCCCATCTAACCTCCTCCTAAACGGGAGGTTGGATGGCCACCTGTCACAGATGCTTTAGGTGAGATTCCTGCAATGCAAGGGGTTGGAGTAGATGACCCCCAGAGTCCCTTCCAATTCTAAGATTCATTGATTCCCTCCCGGAACACCTGAATGATCCATGATCCACGATCCTTCCTCTTTCTCCTGCCCCCAAACCATTTATTTGTGAAGCTTTTGGCATTGCTCCTTAATTTCCGTGCTCTGCTGCAGCTTAGTGTTTAGGCAAGCGAAAGCTAGTGTGACTAAAACAATTGCATCTAATTTCCTTGTTTACTCCTGTCTCCGTTTCCTTCTTCCTGCGGTTGCCGACATGTCAAATTTTAGATTGTAAGCGGCTCGGGGCAGACACCTGCCTCCTTCTACAAACACTGTGCATGCTGAGGGTGCTATAGAAATAAAATTCTTATAATCAATCAATCAATCAAGAATAGTTTCCAATGCAGGTCACTGGGTCAGCCTGTTGCGGAAAAAATAAGAGTACCTTAAGGTCTTACCAATTTATTCCAGAGTAAGATTTTTGTGGGCTCCGATCTGCTTTATTGAATGTGTGAAGAGTTCTCCTAAGCGGAAGGCATAACAGACCAGGGGTCGCCAATTTTCTTTGGGTTCAATAGAGTCATGGACTGGTTGGACCCAGAGGAATGGTGGGAGGAACCAGCTGGGGAACCTCCAAGGGAAGGAGGCTCAGAGCCTGGGAATTGGTGGTGGGACAATGATGAATGGTCAGAGGGAGAAGACCAGGAAGAGGAGGTGTTGGAAGCTGGAGGGGCAACAGGGCTTAGTGAGCAGGGAGAGTCTGTGGCAGAGAGCAGTCCAGAATCAGAGGCAGAAGCTGAAGCAGGGGAGGAGGGAGGCCAAGAGGCAGAGATGAGTCAGGCTAGGGAAGGGTCACAGGTTTCTCCCCCTCCTGCTGCTACAGGCTCTACCTCCAGCCTCTCAGAACCAGGAGAGGCATGAAAAGGGTGGAGGAGAGATCAGCTGCACACAGGCGTCATCTCCAATTGCTTGGGGGAAACCCTGGAGAGGAGGGTACTTAGACGGTTGTGGAGAGGTGGGGACTTTCAATCTCAGCTGTGCTCCTTAGGCCTGATGCTCAGCGCAGCCTGTGGATATTGTGTTTTTGCTACTACAGAGTTAACTCCAACTTTGAAATGTGTGATTTACTGACTGGCACTCTCTGTGACCAATAGGCATTCGGAGCAACTGCAAAAATTGTAATGGGCATCAACCTTGTAACCAACCATGCACTGCGACTTCTAGCCTATTGGCTACAACAGAATGCTTCCTCAAGTCTAATTTCAGCCAGGGGGAGCCCTTTGGGCACAAGGGAAGATCTCTTTGGGCAGCCATTCGTCCACAGGTGCCATGTTGGCAAGCCCTAGACATGGCTAGGGAGGACTGCAAACACCGAGGTCAGAAGGAAACAAAACACAGTAATGCAGACAATGATGGTTGCTAACAGTTGGGGTAACACAGAAATTGTGGCACGAGGTATCAGATAGGGTAGGAAAGTTGGAGCATAGCCTTATCTAGATTGGATGCCCTGTCTTTCCTATAGATGAGTTGCCCTCGCTCTGAACTGTTGCTCAAATGCTCAGAATGAAGCCAATCGAAATCCCTTTTCCAACCCACTGCTTTAAAATGCTGCTCCTGATGTATCTGTATGTACTTTTAAGAGGCCCATAATGCACCTTCTTTCCTTCTGCTTGCCAGGAGAACATTATATAACTAATTAGGACTCTCATCCTCAATAAGCTTTTAAGTTGGAAGGTTTTTATTTCCCTCCGTTAGTTAGATTTGTTAGCAAGTTGCTGAAAATTGACACTTGGGCTATTAATAGCAGCTTTACTGAGGAGCACCCTGTCTCATGAGTTGTCCTCATGCTGGAAGCTGCCCAGAATATAATACTTAGGCAGAACTTTTAAAAACAAGCAGAACCGTGTTTGCCACTAGTGACCGAGGCTTTTCACATCGGTGTGTTTCAGACCTGTGCATTTAACAAAGGGGGGGGGTAGGGAATTGGATTAAAGTCGCATTCATTCATTTGAATGTGAACTTTAAAAATTGCCAGAGCACTCTCTCCTCCTGAGCTTTCCAGCAACTGACATTCAGATACATACTGCCTAGGTGAAAAGGTAAATACTATATTTTTCGCTCTATAAGGCGCACCTGACCATAGGACACACCTAGTTTTTAGAGGGGAAAAGCCCAATTTTTTGAGGATCAGCTCAAATTTCTGCAGCTTCTTTTGCAAAGGAGAAAGGCCCAATTTTTTGAGGATCAGCTCAAATGTCTGCAGCTTCTTTTGCAATGGAGAAAAGCCCCATTTTTTGAGGATCAGCTCAAAGTTGTTGAGCTTACTTTGCAAAGGGAAAAAACCCTGTTTTATGGGGTTTAACTCACAGTTCTGCAGCTTCAGGAATGGGAGCCATTTCTACAGTTTCCAGACAGATAATCTAATCAGCCAGTCACATGTTGCTGGGGAAACAGCCTCCCTCTGCAAGGGGGCGGGGCTGGAATCTCTCTCCCTTATCTCTCTCCCCGATCGTTTGCTGAGCAGCTGCTCAGCGGGCTTCCTTTCAACACCCCCTTCTCTATCTCTTTTTTAAAAGCACGATCTGCTTTTGCCCCTGGGCAGTTCAGCTCCAGGGACCACACACTTGCTCCATAAGATGCACAGACATTTCCCCTTACTTTTTAGGAGGGAAAAAGTGCGTCTTATGGAGCGAAAAATATGGGTATCTTTTACCTTTTCGCCTTGACAGTCAGAGGCAGTATGGAACCCATGGAAAGTTAACATAGCTGTCATGGCTAGCAGGCCGTGATAGACTTCTCCATGAATTTGTCCAAACCAATTTTCCAGACATTCAAACAGGTGGCATCCTGGGGAAGTGAGTTCCACAGTGTAACTATTCACTGCTTGAAGAAGCACTCAATAAAAGGCAGCTTCCCATGATCCTATGTGGAGTTTCCCTAAAGCAGAGGTTTCCAAACTGTGTCTCGTGACACGTTAGTGCAGTTGCAGTGTGCAGATGTCTTCCTCGCAGGATAGTTGTCGAAATTGCTCTGTGCTAGGATTTTGCTTGAAGTGTAGGTGGGTTCCCACGAGGCAAGACACAGCAATAACAGCAAGAACCTTTATTGAACTACATAACTGGGAAACAGGGGCAAAGCAACTGCTTATATACATTCCTGAAAGCCTGGGCCACTCCCATTCCCAATGTGATTGGCTGTCTAAACTTCCAAGCTGCGAATCACGACTCAGAGCTCAAGGGCCAATGGCAGAGGCCCAAATCCTGAAATGTTCTGTGATTGGATATCATGTATCGACACGGGAGCTCAGAATCCTTAGTCCAGACTCAAGCTCAGGCAAACACAGACCACTGAATACATAACATTGCTCCCATCAACTTTTGAGCTGAACTTCTTCTTCCTTATAGCTCATCTCTACTTCAGATAGTTGGCTCCCAAGCCAGATTAAAAAATTGAAACGAGGTTTGAAGTGCGTCTGGAAATGGCATGCCTGAAGCCGTCTTGCTTCCTGGGATGTGGGCATCTCCTTCAATTTTGCCACCCCAAGCAGCAGCCAGTGTGGTGTAGTGGTTAAGAGCAGTGGACTTGTAATCTGGTGAACCGGGTTCGCGTCTCCGCTCCTCCACATGCAGCTGCTGGGTGACCTTGGGCTAGTCCCACTTCTCTGAAGTCTCTCAGCCCCACTCACCTCACAGAGTGTTTGTTGTGGGGGAGGAAGGGAAAGGAGAATGTGAGCCGCTTTGAGACTCCTTCGGGTAGTGATAAAGCGGGATATCAAATCCAAACTCTTCTTCTTCTTCTTCTTCTTCTTCTTCTTCTTCTTCTTCTTCTTCTTCTTCTTCTTCTTCGACTGTATGGTGAGACCAGCTCTGGATAAGACATTCTGAGGACGACAATGAATCTATAGTTTAAAAATTAACTCGACAAAAATGAATTGAGACAGGCTGAAGCCACAGTGTGGTGACCATGTCTGGGAAACGTGTGCGTCTGTTTGATAAAGGCATCTCCTTGATGGGCTCAGGAGATGACTCAATTCTTTTGTTCGTTGCCATTACAGTTGTATTGTCTCAGCAGAGGAGCAGGGAGTCGGCTTTGATTTGCATCTCTTCAAAGGCCAGCTCTCTGATGTGTGTTGAAGCAAGACAACTCTCCTTCGCTTTAAAGGAAGGCTGGCTCTGGGGACTAGAAGCTGCCAGGATGCCTTCAAGAGGCTGGCATGAAGCGCCTTATCAAAGGCAACCCAGCTGCACTGCTTCTTGATTAAAATCCAGCCACAGATAGAAAGTCAATCCAAGTAACTCTCTGTACTGACAATGAGGTTTGCTGCCAGGACATAAGCACATCAGAAGAGCTCTGCCGGATGAGGCCAGTGGTCCATCTAGTCCGGCATCCTATGGAATATAAGACTCATGGAATTGTAGAGTTGGAAAGGATCCTGAGGGTGATCTAGCCCAACCCCTTGCAAAGCTAATAATAATAATAATAATAATAATAATATTTTTAATATTTTTAATATTCTGTTGGGAGCTGCCCAGAGTGGCTGGGGAAAATATTGTTATCTATATATATAAAAATGTTCCCATTGCGCGTTTGTCCGAAACACCCTTGTTGCGTAACCGCTGGACCAAATCGCATCAAATTAGGACACAGCGTTTCCATTACCATCTCAAAGTAATCTGGCATAACAAAAATTCAGAAAAACCACACCTGTCATACCTAAAATAAAGAAAAAATGCAAAAAAATATGTCGCAGACATTATACATCACCAGCAGAAGCTCTGAAGACACCAGCAGCATCCAATAGAAAGGCAGATCGCGCTCTGTCACCAGCAAAAGCTCTGAAGGGTGGCACCAAATAATGACGTCATCAACCGAGCAACTGAAACCACCAAGGCGGCCATTACCAGACAACCCACAGAACAATTACCAGACAAAGGCAAACGGCCAAACCCAGAGCCACAGCCATAGGCCGCAACCCAAAAACACTCCCCCCCCCAGGCCTCGCCTCTACTTTACAGCCTGCAGACTAGGCCTCACTAGGCCTCACCTCTACTTTACAGACTATCCCGAGTGGAGCCGAGTGGGGGGTGGGGTGGGGGGAGGAGGGGCCCGAATAGGTCATGGGCTGACCCAGGGTGGGGGAAGTCACAGGGATGACTCGGGGGGAGGGGGGGACTGGATACCTCATGGGTCACTACAGGATGGGAGGAATCACAGGGATGAGACAACAATGGGGGGGGGGACAAAACCCATAGCCCAGGGGGGGGACGGGGTTTATTTTGGCTGCGGCTGCTACTGATGGTAATAAGCATAAAATCAGCCACAGCAAGGCGTGGCCCGGGTCAGCTAGTTGTTGTTGTTGTTGTTGTTGTTGTTGTTGTTGTTGTTATTATTATTTTCCCCAGCCACTCTGGGCGGCTCCCAACAGAACATTAAAAATAGAATCAAACATTAAAAACTTCCCTAAACAGGGCTGCCTTCAGATGTCTTCTCAAAGTCAGATAGTTGTTTATTTCCTTGACATCTGATGGGAGGGCGTTCCAAAGGGCGGGCGCCACCACCGAGAAGGCCCTCTGCCTGGTTCCCTGTAACCTCACTTCTCACAGTGAGGGAACTGCCAGAAAGCCCTCGGCACTTGACCTCAGTGTCTGGGCTGAATGATTGGTGTGGAGACTAAAGCATCCATGATAGATGGCCACCCAAGCTCTGATTAAAGGCTTCCCTCAGGAAGGAGAGTCCACCACCTCTCGTGGGAGTCTATTTTACTGTCGAACAGTTCTTACTGTCAGAAAGTTCTTCCTGATGTTAGTTGGAACCTCCTTTCTTGTAACTTGAAGCCATTGGTTCAAGTCCTACCCTCCAGAGGAGGAGAAAACAAACTTGTTTTTCTTGGCGTTGTGAGTTGGCTTCCACCTTTCAGTTGACAAATCAGTTATCATCTAACAATGAAGCTATCATCTAGTTATCGTCTAACTAGAAACAAGCAAGCAAAACACCGAACCAGCCGGAGAAACCATTACCATAATTGGACTGCCTGTTTTGTCCTCATTCTCCCTGCTGAGTTGTACAAGGGCAAAACTTAAGCTAAGGAAAAGGAAGGTGATAGGTCCCCCAGATGGAGGATACCTGAGGACACACCCTCCCAAGTGTCCCAATTGTCCAGGGACAGTCCCAGAATTAACAGAAACCATCCCAGTTTCTGATTTGATCCCAGAATGTCCCGGTTTCCCATTTTCACCCCCTTCATGTCTCAGAGAACAATCAAAAGGGTTGTGTGCAAAAGCAGAGTCCTGTTTATACCGAAAATTAAATACCTGCACCAAATGAAGGAAACGGTGAATCCCTTCCTATAAATTTGAAGGAAAATGTAACCAATCCACTTTAAATTCTTCAATTGCAATGCTTCAGCAGCCAGCAATTTCTTAAAGGAAACATGCGGCGTGTTTATTCCTTTGTTGTAAATGGAGCCTTTCACTGAAGACTTTTACATGTCTACTAAGAAGTAAGTCCCACTGTATTCAGTGGTGGTTACTCCCATGTAACTGGGTAAAGACTGTACAGCCTTACAGTGTAACCCTAAGCACTTTTACTCAGAACGAAGTCCCACTGAGTTCAAGGATTTACTCTCTGGTATGTTCCCAATCGGGGATGCGAGTGGCGCTGTGGGTTAAACCACTGTGCCACTTGGGCTTGCCGATCAGAAGGTCTGCGGTTTGAGACCCTGCGACGGGGTGAGCTCCGGTTGTTCGGTCCCTGCTCCTGCCAACCTAGCAGTTCGAAATCACGCAGTGCAAGTAGATGAATAGGTACCACTCCGGCGGGAAGGTAAACGGTGTTTCTGTGCGCTGCTCTGACTTCAGCAGAAGCGGCTTAGTCATGCTGGCCACATGACCCGGAAATACTGTCTGCAAAAGCAGAGGGGCGCCGGCTCACTTGGCTTGTAAAGCGAGATGAGCGTCGTAACCCTAGAGTTGTTCGCGACTGGACTAACTGTCAGGGGTACCTTTACCTTTTATGTTCCTAATCATTCCCACAGTTTCTAATGATGATGATGATGATGATGATGATGATCAAATGCGGGAGTACCATAGCTGTCAACCTTTCCCTTTTCTTGCGAGGAATCCTATTCGGAATAAGGGAATTTCCCGCAAAAAACGGGAAAAGTTGACAGCTAGACTAGGGTGTCCATATTTTTTGTCTGAGACATGTGGGAGGGTATGTGAGGATTAATTTGCAAGATACTTTGTGGATTTAAACCCCTTCCAATTTAGACTCCATGGTCTCATATTCCTCAGCTGGGCTACTGTAATGTGCTCTATGCAGGGCTGCCCTTGAAAACGTCTCTCAGATCTCCTCCAGCTGTAAAACGCTAAGCAATCAGGGCAAAAGCATTTGTTCAGCTTAATTAAGAAAAAAAAGAGAGCCTCTTGCATTTTAACAAGCTGGACGAGGGATGTTTCCTGCCATCTTGAAGAGACAGCTTGGTTTAATTACTCAGAACTGTGGTTCTTTACGCAGCGTGCCATTGCTGAAGACGTTTATGGTTGCTGCGTAAGCAACAATTGCAGCGCATTGAAATCACTCCGATTGCAAAAGATCAGCTTAATGTCAACAAATACTTCAGCAGTTTATTGTAGAAGCCTCTGCCAGGTTGCAGAGCTCATTATGCTGCCTAATTCAATCAGTGCTTTATAACTCATTTTTTCTCATCAATAAGGTGTGACAGGTTGCTTTTTCTGGGATTTGGCATTTTCCTGTTATACACATCGGAGCACGTTCGAAACGTTCAGCAGGACTTGAAGGCGGCTTCAAATTGTGCGGAGCGGTCCGTAAGTACAGCTCTGTTGATGTGCGAGGCCTTCTGCAGGACCTGGATAGGAGACCTAATGGGATCTATAGAACTGAGAATTGTAGAGTTGGAAGGGGCGCCAAGGGTCATCTAGTCCAACCCCCTGCAATGCAGGAATCTCAACTAAAGCATCCATGACAAATGGCCAGCCCAACCTGGGTTTGTGCCCAGCCCAGCCCATTCTTCAAAAGGAAGAGGCACGGGGTGTGTAGTTTGTTGGGTCTCACATGCTTGGCCCTGCAATTCACCTGCTGGGCCTTTAACCCTTGCCTTTCCCCCCAATTATTTTTAACAAATTGTGACCAAATTAATACAAATTTTATACAAAATTGAAAGCTGAATCCCCCCAGAGGTTCCCTCTCTTTTCCTCCCTCCTTTGCGCAATAACATTTCCAACTTTCATTTCAGAATTTCATCCTTTCTCTCTACACATCACCTGTTCAATTACCAATTTCTGCTAAGACTCTTATACATTTCTTACAACCTGTTCTCAAAGTACTCAAGTAGAGTAAAGTCTCCTTTTATCTATCTATATAGTAATCATCGATCAATTTTAAAACATTTCTCTCCGATACCTATTGAATAACCCTTTGCCTGAGGGGAAAAAAACAGATCCTATTCCCTTGCCTTTTAACCCTTGCCTATGTATCACTTGACCCAGGTGGCGCTGTGGGTTAAACCACAGAGCCTAGGGCTTGCTGATCAGAAGGTCGACTGTTCAAATCCCCACGACAGGGTGAGCTCCCATTGCTCGGTCCCTGCTCCTGCCCACCTAGCAGTTCGAAAGCACTTCAAAGTGCAAGTAGATAAATAGGAACCGCTCTGGCAGGAAGGTAAACGGCGTTTCCGTGTGCTGCTCTGGTTCGCCAGAAGCGGCTTTGTCATGCTGGCCGCATGACCCAGAAGCTGTACGCCGGCTCCCTCGGCCAGTAAAGCGAGATGAGCACTGCAACCCCAGAGTCAGACACGACTGGACCTAATGGTCAGGGGTCCCTTTACCTTTTATGTATCACTTAGCTTTATGCGTTAAAATATTTCGCAGGAACAAAGCCCCGGGTTCGAGTTCATCATCTGGCAGCAAGGGCAAGAACAGGCAGAAGAAGAAGAAGAAGAAGAAGAAGAAGAAGAAGAAGAAGAGGAGTTTGGATTGGATATCCCGCTTTATCACTACCCGAAGGAGTCTCAAAGCAGCTAACATTCTCCTTTCCCTTCCTCCCCACAACAAACACTCTGTGAGGTGAGTGGGGCTGAGAGACTTCAAAAAAGTGTGGCTAGCCCAAGGTCACCCAGCAGCTGCATGTGGAGGAGCGGAGACGCGAACCCGGTTCACCAGATTACGAGTCTACCGCTCTCAACCACTACACCACACTGGCTCATTCCCTCCTGTGTGTGTCAGAGGGGGAAGAATGCCTCTCCCACCATTATGAACACAAAGTAGCATACCCTCCAACAGTCCCAAAAATACTGGGATCGTCATGAAAACCCTCACTTTTCCACGGAGAATCCCAAATTCCCCAGGGGTCTTCTCTTCAGCGCAGCGTTTCAACATGTTACCCGGCGTTCAGATCCATGCGTCCTCTAATGCTTTTCTTAGATCTATGCCTCCTGCTCCCTCCCCTCCCACTCAATATGGCACCACTTCCTGTTTTTACAAAAACAAGACCTGGGTCGCTTGAATGGCACTAAGAAAGCTTTCCACCGTTCCTCAGTTGACCGGTTTCCTATAAAGAAAGCTGTGAAGGGGGGAAGCGAGGGGCCCACAAGGCTGCTGGCATGGCTGCGAGGGGTGCAGAGGGGTTGCAGGTGTGGAAGGACAGCCATTGTTGCCAGTGCCAGATTTACATATAAGCTAAACAAGCTATATCTTAGGGCCCCACTCTCTTGGGGACTTTAAAAAAAATGTAAAGGAAAAAAAACCCCTGGATGTACATTTCCAAAATATAAGATAAAAAAACAAATCAACTCAAACCTACATACAGCAACAGTGTTTTGTGTTCCAGTTACAGGTAGATAGCCGTGTTGGTCTGTCATAGTCAAAACAAAATAAAAAAATTCCTTCCAGTAGCACCTTAGAGACCAACTAAGTTTGTTCTTGGTATGAGCTTTCGTGTGCATGCACACTTCTTCAGATACATCTTCTTCAGATGTGTATCTGAAGAAGTGTGCATGCACACGAAAGCTCATACCAAGAACAAACTTAGTTGGTCTCTAAGGTGCTACTGGAAGGAATTTTTTTATAGTGTTTTGTGTTGTGTAGGCTCCTACGATGTAAGTAATGGGCCCCGCCTGCTAGCCTGCTCCCTAAAATATCACTGGTTTGCTCATTTCTATATATAGGGCGCCTACATTCTGCATGGACTGGTTGCATGGGAACATGTACCAATGGCTTTAGGTCCATAAATTACCATATAGCGTATATTCAACACAAAAACAGTGACAATTTGTTGTTGACAAAGGACAACTGGACATATAAAGGGACCCATTACCTTCAGTAGCTTAAGAAGGTAGAGGTAAAGGGACCCCTGATCATTAGGTCCAGTTGTGACCGACTCTGGGGTTGCGGCGCTCATCTCGCTTTACTGGCCGAGGGAGCAGGCGTACAGCTTCCAGGTCATGTGGCCAGCATGACTAAGCTGCTTCTGGCGAACCAGAGCTGCGCACGGAAATGCCGTTTACCTTCCCGCCAGAGCGGTACCTATTTATCTACTTGCACTGGTGTGCTTTCGAACTGCTAGGTTGGCAGGAGCTGGGACCGAGCAACGGGAGCTCACCCCGTCGCGGGGATTCGAACTGCCGACCTTCCGATTGGCAAGCCCTAGGCTCTGTGGTTTAGACCACAGCCTCATCAATCCTAAATCCGGTCTTGATTACAGCAGTCGCATGGTTCTGGCTTGTGTCGATCAGCTGCTGAGTCTGCATCTATTTTCATGCGAGGAACATTGGAGAGCATGAAGCACCCGCTCTAAGAACAGTTACGGCCACAGCTCCTCTGGATATCTATGTGCAAGTGAGCCTCACTAAACGCAGCGGGATTCACTTTTCTAAAAAAGCGCTTTTTGATTAATATGGGGTAAGCTTTATTGATCAAAAGTTTTAAAATTGATTAACCTAACCAATTAATTGACTTTTTTGTGTGTGCGGCCCTAGTAACATTAGATGCGTAAGCACAATTCCCAGCGAGAGAGGAGCAAAGACAATTCAGAAGAGCATTCAGGCCAAGTGGCAGTTTATGCCAAGTCTATTTTAGCTGAAACGGCAGGTCAGGTGCTAAGAGTGCAGCTGGCAAGAAGACGCTGCAGCTCTCCTGAGCGAAGAGAATGATCAAACTCGAGAATGTCTGTTGTTAAATAGTGAGTGCACAGGAGCCTCCTTGATAGCACATAGAAGCAATGCATGCTGGGGTTTAGGTAATTTTAGCCCAGGGTTGAGATCATTGACCAGCGCGGCCGAGGCAGTTTCAGTCCCATGATGAGGCCTGAATCCCGACTGGAAGGGATCCAAATGGTCCGCATCCTCCAGGCTTGCCTGGAGTTGTTCCACAACCACGTGCTCAATCACCTAGCCCAAGAATGGAATATTTGAGACTGGGCGATAGTTGGCCATATGATATCGCCGGGACCAAAGATGTTTTTTAAAGAAGCGGTTTAATGACTGCCTCTTTCAGCAAGTCTAGAAAGGCTCCCTCACAGAGGGAAGCATTCACTGCCCCACGGAGCCCATCGCCCAGCCCTTCCTGGCTCACTTTTATAAGCCAGGATGGGCAAGGGTCAAGGAGACAGGTGGTCAGTTTCACTCGACCAAGCAGCCTGTCCACATCCTCGGAGGTGACAGATTGGAACTGATCCCATGCAACTTGACTAGACAGGACTCTAGCACTCTCCCGCCCCAGCCCTGTTCCCACGGTGGAGTCTACCTCCTTCCGAATCTGAGTTTCTACACATGCTGCTCACACATCCCTCTCTGCCCTCCATCACAGCGAGGTCAAAGCTAAAAGACACAGTCCAGCCAGGCAAAAACTGTGGGGAAGTGATGTCCCATAGTTTTAAATGTTTGTTTTGCTTTTGGGATTGTAGTCCCATTTGTGTTTCACAAGCTGGTCTCCGACCGTAATAAATAATAATAATAATAATAATAATAATAATAATAATTATTATGTTGTCCCAGTCAAAATATAAAATTCCATGTTTGCTAGGTGAGCAAAGGTTTTAGACCAGGGGTCAGCAACCTTTTTCAGCTGTGGGCCTGTCCACTGTCTCTCAGACCATGTGGTGGGCCAGAATATATATATATATATATATATATATATATATATATATATATATATATATATATATATATGGGGGGGGGGAATGAACCAATTCCTATGCCCCACAAATAACCCAGAGAAGCATTTTAAATAAAATGACACATTCTACTCATGTAAAAACACGCTGATTCCTGGACTGTCTGCAGGCCGGATTGGGAAGGCGATTGGGCCGGATCCGGCCCACGGGCCTTAGGTTGCCTACCCCTGTTTTAGGCACATGCAGATCCCTGTAAATTCCCAGAGGGCACTCTGTGAAGTCGCATCCTCTAATTGCCCAGGCAGGAATGGCAACAATAGGAAGATAATCTTTATCACTTTCTTCCACCTCTCTTGTCATGCAGCCATGGGGATTAGGATGTGGAGCATATGTACTCCCGAGTAGCATCTTTGATCTAAACAATGCGTTTTGCACTCTAGAAAGATGCTTGCCCAACTTATTCCACTGCTGTTTTCTGCTTGAATCAAGTCTGCAACTATATTATTACATTGCAGACTTCTGCATTGTTGTTTCATTTCGAGGGATAAATAAAGGGGAAGATCCAGTCTGCCAGAGGTACTCTGGATAATTAGAGAAAGCTAATTGTGCCAAGTTTCCGTGTTAATGCCACAAAGGATGGTATATTTTTAACTCTGCTAAACTAGACACTAACCTTACTCAAGTGAGCAAGAGGAGGATAATTAATAAATAGCGTATCCTCTCCTACCTTCCAAATCCATCCCAACAAAAACGGGTGGATCAAGTGAGGGGTGGAACCTGGGTAGGGGGCATAGCCCAGTGACAGCCCTGAGGGTTAGTCAGAGACGCCTGATGGGCTGCTTTTAGACCCTGGGCCTGAGGTTCCCCACCCCACCCCATGTTCACCTCCAGAAATCTTCAGGCCAAACCATATCAGACAGAAATGCTGGATCAAACTTCTTCCTGAAACCTTGCAGGAGCTGCACTAAGCTAAGAAACTGTCAGAGGTGGACATCAAGGCCAAAGGGGTCAATTATTAAGGATATAATAGATTTAATCTGGAACCATATGGTTCCTAGGAGGGCGGGCCAAGGATCACCTGAGACTTTGGATGTCCCTCTCTGATGCTTTGGCCACCTGTTAGGCTGGGGCAAAACTGGCCAGTGTCCAGCTACCATCTCAATCTGTGGTTCTCAAACATCCAGGGAATCTTGTCTACCTTGACTTGTCTCTTGAGGAACTGCTACACATCGGCTACAGAACTCCCGTGTCTACAAGGCGTGCCTATTTAACATCCATTTCAGCTCTCGTTATCACTGACTGTAATGTTCGCAGCTCATTGCCATCCAACTCCCACCTTATGAGTTTTCTTCTTTATAGACCTGCCAATTGAGATTTCTCTTTGTGCATCTGGCAAAGTTTGCTTGAGCCCACAGATGAATCTGCTAGGGGTGTATTCTACGCAGCACTAAGCAAGATCATTCCATCAGCGAAAGGATTTCTCCTGGCGCGATGATGTCCACATCTCCTCCCTCCAGCATGCCCTTTAAATATGCTGTGGGGGACACTTCTGGACTAGCGTGCTCAGCGACAGGTTGTAGTCTGTGCTTCCGCTATCTCGAGACAGACGAAGTTGCAAGACGAGAGATTAAAGGGAGAGCAACTAAAGGCGAAGTTGCCCCTACGCCCAAGTGGTGAGCTTGGGTGGCAAAATTCCAGGAAGAATGGATTGCAAAACTAACGGAGTATGCAGAACTGAATAAGATGATGGGGAGAATCCACGAACAGCGGGACCAGAAGTTCATCAAAGACTGGACTAAATTTGCAGACTATTTAAAGGAAAGTAGTACTCAATTGAATACGTTGGTAGGATTGCAATAAGCTTTGTAGAATAAAGAAGAAATATTGTTGTTAATACGAAAATACAGTGATTAATTTATAGAAAGTAATAAGGTAAAACAGTAATTGACTTAGGAAATATAGATACAAGAAATAGATATTAGAATATCATAAGGAAGGTTTGACGGAAGTCACGGCCGTAAAAAGCCAAAACGGTATAAGAAGTGAAGACGAATATGTGAATGTATTATTGTATTTCTATAAAACTAATAAAAAATGATTATATATATATAAATTCGAGGCTGCGCAACAAGGGGTTTCCTCTCCTCATTTTGGACACAAAACCTAAGAACAGAACAAAGAGTGAAGGGGAGAACCTCAGCGCTCTGGAAAAAAACCACTTTCGCTTGCAAACGCCTTGAAACCTGAGTGACCAGTGCTGGTCTACTCCGCAAAGATAAAGAATTAAAAACACTGATTGCAGATACTACTGTGGTGGGGCTCACTTCAGGAGGGGATGAGTCCGCCTATCGGGACGAGGTGGAGCGGCTCTGTGCTTGGTGTAGAGAAAATAATCTGGCTCTTAATACTGCCAAGACCAAGGAACTGTTATGATTTTTGTCCAAGCCGAGCGGCAAACAGCTGCAGCGAGGGCTAGTCTGACTTTTGCCTGTCTCACTAAGCCGTGAGAAAGCTGCCTTATCTTTTCCTACATGGAGTGTTTATGCTTCACTGTACTATTGTAATTCTAGCCTTTGTGCTCTCTCTTCTGGCTAGACCTGACGCCGGACAGATGGCTTTTATGGCAGCTCTGTCTTATTGAGCTGGAGCAGAGATTCTCTCTGCACTTTTCCTACAATAAATAGTTTAGCCTAAATCATGGCTTGTGTGTGTTGTTCTCCACGCTTGGGAACAATCACATATGACAGCACCACCGGACTACTCCTGTAGCCGGGGATGTGCGCACACGGCTTTGCTCTGGCTTTGGGGCAGTCTCACAAACTGCCCCAGGCGGGGTATTTGCTGACAGGAACTGGTGGTGGATTACAGGGGAAAAAAGGCGGATATTCAGTCCCTGTATATCGGCGGGGACTGGGTGGAGAGGGTGGCTGTATTCAAGTTTTTGGGAGTGATTATCGAGCAGGGTATGACTTGGAGCGCAAATACTACTGCTCTGGTAAAGAAGGCCCAGCAGGGAATTTATTTCCTCAGACTTTTAAAGAAGAACAATCTGAGTGAGAGACTGCTGGTGTCCTTCTACCGAGGCTCCATAGAGAGCATTCTTACATATTGTATTTGTGCTTGGTTTGCCAGTTGCACAGGCAGGGAGAGGAAGGTACTCCAGAAGGTCATAACCACAGCCCGAAAGATTATTGGTCATCCTCTCCCATCTTTAAGTCTCTCAGCCCCACTCACCTCACAGAGTGTTTGTTGTGGGGGAGGAAGGAAAAGGAGAATGTTAGCCGCTGTGAGGTAGGTTAGGTTGAAAGACAGTGACTGGCCCAAGGCCACCTAGTGAGTTTCATGGCTGAGTGGGGATTTGAACCCTGGCCTCCCAGGTCCTAGTCCAACACTCTAACCACTGTACCCCACTGCCTGCAGGTGCTGTGTGAAGAAGCACTTTCTTTTATCTGTCCCGAATCTTCCAAGATTCATCTTCATTGTGATAGGAGAAAGGGGGAAGAAAAACCCTTTCTGTACCCACTTTATGATTTTATACATATCTATTGTGTTGCTTCTGACTCACCTTTTCTCTAAACCAAAAAACAAAAACAAAAAAACAGCAAATGCTATAACCTTTCCTCACAGGGGAGTTGGCCATCCCATTTATCATTTCCATTACCATTTTCTGAACCTTCCTCAACTCTATGATATCCTTTCGGAGGTTGTTCAACGAGCAGTTTAGAATTTTCCAGAATTTCCTGCATAGCAGGGGTTTGGACTAGATGACCTCTGGGGTCCCTTCCAACTCGACAGCTCTGGGACCGTACATCTTAAAACAACAGCGAGAACAACAGGGTGAAGCGGGAACTAGATCTTCATTGAGGATATACATGCAGCTCCTTCCGGACCCTGGCTATAGCCATTTACAAGCAAGAAAATTCGGTTGTGTGGTACTCAATTTAGTACAAAACAACAACAACAATCCCAGATGCCCAAGGGTAAAATGACAATACATTTTGATGGCTCTCTAGTTGGATAATGCTCAATATATAAAAAGGAAGACAAAATACAGTAAAGGTCAGTTTGATACCACATCATTTCCCGCCGCCCGTCCCCCCCAAGAAATGAGGCTCTTTTCAAAATGGGGAATATTCATAAAAAAGCAGATTAAAACAGGATCTCTAATGTTGCATCAATATCTTAACATGGTCAACTGTGGAAGTTATTTGCCCGCCTGATTTATCTTTTGAGGTTCGGTCATGATTGAATATTCATACTGGAACAAATCAATTCATTCATTGTTGCTGAAGGCTACGAATTACTGTATCTAGAGATTCTCTCAGTTCTGCTGCAGGATCCTTGGAGATATTTTCATGGTTTTTGCCGGCCCACCGCGGATCCTGACACCGCAGGAAGAGTTCTCTCAGCTGCTTTACTTTATCAGCTAGCTTTGCCTGAGGAAAAGTGACCACCATATGGACCAGCTGCTTGTATCTACAGCTTTGTAGCGGTTAGAAAAAAGCAGGTAAGATTTGAGAAGGCGCAAGCTTAGGAGGAGTCACAGACGGGGAAGATCTCCCTTTGAAGATGCCTCCTTTCCGGTCATGTCCTTCAATCCCTTGTGCAGGTGTGAAATTATGGGATGGGAAGACTCCGGCCAAACACCAGCCCAACCCCATTCCAATATTCCGGTTGTCGTCATACAACTCGACAGCCGCTGCCGCATTCAGCGCACGGTTTCTTCTTTTTCTTGGGATTGAATATGGTGAGTATTGCTTCGTCGAAGACAGCCTTCAGGCCTTTCTGAGTCAAGGCTGAGCACTCCAGGTAACACTGGGCACCGATCTAGAATGGATAAAAAGAGAGACAGACAGACAGGCCTGAGCGACGGTGGCAAGAAAATAACCTCTGGGTATTGAAAGGTAGAGTGCCCCCAGGCAAGGAGGTTCCATTTGACTATCTTGGCCAAAAGAAGAGTCCTCTGTCTTCCGCCAAGAATTTGTCTAAAGCTATCTAAGATGTTTTACTGTTGTTTTATTATTTGCTGGAAGCCTCCCAGAGTGGCTGGGGCAACCCTGTTAGATGGGCAGCATATAATTCTATCATCTATCTATCTATCTATCTATCTATCTATCTATCTATCTATCTATCTATCATCTAACTAATCTATATCTATCTATCTATCTATCTATCTATCTATCTATCTATCTATCTGTCATCTATCTATCTATCTATCTATTTATCTATCTATCTATCTATCATCTATCTATCTATCTATCATCTATCTATCTATCTATCTATCTATCTATCTATCTATCTATCTATCATCTATCTATCTATCTATCTATCTATCTATCTATCTATCTATCTGTCATCTATCTATCTATCTATCTATCTATCTATCTATCTATCTAATCTCTATCTATCATCTATCTATCTATCTATCTATCTATCTATCTATCTATCTATCTATCTATACTTTAGCTTGCATCCTAGCCCAACACTCTGTATCCCATGGCGGCTAAATTAGATGCCTCTATGATTAGCCTCCAAGCAGAGCATGAAGACAAATGTCTATATTCTGCCGTTGCTCCCCGGCAATGGGTATTCACAGGTAGACTATCCATGGACATGGAAGTTCTATTTGACCTAAAGCCATCAAACATCCTTAACCCTCTTCCGCGGACTTCTCATTCTCTCAGAAGAAAAATACGGACAGAGTGGAAGTAAAATCTGCATGTATAGGCACTTATGAAGAACTTGTATTGTAATGATAGTCTTTTCTAGGTTTTTAGATTGCTCTGTTTTACCCGTGTGAGCTGCCTTGAGTCCTGGACTGGGGAAAAGGCAGGATATACATACAAACATACATACATACATACATACATACATACATACATACATACATACATACCTGTACATACATACAACAACAAGAAGCTGGGCTTAGTTTACAAGAAGAAGAAGAGTTTGGATTTGATATCCCGCTTTATCACTACCCGAAGGAGTCTCAAAGCGGCTCACATTCTCCTTTCCCTTCCTCCCCCACAACAAACACTCTGTGAGGTGAGTGGGGCTGAGAGACTTCAGAGAAGTGTGACTAGCCCAAGGCCACCCAGCAGCTCCATGTGGAGGAGCAGGGAATCGAACCTGGTTCACCAGATTACGAGACTACTGCTCTTAACCACTACACCACACTGGCTCTACACCACACAAAGAAGGTGGAGGGCCCAAATCAGGTGTAGGTCTAGTTTGCCTGATCAAATCCTGGCTCAATCAGTCAAGTTACGCATGATTTTCATAAAGAGTCTTTGCTCTTGGGTTTAATGGGAGCAACAGTACCTCTTTAGCCAGTTTGATGCCGTGTTCATAAGACAGGGGCTTCTCCTTCATATAGAGCAGTCGAGTCAAGGTTTTTGGATCATCTCGCAGGTCAATCTAGGAGTTTAAAGCAGACGTAAAGTTTAAGGCTTGTTCAAAAAAGAAAAAAAAAGGGCTATCTAAGGTCTCTAACTGTTGGAGATGCAATAGAGATAATGCTTCTCTAAAAAAGTGTTTTTTTTCATTGTCCTATATTGAAAGATTTTTGGCAGGAGGTAACTGAAACTATTAGGACCCAGGTGGCGCTGTGGGTTAAACCACAGAGCCTAGGGCTTGCTGATCAGAAGGTCGGCGGTTCGAATCCCTGCGATGGGGTGAGCTCCCATTGCTCGGTCCCAGCTCCTGCCCACCTAGCAGTTCGAAAGCACATCAAAGTGCAAGTAGATAAATAGGAACCGCTCCGGCGGGAAGGTAAACGGCGTTTCCGTGCGCTGCTCTGGTTCGCCAGAAGCGGCTTTGTCATGCTGGCCACATGACCCGGAAGCTGTACTCTGGCTCTCGGCCAATAAAGCGAGATGAGCGCCACAACCCCAGAGTCGGACACGACTGGACCTAATGGTCAGGGGTCCCTTTACCTAACTGAAACTATCAACAGAACTGTACGGAGCAACCTTACATTTACAGAGCAAAATATCCTCTTGAATTATATACCCAGCACATGGAACCTCACTAAAGGACATTATGAGTGGACTCTCCATGCCCTCACCACGGCAAAAAGACTGATACTGATGAATTGGAAAAATAAAAATGCGGATCCCTTCTACCGGTATGAGTGGATTGAAGAATTATACAAGCTTGCAACATATGAACATATAAACGCAGACTTGCCATGGACAAATTCAATGATATTTGGAATCCATTCTTACAAATACTGTAATAGGTTAAGATCTGGTGAAGTACAATAACAACCTTGTAAAATATATAGTTTTGGGCTTTCCCTCCCTCCCCCCTTTGTTTTTGCTTCTGCATGGGTTCTGTTTCTTTTTTGTTTGCGTCTCACCATGTTTGGCACACATATAGTTACTGTATGTATTTTTGAACTTTCAATAAAGATGTTACTCCTCCCCCTATCCCAAAAAAGTATAAGGCTTCTTCACAGCTATAGCATCCCTCACTGAGCAGGAACCTTCTGCCTAGGTCCTATCTGTCTGTCCATCATCACAGTATTTGAGCATTGTAACGCTCACAAAGTGAGACTATCATGTGGCAGCTGCAATTGTAAAATCAGAGAGTTGTACAGTTGGAAGGGACTCCCAGGGCCCTCTAGTCCAGCCCCCTTTTCGCCCAACATGGGACTCGAACCCACAACCCTGGGATGAAGAGTCTCATGCTCTACCGACTGAGCTTTCCCAGTTGGCCGAGTTAGTACGGTATGAACACGCCCAAGACCAGTGTTTTGCAGACTCCTCAGCCATTCATGAGCTCCTCTGTCCTCGGTCCTGTATACCTGAAGGAGCGTCTCCACCCCCATCGTTCAGCCTGGACACTGAGACCCAGCGCCGAGGGCCTTCTGGCGGTTCCCTCATTGCGAAAAGTGAGGTTGCAGGGAACCAGACAGAGGGCCTTCTCGGTAGCGGCGCCGTCCTGTGGAACGCCCTTCCAGCAGAGGTCAAGGAAACAAGCAGCTATCCTATTTTTAAAAGACACCTGACGGCAGCCCTGTTTAGGGAAGTTTTTAATATTGAATGCTGTATTGTTTTTATCACTCGATTGGGAGCCGCCCAGAGTGTCTGGAGAAACTCAGCCAGATGGGCGGGGTACAAATAATAAATTATTATTATTATTATTATTATTATTATTATTATTATTATTTACCTGTGTTCCTAAGGGACGCGGGTGGCGCTGTGGGTTAAACCACAGAGCCTAGGACTTGCCGATCAGAAGGTCGGCAGTTTGAATCCCTGCGACGGGGTGAGCTCCCGTTGCTCGGTCCCTGCTCCTGCCAACCTAGCAGTTCGAAAGCACGTCAAAGTGCAAGTAGATAAATAGGTACCGCTGCAGCGGGAAGGTAAACGGCATTTCCGTGCGCTGCTCTGGTTCACCAGAAGCGGCTTAGGCATGCTGGCCACATGACCTGGAAGCTGTACGCCAGCTCCCTCGGCCACTAAAGCGAGATGAGCACCACAACCCCAGAGTCGGTCACGACTGGACCTAATGGTCAGGGGTCCCTTTACCTTACCTGTGTTCCTATCAGAACATAAGGCACATGGGGCATGCAGACTTTCAGTTCCGGCACCCATTCCTCTTGGACGTTGTGGTACGAGGCAGGGTTCACCACGGAGAAACAGATCAAAAACACGTCCGTGTTGGGGTACGAGAGAGGCCTGAGCTGGTTGTAATCCTCCTGCCAGACGGCAAAAGAATTTAAATGACAGCATTGCAAAAGCAGCGAAATGGTTATTTGGAACAGCAAACTTAGATGACCTTTCTGATTCCTCCCCATTCTTTGATTCTAAGCATCCACATAACTGTTTTTGCATGTGATAAGGTCAAAAATTATTGAGTTACCTAGGTGTTTTCTTATTAGCTTTCAGGGCCAAGAGCAGGCAGTTGACTAAACGTTAGGAAGAAGTTTCTGACGGCAAGAGCTGTTTGAAATAAATACTACTTTGGGGCAGTACTATTTTTCTAGAACTCACCGTGTTATCTTAGAATGGCAATGGTGCCCACTTGAGAGGTACCAGAACTGAGTTCTGGTGTATTCTGGCTGGAAAAAAAGCCCTGCTTTGGGGAAAATGTAAAATTCTCAGGCGGTGAGATTATTTTAAACCATATACCAACCCTGTGGTTTAACTGCCAATAGACTGATACTGATTCATTGGAAAGATAAAACCATGGCCCTCTTTGAGCGATGGATAGAAAATATGACAATGCTTGCAATATACAAATGGATTGCTTTTATCTTGTTAGTAATTTTTCATTTGATGCGGTGGCGCTGTGGTCTAAACCACTAAGCCTAGAGCTTGCCGATCAGAAGGTCGGCGGTTCGAATCCCTGCGACGGGGTGAGCTCCCATTGTTCGGTCCCAGCTCCTGCCCACCTAGCAGTTTGAAAGCACGTCAAAGTGCAAGTAGATAAATAGGTACCACTCCGGTGGGAAGGTAAACGGCGTTTCCGTGCGCTGCTCTGGTTCACCAGAAGTGGCTTAGTCATGCGGGCCACATGACCTGGAACCTGTCTGGGAACAAATGCCGGTTCCCTTGGCTTATAGAGCGAGATGAGCGCCACAACCCCAGAGTCGTCCGCAACTGGACCTAATGGTCAGGGGTACCTTTACCTTTACCTTTTAATTTTTCATTAGTTGGAATAACTGTATTACTTATATACCTGTATTACATATTGTATCACAATTTCAAGTATTTTTCTTTAATTTTTCTTTTCGTTTTGTTCTTTTCCTTTTCCTGTATTTTCTCGTGGAAATTTTTCAATAAAATATTATTGTTATTGTTATTATTAACATATGTTGGATGGGCATGTGTCAGGGATTCTTTGCTGTACACTTTTTGATGTGACGAACTGCAAAACAGATAGCTTAGAGTGACCACGAGATGGCACTAGATTCTCGCAAGAAGGTTCACAACAAAGCCTTTTGAGTTTCCTAACAATATTTGCTTCGGAGAGGTGAAGCTTGGGGCACCATTAAGAATGTCAGAAAGAGAGCTGGAGACATGGAATGCGACATCAACGCTTGACTCTGAGATAATTGGCTGTCATGACACAAGGTTGGATAATTCACTTGGACTCTTGTGCCGAGGGCAAAATCCCAGGGGAGATGGGGAGGTGAGACAAAGGGCCCAGCCAGCCCTCCAAGTGTCCCTATTTTCCAGGGACAGTCCCAGATTTACAGAAGCCATCTCGGTTTCTGATTTGATCCTGGAATACCCCGCCTTTCCTTATTTTCATCGGAGAAATGTTGGAGGGGACGTCTCTATTTTCATCGGAGAAAAGTTGGAAGATAAGGAATAGGATGTCCCTATTTTCATTGGAGAAATGTTGGGGCGGGGGTGGGTTATGGCCCTGTTTTCATGGTAAGCTGCTGGCGGTATTACATAATCATTTCCAGAGGTGTGGCCATGCTTAGTTTTTTTTGCAGCAAAAGCAAGATAGGCTTGTACTGTGCAATCCTATGCACGCCTGGTGAGAAGTAATTCAGCAAGGCTTATTCTCAGATATGTAAGAGTAAGGGGCAGGGGCTCTAGCTCAGTGTGAGAGCATCTGCTTCGCATGCAGAAGGTCCCAGGTTCAAACCCTGGCATCTGCAAGAAGGGCTGGAAAATGCCCCCTGGACAGCTGCTGCCAGTCAGTGTAGACATTGCCAGAGGGATCAATGTTCTGACTCAGCATTAGGCAGCTTCCTACGTGTGTATAGAGTTTCAGCTTCAATGTGGCATAAGTTACAGGCATCTGATGAAGCAGACTCTAGTCCATGAAACCTCACGCTAGGATTGCCATACACCCGGAATTTCCCAGACATACCTGGAATACTGCAGTTGGCAGCAGTGCTGAAATCGGCAACATGTCCGGGAAAATCCAGGAATATGGCAACCCGTGTCAGCAGTGTCGTTTTTGCCATCTTCCCTTCAAAATTTTGCTCGCCAACTTTGCCCCCCCTCCCAAAAAAGCTAAATAACTCTGCCAAAAAAATCTCAACAACTTTTGTGCCCGGATTATCACTTTTTGATATATGGCAGCCCTGCCTTATGCTGTAATAAATTTGTTAGTCTTTCTTTTTCTCATATCATTTTAATTTCTTAAGTGAATATTACCTGTACATGCACAATACAAACTCTAAATTAGTTAGAACATCATATAATGCAATATAATCCTATGATGTCTTTTATCATCACAAGTATGTTATAATAAATTTGTTAGTCTTCAAAGTGCCGCAAGACTTTTTGTACCATGTGTCTGCGTTTATGAAGCGACTCTTCTGCAATTCTCCAAAAGTGAAAAGCTTACATTTTTGCCTGCCTTAAGGAAGAAAGAACCACAGAAATTTCTTCATGAGAAGAACAGGCATTGAAGATAGACATAACGTGCAGAAATGACAGTAGATTACCTGTCCTGCAGTGTCATAAAGTCCAAGCAAATGCTGTCTGCCTCCGACTGTCACAGTCACTATAAAATAAAGAGAAAACAGAAATATATTACAGAAGAAGAAGAAGAAGAGTTTGGATTTGATATCCCGCTTTATCACTACCCGAAGGAGTCTCAAAGCGGCTCACATTCTCCTTTCCCTTCCTCCCCCACAACAAACACTCTGTGAGCTGAGTGGGGCTGAGAGACTTCAGAGAAGTGTGACTAGCCTAAGGTCACCCAGCAGCTGCATGTGGAGGAGCGGAGACGCGAACCCGGTTCACCAGATTACGAGTCTACCGCTCTCAGCCACTACACTACATTGGCTCTTATGGTTGTATGAATGGGTGTTCTTTTTTAAAAAATTCTTTTCTCTTTATGCTTCCACCGCCCCCTTACTTTTATTCAATGCCCTCCCCCAATTGCACCCGAGGCTACTACTGCCCCACTGGATCGTTCCAGTGCCCCCCAGGACGTGGTATCTCCCACTTTGGGAAACACTGGTTTAGAGAAAAGGTTGGAGGAAGAGCTTGACATAGAGTAACATTAGACCTATCCCTGCCCATTAGATAGGACCCTAAATTGACACTGGAAGAGACAGGAGAGGGAGACAGGATAAGAAGGGAAGATGATGGATGGATGAAAGGAAGAGTGGCTGCATGGATTTAGGCTTAAATTTGGTTGGGATCCTCACATGACAATGGACTCGTGTGATGTTTTGAAGGTGGAAGAAAAGGACCCGCCAAGCAAAATTAGACACCTGTTGCACTTAGCTCATCTTTTGTTATTCTAACTCCAGTGCGGAGATGAACTTCACAGACTGCTGCTTTCGGGGTAGCAAGAGATCTAAGGAAGCTAAGCAGGGTCAGGAAGAGACCCCCGGCTGGTGGGTAATCTCTAAGACCCCAGATCTGGGTTGCGACTCTTTCCTACTGAGGGTGTGTTTGGGTTATGTCTGGATTTGCTACACCCTGTATCCATTTCCCCTTCCTCTTCTTTCTTTCCAGTGGAAGATGGTTTGCAATGTCTTGGTCCTTGCGTCAGAACCCACCATCTCGGTGAGAACGATGGGAGTTCATTTTGGACAAAGCATGGCTATTCTTTTATGTGTTTATGTCTTCCAACACTCATCTATTGAAAATCTTGTTTAGTTTGTGTTATGCCCTTCCTCCCAGGAGTCTGGGGAAGTATAAACAGTCTTCTGAGCAGCCTCCCATTCAGGTGTTGGCCAAAGAGCAAGCCTGCTCTGATCCAGAGATAAATAATTGCTCTTGCTTTACGTTACATGATTCATCTGGCTAAATCAACACTCCCCCCACAAAGGGGCTCCAAGTAGTCCAGTGCATCATGGGAAGAGGGTGGGCTGAGAGGAAAGGTTGCTGCGTTTGGGATGTTTTAGTTTAGACTAGAAAAGGTGAGTTAGACGCAAAATGGTAGTAGTGGCAGACCCCTGACATTCACCCCATTTGTTGGGTGCTGGTGCCGAGTCTGCGCATTATGCAGCAGACAGAGACTTCATGAGTTCCAGGTGCTTACTGAGAGTTTGGTTTCCTTGGAATGAAGGTCAGTGGAGACGGTGGGTATATGGATTTATTTCCACATATATACAACCTGAGACTAAGATGGAGGGGCTCACAGCAAGAAAGTATTTGAGGGGGCCGGGCCCCCACAAATTTGATGGGCATTCCAATTCAAATGTTGTGTGTGCACTGCAATTATGCGAGGCGGTGCTTACCTGGGCCCCCACAATATTTTATTCAAGTTAGTGCCTGTCAGGATGATGTCAGCGGCTCCTGGCTGGTTGCCCAGGAAAGTATGAAGACAAGCAAAAGTTTCTTACCATCCTTTTTTATTTCAGTCTTTACACAGAGAGGCTCTAGAACCCAGCCTCTTGGATAATGGCATTGTCTCAAGTGAATCTCCACCCCCTGTCTCTCCCACTTCCTCATTCATCAATCTCATTGTCTCTCCTCCAGGTGCTGAAAAGTCCCTCTGTCTTTGAGCTCTTTGCTCTCCTACTTTCAAGGCTTGCTGGGTTCTGAGAGGCGGGGTCTGGAATGCTTTCTAAAGACACTGTGTCCACCAGCTGTCGCTCCCCTGGTGCTTCTTATTCCTCATCCTCCTCTCCCATTATTTCCCAACTTTCCCCCTCATCTGCCTCTGAGCTTTGACTTCCCTCAAACCCCTGTTGTAAATCTAAACTGTCTTCCTCTTCCTCCTCCCTGGAAGGGTCAAGCTGGGAAGGCAGACTCCGCCATAGCTGTCAACCCTCCCTTTTTTTGGTGGGAAACTCCCTTATTCCAATGCCGTTTCCCGCTGCTATCCCGGATTGTTGATATCCCTTAAATTGCCCAGATTTCAAAGGAAGCAGCTCCTCTCCCTCCCTGCCTGCCAGGGAGGTTCCTCAGCTGCGTTGCTCGGCTGCCAATAAGGAGTCTGAGACTGACTGGGGGTGGAGCTTGCATGCCTTGTGCAGCCAGACCCTCACACCCAACCAGACAGACAGCCTGCCTGCCATCTATGCGCTCGCTCTTTCGCTCACCCATTCGCACGCAGCCTCTGGAGCGCAGGGTGGCGAGGCTACTCGGTGCCATTGCACCGCCCTCTTGGCATCCCTTATTTTCAAATCCAAAAGTTCGGGAAAATCCCTTATTTTCAAATCTGAAAGTTGACAGCTATGGACTCTGCCATTCCTCTTCTGCCCAGTCCTACATCACCCCTGGCACAAAGCAAGCATGCCCCTGCCTCTGCAGCTACCAGCCTCCTTCCAGCTCAGCTCTCACACAACAACCCCCTATCTTGCCATTTTCCTTCTGCCCACCCAACTTCTTTGGTTATGCTAATCCTGGTCCTTAACTAGCCAGCCACAGCCAGGGACTGGTTGGGCAAGCTTGCTCTCCAAGAATCAGGCAGGGCTCAAAGCATCGCGCAGAGGGATCCTTCTCCCAACAAAACACGGTGCCCATCATAAAGTCAGGGGTTTTGCTGGCAAACAAATAAAATGCACCAAGAACTTCTAACCGTTGCACAAGTCCGAATTCTGTGCCGCATCCATCTCACTTTAAAGCTGCGTCAATAACAGCCGGAGGAAGGCAGGCAGATTGACAGCTCAGCAGGTTTCCTGTCTAATGAAGCTATCTGGACGTTTGCCTGAAGTCGGTAGAGAACTAGTCCGCTCTCCTTCCATGCAAAAATAATAACTGTGATGGATTAGGCTTCATCTCTCTGTTCATCTACCTGTGGCATGAGCTACCAGGTGCCGATTTCTTTTTGTCTGACTAATCTCATGTATCATTTAACACCACTCCTCCCCTCCCAGGTGTTATTTATTATTAAAAGTCCATTTCACTTGTTTCCTGAGGGCCCCCACTGTAGAATGATATGGTATTGCTGGATCCCACCCATGCAGTTTTGGAGGCTCTTGGTGAGACGCCGAAGCACCTGGCAAGGCAACGTAACAGAGCAGCTGGGAGGAGGGATTGATCATGTTCATATCTGCCACTACCTCTGGCCTGTCAGTAAATCCAGTTGCTATCGACGGCTCCGCGGCTATTTATTAAGTCAAGGGCCAACGCAAGCAGGTCGCGATAAAGATGCACAAAAGTCCCCAGTAGACAGTTAATGAACAGCCTTTTCCCTCGGGGGACGATTCTTCCAAACGCTTATCTGCCGGAGGTTGACAAGCTGGTAATAGGAATTCAATGTACAACAAATCTGTCCTTTAAGCAGCGAGGGGAGGCGAAGTCAGGAAGATAAATAGAACAAGAGCGCTCTGACAACCTCTCTCGTACAAGGTGGGAGCCGAATATGGCCTGGTGAAAACGCGGAGGACGGCGCTGATTGACAGGGTTAGATTTATATTCCCATATCTTTGCAGAACGCCGCCTGAGCTGCATTTTGAAGAGCTGCTTCATCACTCTGGCAAGCTGTTGTTTACATGGGCCTCTCTGAAGTGGGAAGCGTTTATTATTTCAATCCCTCGATTTCTGCAGCATGTGCCGTGGCTTCCGCAACCCCTGACAGCCCAGAAAGGAGAGAGGTTCCTTTCTGCTTGTGCGTGAGCACGGAAGAGAGTCACGAATGTTTGCAGACCTCTCCCTGCTTCCAAATGGGACCCAGGTGGCGCTGTGGGTTAAACCACAGAGCCTAGGGCTTGCTGATCAGAAGGTCGGCGGTTCGAATCCCTGTGACGGGGTGAGCTCCCATTGCTCGGTCCCAGCTCCTGCCCACCTAGCAGTTCGAAAGCACGTCAAGTGCAAGTAGATCAATAGGTACCGCTCCGGCGGGAAGGTAAATGGTGTTTCCGTGCGCTGCTCTGGTTCGCCAGAAGCGGCTTAGTCATGCTGGCCACATGACCTGGAAGCTGTACACTGGCTCTCGGCCAATAAAGCGAGATGAGCGCCACAACCCTAGAGTTGGACACGACTGGACCTAATGGTCAGGGGTCCCTTTACCTTTACCATGTTTCCAAACCAACCTGGCAGGAAGGGAACAAGGAATGAAAATCATTGGACAGGACCCTGAGAACAGGGACATTCTATTCTGTATCAGGAAGCTTCGCCTGTGTTTGAGCTCTCCGCACAAATAGGCATCATATGCACATCTACACCTTGAGCCAATTGCAACCTCTCAGCTGAACCTACTTCACAGGGGTGTTGTAAATAAAAAATGCAAGGGAAGGGACAGTGTACAACACCTTCCACAGATAAATGGAATGAAACAATATTTTAGCTGTAAGCTGCCTTGTATCCCTGCCAGGGAAAAATGTGAGTAATAATAATAATAATCAGTGCTTTTTTTCTTTTAAAAAAATGTTTAGGGCTACTTTCATTTTGACTCAAGAAAACCACCATATAGTTCAAATAGGGGAAAATAAATACAGTAAATGGACAAAAGTACAAAGATTCACAAAATGTTTAGCGGTATGCATACCCCTGTGTCCCCCCAGAAAAATAGCAATGATAATAATAATAATTAATAATGGAAACTTTGAGAATAATCAGGAACATACCAGAGAGTAAATCCTAATGAACAAGTTCCTAATGAAGTTCCGTGTAAAAAGGCTTTGGATTGCCGTGTAAGCTGCAAAGTCTTTAACCAGTTACCTGGGAGTAAGCTCCATGGAATACAGTGGGACTTACTTTTGAGTAGACAGTGTAAGGCTTCATTGGAACAAACACTCCACGTGTTTCTTAAGAAATGGCTGGCTGTTGAAGCATTGCAATTAAAGAATTAAAAGTGGATTGGTGACCTTTTCCCTTCAAAATCATAGGAAGGGCCAGCTACACGATTTCCTTCATTTGCTGCTGTAATTTTATTTTCAGTATGAACAGGACTCCGGTTTTGCACCTACACACCCACACAGCACTTTTAATTGCTCTCTGAGATGTGGAGGGGAGGAAAAAGGAAAACCGGGATATTCCGGGATCACATCAGAAACTGGGGTGGCTTCTGTGAATCTGGGACTGTCCCTGGAAAACAGGGACACTTGGAGGGTATGCTGCAAACACAGCTAATCCAACCCTCTAACCCAGGGATAGGCAACCTAAGGCCCGTGGGCCAGATGCAGCCCAATTGCCTTCTCAATCCAGTCCATGGACAGTCCAGGAATCAGCGTTTTTACATGAGTAGAATGTGTGCTTTTATTTAAAATGCATCTCTGGGTTATTTGTGGAGCATAGAAATTCATAGAATCATAGAATCATAGAGTTGGAAGAGACCACAAGGGCCATCCAGTCCAACCCCCTGCCAAGCAGGAAACACCATCAAACCATTCCTGACAGGTGGCTGTCAAGCCTCTGCTTAAAGACCTCCAAAGAAGGAGACTCCACCACACTCCTTGGCAGCAAATTCCACTGTCGAGCAGCTCTTACTGTCAGGAAGTTCTTTCTAATGTTTAGGTGGAATCTTCTTTCTTGTAGTTTGAATCCATTGCTCCGTGTCCGCTTCTCTGGAGCAGCAGAAAACAACCTTTCTCCCTCCTCTATATGACATCCTTTTATATATTTGAACATGGCTATCATATCACCCCTTAACCTTCTCTTCTCCAGGCTAAACATACCCAGCTCCCTAAGCCGTTCCTCATAAGGCATCGCTTCCAGGCCTTTGACCATTTTGGTTGCCCTCCTCTGGACACGTTCCAGCTTGTCAGTATCCTTCTTGAACTGTGGTGCCCAGAACTGGACACAGTATTCCAGGTGAGGTCTGACCAGAGCAGAATACAGCGGTACTATTACTTCCCTTGATCTAGATGCTATACTCCTATTGATGCCATTCATTTCCCATTCATTTCCCTCCCCCCAAAAATATAGTCCGGCCCACCATATGTTGTGAGGGACGGTAGACCGGCCCACAACTGAAAAAAGTTGCTGACCCCTGCAAACCCCACAATGGGTGGGTGGCAGCAACAGGGTAAGCCGAATACATGATGACAGAGGCAGGACCAGGACCACTGAGGTCAGACTGCTGGCACAGGTCTGCGGCCACACAGCCCTCAGGAGGGCAAACATAGCTGCCACAGTGATACCCTCCTATACATCTTTCCTGTTTTCTTTATAACCTTTCACTGCTGCTGAATTTTATTGAGCCACTCTCCGATTAATTCTCCCTGCCAAAACCCGAAAGTTTTATGCTACGTTTCTGATGCGTTTAGTTATTCCTTCATATTTCCCATATTGCGTTCATTTATTTTTCTTAGCCCCGCAAGCTGCCCGGAGGGATATGCCCTGAAACCGAGCAATAAAAATAAATTGGTGTCCAAGGCCTGATGTCCTTGCCATCTGGCAATGAGGTCATTGTCTTGGAGCTAGGACCCCAGGCCTCTCTTAAAAGGTCCTAATGCAGCAGTCGAGTCCACGTTGGAGCCCCTAGTACCTTTTTCAAATGAACCTGTTTTCTTTCCTTCCCCAAATTCGTCGCACATCACAGCGTGGGCCGTTTGCCCACCTCTAATTTCAGCTCCCTCGAACAGGAGAGTGGAATGGCAATGGCTACAATGAGCAACTTAATTTCTTGGCTTGCTTTGTAAGTAGGATTGCCAAACTATTCCTTATTTTAAAGAAGCATCAATCATGCTAAAGCTTTCGCCGTTATTCCGGAGCAGGACAGCTCCACCGAGCCAAATAGGTGCCCCTCTTTCCAGACATCTCTCCAGGGTGTCCTTGACTTTTGAAAGCTTATTTTGCACCAAACACTTTCATGTTTTGCCTTCACATAAAGGAAGAAGAAGAAGAAGAAGAAGAAGAAGAAGAAGAAGAAGAAGAAGAAGAGTTTGGATTTGATATCCCGCTTTATCACTACCCAAAGGAGTCTCAAAGGGGCTAACATTCTCCTTTCCTTTCCTCCTCCACAACAAACACTCTGAGTTGAGTGGGGCTGAGAGACTTCAAAGAAGTGTGACTAGCCCAAGGTCACCCAGCAGCTGCATGTGGAGGAGTGGAGATGCGAACCCGGTTCACCAGATTACGAGTCCACCGCTCTTAACCACTACACCACACTGGCTGGACTAGCACTTGGAGACGGAGAGGCTATGTAGAACAGCTTACCCTCAGCCTGGTGCCCCACAATATGTTGCGCTACAGTTCCCACCAGTCCCAGCCAGCATGGTCAATGGTCAGGGATGGTAGGAGAAGCTTCCTGATGTCCCTGTTTTCATCGGAGAAATGTTGGAGAGTATGCATGTAGGGATTTAGAACACGGCATGATCAGGGTTCTGAATTGAGCGGGCCCCTTCAGTGTAGACCCAGCTCAAACCTCCCCGAATTTCTTTCCCCTTGTACCTGGGCACTGAAAAGGTACCTAATGGTATCGCTAATGCAGAGTCACCAATAGATTAAATTGAGAAATGAATTAATAATCACAGTGAGAAACAAAAGAACGTGTCTCCCTAGGAAATGACGGTGCTCCCAGCAAAGGCTTACACCCCCTCCGTCCCTATTAATCTATGTCACTCCTACGTCTTGTAATCTGAGCTTGCACCCTCTGTGCTTTCTGTTCTGAGACTTTCTGAGCTCTTCTCGACTTTGGGGAGGGCGGTGGAGAAATGCTGTCCAACAACTGTGAATCTGTTAACCCTCTCTCTTCCAGTGTTTCTTTTCCTAGCTGTTCCCCATCCAGTATTTCCCAGCTTCTACCTTCTGAACTATAGAATCATAGAATCATAGAGTTGGAAGAGACCACAAGGGCCACCCAGTCCAACCCCCTGCCAAGCAGGAAACACCATCAAACCATTCCTGACAGGTGGCTGTCAAGCCTCTGCTTAAAGACCTCCAAAGAAGGAGACTCCACCACACTCCTTGGCAGCAAATTCCACTGTCAAACAGCTCTTACTGTCATGAAATTCTTCCTAATGTTTAGGTGGAATCTTCTTTCTTGTAGTTTGAATCCATTGCTCCGTGTCCGCTTCTCTGGAGCAGCAGAAAACAACCTTTCTCCCTCCTCTATATGACATCCTTTTATATATTTGAACATGGCTATCATATCACCCCTTAACCTTCTCTTCTCCAGGCTAAACATACCCAGCTCCCTAAGCCGTTCCTCATAAGGCATCGTTTCTAGGCCTTTGACCATTTTGGTTGCCCTCCTCTGGACATGTTCCAGTTTGTCAGTATCCTTCTTGAACTGTGGTGCCCAGAACTGGACACAGTATTCCAGGTGAGGTCTGACCAGAGCGGAATACAGTGGTACTATTACTTCCCTTGATCTAGATGCTATACTCCTATTGATGCAGCCCAGAATTGCATTGGCTTTTTTAGCTGCTGCATCACACTGTTGACTCATGTCAAGTTTGTGGTCTACCAAGACTCCTAGATCCTTTTCACTTGTACTGCTCTCAAGCCAGGTGTCACCCATCCTGTATTTGTGCCTTTCATTTTTTTTGCCCAAGTGTAGTACTTTACATTTCTCCCTGTTAAAATTCATCCTGTTTGCCTTAGCCCAGTTCTCTAATCTGTTAAGGTCATTTTGAAGTGTGATCCTGTCCTCTGGGGTATTAGCCACCCCTCCCAATTTGGTGTCATCTGCAAACTTGATCAGGATGCCCTCAAGCCCATCATCCAAGTCATTGATAAAGATGTTGAATAAGACTGGGCCCAAGACAGAACCCTGTGGCACCCCACTAGTCACTTCTCTCCAGGATGAAGAGGAGCCATTGATGAGCACCCTTTGGGTTCGGTCAGTCAGCCAGTTACAAATCCACTGAATGGTAGCATTGTCTAGCCCACATTTTACCAGCTTCTTTACAAGAATATCATGGGGCACCTTGTCAAAGGCCTTGCTGAAATCAAGATAGGCTACATCCACAGTGTTCCCTTCGTCTACCAGGCTTGTAATTCTGTCAAAAAATGAGATCAGATTAGTCTGACATCACTTATTTTTCAGAAACCCATGCTGACTTTTAGTGATCACAGCGTTCCTTTCTAGGTGCTCACAGACCGTTTGCTTAATGATCTGCTCTAGGATCTTTCCTGGTATTGATGTCAGGCTGACTGGGCGGTAATTGTTTGGGTCCTCTCTTTCCCCCTTTTTGAAAATAGGGACAACATTTGCCCTCCTCCAGTCTGCTGGGACTTTGCCTGTTTTCCAGGAATTCTCAAAGATTACTGCCAGTGGTTCTGAAATCACCTCTGCCAGTTCTTTTAATACTCTGGGATGTAGTTCATCTGGCCCTGGAGACTTGAATACATCTAAACTAGCCAAGTGTTCTTGTACTACCTCCTTACTTATTCTGGGCTGTGTTTCCCCTGCTGAATCATCTGCCCCTCTGCAAACCACTCTTCCAAATCTATACTGTCGTCCTGCTTCTGGGAAGATTCAGGAGCAGGGGGAGGCTCCTACCATTCCTCCTCAGTGCAGCCCTCCTCAGCACAGTTCCTGACAGGCGAGGAGAGTTGTGGCTTTGTGTTAGAGCAGGCATGTCCAACAGGTATATCATGATCCACCGGTAGATCGCTGGACGTCTGTGGTAGATCACTGGCTCCCCTCAAAGAAGCTCAACAACTTTGACCTGAACTGCCAGTTTTCAACTCTGTGAGCAGATCGCAGTCTCTTGGGAGTTAGCCACCCCTGTGTTAGAGCATCTGCTTTGCACAAAGAAAGTCACAGGTTCAATTGCTGGCACTTTTGCTTTGTATTGGGCTGGGAAAAGCTCCTGCCTAAAACCCTGCATAAATGCTGCCAGTCAGTGTGGACAGTACTGAGCTAGATGGACCAGTGGTCTGATTTGTAGGGATGGGAAGATATGTCAGTTTTGGTTTCTAATTTTTCCGATCTTCAGTTCAGTTCTCCACACTAGTTCACAGGTTTTGTTTTTTTTTAAATCCTCATGAAAATTCATCAGCATTTCTGTGTGAATTTCTCTTAACATACACATTTGAATATGCAGTTTTGCCTATTATAGTGAATTTTTAATCTTACTTTCATCAAACACTTTAGTTGATGCATTTTTTGCATACATTACATGGCTGGAGCAATGCAAAATTCAGAGAAGTGTGAATTTTGAAAGGTAGCTGCGTTTTGGTTCTCATTTTGCTTTGGAAAGGGCAAATTACATATTTTACCTTTAAATGTGAGCTGAATCAATTCCCCACCCCACTAAAAGGCAGGTGTCTACACGTCTATGCAGACTATCTACCAATCAGATCTTGTTTTAACTTTAAAATTATTAACACCTTACACTGCTCTTCATAATTTTAGTATATCATTTTCTACATGGTTTTTAATTGTATCTTCAATATTGAATGTAATGCATTATATTGGGTTTTATGTATTCTGTTTTCTTCCTACCTTCTCTACTGGACATTAACCGAAATAAATATACTACTACCAATTAGAGTTTCATGTAGATTAATCATTAACTTTTAAAAGAATAAACGTGCATTTCAAATTAACTTGGATGAATGTCATCCAAAATATTACCCCAAATCATAATAAATAGCAATACAGTCAAACCAATTAGAGCAAGAAATAAACAAGTTGCGCCCTTGCTGCTCAGCCTTGCCGATTAAAAATCGCCGCTGCTCGTTAACCTGGTGCCTGCCAATTAGGCTGGTTAAAGTGTGCAGCCATTGCACAATGTGAAAGACGGGAAGACAGCATTTTTAATTATGCCTCCTCCGAAACCGAGGGCCATTTCGGATGAGGTTCCATGACCCCTGTTAAGCTCCTCATTTCGCAGTTCAGATTTGTCTGCATCAACATTAGCGCTCCTTGCCACCCATGTCTCTATTAGACGCGAGGATTCAAAATGGCCTTGACAGAGCACAGAGCTTGGGTCGGGAACAGGGAAGCGAGTTTCGACAATGACAAATGCAATGCACAGCATGGATGGAAGGGAAATGTACAATATGAGAGAAGAGGGGAATACACAGCATCTCGGATAGAGTGGGGGGAATGAAGCATCAGATAAAAAGGCTTTTCAGTTTGGAGAAAAGTTGTGCAATGGGGGCACATCATAGAGGTATATAGAATTATGCATAGCCTAGAGCAGGCATGTCCAGCCACAAGTAGCCTGAGATCTACCATCCAATATAAAAAACTGGCAGTGATCTACCACACTCTCCCATTGTCATTCTTCAACTTAAACATATTATACTTGGCTATGGTTTCCCCAGTAGTGATGTATGGAAGTGAGAGCTGGACCATAAAGAAGGCTGACTGCCGAAGAATTGATGCTTTTGAATTCTAGTGCTGGAGGAGATTCTTGAACTGCAAGAAGAGCCAACCTATGCATTCTGAAGAAAATCAGGCCTGAGTGCTCACGGGAAGGACAGATCCTGAAGCTGAGGCTCCAATACTTTGGCCACCTCATGAGAAGAGAAGACTCCCTGGAAAAGACTCTGATGTTGGGAAAGATGGAGGGCACAAGGAGAAGGGGACGACAGAGGACGAGATGGTTGGACAGTGTTCTTGAAGCTACCAACATGAGTCTGACCAAACTGCGGGAGGCAGTGGAAGACAGGAGTGCCTGGTGTGCTCTGGTCCATGGGGTCACGAAGAATCAGACATGACTAAACGACTAAACAACAACAAGCTTGGAACCTAGAACAATAGGCAGGGAGGATCCTAGAATGCAAAAACTGATTGGCTTGCAGGAGAAGACCAATCAGGCTCCAGGAGGAAGTTAATCAGCCTATTAGGCTGGTAGGATCTTAGAACGCAACAACTGATTGGCCTGCAGGAGAAGACCAATCAGGCTCCAGGAGGGAAGCAGAATCAGCCTATCAGACGGGACTCATTGTGTAAATAATGTATATAAAAGCCTGAGGTGTTTTTTTTGGGGGGGATTTAATCACTGTTTTACAAGCTGCAATAAAGAGCATGAAATCACTGCAGGACTCCGAGTATATTTCATAAATCAATAGATTTTTAAAAATACATACTTTGTATACTTGTAATAACGTAAGAAAATAACATTGAGGACAGGGTCCTACGTAATCAGAACATGATGCACGGATTGTCCACAAAAGCTCATGCCATAATAAATGTGTTAAGTCTTTCAAGTACCCCAGGACTCTTGCTATTTTTCAAATGAGTCGGGGCACATGTCAACCGCAGCGGTTTCCCCCCTAGTTCGAAACAGAAATTGGGGTAAACTGAACTGCAGAGTTCCTTAACCCTTCCTTAACGTTAAAAACCATGAGTGTAGATACACCCCAAGCCTTATGAGGAATGGTTGAGGGAGTTGCAGAGCACACCTTACTGAAGACCTCTGAAGGAGGAAGGACGAATCATCTGGTAGCAGTAACATGAGTGCCCACCACCCAAATACGTCCCCTGCGTCCATGAGCTGGAAGCAAAAGAGGGGTATGCAAAGCAACGGTGCCTCTGTTTTTATTAACAGACTAGTTTGAAGGATCTGAGCCTCAGTGGACCCCCTCCTTTCCCCATTTTTCAGCCAGGCTTTTATACGGCAGAAATACTGGGATGGGGAATAGTGAATGAAATCAATAACAGTAAAGTATTTCCTGTAAATATACCCTCATGCTTGGGTTAAAAGAAAGGGCTGGCCTTTGGTTTTTAATATCCGGTCACTGTGAGCTTTGGGGATTTAAATCAATGGCTGGAGATAGTTTTTCCTGCCTGATGTTACAAATGCATCTTTGCTTATTCTCTGTTCCATGTTGAAACTGGGGGCCAACTGCAGGCTTCCCTTCTCAACGTACACGATGAATATTTGTTCTGTACTTGATACTCTGTTGTTTGAAATAAGAATTGTGGCAAATGCAGCATTATTATTATTATTATTATTATTATTATTATTATTATTATTATTATCTGCTCTGCATGGAGAATTCCTGACTTTGGGAAATTATGGACAATTGCATGATCACAGAAGAAAGCAGGAAGTTTAATACAATTATGAACTGGTTGCAGCACATATTCTTTTCATAGCATGATCAGAATAGATATAACGATGATGATAAAACAAAATAAAAAATAAAAAAATTCCTTCCAGTAGCACCTTAGAGACCAACTAAGTTTGTTCTTGGTATGAGCTTTCGTGTGCATGCACACTTCTTCAGATACACTGAAACAGAAGTCACCAGACCCTTATATATAGTGAGAGGGTGGGGAGGGGTATTACTCAGAAGGGTGGTGGGAATGGGTGATAGGCTGATAGCTGTGGTAAACCTGTTGACGACTGTTAACGATTGCAATTGGTCTTATGGGAAAAAGCAAGGGGTGAGATGGCTAAAAATAGCTTTGTCATGTATAATGAGATAAGAATCCAATGTCTTTTTTCAGACCAGGTCTCTCCATGGTTTTAAGTTTGGTAATGAGTTGCAATTCAGCAACTTCTCTTTCCAGTCTATTTCTGAAATTCCTTTGCAATAAGACAGCTACTTTGAGATCTTTTTAAGAACGTCCTGGGAGACTGAAGTGTTCTCCTACTGGTTTCTCTGTCTTGTGATGATCTGGCTGGGTGGCCCCAGCCTGTCTGGGCAGCCCTGCCATGTGGATAGGAACCAGGGGGAGGGGGAACTTCAGTGGTTCTACTCTGAGCAAAACTTAACCAAACACCATCCCATATATTCTTTAAATGTGAATTGGATCAAATTCCCCCTCCATCTTTATGCCCAAGTAAGTGGGGTTAACGTACCCGTCAACGGCCCATTGGGGGCCCCTTGCTCTCTCCCAATTTTGAGCTGAGATCTTGCCCTGAAAACACGCTCTTTCTGGGTCCACGCTCTTACACGGGTCACGTGACTCGTGGCCGTGTATTTGCACTGTATTTCCCCATCTCTGCAAGCTCAGTGCAGCAGGCGTTTGGAAATCCCTGGTTCTGCAGCCCTGTGCTACAGCTCTGGGGCTGTGGGCTTGACAGGCCTGGAATAGATGGACAGGCAGATAATCTGTCTAGCTTTTCATGTTCAGATCTGTATGGGGTGATCTGTCTGCCTGCCTTCCTGCTGCTGGCAAAGGTCCAGGTGGCTTTGTTAGCAGGGAAACCTGCTGAGCCTTAAGTCTGCCCACCTGTCTCCAGCCCTGTTGATAGAGCTTTAAAGTGAGATGGATCGGCCCCCGTTAAGAAGCAGTATCTGGGGCTGCAGGTACTCCGATCGCATATTCTTGGCGAAGAAGAGCAAAACAAAATTAGAATGCATCAGCACAGCTTCCACTAGCCAAAAAGCATAGCCTACTGGATCATAGAATCGTAGAGTTGGAAGGGAACCCGAGGGTCATCTAGTCCAGCCCCCTGCAATGCAAGAATTTCAAGTAAAGCATCCATGACAGATGGCTCTCCAACCTCTGCATAAAAACCTCCAATGAAGGAGAGGCCACCACTTCTTGTGGGAGTCTGTTATCTCCTTTCTTGTAACTTGAGACCATTGGTTCAGGTCCTGCCCTCCAGAGCAGGAGAAAACAAGCTTGTTCCCTCTTCCATGTGACAGCCCTTGAGATATTTGAAGATGGCTATCATATCTCATCTCAGTCTCCTCTTTTCCAGGCTAAACATACTCAGCTCCTTCAACCACTCCTCATCAGGCTTGGTTTCCAGACCCTGGATCATCTTGGTCACCCTCCTCTGCACACTTTCCAGCTTGTCCACAACCTTCTTAAATTGTGGTGCCCAGAATTGGACACAGTATTCCAGGTGTGATCTGACCACTGCAGAACAGAGCAGGACTATGACTTACCTTGATTCGGACACTAATTCTGCTAATACAGCCTAGAATAACATTAGCATTTTTGGATGCTGAGATCAAACCGCATGGCCCATCTAATCCAATGTCCTCTTCTCACAGTGGCCAACTAGATGCGCATAGGAAACCAGGGAGCAAAACATGAGCACAAGAACACTCTTGCCTCCTGTGGAGCATAGTCATCATGACCAGTAGCCATTGATTGATTCTGACTTCTGATGCTTTCCTTCCCCACATGAAGCTGAGCCTTTCTGTAGCTTCTGCAGTTTCACTAGGTGGTGCCAACGTGCTTTTGAGTGTAGCTCTGCCCCAATGTGGGACGTGGGTGGCGCTGTGGGTTAAACCACAGAGCCTAGGGCTTGCCGATCAGAAGGTTGGTGGTTCGAATCCCCGCGACAGGGTGAGCTCCCATTGCTCAGTCCCAGCTCCTGCCCACCTAGCAGTTCGAAAGCATGTCAAAGTGCAAGTAGATAAATAGGTACCGTTCCGGTGGGAAGGTAAACGGTGTTTCCGTGCACTGCTAAGCAGCTTAGTCATGCTGGTCACATGACCCGGAAGCTGTCTGCAGACAAACGCTGGCTCCCTCGGCCAGTAAAGTGGGATGAGCGCTGCAACCCCAGAGTTGTCCACGACTGGACCTAACGGTCAGGGGTCCCTTTACCTTTACCTGCCCCAATGAGGTCTAGAAACTTTGTAAGAAATTTAAATTGGCCCTCTGAATTTTGTACTATGGATATAGGATTTATAGGGCTGTAGCTGCCAGGGTGGCTATGTACTACCTCCAGCCCCATAGGAGATCGCAAGTGGGGAGAGCGCTGTTGGACTCGTGTCCTGGTTGTGGGCTTCCCATGCATTCTGGGCAAGATGGGCCTCTGAAATTACAGTGAGAAAATAGATACCGGTACCTATTAAACACACATGAAATGGCTAGCTGGCTGGAATTACAAACTTATTTAGCTGGTCAGTGCTGTGTAAGCTTAGTCAGAAGTAAGTTTCACTGTGTTCACTTCCTAGTCAATGTGTTTAGGATCATGGCCTTATTTTGTTCAGTGCCATCCTTGTCGAATAGAGCCAGTGTGACTTGGTGGTTAGAACATCAGACAAGGACCTGAGACAGCACAGTTGAAATCCCCACTTGGCTATGAAGTCCAGTTGGGTCCAGGGGTGCCGACTTGAATAAAATATTGGGAGGGGGGCAGGTAAGCCCCACCTCGCATAATTGATCACATGACACAGCAGATGCACACCATTTGAATGGCAATGCCCATCAAGTGGTGGTGGGGGGACAGCCTCTTCAAATATTTTATGGGTGTGTGGGTGGGTGAAGGGACCTCGGTCCCTAGGAGTTGGCTCCTATGCTTGGGCCAGTCAATGCCTCTTAGCCTAACCTGCCTCACAGGGTTGTTGTGAGGATTAACCAGGAAGCTCCTTGGAGGAAAAGGTGAGATAGAAATGCAAACAAACAAACATACAAATTATTTATCTTTCATACACAGTTATAGTGGATTTGGGACAAAGGCTCTGGGTAGCCCCTGTTTCCATTAGGGGGGAATGAAAATTTGGAAAGCAAGTAAGGAATTGTCATCTGCTTGGGCTGGCCAAAATATTAGCCGAGATTCCACTGTACTGTAACCCCAAGGACCACAATACTTCCGCAGCTTCAGGAAACACACCATAAATCTATATTGTCATATGCTCAAGGGTTTTGCGGTTGTGATGAAGTCTCTGGCAGCATTTGGCTCACGTTTCCTAGAACACATGCAGGTTTCTTGACATGCTCTGGGGTAGAGTTGCCTTGGCTTGCCAAGAATAACTCATTAATTCAATGCACAGACTTATTTGTCCTGGAGGATTAGAGCAGGATTTACTTCCCAATAACTGGATAAGTGAAGCACTTGGGGGAGCACTCTTTCACGTTCGACGGCAGAGTGGTGAATTTTAAGGTGCGGTGAAGCTGAAGGAGAGTCCATAGCCATGTCCAAGAGGAGTCCAAAAATGCAGTGGCTGTGCTGATCCAACAAACACACACAATCACCATCAGTAAATAGCACAGCTTTACCCAAGCTGCTGCTCTCCCGCTGTTCCAGTTTACACTGCCCATCAGCCCTAACCAGCTCATTGCAACAAGGACAATATCTGTATCATAGAACCATAGAATTGTAGAGCTGGAAGGGACCCCGAGGATCTTCTGATCCAACCTCTGCAAGGCAGAAGAAGAAGAAGAAGAAGAGTTTGGATTTGATATCCCGCTTTCTCACTACCCGAAGGAGTCTCAAAGCGGCTCACATTCTCCTTTCCCTTTCTCCCCCACAACAAACACTCTGTGAGGTGAGTGGGGCTGAGAGACTTCAAAGAAGTGTGACTAGCCCAAGGCCACCCAGCAGCTGCATGTGGAGGAGCAGAGACGCGAACCCGGTTCACCAGATTACGAGTCCACTGTTCTTAACCACTACACCATTTGCACATAACAAAATATAGTTACAGGTAGGTAGCCGTGTTGGTCTGCCATAGCCGAAACAAAATAAAAAATAAAAAAATTCCTTCCAGTAGTACCTTAGAGACCAACTTAGTTCTTCAAATACCACTTCTTCAAATACCACGCACACGAAAGCTCATACCAATAACGAACTTAGTTGGTCTCTAAGGTGCTACTGGAAGGATTTTTGTGTGAAGAGCCCAAGGTCACCCAGCAGCTGCATGTGGAGGAGCAGAGACGCAAACCCGGTTCACCGGATTACGAGTCCACCGTTCTTAACCACTACACCACACTTGCTCTGGCAGGAATCTCAACTAAAGAATCTCTGACAGATGACCATCCAACCTCTGTTTAAAAAATCTCAAATGAAGTAGAGAGTCCACCACCTTTCCAGGCAGTCCATTCCACTGCTGAATAGCTCCTACCACATCACTCAGGAAGACAGGCAAACTAATGCCAGTGTGCTGGAAGAAGCAAAGATCACCAGTGTCAAAGCAATTATTCTTCAACATCAACTTTGTTGGATGATCATGTTGTTTGGATGCCTGATGATCGTCTTCCAAAGCAACTACACTATTCTGAACTTAAAAATGGAAAGCGTAGTGCTGGTGGTCAACAAAAGAGGTTTAAAGACTCTCTCAAGGCAAATCTAAAAAAAATGTAGTATAAACACCAACAATTGGGAAACACTGGCCTGCGATCGCTCCAATTGGAAAAAAGCCTTTACCAAAGGTGTCATGGGCTTTGAAGATGCTCAAACTCAGGACGAAAGGGAGAAATGAGCTAAGAGGAAGGCACATTTGGCAAACCCTCACCGTGATCAACTCCCGCCCGGAAACCTATGTCCCCACTGTTGAAGGACTTGTGAATCCAGAATTGGCCTCCACAGTCACTTACAGACTCACTGTTAAAACCGTGTTCATGGAAGACAATCTTACTTGGCTATGAGTGACAGCCAAAGAAGAAGACCACCAGAAAGCTCTTCCTAAAATTTAGTGGGATTCTGCTTTTTTGAATCCATTGATTCGTGCCCAACCCTCTGAAGCAGAAGACGATGGCTATCATATCTCGTCTTGGTCTCCTCTTCTCCAGGCTCAACATACCCAGCTTCCTGAACCGTTCCTCATAAGAGGACACCCTCCTCTATCAACAGCCACCAGACACAATGGCTATATGCTGTCTCCAGGATCAGATACAACATGGTGGAGTCTTATGGGAGTGGGCTATTGCCTTCATGTCTTGCTTTTTGGCTTCCTAGTGACCCCTTGTTGGCCTCTGTGAGAGACACCATGCTGGACTAGATATGGTCTTTGGTCTGATCCTATAGGGTTATTTGCATACTATTGGGGGTGAGGATATGGTCAATCAGAATAGCTAGTGAGTAGAAAGATAACAGGGACCCAGGTGGCGCTGTGGGTTAAACCACAGATCCTAGGGCTTGCTGATCAGAAGGTCGGCGATTCGAATCCCTGCGACGGGGTGAGCTCCTGTTGCTCGGTCCCAGCTCCTGCCAACCTAGCAGTTTGAAAGCACGTCAAAGTGCAAGTAGATAAATAGGAACCGCTCTGGCGGGAAGGTAAACGGCGTTTCCGTGCGCTGCTCTGGTTCACCAGAAGCGGCTTTGTTATGCTGGCCACATGACCCGGAAGCTGTACGCCGGCTCTCGGCCCATAGAGTGAGATGAGCGCCGCAACCCCAGAGTCGTCCACGACTGGACCTAATGGTCAGGGGTCCCTTTACCTTTACCTAGAAAGATAACTGGTTTGCCGTCACTTGATTCACTACAAAGTAGCTCCACACATTCACAAGTGACCTGTTAAACAAATGACCTCTAAGAGGCATTAACGGGAACCTGCCTTTGTTCTGTTTTCCACATACTCCAATCCTTAATCATACTGAAATAGAGTTATGACAGTGTGGTGGAAAATACTAATTTATCCTCCCCTCCCATCCCCTCCTTCCACAGCCTTGCCTATCTGTCTCCACAGTCTGCTTCCTTTGTTATCTCTAATGGCAAGAGGAGAACAAGCACACCTCACTTCTAAGTGTACTCTGTAATGGTGGTCAAAGGGCAGAATTGAATGTCCCTGTTTATTCAGAACTCTGGCAAAGTCAGAAGCTTCTGCAATGGTCTAAAACAGGGGTGGGGAACCTTTTCCAGACATTCTCCTTTAGGCCACTTTCTGAGGCGGGGCACAAGCCAATGAACGGTCAGGGCCAGAGGTGACTGTGGGCAGAGCAATGGATATGATGACAAACAAGATGATCAAGGGTCTGGAAACCAAGCCTCACGAGAAACGACTGAGGGAGTTGGATACATTTAGCCTGGAGGAGACTGAGAAGTGATACAACAGCCATCTTCAAATATCTGAAGAGCTGTCACATGGAAGATGGAGCAAGCTTGCTTTCTGCTGCTACAGAGGGGAGGACCCAGACTGATGGATTCAAATTACAAGAAAGGAGCTTCCCACTAAACATTAGGAAGAGATTTTTGGTCACAAGAGCTTGTTTGAGAGTGAGATGGACTCCTTCGGAAGGTGGTGGCCTCTCCTTCCTTGGAGGTTTTTAAGCAGAGATTGGACGGCCATCTGTCATGGATTCTTTAGTTGAGATGCCTTCATTGCAGGGGGTTGAACTGGATGATCCATGCAGTCCCTTCCAACTCTACAATTCTACGATTCCATAGCTGCCTCTACAAATTTGTCTAATCCCCTTTTAAAGCCATCCAAGTTGGGGGCCATTACTACATCTTGCAGTAGTAAATTCCATAGCTCACATATGTACAGGGAAGATGATAAGATAAGATGATGATAAGATAAGATAAGATGATATAAGATATAAGATATAAGATATAAGATATAAGATATAAGATATAAGATATAAGATATAAGATATAAGATATAAGATAATCTGGGCTGCATCAATAGGAGTATAGCATCTAGATCAAGGGAAGTAATAGTACCACTGTATTCCGCTCTGGTCAGACCTCACCTGGAATACTGTGTCCAGTTCTGGGCACCACAGTTCAAGAAGGATACTGACAAGCTGGAACGTGTCCAGAGGAGGGCAACCAAAATGGTCAAAGGCCTGGAAACGATGCCTTATGAGGAACGGCTTAGGGAGCTAGGTATGTTTAGCCTGGAGAAGAGAAGGTTAAGGGGTGATAGGATACCCCAGTCCAGTTGGCAAAGATAAAAAAGAGGGTGTAATAACTGCTGGAGATGTAAAAAGGAGCTGGGCACATTGTACCACATGTGGTGGAATTGTAGTAAGATTAGGGGTTTTTGGAATACGCTGTACAATGAACTGAAAAAGATATTGAAATACTCATTTAAAAAATCGCCTGAACTATTTCTGTTGGGGATACTGGATACCGAAATACTACCAAATGATAGACAATTTATGATGTACGCAATAACAGCAGCAAGACTATTAGTGGCAGTAAATTGGAAAATGCAAATCATACCAAAGAAAGAGGAGTGGCATCTCAAAATGCTAAATTATCACAACTTAGCTATAAAAGAGAATGAAATTAAGGGAAATAGTGATAGCTTAAGAAGAAAGGAATGGAGAGCATTTGAGGAATATATATTTTGAAAAACTGGAGACCACCCTCTGAGCAGAATAAGTAAAAGTTCAATTGGTAAGAAATTGGAATAATCTAAGCATCAGGAGTACAGTCACGATATGAACAACAAAAAAGTAGCATAGCATGTACTGAGAAGCATTGGGGTAAGGGGGAGGGATCGGAGGGGAGAGGAGAGCGGGAGGGATCTTTTCTGAGTAGTGTATATAATGTAATTGTATTTGTAAATGTATTTTGTTTTTCTTTTTTTGGGTTACTGTTTGTTTTTTTGGGCTCGTTTTTAAATTGTAATGCTTGAAAAGATCAATAAAGTCTCATATTTAAAAAAAAAAAATGGTCAAAGGCCTGGAAACGATGCCTTATGAGGAACGGCTTAGGGAGCTGGGTATGTTTAGCCTGGAGAAGAGAAGGTTAAGGGGTGATATGATAGCCATGTTCAAATATATAAAAGGATGTCATATAGAGGAGGGAGAAAAGTTGTTTTCTGCTGCTCCAGAGAAGTGGACATGGAGCAATGGATTCAAACTACAAGAAAGAAGATTCCACCTAAACATTAGGAAGAATTTCTTGACAGTAAGAGCTGTTCGACAGTGGAATTTGCTGCCAAGGAGGGTGGTGGAGTCTCCTTCTTTGGAGGTCTTTAAGCAGAGGCTTGACAGCCACCTGTCAGGAATGCTTTGATGGTGTTTCCTGCTTGGCAGGGGGTTGGACTGGATGGCCCTTGTGGTCTCTTCCAACTCTATGATTCTATGATTCTATAAAATAAGATAATCTTTATTGTCATTGTCCCCTTGCGGGAACAACGAAATTACTCTATCCACTCAGATAAAGCACTCTACATGAATTTAAAATAACTACAAAACACTAATTAAAACAGTACAATACGATACAATATAACAAGTAAAATAAGATGACTTCAAAGTCCAGACTTTCCATTTAAGGCTGAAATTGCTCTAGAGAAGAAGAATCTAGAGATGACTGTTGCCCATTGGCACTGATAGAGCAGAAGATGGGGAGGCCAATGGTAGGCAGAACTAGAACCAATCTCAGGCAGAGCCAACCTCCTCCCTGCTGATTTTTACAAGGGTTAATCTGAGACTAAGGAGGAGGAAGTTGGGCAACCCTCCAGGCTGGTTGTAAGCTAGGATGGCAGACTGAGATTAGCAGGCCAATGCCCCATTTGCTGATCAGCTGATGTGCGGGGACTAAATCCTGCTGCCTTGGCTGCACAGCCTTGTTTGCTGCTGGGAACAGGATCACACAGCCAATGCAGGATTAAGCCTTGTCCTCACGCCCATCAGTGTCAGGGCAGGTGGATGTGGTTTGGAGAAAATGGATTTGCAGGTCAAATGAGACCCACCTGCTGGGCTGAGAATGGCCCGTAGACCACAGGATCCCCAGCCCTGGTTTAGAAGATTTAGAAGTGGCTCAAATTCTATATTGAATTTATCAGTCTGGGCCAGAGGGTTTATGAAGAAAAGGTAAGGGAATGAACTGATGTGCTTTATGCACCTCCAACTCTTGTGTACAGGTAGTCCTGCTTTCTTCAGGTTCCTTCAAAAATCTTCCCTCAGCTTGGGTGTTCGTGGTACTCTTTGGTTCCCAAACCGATCGGCACGAGGCCATACGAGCTCAGGAATAGAAGGAATGATTTATACTGTATGCACTATATTTAGAAATGCTATGCAGAAGGAAGTTTTCTCCCTGTGAATTTATTCTGACAACTCTGTCATAATTCAATTGATCAGATAAACAACTTCATAAAAAATATTAGCTAATCTGAAAGGTTAGCAAAACTGCTCCAACTGTCCTGCCTTCTGCAGCTGAAGGGGATTTCTCCACTGTCCAATCTTCTTGCAATCTGTCTGCAAGCCAGTGTTTTAGTGAAACAGCCAGCTCAGCAAACAACCATATGAAAATGTGCATTTACCACAAGGGTCGAGTCTTTTATTAAACTTTGCGTTCCTCAGAGAGCTGTAAAGGTAAAGGTAAAGGGAACCCTGACCATTAGGTCCAGTCGTGTCCGACTCTGGGGTTGCGGCGCTCATCTCGCTTTATTGGCCGAGAGCTGGCGTACAGCTTCCAGGTCATGTGGCCAGCATGACTAAGCCGCTTCTGGCAAACCAGAGCAGCAAACGGAAACGCCGTTTACCTTCCCGCCGGAGCGGTTCCTATTTATCTACTTGCACTCTGACGTGCTTTCGAACTGCTAGGTGGGCAGGAGCTGGGACAGAACAACGGGAGCTCACCCCATCGCAGGGATTCGAACCGCCGACCTTCTGATCAGCAAGCCCTAGGCTCTGTGGTTTAACCCACAGTGCCACCTGGGTCCCTTACGAAATGCTTAGGGGTATGCGTACCCCTGCATCCCCCAGAAAAAAACACTGTGTATGAGTAGACAGACATTTATTTCTATAATGCTCTCAGTGATTTCACAAATAGACTAAATTAATAGGAAATGTCATATGGCCGTCTTCCTTTGTTTTGGGGCGGGCGGGGATTTAAAGATGGTCAATAAGAACATAAGAGGAGCCTACTGGATCAGGCCAACAAGCAGGATTTGAACCCAAGAGCAGCCTATCCTGGGTGGTGGACCAAAGTATCGCCCCATTGGCTTATGAATTTTGCCATTTCTAAAGGTCCCATTTGTGGATACGCAGCCACACCTACCTGCTGAGCTCCATAAGTTTTGGACTTACCACCAGTCAGTATGGCCATGCCGAATGAGGCTGATGCGACTGTTAAGAAGCAGGGCCGGCCTGACCATGAGGCAGACTGGAGCAGCTGCCTCAGGCAGCCAAATCCCATGATTGGCAGCGTCCCTGCACGCTGTTAAGTTTCTAATGTCATTGACATGGACCCTCAGACAGTGCAATGGGTCAGTGCGTCTGGCTGCTAACCAGGAGGTTGGTGGTTCAAGCCTATCCAGAGATAGCTGTGGGCAGGATTTCCTGCATCACAGGGGTTGGGCTAGATGACCCTTGGGGTCCCTTCCAACTCAACAATTCTATGATTCTATGACATAGGCAGGGCAAAACACAATGGCCAGAAAGTGTAAAAGCTGAGCTTGCTGCTAACGAAGGGGAATGAATAAAAGACATCCTTTGAGACGTTCATCTGGGTTTCCAGGAGACAAGACTTTGTGGTTTGTGGCCGCCTTCTTTCCGTTGCCACACCGCATGCAAGCCATTGCAAACGCCTGATGCGGTCGCTAATTGCAAAGTACAGGAAAATAGTTATGTAAAAGCATTAGCAGGGAAGGAAGTTGTCGGCTTTGGTTGACCTCAAGGAAACAAATTGCACTTGCCTGTGCAACTAAAACCCATGGGAAAAGTCAGTGACCAGATTCATAAAAGCTAGCTCTTAAACTCTTGTCTCTTTCTCACAGCCCAGCGTAACCAGGAAGTAAAATCTGACAAGGGACTGTGTTGATAGGAGCAGGCTCAATTCTCCTTCACAGAAATGTGGGGGCAAAGTCAGTCCAAGTTGCAACACCACACTTTCATTTCATTCCGTTCAGAGGTGACAACCTGAATAAAATGTAATCGATCACATGACGCAGTGCACACCATTTGAATGGGAATGCCCATCAACTTGGGGGGGGCACCCCTTAAATATTTTATTGTGGGGGCCAAAGCCCCCACAGCCCCTAGAAGTTGGCTCCTATGATCCTCTTGATGATGATTTTGCCAGATCTACTCTTCTGTGTATTGTATCAGTCAATTTATTCATTGCAGGTCTACGGCTTTCATGAATTGTCAGTGCAATTTGACTTTTTGAAGGATGAGCCCAAGCAAATTTAGCTCCTTTTAATACCAGCACGATCACCTTTTAATTTCCCAGCAGATCGCCCTCTAAACTGTTAAATAATATTTCTTGGGGAATGAACTATCAAATTGAAACCCACTACAGTAATTAATTCCAGTAATTGTTCATCTTAGAACAATCTCGCTAGATACAAAGCGCAAGCAGGACATTTTCTGAACTAGGAATCGTCAGCAAGTTTTACTGTACATGATTAGGGCTGGTGCACAGTCCATGCATTTAAAGCAGAACTCACCCTCCCCTCCAGATTCATGGGAACTGTAGTTTGTTAAGGGTGCTGGGGATTGTAGCTCTGTCAGTATAAACTAGAGTTCCCAACAATTCTTGGGGGGTGTATTTGTGTGCTTTAAATTCATGGTGTGTATGCAGCCCAGGACTCAATTGAGACCAAGGTTTCAGGGGGGTGGGGGCGAGAGATAGCAAAGCTAATAATTTTTCTTAAGGTCCAGGCGTTGGCGCTGTGAAATGTCACTGTGCTTTTGTTGTATCCATTTGAGCTTTATGTAGGAAGATTGCAGACATTACCTCTTGCATTTCCATGGCTTACCATTTCTTTGTTTTCTTCCGTGCCTATGTATCATTTATTTAATTTATTGATCATTTCCTGCAGGGCACCCCAAAGCAATTTTGTGATAATGGCACCATTGATAAAAATGTACACAAATTCAGTCCAAGGTAGCTAAAGACTCGGATATGTGTGCATATATGTGCACCAGTTAGGGACAAGGAAGCAGTTTGGCTTGGTTCAATTTTCGATGAGGACCCGGTGGATTCACGCTTATTGAAACAATGCACGGCAATGCATGCAACTCTCCTTCAAAATCTGCACTTTTCAGAACTTAACAGCCCTCTGAACTGCACTCCCACTCAGGGCCGGATTTAGGTTTGATGAGGCCCTAAGCTACTGAAGGTAATGGGGCCCTTTATATATCCAGCTGTCCTTTGTCAACAATAAATTGTCGCTGTTTTTTGTGTTGAATATATGCTATATGGTAATTTATGGACCTAATAGGTATCTAAAGAAGAAGAAGAAGAAGAAGAAGAGTTTGGATTTGATATCCCGCTTTATCAGTACCCAAAGGAGTCTCAAAGCGGCTCACATTCTCCTTTCCCTTCCTTCCCCACAACAAACACTCTGTGAGGTGAGTGGGGCTGAGAGACTTCAAAGAAGTGTGACTAGCCCAAGGTCACCCAGCAGCTGCAGGTGGAGGAGCGGAGACGCGAACCCGGTTCACCAGATTACGAGTCCCCCGCTCTTAACCACTACACCATTTGCACATAACAAAATATAGTTACAGGTAGGTAGCTGTGTTGGTCTGCCGTAGCCGAAACAAAATAAAAAATAAAAAATTCCTTCCAGTAGCACCTTAGAGACCAACTAAGTTTGTTCTTGGTATGAGCTTGCATGCACACGAAAGCTCATACCAAAAACAAACTTAGTTGGTCTCCAAGGTGCTACTGGAAGGAATTTTTTTTTTTTATTTTATTATAACAAAATATGTATTTTATCAAAGTAATTGTTGAACTGAAATACAATTCAGAAGAAATATATTAATAGTGAAATGCAATTAAGAAGTAGTATATTTTTGGGGGGGCCCCAAGAGAGTGGGGCCCTAAACTATAGCTTGTTTAGCTTATACGTAAATCCGGCACTGCTCCCACTGCCAAATTCCCCAACATGGGATAACAACATGGCACAGGGTTGCCACACGCTGCTTTCTCCTTGCTCCTTCCCCCTTTTAGGATAGCAACACTGGACTACTTTGCAGGGTTGTTGTAATCCATGATTTCTCATCCACAGCAACTCTCCCCCCCCTCCACACAAAGCGGGGCTTCAGCCTGGCCACTGCTGGCAACAAAATGTTGGGCTCAGTTGACACATAGCTGTCAACTTTCGGATTTGAAAATAAGGGATTTTTTCAAACTTTCGGATTTGAAAATAAGGGATGCTGCCAGGGCGGTGCAATGGCACCAAGTAGCCTCGCCACCCTGTACTCCAAAGGCTGTGTGCGAACGGGTGAGCGAAAGAGCGAGCGCATAGACGGCAGGCAGGCTGGCTGTCTGGTTGGGCGTGAGGGTCTGGCTGCACAAGGCATGCAAGCTCCGCCCCCAGTCGGTCTCAGACTCCTTATTGGCAGCCGAGCAACGCAGCTGAGGAGCCTCCCTGGCCGGCAGGGAGGGAGAGGAGCTGCTTCCTTTGAAATCCGGGAAATTTAAGGGATATCAACAATCCGGGATAGCAGTGGGAAACGGCATTGGAATAAGGGAGTTTCCCGCAAAAAAAGGGAGGGTTGACAGCTATGGGTTGACATTTTGTCTGGTCCTGCAAGACACATCTTAAGGTCAAGGGCCAGGAGACTCCTTTCATTGCTATTGGACCAGCCCCTATGATGTCACACCTCACAACGCCACAGATAATCCAGCAACCCTCGAACTATACAGTTAGCTTTTTCGGAGGGCGGGCTATTGCGGTTGGGGGCAATTGAAAGAATGCTGGGAGATATTTTAATGGCATTTTGCTGGGTACAGATGAGCCCAAGTGGCCTTGGACAATGGGGAGATTTTAAATTTGCATCTGTTTCAATAAACGAGCATATGCTCAATTCTCCAGCAGCATCCCCCCCGCTTCCCCCGAGAGCAAACGCCAACTCTGCCTTATCCCGCTCGGGCCGGGTGGCTATAAATACATCTGAGATTGTGATGCGGTCTGACACAGTGTTAAAATGGACCATATTCCCAACCTAAGACAGATAATTTCTCTGCACAAGCGAAATTGTGCTCTGCGTACAGGCTGCTGATGCTCCTGCTAATAGATTTCTCCTTGGCTGTCAGGTTCTGTAAAGATGTTCAGTCTCTGATGGTTCTGAACTCAACACGCCTGGGACCTCTGCCGCCAGGGTTCCAAGTTATGCAACCATGTGGGTCTCCAGCTGAAAACAGATAAAGCCATTCTGCTTTCTGAACCTTTGAAGAAAGGTTGTTTCCACCCCACCCTCCAAGTAGCATAATGAGCTATCACAGCATATGTATGTATGCAAGAGGATGAGCTTTCCCCAATTCAGGGTGGATCTACACACTGGGGGGAAAACACTATAATTAAGTCAGAAATTAAATTGTTATATTAAAAAAAAACACCACTATTTAAAAATCGCATAGATTTTTGTTTGCTCTCTGGCACCATCTAGTGTTGCATGTTTATAATGCATTCAGAATGTTGTTCTCTTACTAATGTAGCTGAGTCCTCAGTCTTTACCTCTGCCATTATGTGCACTGCCTTGGCCTCAGTTTACCACCTGCAATATGGGGATAATAATAGTCTACTTCTCAACGGCTCTTGGAAGATCAAACGCCCAGGTGGGGAACCTGAGGCCTGAATGTCACCCCCAAGCATCAGACCTTTTGATTACCTGGAGGCAGGGCCGTCTTTAGCAGATGCGGCGCCGGGGTGCAAATATCCACCCAGTGCCCCCAAATTACCATGGATAGTGGGGGGTGGGGTGAAGCTGCACACTGCCAGCCATGGGGGGGGCACAACTCTCCCCCATGCCGCTGCGGGAGAGCAATCCCTGCAGAGGCTTGGGCAGGAAGCTGCACGCCTGCCAGCCATATAGTTGGCAGGGCGCAGCTTCCATCCTAAGCCTCTGCAGGGATCGCTCTCCTCCTGCGGAGGCTTGGGAGGCAAGCTGCATGCCCGCCAGCCATATGGTTGATATGCAGCTGGCGAGCGTGCAGGGAAAGGGGAGGCCGCCGGCAAAGCGGCACAGCTACCCAACTTGCTAGGGCACCCCTGAGAGGACAGCGCCCTGGCGCAACGCACCACTAAGCCCTATGGGAAAGACGGCTCTGTCTGGAGGGAAGATGTCTATTGCCAACCAGAGCTTGTTCTCGACAGTGATAACCTGGTCATTTCAATCCCTGCTCTGGTAACCTCCGAGGTTAGATTTTTGAACCTGCTTCTGAAGACTTCCTGGCTGTTCCAGTTCCTTCCACCTTGATTGCCGGCTGGGGACTGGATGGATCATAGCTTGCTTCTTCTGAAACGTCTCCACCCCCATCGTCCAGCCCGGACACTGAGGTCCAGCTCCGAGGGCCTTCTGGCGGTTCCCTAACTGCGAGGAGTGAAGTTACAGGGAACCAATCAGAGGGCCTTCTTGGTAGTGGCGCCCGCCCTGTGGAACGCCCTCCCACCAGATGTCTAGGAAATAACCATCTGACTTTTAGAAGACAACTGAAGGCTGACTTGTTTAGGGAAGTTACAGGTAGGTTGCTGTGTTGGTCTGCCGTAGTCGAAACAAAATAAAAAAAATTCCTTTCAGTAGCACCTTAGAGACCAACTAAGTTTGTTCTTGGTATGAGTGTGCATGCACATGAAAGCTCATACCCAGAACAAACGTAGTTGGTCTCTAAGGTGCTACTTGATGTTTTATTGTGTTTTTAATATTTTGTTGGAAGCAGCCCAGAGTGGCTCGGGAGGCCTGGCCAGATGGGCAGGGTATTATTATTATTATTATTATTATTATTATTATTATTATTATCTTTTTTATTAGATTTTCCACATTAACAATCCAATCCAATCATATTAAATAGTCCAAATTATACATAAAAATATCAAATAATCCCAATATTCTGCCAAATTTTAAATTATAAATTTTTACGGCTTCCCATGTTTCAAACGTATTATTATTATTATTATTATTATTATTATTATTATTATTAGTTGTTGTTGTTATCATCATCATCATCATCATCATCACCACCACCATCATCTTCCCTGTCTGCCAGTCCATTTTCTGACCACAGCGCCGAGCCTTCCTGGATACTTGTCTTTTAAGAAATTGACCACTGGCTTAATTCCCTCCTGCCCTTTTGCCACCCAGAGTAGCTCTTCCCGCATAGACGGTTTTAATAGCTAGGCTCCTGAATAGCATCCTCCTCTTCTTTTCTTCCTTCCCTGACTTTCCCAGAACCATGTTAAAACCTCGCTGCGGCTCTCTAATTATCACAACCTCCTCCGCAGGCCGAGTGAGTCATGGCGACACTTTGGCTCTGGCAGTGACCTCAAGTGTGTGCTCAGCAGGTTATGAAGGAACCCCCCGCTGAGAGCCTTAATGAAGCTTAGCAATTCGGGGCTTAATCAACTCTGATAAAGGCCTGGGCAATGGAAAACAATGGAGCAGAAGCCAGGAGAGTGTTTTCTAGAATTCCCCGGAGCTTCTGCCTTCCATTCTCAGGGCCAAATGGCGGGGGACTAATCTTCTCCGTGGTAAAGATACATAAGAAGAGCCCTGGTGGCCCCTGGGAAATGCGCAAGCAGCATGGCTATGTTCTGCAGACCCTCCAAGTGTCCTGGATTTACAGAAACCATCCAGGTTTGATTTGATCCCAGAACGTCCTACTTTTCCTTAGGGTGTCTGTTATGTACTGAGTTGAATAGGATCCAAAATGCAGCAGTCTGATTGGTCCTAGAACAATAGGATCCAGAATGCAGCAGTCTGATTGGTCCGCAGGAGTCACCCAATCCAGCTCCAGGTGGAAGTGAATCCGCATCCTGATTGGCCTACAGGAGTATCCTGGAATTAGCCAGTCACGTGGGGCCCATTGTGTAAATAATGTACCGGTATATAAAGCAGACGCTCTGGGGGAACTTTCATTCCTCGCTACTATGAGCTGAATAAAGAGCATGAAATCCACACTCGACTCCGAGTATATTTCACTGTCCCTATTTTCATCGGAGAAATGTTGAAGGGTATGAAGTTATGCGCCCCCCCCCCCAGAGTCAAGGAGATGGGTAACTCTACACAACACAAAACACTGTTGCTGTATGTAGGTTTTATTTTGTTTTTTATCTTATATTTTATCTTATAACAGGGACCCAGGTGGCGCTGTGGGCTTACCTTTACCTTTAGGTCCATAAATTACCATATAGCATATATTCAACACAAAAAACAGTGACAATGTGTTGTTGACAAAGGACAGCTGGACATTTAAAGGGCCCCATTATCTTCAGTAGCTGAGGGCCTCATCAAACCTAAATCCGGCCCTGGTGAGAAGTGGTGGGGAAGACTTTCAACAAGGTTAAAAGCTTCAGAAGTCACTGCTGGCTTGAGCAGACATCTGAAGCCTGCTTCTCTACCCATCACGAAACCAACTGGGGCTGACGAAGCACCGAATCACTCATGCAGATATATCACTCGATATCTTATCACCTCATGACTTATCACTCAATGACTCACAGCTGAATGTGTGAATGACGGCCGTTTAAGAGGGCCCAGTGTGAGTTGAGCTCGGGCTGCGCATGAAAACTCCATTTGGGATGCTTCAGTGAGAGAGTGCTGTACACTCACGTGTGAACAACCTGCCGGCCTTTGGCCTTGAAATAATTGCACCAGGTTGCCGGGAGAACTCGAGCAGAAAAAAGTGGGGCCAAGAAGCACTGGAGAGCCAGTGTGGTGCAGTGGTTGAGAGCGGTAGACTAGTAATCTGGTGAACTGGGTTCGCATCTCCGCTCCTCCACATGCAGCTGCTGGGTGACCTTGGGCTAGTCACACTTCTCTGAAGTCTCTCAACCCCACTCACCTCACAGAGTGTTTGTTGTGGCATCCGGCCCACGGGCCTTAGGTTGCCTACCCCTGAACTATAGCATCATTTAAGCCATGCTTTCCAATGGCCCTAAACAGAAATGGTAGAAAATAACCTCTTGGGATTGTTATGAATTGGGAGGGGATGGGGGCAAGGATGCCCTAAACCCCTGGGTGCCAGATCCTCCCCAGAATTCCTGGACTTAGTAAAAGTTAATCAAGGTTTGATTAAACTGCACCAAACATGGTAAAAGGTTTTTTTTTTTTTTTTTTTAAAGGGATGTGGGTGGCGCTGTGGTTTAAACCACTGAGCCTCTTGGGCTTGCTGATTGGAAGGTTGGCAGTTTGAATCTGTGCGATGGAGTGAGCTCCTGTTGCTCTAGCCCAGCTTCTGCCAACCTAGTAGTTCAAAAGCATACCAGTGCAAGTAGATAAATAGTTACCGCTGTGGCAGGAAGGTAAACAGCATTTCCGTGCACTCTGGCTTCCGTCATGGTGCCCCGTTGTACCAGAAGTCATGTTGGCCACATGACCTGGAAAGCTGTCTGCGGACAAACGCTGGCTCCCTTGGCATGAAAAGCAATATGAGTGCCACACCCTATAGTCATCTTTGACTGGATTTAACCATCTAGGTCCTTTACCTTTACGTTTTACCTGGCTTGCCCCTCCTCTAAACCACTGAGCCTCTTGGGCTTGCTGATTGGAAGGTCGGCGGTTCGAATCCCCGCGACGGGGTGAGCTCCCGTTGCTCGGTCCCAGCTCCTGCCCACCTAGTAGTTTGAAAGCACACCAGTGCAAGTAGATAAATAGGTGGCAGGAAGGTAAAATGGCATTTCCGTGCACTCTGGTTTCCGTCACGGTGTCTCATTGCGCCAGAAGCGGTTTAGTCCTGCTGGCTACATGACCCGGAAAGCTGTCTGTGGATGAACGCCAGCTCCCTCGGCCTGAAGCAAGATGAGCGCCGCAACCCCATAGTCACCTTTGACTGGACTTAACTGTCCAGGGGTCCTTTACCTTTACCTTTTTTTTAACAAAAAACATGGAAATCCCTGGGCAGAGTTAGCTAGCGTTGACATATTTCAAAAAGTAAAGTTGTTAAGCTTTCCCCCCGTACATCTGGATTTTTCCTGACATTTGGCAAAATCCCCCCTGATGCCATTTTTGCACCCGAAAACCAGGACATATCAGGCAAGCTTAGAGTTAGCTGGATGGGCAAATCTAGAAGGGTGATGGTGTCCCAGCATTAAAGGAGAAATACACCGTTCCGTATTTCAAATAAATCTCTGAGCGGTTCAAAAGATGCGTTAAAAAAACCCCCAACCACAGACAAAGTGTTTCTTTTGTTTCATTCCATTTGTGATTCACTTCCCATAAAATACCTCAAAGGGATTCCGCAATGAAAACATCACTAATGAAAGCAATTGCCGAATTTAATAGATAATAAAAAACCCCAGTTATAACCATTAAAAACATTTTTAAAATGTAAAACCAATTAAAAACACTTTGCTACGTAAAAACAATTTAAAATCCAATACAAAGTGGGATAAAGATCTCTACTTAAAGATGAAAAGAGCTATGTACCTGCCTCATTTGTAGGGGAGGCAGTCTCCCCCCTTAAAAGAAAAACCATTTTAAAAATCTGCATTTTAAAGCAGTACAGAGCAACTTGATAAGATATCCTTTTAAAGCAGCTATACAAATGGAAGGAACTAACATATGGAGCCCATAACAACTACCGGTACTAGCAACTCCAACCTACAGAAATTCAACTAGCCCTCCCAGGTATTCAAGTATGACTAAAGGTAAAGGGACCCCTGACCATTAGGTCCAGTCGCGGACGACTCTGGGGTTGCGGCACTCATCTCGCTTTATTGGCCGAGAGCCAGCGTACAGTTTCCAGGTCATGTGGCCAGCATGACAACGGCGCTTCTGGTGAACCAGATCAGTGCATGGAAACGCCGTTTACCTTCCCGCCGAAGCTGTACCTATTTATCTACTTGCACTTTGACGTGCTTTCGAACTGCTAGGTGGGCTGGAGCAGGGACCGAGCAACGGGAGCTCACCCCGTCGCAGGGATTCGAACCGCCGACCTTCTGATCAGCAAGCCCTAGGCTCTGTGGTTTAACCCACAGCGCCACCTGGGTCCCTTTCAAGTATGACTACTTCTGTATTTTTTGGGTAGAGTATCATTTACCCATCCAATATATTGATTTACAATTTATTTTTTTAAAACAGACTTGCCACGACTTTTTAGAAAACTAGAGGCAGTTTTATAAGCTCCCCACCATTTCCTGCCCCCGGGAGATCTTGCAAAAGACATGCACACATTTATATATACATGGACGTAAATAGCGGGGGCAACTTCAGTGTCAATGGACCATTTTCATTGTGTTATTTTTGACACATTCCCCAAAGGACAAACATTTTCTGCGCCTTTATTAATATCCACAGATTCCCCCTGCTTCGCAATACAGCTGCTGCTGTCCAAGCAAAACGGGGAAAATACAGCCAACATTCTGAGAGCCTTTTTCGCCAGGGATTTTAATAGAAAGCATGGCCTCCCCTTCTTCTTCTTTTAAATAGCAGGAGTTTGGAAGTTTCCTGAAATTAAATCACCGAGCAACGCCCCCTCCTCCATACAGTATTTGCTGTGTCCTGGCAGGAGTGTTTCAAGCAGTCTGCCACACCAATCACAGTTCTGCACATCATCACCATTCTTTTATTCGACCGTCAGTCAGAAGAATACATTTGTACAGAATTAAAAGCATCTGAGAGAACTTTAAAAAAAGGAAACATAATCCACAGTAGAATGGAACTAAACAGATAGCCCGATATCGATACAATCAATTAAAATCTTGCGACGCTTAGAAGCTAAAAAAAGAAATTTAGCCACCAGGGAGGCTGTATTTCTAGTAATATTATTCAGTAAATATAAAACCTATCTTTCTCTGGGTAGAAAGCTAGATTGACGTAAAAGTGGAGTTATAAGATTTTGCCTAAGTTCTACATAGAGAGGACAAGACCAGAGGCGTAGCAAGCCCAGGTGGTACCCGGGGGCGCAATGTTTTTTGTCACCCCCCACCACTTTAATTTAAAAAAAATTAAAAAAATTAAAAAGTGTCACCCCCCTCTGATGGTGCCACTTTGCGAGGTGTGGGGGTTTTGTGTGTGTGTGTGTGTGTGTGTGTGTGTGTGTGTGTGTGTGTGTCTATTATCTCTTTTTTTTTCAATAAAGTTAAAATAATAAAAATAAAAAGTGTCACCCCCCTCTGATGGTGCCACTTTGTGAGGTGTGGGGGATTGTGTGTGTGTCTATTATCTCTTTTTTTCAATGAAGTTAAAATTTAAAAAAAATAAAATAAAAAATAATTTAAAAAATATTTTTTTTTAAAGTGTCACCCCCCTCTGGGGTGGAACCCGGGGCGGCCCACCCCCCCGCCCCCCGTTGCTACGCCCCTGGACAAGACAGAAGGATATGTTCGGTAGACTCAACCACGCCCATAGTACAATGACAGGTTCTCTGGGCGTATGGAACTCCCTTGTACCTTCCCCACAATACCGCGGAATCCAGGGCGTTTAGTCTAGCCGCTGTAAGAAGTCTGCGGTATTCCACATAGCGGATTTCCGCGAAATAGGGGGCTGGTGTCATTTGATATATCTGGTCCCCTAGGAACATCTCTGGTTTCACTTGAGCTATGTCCTCTTGTCTGGCAATATCGCTCAATCTCCGGGAGATTGCAGTTCTAGCTTGATTCTACGTCATGGACTCCAGGTAGAGGTGTGACAATCCACAGGACTGCACCTCTTTTATGACCTCCCTTTCCCATGATGACTGGAAATCATCCCTCAATGTCAAGGGGGCGATGCCCACTGCTTTAAAACAAAGCTTGAGCCATAGCCAAAGCTTCGTCTTCAAGGCCACATATCGTAAGGCTTGCCAGCCGACCTCAAGTCTCATAACCGCGCCCGCCACCGAGGGGGGGGGGTCCTAAGGATGGCTCTAAGAAAGTGCATTTGAATAGAGTCCAATTTCAGGAAATCTCTATGGGAGCCTAAGGAGATGGCCACCAAAAGAAGAGGAAGGACTTTCATTTGGAAAAGTCTCAAGGCTACTTTCACTGATTGGGCAGTTCTGCACAAATTACCCATAACTGGACACAGTATTTCTGGTGTGGTCTGACCAAGGCTCTACAATGTCCTTTTTTCATGTGAGGGCAACCAGAGCTATGCAGTGCTTGTAAAGCAAAAGGCAGATTTGCCCAGTATCCTGACATGCAGAACGCCCACTGTAATGCAGGATGCACAATGGGTGGTTAATCCCAGCAGATGGATAAAGAGGCCCTCAGCATGTTCCGCGCCACATTTTGCACATGACACGGGAGGAGCACTTATTCCCATAGTCTACAATGTGTAAAGTCTACATGTCAGAATGCTATGCAAATTGGCCCGGATTTTGCAGCTGTTTGCCAAACGCTGACTCATGCTGGCGGATGCACAGCACCGGCTCACAGCTGGGAACCAAAACAGCCAAGACTTTTCATGGCTCTGAAATAGCCATATGAGAATGCTTTTATTGATTTCAATGCAATTTATACAGGCGCAATATTGCAGCTGTTCTTCCCTGCTCTATACCTGTGAAAAAAATAGCTTCAAGTCACTTCGTACCAAAGTCAAGGCTTTCTGCTTTTGCAACCACAAAGCTCTCTCTCTCTATTAATTAATTTTTAATTAAGCAATTAATTAATCTTCCACTCAATGCCAAAACAGGCTCTAAGTGGTTTACAAAATATAAAACCCTGTTACACGAAGATTAAGATATAAACAGCCAGAATGAAAATACCCAATAAAATTGTTCCCGTTGAAATGTTAAAATGTAAACACCCATAATTCAAATACAGCATTTCAAACAAGAGAGATTAAGGGAATGCCTATGTAAACAGGTACTATGGAAACAAACCACGTATGTTTAGTATTTTCAGTCTGTGCTAATAGGATAATGACATCTAGGTCATTTGTCCAGATTTGGCTGGCAAACGAGAGGTTTCTCCACCTCCAGTCTAGTAATATAGAGGGCTTGAACTCTGCATTGCATTAAGGCTCACCCCACTTTATCCCACAACTTTCCCCCTTCCACTCTGCCCTCGCCATCACGACTGCCATCCAGCTTAATGGTCCCCTGTATTCAGGGGCGGAAGAAGCCTCCTCACCACCCGGGGCGGCGAACGGAGGCTTCCCCCTGGGGGCGGGCCATAGCATAGTTGCCTTATGTCACAACGCAACGTCACGACGGAGTGCGCATGCGCGAAATGCCGCACATGCGCACTCCGTCGCCGGGCCGCCGCTGCTCCTGCGGCGACCTTGCGAGGTGCCGCGCCAAAAGCAGCAGTGGCGGGGCACCCCGGCGAACCGCTGATCGCGGGCGGCGGCTCGTGGGGGTGCCCCGGCGCTGCTGCTTTTGGTGCGGCGGCTCGCAAGGGTGCCGCGGGAGCAGCAGCGGCGCCGGCGGGCGGGCCCTGCACAGGGCGGGGCCAGCCCAAGTGTCACCCCTCCTCCCGTGGAACCAGGGGCGTACAGCCCCCCGCCCCCTTGTGACGCCAGTGCCTGTAATCTTAGGGCCAAACTAGATATGAGGGGCAGTCACATGGAACACAAGTTTTCCCATTCATAGACAGAAGAAGAGGAGGAGGAGGAGGAGGAGGAGGAGGAGGAGTTTGGATTTGATATCCTGCTTTATCACTACCCTAAGGAGTCTCAAAGCGGCTCACATTCTCCTTTGCCTTCCTCCCGCACAACAGACACTCTGTGAGGTGAGTGGGGCTGAGAGACTTCAGAGAAGTGTGACTAGCCCAAGGTCACCCAGCAGCTGCATGTGGTGGAGCGGAGACGCGAACCCGGTTCAGCAGATTAAGAGACTACCGCTCTTAACCACTACACCACACTGGCTCTCAAGACAGAGAGAAGGGAGTAGAGGGGACACTACACTTTGCACAAAGTGGAGCATTGGAGAGTGGGGAGCCATAGCCTCCCCACATCAGTTGCCTTATGTCAGTAGGCACTGCAGCAATAAGCCTCCCCCCCCGCCACCTCCCTTCCAATTCATTGCCAGTTCTGGGCAGCACAGTTTTAGAAGGATATTGACAAATGAAAAACTGGGCAGAAGAGAGCAACCAAGATGATAAAGGGTCTGGAAACCAGCAAGTATTATTAGTATTAGAATTAGTACAGTGGTACCTCGGGTTACATACGCTTCAGGTTACATACTCTGCTAACCTAGAAATAATGCTTCAGGTTAAGAACTTTGCTTCAGGATAAGAACAGAAATTTTGCTCTGGCGGTGCAGCGGCAGCGGGGGGTCCCATTAGCTAAAGTGGTGCTTCAGGTTAAGAACAGTTTCAGGTTAAGAACGGACCTCCGGAATGAATTAAGTACGTAACCAGAAGTACCACTGTATTAGTATTAGTACTGGTAGTATTTATATTCTGCCTTTCTCCCAAGTTATGGATTCAAGGTGGCTTGCACCATTTAAATGCAACATTCACCAAAATGACACATAAATGGCCATCATGATTCGAACTCAGCTCTCCCTGGTCATAGCCTAGCAGTCTTAGTAACTCCTCCGTGCTAGCTCTGTATTGCTTCCACATGTTAGCTGAACTTCAGAAGCATCAGCTCCTTCAAAATGTAAAACTCTGGAACGTTCCAGACTCTTAACTCCGAGCCATTAATAATAATAATAATAATAATAATAATAATAATAATAATAATAATAGATGATAGATGATAGATGATAGATAGATAGATAGAGATAGAGATAGAGATAGAGATAGAGATACAGATAGAGATGATAGAGATAGAGATAGAGATAGAGATAGAGATAGAGATAATAATAATAATAATAGCCTATTCAAACTGGGCCAAGAAGGATCTCCAGCTGCCCCCTAAAATTCTGTTTGGAGGCAAGATCTGACTGTTGTGATGTATGACTCATTCGCCACAAGGGAAAGGATGAGTTTGACATAGAACACAAGTGCTTTTTAGATCTTCAAATGCTCGAAGTGTACAAACGGAAATTGATTCAGGAACAACAAAAAACAACTGCCGCCCACCCAGCCTAGATCTGTTTCTGACCTATGGGGTAGGTTGGTGGTCTCTGAATTTCAAACTCAATCGCTTTGATCTCTTGTGGAAGAAAGTGATATCTGCATGCGGAGATAGAGGATTGTCGCTGTTGTTATTACACTAATAATCCCTCCTTTTCCTCCAAGGAGCTGGAGGTGGCCTGTGAGTGGTTTTCTCCCTCCTCATTTAATCCTAACAACAACCCTGTGACGTAGGCTAGACTGGGAGGCAATGATGGGGCTGAGGTGAGCTTCATGGCTGAGTCGGGATTTGAACTCTGGTCTCTCCCAGTCCTGGTCCAACACTCTCACCACTGCTCCACCCTGGCTCTATGTAATTTTCCAAATCTAGGGTGGGATCCCGCTAACGCCACCTAGTGCAATGGGGCTTTCTCCCCCTCTTCACCCACCGCACATCCCTGAGCCCCCAAAATTGGCCCCGAACCCCCAAACAGCACATGGGGCTTGTTCCATCCAGCAAGATAAAAAACTGGTACTGGTGGGATGATTGCCATAATGCGATGTTGATTTCCCCCCTGTAAATTATTTTATTCCTTTTAAAGAAAGGTGAGCAGGACTCACATGCCCGATTGTCTATCGAGGAGGCCGTTTCAGATCTCAGCACTTATTTATTCACATTTTTATTCCACCCTTTCCCCAAGGTGGCCCTCACCATGGGTGGGGGAAACTGTGGCCCCTCAGAGCTTGTTGTACTTCCTCTCCCATCACTCCCAGCCAAGATCGCCAGTGCTCACGGATGATGGGAGTTGTAGTCTGGTGACCTCTGGAGGGTCGCAGATTTCCCATCCCTGCTTTCACAATTCTCCCTCAACAGAGTTCATCTTCAAAAAAATTCAATTATTTTAAAAATTCCCCCCCCTCCAAACAAAAAAACAAAAAAAACACCTGTGCATTTTTATGTACACTTCCCTCAATTTTTTGGGCTGGAGAGCTGTAAATTCTCCTCCTTAGCAAGCAATAAATAAATCCCTGCATGTAGAAATCTAGCACACCAGGGGGTTCTTTATTGAAGTAACATCTAGCGTACATCCTAATTCAGACGACGGCTTGGTGTTCATACAAAAGGGTAACCAGTCTTACTGGGAGGGGATTGGCGTGTTTGTGTGTCACTCTGCCCTGGATCCAGTAAACAGATGCGTGGGCCTGTAGCCCAATCAGAACACTCGTCAGGCTAGGCAGAGGAGGAGCTTCTATCTCCCTGGCAACCATCCTCCACAGCTTGGCCCTGTGACCTCACACTTTAGACACCGCGACTCTGCTGGGGTGTTCTCATCCAATACAGAGATCCCCATTATTATTATTATTTTTTGCAAGAGATGGAAACTCCAGAGGTGAATTACGGGGTGGTGGGTGGTGGGAATGATGGGACTGGAGAATGAGCACATTTGCAATAACCACAACATGCCATTAGAAGAAAAGGAAAGTAGAATATTTGAGCCAATCAACAGAATGAGACAATGAACAGAGGCAATAGACTCTGAATCAGGGGTAGGCAACCTAAGGCCCGTGGGCCAGATGCGGCCCGATCACCTTCTCAGTCCGGCCTGCGGACGGTTCGGGAATCAGCATGTTTTTACAGGAGTAGAATGTGTCCTTTTATTTAAGATGCATCTCTGGGTTATTTGTGGGGCATAGGAATTCATTCATCCCCCCCCCCCCAAATATAGTTCGGTCCACCACATGGTCTGAGAGACGGTGGACTGGCCCATGGCTGAAAAAGGTTGCAGACCCCTGCTCTGAACTGTTGCACTTCAGGTGTGGAGTCCTATCTCTCCCACCCCCCCCCGCAAAAAACCAATCTCTGTGCAGGTAGCAAAATGAGCACACAAGGCGAGCAGACGAAGTAGCCGTGATCTGCTGCTCCTTTGCAAGGGAGGAGACAAAATGAAGAACCCCCCCCCAAAAAAATCTGAACCCACCCAAAATCTGAACTGGTACTGTCCTGAATTCTGCCAGCCAACTTTATCTTCTCATCCCATGTAACGTAAAAGCAGTGCTTTTCTTTTTAGGAAATAATAAAAGTGCCGGTACTCACCATGAAGTTGTTACAGTAATTGCCACATTTTTAACATTGGGACCGGGGGAGAGAAAGGTGCCGGTACTGTGTGCTCTTGAGTACCCCCAGAACCCCCCCCCCCACTGTGATATAAATCTCTGCTCAGGGCAGGAGAAACAAGCGTGCTCTTACCTGCGTAGTGGTCAAACACCGTAGGAACGTATTCTTCCGGAAAAGCATCGTTGGCGTAACTCATCAGCAGGCAGGTCTTGCCCACAGCTCCATCCCCAACCACCACGCACTTGAGCATCTTCTTCACGCTGCCGTCGGGGTGGCTGTGCTCTCCTTCTTTGCTGCTCATCCTGGCTGTTTGTTTTTTATCTACCTGCCTGCTTCCCCCAGAATTTCAGGCATACATGGAAGCAGCAAGGCCCCCCCTCCCAAAAAGCTTTCTTTCCTGAGTTAGTTTCTGTAGTCGTTTCGCCCCCCCCTTTTTTTCCTTTTCGAAGTAGTGGGCCTTCACGAAATCATAACGTCGAATCCCAAGCTGGTTCCGGCCCGAACTTTCTCAAGCCGATAAGAAAACCACGCGGGGAGAATAAATAAGACAATAATACGAGGGTGTTGTGAGCCCGAGTCAGGAAACCTTCATCTTGGATGCAGAGAGACTTTGGTATTTCGGACAGCTTAAAAATAGACGCCGTCCGAGGAACGGAGTGCCTCCTTCTCTTCGTCTGAAAAATCTGGGATTTGTGCTAAGCCCACCCCACTGGCCATCACATTCCCAACCGGAGAAGGGAAGCTGGAGGGGTTTAATGGACGGTTTTCATTTTCACGCAACCCCTTTATTTTCCCCAGCTTGCTGCATGTCAGGAAATCATGGGTTTCCTGCCGAATTCCATATTAGGATGAGTGGGGCTCGTGAAGGGCTGCGAACAATAGGAGCTCTGTGTGTGTTTGTACTTTGCAGGAACTCTGCCAGGATGTGGAGGAAGAAAAGCACTAGAGGTCTCAGCGCAGGATGAAGTTCAGAGGCCTCCTGCTCTGGGGAGACGGGCCTGAACGCCGCCACGACTCCAGAGGCACTGGGGGGAGCGGCATCGTAAAAAGGCAGTTCTGTAACTCGGGGAGGCGGGGGGCTTTCGGCTCTGTGCCCCCTTGCAAGGAGCCACCAGCAGCAGCAGGCAAATATAAAAGGATCATCTGGGATGGAGATCTACAGATGATGCCAGAGGAGTTAGCCTTGGGCTGACCCCTCCCTGCGAGGCACAACTGATAGCATCTGGGACAAGTTAAGAAAGGTCGTGGTCCTTTAAGGGCACCACTTCTGGCATTGCAAATCAGATAGACTGCTTCTGTTTAGACGCAGGAGTGCAAGTATCTGCTGCCCAACCAGAATCTGCTGGCTAGATAGGACCCAACTGGGCTTTCTCCTTCTCCCTAACAGGCATTATTATTGGCCGAATGCATAGCTGTCAACTTTCGGATTTGAAAATAAGGGATGCCGCGAGGGCGGTGCAATGGCACCAAGTAGCCTCGCCACCCTGTGCTCCAGAGGCTGTGCGCGAATGGGAGAGCGAAAGAGCGAGCGCGTAGACGGCAGGCAGGCTGTCTGTCTGGTTGGGCGTGAGGGTCTGACTGCACAAGGCATGCAAGCTCCGCCCCCAGTCGGTCTCAGACTCCTTATTGGCAGCCGAGCAATGCAGCTGAGGAGCCTCCCTGACTGCTGCTTCCTTTGAAATCCGGGAAATTTAAGGGATATCAACAATCCGGGATAGCAGCGGGAAATGGCATTGGAATAAGGGAGTTTCCCGCAAAAAAAGGGAGGGTTGACAGCTATGGCCGAATGTGCTCTGCTGTGTTAGGATGCAGGTGCAGAGACTGGCAGAAGCTGCCACGGCGCCCTCGCCAGCCTCTGAAGAAGCTGGCATTTGCTTGTTGCTGACCTTCTCGAAACCATGGTGGGGTGGCTGAAGCACTGGGTAAATTGGGGTTCGAATCCCCACTCATCCATGAAGTCCGTTGGATAACTTTAGGCCTGTCACTCTCTCTCGGCTTAACCTACCTCATAGGTTTGTGGGGAGGATAAAAAGGGGAGAATAATAATAATAATAATAATAATAATAATAATAATTCCATAGGCAGGGAAACAAAACACAACCGTCAATAATATCTGGGATAGCTCAGTCGGTAGAGCAGGAGACTCATAATCTCAGGGTTGTGGGTTCAAGCCCCACATCGGGCAAAAGAATCCTGCATTGCAGGGGGTTGGACTAGATGACCCAACTCTACGATTCTACGATTCTGTTTTAATGGCTGTCTCTTATGTTAAGAGACCATTGTCCATTTTGCAAGCAGTCTAGCTTGTGCTTCCCTGCAGCTGGTACCCCCAATACCTGACTCTAGTTCCATCACATGTAGAAAGCGAGGATTGAGAGTGATAATTTGTATATGGCAAGAGAGAAAGTCAGAACATAAAATGCACCCAGGGGTTGATATTTATTCACCTACCACCAGCTGCACATGGAGTCTGTCTCAGGGATGGGTGAATCTGTCAATTTTGATTTCACTCAGTTTCTCTCCCCCCCCACCCCAGTCTTAAAGTTCGTTTCTCCATATTTTCACATCAGTTTGAGATTTTTTTGAAAATGAAAAATCCCTCATGAAAATTCACCAGCATTTTCGTCTGCAGTTCTCCTAATACAACTCCCCCTTCTCTAAACATACACTTTAACCATACTGAAATGTTTTGGGCAAGGCAGTCTTCCCATATATAATGCATTTTTTTCAAGCTGCTTTCACTAAAATATATATCTCAATGCAAACTTTCCCCTAGTATACCCATTTTTTTTTTTTTACACAGCACCTGGCTGGAGAACTGCATTGCAACATTCGGAGGAGTGCAAGTTTCGGGAGACGGCTGCTTTTTTGGTTTGCGTATTGGGTGGAATTTAGTGTAGCATTAAGTGGGGAACATGGACAGGGAATGAGGTCTCCCACCCCACCATTCCCAATGGGCACCAGCCAGTAATGAACCACCCGTCACAGTTATGTATTTCTGGTCACCTTATCAGTTCTGCCTATTTACCGCTCCTTCTAATCTTATATGTAGAATTCATCATGTGAAAGGCTGGACTGGATGAATCCAAAGCTGGAATTAAGATTGCCGGAAGAAATATCAAAAACCTCAGATATGCTGATGACACAACCTTGATGGCAGAAAGTGAGGAGGAATTAAAGAACCTTTTAATGAGGGTGAAAGAGAAGAGTGCAAAATATGGTCTGAAGCTCAACATCAAAAAAACTAAGATCATGGCTACTGGTCCCATCACCTCCTGGCAAATAGAAGGGGAAGAAATGGAGGCAGTGAGAGATTTTACTTTCTTGGGTTCCATGATAACTGCAGACGCCTGCTTCTTGGGAGAAAAGTAATGACAAACCTAGACAGCATCTTAAAATGCAGAGACATCACCTTGCCGACAAAGGTCCATATAGTTAAAGCTATGGTTTCCTAGGAGTGATGTATGGAAGTGAGAGCTGGACCATCAAGAAGGCTGATCGACGAAGAATTGATGCTTTTGAATTATGGTGCTGGAGGAGACTCTTGAGAGTCCCATGGACTGCAAGAAGATCTAACCTATCCATTCTTAAGGAAATCAGCCCTGAGTGCTCACTGGAAGGACAGATCCTGAAGCTGAGGCTCCAATACTTTGGCCACCTCATGAGAAGAGAAGACTCCCTGGAAAAGACCCTGATGTTGGGAAAGATGGAGGGCACAAGGAGAAGGGGATGACAGAGGATGAGATGGCTGGACAGTGTTCTTGAAGCTACCAACATGAGTCTGACCAAACTGCGGGAGGCAGTGGAAGACAGGAGTGCCTGGCGTGCTCTGGTCCATGGGGTCATGAAGAGTCGGACATGACTAAACAACAACAACTAATCTCCAACTCTGTCGCCCCAGGCCAACAGCATTGGAGCCAAGACATGGATGCCAAGGAACAAAAAGAAGGTGTGCTCTGCGGAATTTGGAGATGTGCAGAAGTACAACCGAACTTCTAAACGCTGGCAGCGCCTGGAAGAAAACAGCCTGTTGAGAAGTGAAGTGGGTCAGGAATGTTGAGAGTCAAATAGGGGTGGGGGATGTAGGGTGAGGAATTGACTTTCTTGAGCCCCAAACAGCCTATGGCATTCAGAGTGGAAGGAATGGCTGGCTAGCTGGAATACTCTTATTGGAGAATGAGGATATACTGGAACATTTCTTTTGCAGCTTCCACTTGTTATAAACCAGGTGCAGGGAAGCAGAAGCAGAAGCAGAAGCAGAAGCAGAAGCAGAAGCAGAAGCAGAAGAAGAAGAAGAAGAAGAAGAAGAAGAAGAAGAGTTTGGATTTGATATCTGTTATGTACTGAGTTGAATAGGATCCAAAATGCAGCAGTCTGATTGGTCCTAGAACAATAGGATCCAGAATGCAGCAGTCTGATTGGTCCGCAGGAGCCACCCAATCCAGCTCCAGGTGGAAGTGAATCCGCAACCTGATTGGCCTACAGGAGTATCCTGGAATTAGCCAATCACGTGGGGCCCATTGTGTAAATAATGTATATAAAGCAGACGTTCTGGGGGAACTTTCATTCCTCGCTACTATGAGCTGAATAAAGAGCATGAAATCCACACTCGACTCCGATTATATTTCAATATCCTGCTTTCTCACTACCCGAAGGAGTCTCCAAGCGGCTAACATTCTCCTTTCCCTTCCTCCCCCACAACAAACACTCTGTGAGGTGAGTGGGGCTGAGAGACTTCAAAGAAGTGTGACTAGCCCAAGGTCACCCAGCAGCTGCATGTGGAGGAGCGGAGACGCAAACCCGGTTCCCCAGATTACGAGTCTACCGCTCTTAACCACTACACCACACTGGATCTCCAGGGAACCTGGGGAAGGCATCCGTGTGCTGCTAGACTCCAACTCCCATCATCCTCGGCTCTTGTCAAGCTGGCTGGGGCTGTTGGGAATTAAAGCCCAACTTTATCTAGAGGACCACCCCCTCCCTCGCCCGTTCCACACCCGTTATAAATAGTGAAATGGGCCTAAAAGAGATGGATGCCAAAGACACAAGTCCCATTAATAAAATTATGTGTGTGTGCATGAATGTTTGACCTGCATTAACAATGTTGCTATTCTTACGGCTATCGAGGCAGAAAGAAAATAGCCTCAGCGAACGTTCTTAAAATACACTGCTTTCTTCTGCAATTTAATCTTGGCTATATCCAGGCTTGAGCCTTTGAGCTTTGCTGCTAATCTGTCCACCCACCCACTAAGAAATCTCTGTGCTTTCCTTTTCTGCTGGAATCTGAAATTCCGCCCCCCATCAGTCCTACATCAAGTCTTAAAGTCAAAAGTGACCGGGTTGTGCTATAGCACTAGCCCCCCAGTGTGTGAGACTTGCACCCCCAATTGCAGTCTCTTTCCCTCCTTCCACACTTTAAAGCAGGACCTGAATGTTGTTGTTTTAAGGGCGCACCTGCACCAAGTCCTTCCTTTTGCAGGGGAACTGCAGCTCTCATAGCAGTCTTGGATTAAAGTATCGCATGCACACCAAAACTACAGTTCCCAGGATTCTTTTGGGGGGGGTGGGGGTAGCCACATGGCAATTAAACCATTTGCAGTTGAGCTGTGCCCCAATCTTGAACACTTTTAGACTTTTCTTCCCCCCATTTTTTTAATTCATTTTCCAACACAAATGATAAACAATACAATACACATAAACATAAACAATAAAAAGAAACAACAAGAACAAAAACAACCTCTATATATATTCTATCTATATTCCCTTCACATTCCTAGGGTGACTTCCTCAAGCCCCCCTATCTGGATTTCACTTAATAATATAATAATAATAATTTTTATTTGTACCCCGCCCTCCCCGGCAAAGCCGGGCTCAGGGCGGCTCACACAATCAAAATCACAATAAAACATAAACACAAAAACGATCAGTTAAAATACAGATTACAAAATTTAAAATGATTTAAAAATGATTTAAAAATGATTTAAAAAGCCGCCTTAATGTAACTGCCCATGAATTTATAACAATAGGGAGGATCTAGTCTTACTATGTTATAACATAGTTATACTATAGTATAACACAAAGGTCAGACTGAATCCAACTCAAAGGCTAGGTGGAACAGCTTCGTCTTGCAGGCCCTGCGGAAAGATGTCAGATCCCGCAGGGCCCTAGTCTCTTGAGACAGTGCGTTCCACCAAATTGGGGCCGAAACAGAAAAGGCCCTGGCCCTAGTTGAGGCCAATCTAGCCATCTTATGGGTTGGGACCTCCAACGTGTTATTATTTGTGGACCTTAGGGTCCTCCGCGGGGCATACCAGGAGAGGCGGTCCCGTAGGTACGAGGGTCCTAGGCCTCCTCCTTAACTCCTCCTTAGCAGTTATCCAATTTCCTCAATATAATCATATACAAATCGTTTTCAATTCTACTCTCTAAAATGCTTCTGTTATTTCTAAATACTCATTTACTTCTAAACCCATTCTATTTCTACTCCCAAACCTATTTTTGCTTCCAAAATAAATTCCTAATTATCAATATTACAATATTTTTTTAAAATAAATTCTAAATTTCTTCCAATCTTCTTCCACCATCTCTTCTTTCTGGTTGCGGATTCGTCCCGTCAGCAAAGCTAGCTCCATAAAGTCCATCATTTTCATTTGCCACTTTTAGACTTTTCACGGAAGGTGATCCTTTTCCAGTCTAGGCTCCACCCCTGACGTGCAGCTGATCTCTTAGCAGTGATAAGATCTTGGACTAGGTTACTTGAGAGACTGGCTTATTTCTTGTACACTCAGTAGACAGCTGCGGTCTGCTGGAGAGTTTCTTCCAACAGGCTTGGGCCAACTGGATAAATAGGTCTTTGCCAAGAGTGACCATGCCTGTTAGTGTTTCAGCCTTGTTTTAAATGTATTTTTTAATTGTGTGTAAATCAAGACGGTGGTTTAGAAAGTGATTGATTAACTTAATGTTGTTAAAATAACATTTGTTTAAAAACCTGAAGCCTTCCTTTTAGGAATTCTAGGTGCCGAAATCCAAAGGGAGCAGAAAAGACTATTTATGTATGCGACCATGGCTGCGCAGATGTTATTGGCCCAGTGATGGAAAGAAGATAAAGTCCCGACCAGAGAAGAATGGCAGATCAAGTTGATAGATTATGCTGAAATGGCTAAAATGACCAGAAGAATCAGAAATCAGGAATACCAACATTTTAATAAGGAATGGGGAAAATTTATAATTTATCTTAAAGACCACTGTAAACAGTTAAAATCGTTAGTAGGATTGGAATCATAGAATCATAGAATCATAGAATCGTAGAGTTGGAAGAGACCACAAGGGCCATCCAGTCCAACCCCCTGCCAAGCAGGAAACACCATCAAAGCATTCCTGACAGGTGGCTGTCAAGCCTCTGCTTAAAGACCTCCAAAGAAGGAGACTCCACCACACTCCTTGGCAGCAAATTCCACTGTCGAACAGCTCTTACTGTCAGGAAGTTCTTTCTAATGTTTAGGTGGAATCTTCTTTCTTGTAGTTTGAATCCAATGCTCCGTGTCCGCTTCTCTGGAGCAGCGCAAAACAGCCTTTCTCCCTCCTCTATATGACATCCTTTTATATATTTGAACATGGCTATCATATCACCCCTTAACCTTCTCTTCTCCAGGCTAAACATACCCAGCTCCCTAAGCCGTTCCTCATAAGGCATCGTTTCCAGGCCTTTGACCATTTGTAGTTTGTATTTGTAGGAATAACACTTGTAGTTTAATGATGAATTCAGGACACAATGGAGATGTAAAAGATTTGGATCAACATAAAAGATGCAGAAGGAAATGATTAATAATAGGACCCACAAAGGGGAGGAGGGAAGTCCAGATTACATGGAATATTGTTTTTATGATTTATGTTTGATATATCTCTGTAAAATTTTAATTTGGAAAACTAACTAACTACCGGTAACTAAATAAATTTAAAAGGATAACTTGATGTTGATAATAACAGCAACTGGGGCTGGTATCACTAATTCAGAAGGTTCCACACCCTTGCATTTCAACTGGAGTTCTTCCCCTTTGTGAAATTTCTCTACTTCAAACTATCCCTCCCAGACTGTATCTGCAGTGTGTTGTCCCATCCTGACTCCTGAACTCGGTTCCTCCATCTCCAAAATCATGGAGACGACATTGCACTGTGGCGAAACATTCTGATGGCTTATTTTCTCAAGGCTCCCATCATCATTTTTACAAGGGAATGGGAGGGGGGGGGGAACCGCCCTTATAACTCCATTCACTGGCAAACAATGCTCCTTAGTCATCAAGAATCTTTGTGTCGGGATCAACGTGCCTGTTCTTGGGTAATCTGCCTACGCGTGATCTGAGGAACATTCTTCAAACAAGCCAGAATCCTTCCGCTGTAGGCCAGAGGAGGTTTTTGACACAGCACAACCAGGGTGTCTCAAAGTAAGGTTAATCCCCAATCCGTCAGGACCCCAGAGTCCAGGAGACGGCGGTCAAGATGGCGGAGAAATTCAATTCTGCCTGCATCGCATGACAAATTCACCTAATTCACTGCTTCCTCAATAATACGCAAACCGAAACACAACCACCATTCAATGCTCACACTTCTCTGAATGTTGCAGTGCCGTAATCTGTACAAAACCCCATATGCCGAGGGTAAAATGTGCATATCAATGAGCAAAAATCATACAAAAACTGCATTATATTCGGGGAAACGGCTTTGCCAAAAGGGGTGTGTTAGGCGATATTGCAAAAATGTGTAGAGTGGGATGGATTTGCATTGAAATGTTGATTAATTTTCATGAGGACCTTGTAATTCTGAAGTGGAAATGTGGAAGAAGAAGAAGAAGAGGAGTTTGGATTTGATATCCTGCTTTATCACTACCTGAAGGAGTCTTAAAGTGGCTCACATTCTCCTTTCCCTTCCTCCCCCACAACAAACACTCTGTGAGGTGAGTGGGGCTGAGAGACTTCAGAGAAGTGTGACTAGCCCAAGGTCACCCAGCAGCTGCACGTGGAGGAGCGGGGACGCGAACCCAATTCACCAGATTCCGAGTCTACTTCTCTTAACCACTATACCACACTGGCTCTCAGTGGAGAACTGTACTGAAGCTTTTTTTTTTTTTTTAAGAAATTGAGAGAAGCTGACATTCACAGCTTTGCCCATGACAAGTAAGCAGGAAATGGAGTTGGAGGCTACAGGACTACCAAGTAAGATGGGGGGAGTCATGGTTCCTGGCTCTGATGCTGGTGATCTCAGACTGGCTAGCGGGAACCCACTGAAACAACTCTCAAGGCCTGTAGAACGGGAGCCAGGACCCTCCTCACAGGCACCTTCTCCTCAGTCCGAGGAGTTGATCGCCTCCCAGAGCACCTTGCCCGTCCAGCAGTGCAGGGAACACATCAGCTATGAAGCCATGAGACACAGGAGATGTGTCTTTAAGTCTAGGAGTGATGGACTGGAAGCATTGACTCAAAAGGGCTTCGTTCACTTCTAAGCTTTGTCAGAGTAAGTTGCCCCCCAGGCTGCCTTGATCTGCTGCCTCTTCTGCAAGACCAGGGGTGCATTCAGAGACAAACCTTTTTGCATGCTTTCCCCCATTTCTACCATGCATAATTTTCCATTTCAATGTCCTGCAAAAAAGAAAAAAATAACGAGTCAGGCAATTACACTTTCCCCTATAACATATTGCCCCTTATATTTTCTCTAAACTAAAGAGTCCCAAATGCTTATGACAGAAAGTAAGGAGAGCACTCCTGGATCAGACCAAAGGCCCATCCAGTCCACCATCCTGTTCTCACTGTTGTCTACCATACAGATGGCCTTTATTAAGTGGTCCATGTTTCACAAACACCATCTGCAACTCCTTGAAAGGTTCCATCAATGATGTCTCTGAAAATTGTTACACATCACTTGGGAAGACGGGCGAACTAATATCAGTGTACTGGAAGAAGCAAAGATCACCAGTGTTAAATCAACGATTCTTCAACATCAACTTCGCTGGACTGCTCATGTTGTGCGGATGCCTGATTATCGTCTTCCAAAGCAACTACTCTATGGCAAACTTAAAAATGGAAAGCGTCATGCTGGTGGTCAACAAAAGAGGTTCAAAGACTGTCTCAAGGCAAATTTTAAAAAAATGTAGTATAAACACCAACAACTGGGAAACACTGGCCTGCGAGCGCTCCAATTGGAGAACAGCCTTTACCAAAGGTGTCATGGGCTTTGAAGACACTTGAACTCAGGACAAAAGGGAGAAACATGCTCAGAGGAAGGCATGCTTGGCAAACCCTCACCATGATCAACTCCCACCTGGAAACCTACGTCCCCCCTGTGGAAGGATGTGTGGGTCCAGAATTGGCCTCCATAGTCACTTACGGACTCACTGTTAAGACCGTGTTCATGGAAGACAATTTTACTTGGCTATGAGTGATCGTCAAAGAAGACCATACAGATGTCTACAGGATGTATGCAAGCAGGAACTGAGCACATCTAATGCTAGCCTCACCTTTGAAGAAGGGCCAGAGCTCAGTGGCGGGAGACATGGCTGGGTATTTTATTATCCCTGGCATAGACATAATGGAGGTGGGGGGAACTGCTGAAACTCTCTTGTCTTCACAGTAGTGTGGTGTAGTGGTTAAGAGCGGTAGACTTGTAATCTGGTGAACCGGGTTCGCGCCTCCGCTCCTCCACATGCAGCTGCTGGGTGACCTTGGGCTAGTCACGCTTCTTTGAAGTCTCTCAGCCCCACTCACCTCACAGAGTGTTTGTTGTGGGGGAGGAAGGGAAAGGAGAATGTGAGCCGCTTTGAGACTCCTTCGGGTAGTGATAAAGTGGGATATCAAATCCAAACTCTTCTACTCTTCTTAAAGAGACAGGGATCCCGTTCTCTGCAGCTGATCCGTCTCACAGCAGAAGGATTCTACGCTGACGACCCCAGCCTTGAAAAGCTAAGTGTAACGAAGCGGTGGACCAAGAAGCAATATATTGCATTATTATTATTTGGAGTCCCTCCACCAAAAATGACATCGTTTTGTAGCTTGTCGGGTTGGCCCTCATCTTTAAAGTATGCTATTTCCCCCCAAAGGCAAATATTGCATAATGTGAATTGCAAAATGATTGCTAGCTAACTTGTGTGTAGATGTGTGTGTGAGAGCCAGTGGGGAGGAAAGGGGAGCCCAGCGCATTAATGCGCAGTTATTTCTGAATATACTGACCGTGAAGAGTGTCGAGTTACTGGCTCACGGAATACAGCTGTTGCCCCTTGAGCAGAGCAGAATCGACGTTTCCAGCTGCTTCGTTCATCGCTTCACAGTTTTAATTTTAGTTTTCCACAGCAGATGTGATGACACATCGGGAGTTCTGAGTTCATGCAACGACTTGTGGGAATGTCTGTGTTCTTGGATTCCCAGCAGAGCCCTTGCTCTCCCCTTAGGTCTTCCTTCTGCCTCCCTCCTTCTTCCCCCTTCGCTTCACTGCCTTCTTGAAAGTGTGCCTTTCGCTTCCTATGGCTTCCTTTTGCTTAATCCCAACCAACTTTATTATCTGTAACACTCGTCCTGGGGATCTCCTTGCTGACAGACGCCATCTTCCAAAGCAGCTGGCTAGCGAAGGGTCTCCATAATGGATACTATTTTCAGAAAGAACTGCAGCTCAGTGGAAGAGCACGTGATTTGCGTTCTGGAGGTCCCAGGGTCAATCCAGGGAAAGTTAGGAGATACCCCAGTCCGAACCCTTGGGGCATGTGTGAGGAAAAATAATAATCCCTTGGGGGTTCAGTATGGAGACACATATGAAATTCCCAATTAGTCAGCCTTTATTCAGTGATGCATTAATTAATGGTGACTGGGAGTGGCCAATGAGACCATATAACACAGGTCCTAAAAGACCTACATTGGCTCCCAGTATGTTTCCGAGCACAATTCAAAGTGTTGGTGCTGACCTTTAAAGCCCTAAACGGCCTCGGCCCAGTATACCTGAAGGAGCGTCTCCACCCCCATCGTTCAGCCCAGACACTGAGGTCCAGCACCAAGGTTCTTCTGGCAGTTCCATCACCATGAAAAGTGAAGTTACAGGGAACCAGGCAGAGGGCCTTCTCGGTAGTGGCGCCCACCCTGTGGAACACCCACCCATCAGGTGTCAAGGAAATAAACAACTACAGTGGTATCTCGGTTTAAGAACTGTCCGCTTTAAGAACGATTTGATTTACAAACTCTGCAAAACTGGAAGTAGTGTCTTGGTTTGAGAACTTTACCTCAGTGTAAGAACGGAATCCGAATGGTGGAAGGGCACCAGTGGCGGGAGGCCTCATTAGGGAAAGCACGGCTCGGTTTAAGAACGGTTTAGGTTTAAGAACGGACTTCTGGAATGGATTAAGTTCGTAAAATTGAGGTACCACTGTATCTGACTTTTAGAAGACATCTGAAGGCAGCCCTGTTTAGGGAAGTTTTTAATGTTTGAAGTTTTGTTCTGTTTTTAGTGTTCTGTTGGGAGCCGCCCAGAGTGGCTGGGGAAACCCAGCCAGATGGGCAGGGTATTAAAATAAAATAATAAAATAATAATAATAATAATAATAATAATAATAATAATAATAATAATAAATTTATATTTATACCCCACCCATCTGTCTGGGTTGCTCCAACCACTCTAGGAAGCTTCCAACACACAAAAATAGTAATAGAACATCAAACATTAATAGTAACAATCAGACCCTGTATAAATCAGACCCTGTATAAAATCAGACCCTGTATAAAATCAGACCCTGTATAAAAAGTCATAATAACGTTAAAATAAACAATGTCTATCAAATAAAACAATACTCAACAATCCATTAGGATCCAATACTAAACAGTAAAATCAAACATCAGCAAATAATAATATACAGTTTACACATATCAATTACAAGCAAGGATTAAAGGTAAAGGTAAAGGGACCCCTGACCATTAGGTCCAGTCGCGGACGACTCTGGGGTTGCCGATCAGAAGGTCGGCGGTTCGAATCCCCGCAATGGGGTGAGCTCCTGTTGTTCGTTCCCTGCTCCTGCCCACCTAGCAGTTCGAAAGCACGTCAAAGTGCAAGTAGATAAATAGGTACCGCTCCGGCGGAAAGGTAAACGGTGTTTCCGTGCGCTGCTCTGGTTCACCAGAAGCGGCTTAGTCATGCTGGCCACACGACCCGGAAGCTGTCTGCGGACAAACGCCGGCTCCCTCGGCCAGTAAAGCAAGATGAGCGCCGCAACCCCAGAGTCGTCCACGACTGGACCTAATGGTCAGGGGTCCCTTTACCTTTAAATTGGTCCTTGCCCTTACACGGCACTGACCTCCCTGATAATGAGCCTAAGAGAAATCCTATGTCAAGAGTTGCTGCCATTCAGTGCAGACGATGCTGAGCTCGATGGACTAATGGTCTGACTCAATACTGCATAAACGTGCCTCTTCTTTTCCTTGGGAGTCAAAGCTGCCCAGTTGGCATTATGGCTGGAACATGTGCTTGCAGCTGACTGCGCCGTGTTCATGGAGATCTATATATTTAAACTGCATGCTTGGAAATTAAGAACTGTGGCCCGCTTCCATGGGAAACCATGTGGTTTGTGCCTCATAAGGGCCTTCCTACCTTCATGTGTGCAGATAGGCACAAAGGGATTTCAAGAGGAAGCAGTTGAAAGGAGAAGGCAGTTTTATAAGTGGGGAAGAGCTTCTCCAACTTCACACACCAATCAATTAATGTTGGAATCAGCCAGGGCTGTAGCTCAGGAACTGCTGGCATCAGAACCAGCGCAGGAAAGGATTTGAAGCTCTTGCTAAAGACTGACTGGCAAAACATATCCCCCCCCCCTATTTTTTAGTTCTGCTTCATTGATCTACAAATACAATATAAACATAATGATGCTCGGAAGTGATTGACTGGCTGACTCACTAACTCATGGGGATACAAAAGTGGTTATGGCTGGCGCATGGTGCATAAATCTTAAATCTAGGACATGGAATTCACTCCAGAATGTAGCCCCATCACTAGGAAAGCTTTGAAACAGAACAGCTGGAGGTCTCTTCTTCAAAACAGAGCACTTAAAATGTACTTCAAAATGTCCAGGGCGCTTTGAGTTCAGGGATTTTTGCACTGCCCTTGGTCATCTCTTCTGCAAGCTCAATGTACCTGTTATGTACTGAGCTGAATCCTAGAACAATAGGATCAAAAATGCAGCAATCTGATTGGTCCTAGAACAATAGGACCCAGAATGCAGCAGTCTGATTGGTCCGCAGGAGCCACCCTATCCAGGAAGTGAATCAGCGACCTGATTGGCCTGCAAGAGCAGCCAATCAGGCTCCTGGATGAAGTGAATCCACAACCTGATTGGCCTACAGGAGTAGCCCGGAATTAGCCAATCACATGGGGCCCATTGTGTAAATAATGTATATATAGCAGACGTTTTGGGGAAAGATTGCAGTAGCATTCCTTGCTACTATGAGCTGAATAAAGAACATGAAATCCACACTTGACTCCAAGTATATTTCAGTACCCATTCCCTGCAATCTCTCCTGATGTTGCTTGTTTCCATACCCCTGACAAACTTCTTTTGCTCTCTGAACTTGCTCCAATTTGTTTCCAGATTATGATTATGATTATGATTATTTATTGAGTTTATATACCACCCTATACCCAGAGGTCTCAGGGCGGTTCACAGAAAAGATCACAACATATATAATCAGATTAAAAACAACAACCCAATAACATCCCACACACCCCGAAAAGAGCCACAATTAACAGGGACATGTACAGGGTGACCAAAGCAGTTTCTGTGCCAAAATCAGCCTAAACCCCGATTGAAATAGTTCCAGAAAATCAGCTTCTTCCAAAAGCACCTGGATCTGGTCTGCGACCACTTGTTCCAGAACCTTGCCCAGGAAAGGGAGATTAGCAACTGGCCGGGAGTTAGTTAGGTTTTCTGAATGTACCGTTTTAAATCGTCCCTTTAAAAGCTTACACCCAAACCATGGAAGGATGGTTTTTGGAGAAAACTCGGCCAAGAAGTATATTGATGAAGGCGATGAATAATTAAGAGCGAAAGAATTCACACCATAAAAAGTCCTCTTGGCCACTGCAGAGAATATGGAGACAAAGCACCTTATATGGTGGAACCCAAGGAAAGCAGTTCAATTAAATGTTAGTACCCTGATAATCACAAGCATTTCAGGGAGCTTTCAAAATGCAGTTTAGCAACCCAACGGACGTGCGTGGAGCTCTTAAACAATCAGTTTATGGGTTTGGCTCCAACAGGGTGTGATTCAATGTGAAGCGAGAGTTTGCTTGCTCTCGAGATGGCTCAGAAACCTCAAACAAATAATTTAACCCCCCCCCCAATGAAACCCTGTCCATTTTGGTTTCTCATTTTGCCAACCTTAAGTTGCATTATTATTGTTTTCAAGAAAAAGATCTGAATGAAAACTCACATGCATTTTTGTGTTGGTTTCTCCTCATACAGTCATGCAACTTTGAATGCAGTTTTGCTCAATCTAAATCTGGGGCTGTCCCTGGAAAATAGGGACACTTGGAGCGTCTGATTGTAACGTAAGACATCTGAAAGCAGCCCTGTTTAGGGAAGTTTTTAATGTTTGATTCTTGTTGCTATATTAAATATTAATATTAATATTCTGTTGGGAGCTGCCCAGAGGGGCTGTGGAAACCCAGCCAGATGGGCAGGGTATGTATGTATGTATGTATGTATGTATGTATGTATGTATGTATAAATAAATAAATAAATAAATAAATAAATAAATAAATAATATTTCTAAGGTCTCCAACTTGCTTTGGGAAGCATTGCCTGCTCAGTGCACTTGCTTGAGAAGTTTAGGAATGCTCACGTGAGATCTCTCAGATTCTCTCACAAAATCTCCCAAGAGCACCCCAGAGCCTTTGCTCCTCTGGGTGAATTATAAGCAATACCAATGCCAGAAACTTTGTCAGTTAACTTTTGTCAGTACTTGAGCCCAGCTTGATGGGTTGTTGTTTCTTCTTCTTCTTCTTCCTAATATTGAATTTATTCTGTATTTGCTGAATTGTTGATTTTTACTATTTTGCATTTGTTGACATGTTTTGTATTTTGTATATTCGCATTTCCACAGTTCTCTGTTTTGATGTTTCGAATGTTCGCTGTAAGCCGCTTTCGGCATGGCTCATTGTGGAAAAGTGGCATATAAGTAAAATCAATCAGTCAACAAGCATTAGCAGGTTCTCCTTTCACTTAATTGAAGTACCTTGCTGATGATGATTGAAAAACACTGCCACATAGAGGTCATAACAGACCTCTCAAGTGATCTGACCAGGGGGTGGGGGTCTAAGGTTTAAAACTACTCCAAAATCTGGTCACTTTACCTCACTCTCATCTTTGTAAAAGGGACCCCTGACAGTTAAGTCCAGTTACGGACGACTCTGGGGTTGCGGCGCTCATCTCGCTTTACTGGCCGAGGGAGCCAGCTTTTGTCCACAGACAGTTTTTCAGGGTCATGTGGCCAGCATGACTAAGCAGCTTCTGGCAAACCAGAGCAGCGCATGGAAACGCCATTTACCTTCCCGCCAGAGCGGTACCTATTTATCTACTTGCACTTTGACGTGCTTTCGAACTGCTAGGTTGGCAGGAGCAGTGACTGAGCAAGGGGAGCTCACCCCGTCGTGGGGATTCGAACTGCTGACCTTCCAATCGGCAAGCCCTAGGCCAGGGCCGGCGCTTCCATTTAGGCGAACTAGGCAGTTGCCTAGGGTGCCAAAATGGAGGGGGTGCTGGCCAGCCTGCCCCCGCCCCAAGCCGCCCGCCGCCTGGTGCCGCCCCAACTAGAGGCGGAGCAAGCAGCTTGGGACGAAAACCGCAGCGGCGGGGGCGCCAAAATGGAGGGGGCGCTGGCCAGCCTGCCCCTCGCCCCCCGCCGCCGCCCAGTGCCACCCCAACCAGCGGCGAAAACCGTGGCAGCGCTGGGCGCCCAGCAGGGCAGGGGGCGGGGCACCGTACGTCATGTGCAATGACGTCACGTGGCCCGCCCCCTCGCCTAGGGCGCCGAAATCCGTGGCACTGGTCCTGCCCTAGGCTCTGTGGTTTAACCCACAGCGCCACCCGTGTCCCTCAGTAAAGGATTACTAATCTATAAAATAGCAGCAGATCACAATGCACAAATACCACAAAATGTACAAAACCATGTAAAAGGGTCAAATTGAGCAACAAGGACACACAGCTTACAAAACAATTTTGAAAAACTAGTGGTTTAGACCACAGCGCCACCCGCTTTGTAGAGGGAGGTAATCACAGATCAAATGGAAATGGATTTACAGTTAAATATACAGTTAAGCAGTGCTTTTTTCTAAAAAACATAAATAAAAATGTTTAGGGGTACTCTCATTTTGACTCAAGAAAATCACCATTTTATAGTTCATATCGGGAAAAATAAATAGAGTAAATGTACAAAAGTACAGAGATTCACAAAATGTTTAGGGGTATGTGTACCCCTGCAACCCCCCCCTTAAAAAGCACTGAGTTAAAGCACTGAAACCCACAATCATGAAGCAATTTCCCCGCTTTTGCACTGTTACTCTGAATATTTCAAAGTTTTTTGCACCTCCCTCCTGTTCTGGTTGGCTGGCAACAAGTTGTGGGGATTTGGTAAAGATTGCTTAAACCGTATGGTAATCTGGTTTCTCCCCCCCCCCTTGCTAAAATGTGGTGTTGTTGTTCAGTCATTCAGTCGTGTCCAACTCTTCGTGACCCCATGGACCAGAGCACGCCAGGCACGCCTATCCTTCACTGCCTCTCGCAGTTTGGCCAAACTCATGTTAGTAGCTTCGAGAACACTGTCCAACCATCTCATCCTCTGCCGTCCCCTTCTCCTTGTGCCCTCAACCTTTCCCAACATCAGGGTCTTTTCTAGGGAGTCTTCTCTTCTCATGAGGTGGCCAAAGTACTGGAGCCTCAACTTCAGGATCTGTCCTTCTAGTGAGCACGCAGGGCTGATTTCTTTAAGGATGGATAGGTTTGTGGTACTTTTCCTGTAAACCACTGTGATGGAATTCAGTTTCTATCTTTCTCCCCCTGGTGGTCAGCACGTGTGACAGCAGCCAATCAACTGAAGGAGAGCGCCAAGCTGCTGAACAAATATAAAACCTTAAATGACCTTCAAAGAAGCATTCCAAAGCCAAAATGCACCCGTTTTCCCAAAGCGCACAGCCCTGAAATAATAAAATGCTTCTGATCGATTGCCTTGCGCTGATTAGCTGTAGAAAGGGAATTTATTTTATCTCCCTCCACCCCCTGTCCTACGAACTCAGGAATTTTTAAATGTGTTTCTTCCTACTTATCCTCATGGCAACCCTGTGATGCTGATAGGTATTTATTTATTTCATTCATTGTAGTCCACCCCCACCCCCCCAGGAAAGGATCAAGGCAGCTAACAGCGAAATCAAAGCATTATATAACCATTATACATTTTTATAATAGAGGAAAATGCACCAACTTTCTAATAGGCCGGAGGTTGTAATGAAAAATGCACGGAACAGGTGCATATCCCCCAACCAGCAGAGTCTTTTCAGCAGTGGCACCCTGATAACATCTTGCATCTTCTCTCAACAAGACAACTCTCTCCAAATCTGGGAACCATACGGCAGAAGGATGTGCCAGTGATGTGTTTTCTTCCTGTATACATAAAGATGTAAGGCTGTCATTGTGCAGCCTGCAAAGGAGGAGTTGTAGTGCTTTGAGAGCCAGTGTGGTGTAGTGGTTAAGAGCGGTGGACTCGTAATCTGGTGAACCGGGTTCGCGTCTCCGCTCCTCCACATGCAGCTGCTGGGTGACCTTGGGCTAGTCACACTTCTTTGAAGTCTCTCAGCCCCACTCACCTCACAGAGTGTTTGTTGTGGGGGAGGAAGGGAAAGGAGAATGTGAGCCGCTTTGAGATGCCTTCGGGTAGTGATAAAGCGGGATATCAAATCCAAACTCCTCCTCTGCCACAACCCTAGCCCAGCCAAGGAGGGGAGCAAAAGAGAAGACAGGTTTCAAAACGAAAGTTTTAAACAACAGCAGAGGCTTGAATAAAGCAGGGATAGGGGGGATTATGAAACTATGTTGTCAGGGATCTGCCCACCCCTGCCAGTCCAGCTCTGAGTGCATACAGGCACCCGCAGCCTGTGTCAACGACAGATTCATCTTCGAGTGAATCTGGCAGCCCCTCTTCGGGGGAGGAGCAATTAGTGGCTGGGAGCCAGGGAGTGCCAGGTGTCCAGGGAGTTGCTGAGAGACCTGGCACCACCCAGCAGACTCACTCGGAGGGGGAGGCGTCAGTTCCGGCGCATATCTCACGTAGGAGAATGAGGCAGCAATTCAGGATGCCAAGGCTTTGGTGTTGGCGCCAAAACAGAAGGGAGGCACTTCTGGATTCTGCTAGTGACTGAGCAGACATGATAAACTGAACTCTGCACTGTAAATAGCTTTGCACAAAATAAAGAGACTTAAAGACAAGATGGCTTGGTCTTACTATTGAACAACCGATAAGAGAACCTGACATATGTGGACCCTGAGATCATTCTTTGAGGCCCTTCTTTGTGTGCCCCCTCCATGTGAGGTCCAGAGGGTGGCAACACTAGAAAGGGCCTTTTCTGCAGCGGCTCTCCGTTTGTGGAATGCTCTCTCCAAAGAGGCTCACCTGGCGCCTTCATTATACAGTGGTACCTTGGTTCTCAAACTTAATCCATTCTGGAATTCCGTTCCAAAACCAAAGCGTTCCAAAACGAAGGCACACTTTCCCATAGAAAGTAATGCAAAACGGATTAATCCTTTCCAGACTTTTAAAAACAACCCCTAAAACAGGCAATTTAACATGAATTTTACCATCTGACGAGACCATTGATCCATAAAATGAAAGTAATAAGCAACGTACTGTACTATAAAATAAATAAGACAGTATTGTAGATGATAAAAATTAAAATTATTTTTTTTCTTTACCTGCACTGATGATAGTCATTGTTTGGATGGGAGGCTTTTATCCATTTCCGCAGTCACACAATCAATCAATCAATCAGTAGCTGGACTGGGTTCCACACAGTCACAAAAACAAATTAAGGGAAAAAAACCTAAACAAAAACGCAAAATAAATAGCAAAAACAAAAGCGCAAAACTTAATCTGCTCCGGAAGTCCGTTTGACTTCCGAAATGTTCGAAAACCGAGGTGCGACTCCTGCTTGGTGGAGGTGCCCCAGAAACAATAGCCAACACCCACATCAGACATTTGGCTTCCGAAAATCATTCAAAAAAAAATCATTTGAGTACCAGGGCATTTGAGAACCAAGGTACCACTGTATACCTTTAGGCGCCAGGCAAAAACATTCCTCTTCAACCAGGCCTTTGGTTCTGTTTGACACCTGACAGCCCTTTTAAATGTATTGGGTTGGTGGTTATTATGCATTTTTTTATATATTGTAATTTTATATTGTGAACTGCCCTAAAATCTACAGATTTGGGTGGTGTACTGATTGCTACACCCACCACAGCAACATAGAATCATAGAGTTGGAAGAGACCACAAGGGCCATCCAGTCCAACCCCCTGCCAAGCAGGAAACACCATCAAAGCATTCCTGACAGGTGGCTGTCAAGTCTCTGCTTAAAGACCTCCAAAGAAGGAGACTCCACCACACTCCTTGGCAGCAAATTCCACTGTCGAACAGCTCTTACTGTCAGGAAATTCTTCCTAATGTTTAGGTGGAATCTTCTTTCTTGTAGTTTGAATCCATTGCTCCGTGTCCGCTTCTCTGGAGCAGCAGAAAACAACCTTTCTCCCTCCTCTATATGACATCCTTTTATATATTTGAACATGGCTATCATATCACCCCTTAACCTTCTCTTCTCCAGGCTAAACATACCCAGCTCCCTAAGCCGTTCCTCATAAGGCATCGTTTCCAGGCCTTTGAAACATGTCTGCTTTGAACATGTCTGCTTTTTTTTTTACCCTTCCATTTTTGCCACCATGCTAAATTTGATGACATCATGGGGGGGGGGTCAGAAAAATGTTGGCGCGTTCCTGGTGTTGGTGCGTGAAGCACCGGGATTAGCTACCCCCACTGTCCTGCTATAGTTGAACTGTCCATCAGTCACTCATCCCAAGAGCAGCAATGAAGGAGACATGGTCCCCTTGATGGACACATCAGGAAGAGATGTGAACGATTGGCTTAGGTGGACCGGATCCAAACTTCGTCAAGATCATTAAGGAGGTGGCAGGTCCCCATCTTCCGAACAGCAGATTTACAGCTACTGGGGAAACCGGCACACTTCATCTGTGATTCAACAAGACATTTATAAAGCCTCCGGAAGGCCACTGGGGAGGTGCTGTCCATGCAATTGCATCGCGCGTCTTCATAAGTCTTTAAGGAGCTAAAAGGCAGTGGGAAAACAATGGCAGAACACCAACAGGCAGTCAATTAAAGTGACACAAAAGCCCGAGGGGGAACGCCGGCTGCCTCACTCACGCAGATGTCCTGGGTGAGAAGCGAGAGCCGCAATTCTCCCACAATGCACAGGGTGCAGAGAGCAGCCAATTCACTTCCTTCACGGGCAGCCGTGACTGGTATCCCTGCCTACCTGTCTGTCTTACCCAATCACAGATTCAGAGCCCACGAAATGGACTGGCAAGTCTAATGCAGTGATTCGTGAACAGGGAATTTAGCTGAGAGCAAAAATTCAGGGGTTCTTTCTCCGCTGGTGAAACATCAGAGGCATTTAGAGGGAATTCAGCAGACTTGAGATCAGAGTGGACAGGACACCTAATATTTTTTGGGGGAGGATGTGTGTGTTCTGTCCATCCCTGGTTTGCTAGGGAACTTTTAACGAAATGAAAGCTGGTGTGATTTGATGCAAATGGAAGTATTTCAAGGGGTTTCAAGACACTGACTGCATTTAGAATTGCCCCTTCTATTTACAGGGGCTCAAAATAGTAATTAGCATTTATTTATTTATTTAAAGCCCTGTCTGCATTATACATTGAAAGAGGCACCCTGCCACTTTAAACCATCATGACTTGCCCCAAAGAATTCTGGTAGTTCTCACTTGGTATAGGGCAAAACAAAATAAAAAAATTCCTTCCAGTAGCACCTTAGAGACCAACTAAGTTTGTTCTTGCTATGAGCTTTCGTGTGCATGCACACTTCTTCAGATACACTGAAACAGAAGTCACCAGACCCTTATATATAGTGAGCGGGTGGGGAGGGGTATTACTCAGAAGGGTGGTGGGAATGGGTGATAGGCTGATAGCTGTGGTAAACCTGTTGACGACTGTTAACGACTGCAATTGGTCTAACAGGAAAAAGCAAGGGCTGAGAAGGTTAAAAATAGCTTTGTCATGTATAATGAGATATGAATCCAATGTCTTTGTTCAGACCAGGTCTCTCCATGGTTTTAAGCTTGGTAATGAGTTGCAATTCAGCAACTTCTCTTTCCAGTCTATTTCTGAAATTCCTTTGCAATAAGACAGCTACTTTGAGATCTTGTATAGAGTGTCCTGTGAGATTGAAGTGCTCTCCTACTGGTTTCTCTGTCTTGTGATTCCTGATGTCAGATTTATGTCCATTTATCCTTTGGCGTAGGGTTTGGCCTGTTTGTCCAATATAGAGAGCTGAAGGGCACTGTTGGCATTTGGTATAGGGCACTGAGAGTTGTTAGGACATTCCTATTCCCTTCACAGAGCTACAATATCCAGAGTTCCTTGGGGAAAGAGTTAAACCACCCTGCAAATGACAGCTGACTTGACTTGAGCAGCCTGGAGGGAACTGGGCTGCTTAAGAAGATCTGTATCGAACAGGGATTCTTTGGCACAAAGAGAGACAAGTATGGAGAGGTAAACTGGCTTTGAGAACTGACAATGCAGGCTTTCGATGGGAGGAAGATTACTCCCAGAGATATCCCTTATTTCAAGGGGAGGCTTGTTTGGCCCGAAGCCATACAAAGATCAGTCAGGACCATTTCTGTTCTCATGGTCCAGATTTCCAGCAATGAGCTGGACAGAGGCTTGGAGAGGTAGGGACTGTCAGGATGTCCTACACACGAGTAGGAGCTTGGCAGAGACACATGCCTGACTGGCATGTTCCCTCCCTCCTGAGCGATCGTTCGGGAGCTTCAAAAGCTTTCTTCAGCCTGAACATCACAGCGACTGATGCCAAGAAACATCAGCACACTTAGGGATCCGCAGAGGTTTGCGCAGTTGTGTAACAGAACTCAGCAACTCAGCATTTAGGCTAATCTACTTTATTTACATATAAATACACAGGGAGCACTGTAACATGGCTCCCTCTCTCTCTACCATCAGGCAGCAAAGAGAAAGAACAAAGGACAATAGACCCACTTCAGGGAACACAGTAAGACAAACATCCTGTCTTCGTCACATCCCATTCCTGTGGAATCAAAACACATACCCAGTCATGTGATAGACAACAATCCCATGACTGCACACGGGGAATGAATCTCCAACAGGGACTAGATGAGTAATGGCCACAGTAGCCCCGGATCTGGGACCTGACACTGAGCTTGAGTCCAGAAACCAGGGACCATTAGAATATGACACCTGTAAAGCTAAACAGCTTGAGCCAGGAGCTCCAGGGACTGCTGCCCTCAAGCCAGGAGGACTCACCAAGGAACCGGCATCACAAAAACCTTGCTTGCCAAATCTCAACACCACCACAGGCAGTGTGCCTGGCAAGAAGCAGTGTCCCTATGAGGGCTTGCATTTTCCAGCAAGCAGGCAGAGCCTTAGCAGGGTAGTCAGGTCGGAGAATTTATTAGAAACATAATTGTTGGAATGAGATGCTGGGCCAGATAGAGCTTTGCTCTGATGCAGCAGGGCTTTTAATGTTTTTATGTTCAGAATGTAGCTGTTTTATAGAACGCTGAAGTGTGAAATTTAGATCTGGCAAGCAGACACTGAACAAACTTGATCTCTGAGCGCTGAAGGGGAAAAATGTAGCCTGGTGAAACAACGGCTGATTCCAACAGCACTTTCTCTTAATTAAGTCTTTGAAGCCAAAAGCACCCTTTTATATATATTATCTATATATATATCAGCCAGTTCAGGCAGTACTTCTAAAATGTTTTAAGCTCATACCCCACATCCTAAATGTAGGCTGTCCTTCTGGGGCACTGATTTGCTGCCTGTGTGAGGGTGCAACATTTTTTGCATGTTACTAGGAGATATTGAATCTGCTCAGACAGGGGAGGAATAGACGTGCACCACTTGAATTACAGTATTTTTCGCTCCATAAGACGCACCTGAACATAAGACACACCTAGTTTTTAGAGGAGGAAAGGGGGAAAGCCCCATTTTTTTGAGGATCAGCTCAAAGTTGTGCAGCTTCCTTTGCAAAGGGAAAAGCCCCATTTTTTTGAGGATCAGCTCAAAGTTGTGCAGCTTCCTTTGCAAAGGGAAAAGCCCCAGTTTTTTGAGGATCAGCTCAAAGCTGTGCAGCTTCCTTTGCAAAGGGAAAAGCCATGTTTTTTTGAGGATCAGTTCAAAGTTGTGCAGATTCTTTTGCAAAGGGAAAAGCCCCGTTTCTTTGAGGATCAGCTCACAGTTGTGCAGCTTCTTTTGCAAAGGGGAAAAGGCCCGTTTTTGGGGGGATCAGCTCACAGTTGTGCAGCTTCTTTAAGAAAGGAAAGGGAGCCATTTCTACAGTTTCCAGGCAGATAATCTAATCAGCCAGTCACAGGTCGCTGGGGAAACAAACAGCCTCCGTCTGCAGAACATTCAATAATGGAGGCCTGGGCAAGGGGGCGGGGCTGTTAAAGGAGCCAGTGATTGACCACACATATGCTCCATAAGACGCACAGACATTTCCCCTGACTTTTTAGGAGAGAAAAAGTGTGTCTTATGGAGCGAAAAATGCAGTAACTGTGCACGGTGTTGATCTGTAAGAATATACGATGAGACTGCTTGACCATCTATTTGCCTGTAGGAAACCCTCAAACAGCACCCAAGCATAGGAGCACCCTCTCCTCCTAGGATTTCCTCAACCTACCTTACAGGGGTGTTGTGACAGAGAGCCTAGGGGAGAACTATGTCTGCCACCTTCAGCTCTTTGGAAGGAAGGTGGGATGTAAATGTATTAGTAATAATATTTAAAAATATAAATATTTTTAAACCAGGCTGCATAAATATATGCCAAGCTCTTTCCCTGGAAGGAATCCATTGTCCTCCTGGAGGGAGGCAAGCAGTCTCTCGAGATAAGGCTTAAAACCGAATTTAATTAATTAATTAATTAATTAATTAAGCTAAATAGAATCCAATCTTTGCCTGGCGCCAGGAAGCGAGGCGGGTTGCTTGCATCATTTCCAAAGCGTTTTTATATAGTTCCGCAAAGCAAATTCCATGTACAAATCCAAATGTAACTGTGGCGATCACACAGGGTCCCCGGACGTTTCACCGTCTATTGATCCCTGTGCCACTACTTTATTCCTCGCTGCCACCAACCAGGCCCCTACCTGGTAACATACGGAGTCCAGTCAGGGTTAACGTGTAACATTAAACTTTGGTTGTTTTATTATATTTTAACAAGCGTGTGGTTTCATAAACGATCTCAGTCCATTACAAACATAGGGCGTCTATTCAGACTTATAACATCATCTCCCGGCTCGCACTCCCTAAACTACCTCCCAGCTAATTATTTTTCTTCTTAGCTCCTAACTGTTCCTGACTCCGCTTATTCTATTACCCTAACTCCAGCTACCCACTCCAACCAACCACCCAACCCGCCAACCTCTCATCTCTCTCCCAGAGTTGGTTTTATAGTCCCTCTCACTCCAACCCCCCCCTTTGGGTTCTGATTGGGTATCCCGTTTAACTATTTCACCTCCAGCCCCCCTCATGTTAACATCACAGTGACATCTGCCGAAAATGACGTACCGGTGGTATTTGACTCCTACTAAGCTGGCAAAAATGTATAGGGCAAGTGCAAATGTCTGCTGGAAATGCAAAGAAAAAGAAGGTACTTTTTATTGTATGTGGTGGACCTGTAAGGTGGTAAAAGATTTCTGGGAGATGATATACAATGAAATGAAAAAAAAAGTTTAAATTAACTTTTGTTAAAAAACCAGATGCTTTTTTTATTAGGAATTACAGGTACCGATATTCCAAAGGACCAGAAAAGACTACTTATGTATGGAACAATAGCCGCTCGGATGCTACTAGCTCAGAGATGGAAAGAAGACAAAGTCCCTACCAGAGAAGAATGGCAAACCAAGCTGATGGACTATGCTGAAATGGCAAAGCTGACTGGAAAACTCAGGAACCAAGAGGATAAAAACTTTTAAAAAGAATGGGGAAAATGTATAAGCTATTTAAAATACCACTGTAAGCAGATGGAAACATTGGCAGGATTTTGATTTCACTTGCAGTGTAAGAATTACCATGGGTAATATGGATTGATATAGTAGAGTATGGAATAAGATGCAGTTGTAATTGATCAAAACGGGACTCCAGGGAAGAGGTGGGGGGGAAATCCTGAGATTCGGTGGAATCCCTGTATATGGTAATGTTTTCTGAATTTTTTATAATTTTGTATTGTTAAAAAAAAAAAAAAAAGATTTAATCTCACACACACACACACACCAAAAAACAAATGTGGCATCTGTAGCTGTTTCTGTGCACCCGAACTGCAAGGCTGGTTTCCGGTGGATCACTTCTGCAGGCGACTTGTTTTTCTGCTGACTCATTAAAAAGGCGGGGGGTGGGGGGTGGTCTGCTGCCCCTGTTCCCTCTACAGGAAGGCAGCTCATGAGATAAGAAGTCCTTGAAAGGCCTGGAGCATTTCTCAGCAACTAGCAAAGAACTAAAATAAATAAATAAATAAATAAATAAATAAATAAATAAATAAATAAATAAATAATTTATTATTTATTATTTATTATTTATACCCCACCCACCTGGCTGGGTTTCCCCAGCCACTCTGGACAGCTTCCAACAGAATATTAAAATGTCTATTAAACATTAAAAGCTTCCCTAAACAGGGCTGCCTTCTAAAAGTCTGGCAGCTGTTTTTCTCTTTGACATCTGGTGGGAGGGCGTTCCACAGGGCGGGTGCCACTACCGAGAAGGCCCTCCGCCTGGTTCCCTGTAACTTGGCTTCTCGCAGCGAGGGAACCACCAGAAGGCCCTCGGTGCTGGACCTCAGTGTCTGGGCAGAACGGTGGGGGTGGAGACACTCCTTCAGGTATACTGGACCGAGGCCGTAGAGTTAGGAGGGACCCCCAAGGGTCATCCAGTCAAACCCCTGAAATGAAACCTACTGCAACATGATGCAACTCCATAGGATGTGTAAGAAAGATCCTTTCTGTAAGTACCACCAGGCTTCTCAATGTTGCCTTACCAGATTTCTCATTTCAGATGTGATCTCCCCTGCTTCCCTCCTCCCCTTCTGGCCCTACCAAGCAGTTATACGCGGATTGGTGACGTATCCCATGTGCTTTCTTGTTCAAGCTCTTGTTAAATTGGATTCCCTTCCCTCTCCCTGGCTCCCAATCTCACGGGCAGATTTGTAGGAATCCTTTAGAGATATGACATGGCATTACTGTAAAAGCTCTTCCGCCCTTATTGTCACAGCCCTGCAGGGTCACCGCGGATGACATGGGAGGATTAACGTCAGCAGCCTTGCTCCCGAGCAATTTATACAGACTGGATTTGACGAAACACTCTTAAACAAATAATTCAGATCCTCCTTTCGGTTTATCCCCCGTTCACCTCCCTGCGCAAGTTGGCTGTCGAGGTTTCTCAGGCGCGGTTGAAGATGTTTTGAGGGGAGAAAACTGCAACTTTCCTGTTTTTCAAACACACATGGGGTGGGAGTACTGCAGCATGCGAGTGAATTTTGCTGGACTCCTTAGCAGGACTGAAACAACACAGGCTTCTCTAGATTTTTTGCCTTGCATTATTTCTGCAGAAGCAGTTTGGCAATTTGCGTGGTCAGGCGGAGTCCCCCCGAACCCCGGGCAGCCCCTGAGGGAAATAATGACACGTGACAACGTTCTATGGGATTAAATTGGCCACAACTTTATTAATATTCAGATGTAGGGAGACCTTGGCTCAGGCATTGGGCGTTTATCCTTCCTAGCCCCCCAGCTGGGGTTCTGGGTTTTCAGGGTTATCCAGCATGTGTGGGGAGTGGGCTAGCTCTGGAGAACATATGTTCAAGCAGATAGCCCGCCCCCCCTGTTTGCCGCCGCTGGAGGGGGAGGGCAATGACGACCTCTGGGCGTATGGTCAATGCCTCCCCCTAAGACCCCTTTAACGGGAACCCTGGTATCGCCGCCGCAATGGGGGCGGGGGTCACCGCCCCACGCCCCCCCCATTTTAGGTAGATGACTAAAGGATTCCGCCCAAGGCCTGCAACCGCCAAAGTTGTGACAAATTGCTACGGGAAAGGTGAAACCTGCCAATGCAGGGAAAGTCATTTCCGGCTCTTCAACAGCGACCTTGTCATAGCAGCGTCTGCGTGCCTGTGTGGATGTGGAAAATAAAAGGTTAACCTGCATAATAAGCGTTAATTGAGGGAGTGGAGGGTGGGGAAGCTCTGAATCCAACGGCCGCTTCCCAGGTATGACTGAACTTCTATTGTGTACTGTATGTTCCCTCCTTCTACCTGGCCAATCCCCCTGGCAACACCTCCCCAGCCGGGATTGGGCGGCTGCTGGAGTAGGTGGAGACCACAGGTATCCAGCCTGGGGAAGGCGGTGCCAGACCCAACTGCCAGGAGCTGCAACGTAGTCCCAGGGTGCTACTCGCGACCACGCAAAATGTGCACCCCATTTGATGTGGGGAACGGTCATTGCAAACTCAAGTTTCATCTACTAGGCTGGTTGGGTCTAGGTTATCTGAAGGGCACACTTGAATCCACAAGAGCTTCCCTGGGCTATGCAATCTGCTTAAGACACCCTGCTCACTGTTCCACCAGTGAGGGCTGTTGGATTGGAAGGCATTGGGGACAGGGGCTTTTCTGTGGTGGCTCCACACCTTTGAAACTCCCTTCCGAGGGAAATATGTATGGATGCATCTTTTCCATTCTTCAAGAAGTCTTTAAAGACATTTATATTCCAGTCTGTGTTTGGTTAATGTAAAACATTTTATTGGTGCTATTTATAGGTTAATGGGGTTGATGTTTGCTTGTTGTTGTCAGTTATGGTGTAATTATAAAACAAATTATGTGTGTTTTACATTTTTGTAAATTACCTAGTGAGGACAGAGTGCCAAATATTTAAAATAAACAAATACATAAGCTAGTGGTTCCATCTGTATGAATTTTCAGTGTGTACTTTGTAATTTTTATTCAAGTGGATTAGGGGTTTATAATTAGAAATGTGAATTCATTTTAAAAGAAAAAGTAGTAAATGGAAAATGAAACAAATGAGCCTCATTTGCTTAGTTTGCTTTAGCTGGGAAAATGAATGGAAATCCAAAGAAATTGATTCTGAATGAAAGTTCATTCATTTTTCATGCACTAGACTCTCTTTTGCTCTTTTCTATTAGGATGAAAAAATAGATGCATTCTGCAGCAACCTGTATAGGTCACATAAAGGATACAAAGGTGTGGGGAGAAAGGGGGGGGGGAGAACAGCAAAACTGAGAGATATAAGATGGTTCCTATAAAATTCAGATTGATTGAAATCTGTATGATAAATAATATAATAAAATATATATTTAATAATTAATCTGTTTATAAAATTAAGAAGATTGGAAGATTCAAGACAGATAAAAGATTCAGGACAGATGAAAGAAAGCTCTTCTTCACAGAGCTAATAAACTATGGAACTCGCTGCTGCAGGAAGCAGTGATGGCCACCAGCCCAGATGGCTTTAAAAGAGGATTAGACAAATTCATGGAGGAGAGGGCTATTGATGGCTACCAGCCAATAATGGCAATGCTCTGCCTCTGCAATTGGAGGCAGCAACGCTACTGGATACCAGTTGCTGAAAACCACAGGAGGGAAGAGGGCTCTTGTGCTCAGATCCTGCTTGGGTGTATCTGGTCTGCCACTGTGAGAATAGGAAGATGCAGTAGATGAGCCATTGGCCTGATCCAGCAGGCTCTTCTTTGGTTTACCCCTCCTACTTTCTGCAAAAAGCTGAGCTGATGAACATCACATTGAACAGGCTGAATTGCATGTGCATAAGAATAAGGAACTGAGCTATGAAACAGAAAGCACTTCGTTTCAACCTCACCTCTGCCAGGAACGTGTGCAGAGGAGGGCAACCAAGATGATGAAGGGTCTGGAAACCAAGTCTTATGACTCGCAGGCATCCCCAAACTCAGCCCTCCAGATGTTTTGGGAGTACAATTCCCATCATCCCTAACCACTGGTCCTGTTAGCTAGGGATCATGGGAGTTGTAGTCCCAAAACAGCCGGAGGGATGAGTTTGGTGATGCCCGCTTATGAGGAACGGTTGAAGGAGCTGTGTATGCTTAGCCTGGAAAAGAGGAGACAGAGGAGACATGATAGCCATCTTCAATTATCTCAAGGGCTATCACATGGAAGAGGGAACATGCTTGTTTTCTCCTGCTCTGGAGGGTAGGACTCGAACCAATGGCTTCAAGCTGCAAGAAAGAAGATTCCGACTAAACATTTGAAAAAACTTTCTGACAGTAAGAGCCTTTCGGCAGTGGAAGAGACTCCCACAAGAGGTGGTGGGCTCTCCTTTCTTGGAGGTTTTTAAGCCAAGGTTGGATGGCCATCCGTCATGGATGCTTTAGCTGAGATTCCTGCATTGCAGGGGGTTGGACTAGATGACCCTTGAGTACCTTCCAACTCTAGGATTCTAGGAGCTCAGTATAAAGGTGCTTATAGGTAAGATACTCCCTTGGCCTCAGCCCCTGCATCTGCAATATGAGGGGGAATAAGGCTGACCTGAAGGACCGTCTCCACCCCCATCGTTCTGCCCGGACACTGAGGTCCAGTGCCGAGGGCCTTCTGGCGGTTCCCTCGCTGCAAGAAGCCAAGTTACAGGGAACCAGGCAGAGGGCCTTCTCGGTAGTGGCGCCCACCCTGTGGAACGCCCTCCCATCAGATGTCAAAGAGAACAACAACTACCAGACTTTTCGAAGACATCTGAAGGCAGCCCTGTTTAGGGAAGCTTTTAATGTTTAATAGATTATTATATTTTAATATTCTGTTGGAAGCCACCCAGGGTGGCTGGGGAAACCCAACCAGATGGGCGGGATATAAATAATAAATTATTATAAATTATTATTATTATTACTTAGGCTGGATCTAGACACAGCAAAGAAGCGATTCAGCTAAATGTGTTATAAACTTCGTACAGGGAAGTTCCATTGGTGAAAAAACAGAAATTCATAGCTCCATCTGGTGTCATAGTATTATAATGCATATAAAGCGCTTTATCTTTACAAATGTAGCTTAGTCCTTACTTTACAGGGAAGTGCTTTGATCTGCTGCAAGTGCTATACAGATATATTTATTTATTAATTATTATAATTATAGTTTATTCGTTTCAGACCTAAGATAATGAGAGGAATACAATTTCCTTAAAAAGATGTCAAACCATCCCCTGCATCTCAAACAGCCTTGCCTGTCCTGGACCAGTGTTTCCAGTATAAATGGGTATGTTATTTAAGCATCCAGTGGAACAGCAAATTAGGGACACTTTCCGTGTTAATTAATTAGTCATGTCCGACACTGCTGCAGGTCTAAAGGAAGCAGCAGCAGCAATGGAATTACTACAAGAGATCATATATCAGGAGACCCTGTGTCTATCTTGCATTTTAGCCATAGTGTGAAGCAATTAAAAAAAAACACAGGGAAATGGTCACAGAGTGAAGAATGGAAATTTGATATCCTGGAAACGTCAGGTGTTTGAGGTCCCTAGCATTGGCTCGGAAATTCACCTACAGCAAATGGGCCTTATTTTCCGTGGCAGATGGTCATCTAATGTCAGGCTTTGGGGGATCCTATGCCTCCCACAGTGGCAGCAAAGAAGCAGAGAGAGAAAAAAAGAGTTCTTACCAATTAGTTTATTCAATAATCACAGCGAGACACAAAGAAATGTGGTCTCTCTCTAAATAATGGCGTTGCTCCAAGTAAAGTCCCAGTCCCTACGTCTCTCCTATTCTATGTCACCCTTGTGTCGGCTAATCTGAACTTTCTGCCTCTGAGCAATCTGTTCTGATACCCTCAATGCATGCCTGGTCCTGGGAGAGGGGTGGTCAGGAATACTTTCCAAGGACACTGTCAGCTGTCTCTCCCCTGGTGTTTCTTCCTGCTGTTCCTCTTCCAATATTTCCCAGCTTCTCCCTTCTGCAGCCTCTGAACTATGCCCTTCTGCAAACCACTGTTCTAAATCTATACTGTCCTCCTGTTCTTGGGAAGGTTCAGGAGAGGAGGGGGCAGCTCCCACCATTCCTCCTCAGTCCAGCCCCTGACATCTAGGGATCATGGAATCGTAGAGTTAGAAGGGTCCCAAAGGGCCATCTAGTGCAACCCACTGCAATGCAGTCCTTAAGGATGGTGTCAAGGAGCTGTCAACAAGCGAGGTCATCCACAGGGCAGGCACACACACGGAAGGCATGGAAGATGATTAGGTTTTTATTAGCAGAAAACAACAATGCATCAAGGTCCCTGGTTTGTCTTAATTCAAGGAAGGTCTTGCTGAAACTGAGGTCTAGGCATGCTTCTTCCCCATCTAACATCTCACTCTGGATCCCTCCCAAGCAGATGAAGGCTGCTCCTGCAGGACCCTCCTAGAGCGGGGTGGGTTGGTGGTGTCAGAGGGGGAGGAGAGTCAGCAGAACCAGGACTGTTTGCAGACTTGTTGTAACTCTCAGTTTCCAATCCTGTCCTGGAAGGCCGTCCTTCATCACTCAAGTCTCCTGTTCCTATCAGCTCCCAGCTCATCCATTCTGCTGACTGCTCGTCAGTGTCCCACCTCCAGGCTCCGGGCTCAAAGGTGTCATCTTTGGAGCCCTGGGCTGGCAGCTCCCAGCTCTCCTCCACATCCAACCAGGCCCTGACAGAGTGGTGCATGCTCTACTTATCTCCCGCTTGGACTACTGCAACGCGCTCTACGTGGGGCTACCTTTAAAGGTGACTCAGAAACTACAACTAATCCAGAATGTGGCAACTAGACTGGTGACTGGGAGCGGCCGCCGAGACCACATAACACTGGTCCTGAAAGACCTACATTGTCTCCCAGTACGTTTCCGAGCACAATTCAAAGTGTTGGTGCTGACCTTTAAAGCCCTAAATGGCCTCGGCCCAGTATACCTGAAGGAGGGTCTCCACCCCCATCGTTCAGCCCAGACACTGAGGTCCAGCTCTGAGGGCCTTCTGGTGGTTCCTTCACTGTGAGAAGTGAGGTTACAGGGAACCAGGCAGAGGGCCTTCTCGGTAGTGGCGCCCGCCCTGTGGAACACCCTCCCATCAGATGTCAAGGAAATAAACTATTCTCTGACTTTTAGAAGACATCTGAAGGCAGCCCTGTTTAGGGAAGTTTGTAATGTTTGATGTTTTATTGTGTTTTTAATATTCTGTTGGGAGCCGCCCAGAGTGGCTGGGGAAACCCAGCCAGATGGGTGGGGTATAAATAACTAATTATCAATTATCAATAGTGGCCACATTCCCTCAGGTGCATACTCTCAGAGGGTTTCTTGTCTAAACTGGCATTGGGATCAGAAGCTGTGGTGAATGGCAGCCCAGGAGAAAGCTTTCTCTGTGGCAGCCCCTAAACTATAGAACTCCCTCCTCACAGAGGTGCATTAAGCACCATCATTATCCAGCTGATGATATGCTGAAGACATAAGAAGAGCCTGCTGGATCAGGCCAATGGCCAATCTGTTCCAGCATCCTGTTCTAACAGTGGCTACACAGATGCCTGTGGGAAGCACCCTCCTTTCCTGTGGTTTCTAGCCAGAGGCGTACCTAGGGGTTAGTGAAACTGGCCCCTGCTGGTGTGTGTTTATGTGTGCGCAGGTCCTTCCACTTCACAGGTGGAACTGGGAAGCTGCTATGCAGGAGATCTGCTCCTGCCTCTTATTTATTTCACAGGTAACCAAGGTAACACAGGTAAGTCTCAGAACAACACCACAAGCACTCTGGAACAAGTTGGCTCTGCGTCAGTTATTTTCGCCAAAGGAAGAACTAAGATCTCTGATGTGTTTAGCAAATTTAAATGAAAGGTCCTTCCATAGGAGGAGGAAGCAAAGAACTTCAGTGCCTAAAGCCACTTTACAGCTGCCCCTTCCCAATGATGGTTCTCTGGTGCTACAGAAGGCAAGAAGAGCAGCATTTCAAATCCTGCATGTGGTGAAGTTATGCAAATGGAGAGAGAGAGAGAATATGACCCATTTTAGTTTGGGTGGTATTTTGGGAATGGAGAACAGCAAGCACTACTTTCCTTTTCTTGCACTGGGCATGTTGCACTGCCCTTTTAACATGCCTTTTGGCGCTCATGTCTTCCCTTGATGTCCAAACTATATTTATAATTGAGATGGACCTGTGTTTTTAAATATATATATATATATATACATATTTCCCTAGGCTGAGATGGTTGAGGCTGGAATGTAGGGCAGCTCTAAGCATTCCTGACTGCATTTTGCCTCTCAGTGATGCATATATGGTCATGTTTATAGAGCTATGTGGGCAGCTCTTGCCTGGTGCCTGGGCAGGCAGCTCCGTATGTGCCTGTCACACCATGCCACACACACACACACACACACACACACACACACACACACAATTTCAGATAGATAGAAGCAAATGACCCAGGAGCCCAGGAATTTGCCTTCCACTGAGCCAGGCAATTGGTCCATTTGACTCATTGTTTTCTACAACGAGCGGGTGGTGCTGTGGCCTAACCACTGAGCTTAGGGCTTGTCAACTGGAAGGTTGGCGGTTCGAATCCCCATGATGGGGTGAACTCCCATTGCTCAGTCCCTGCTCCTGCCAACATAGCAGTTCGAAAGCACGTCAAAGTGCAAGTAGATAAATAGGTACCGCTCCGGTGGGAAAGTAAATGGCGCTTCCGTGCGCTGCTCTGGTTTTGCCAGAAGCGGCTTAGTCATGCTGGCCACATGACCCGGAAAAACTGTCTGTGGACAAACGTCGGCTCCTTCGACCAGTAAAGCGAGATGAGCGCAGCAACCCCAGAGTCGTTCGTGACTGGACTTAACTGTCAGGGGTCCTTTACCCCTGACTGGCGAGAGCCAGTGTGGTGTAGTGGTTAAGAGCGGTAGACTCTAATCTGGGGGACCGGGTTCGAGTCTCCACTCCTCCACATGCAGCTGCTGGGTGACCTTGGGCTAGTCACACTTCTGTGAAGTCTCTCAGCCCCACTCACCTCACAGAGTGTTTGTTGTGGGGGAGGAAGGGAAAGGAGAATGTGAGCCGCTTTGAGACTCCTTAGGGTAGTGAGAAAGCGGGATATCAAATCCAAACTCTTCTTCTTCTTCTTCTTCTTCTTACCTTTCTATAACGAATGGCAGTCACCCTCTGGGGTTTCAGGCACAGGAAATCCTGAATCCCATCTGCAAATGCTGGGAACTGAACTTGGGACCTTTTGCATGTAAAACTGGTGCATTTTTGCATGCAAAACATGTACATAGCTACGACATTTCCCTTAAAAAACCAACAGTAATCTGTCAGTTCTCATGGTTTTGAAGAGAGGACTTAGTCAAACAGAGCTATAAGAAGAGACCTTGTACCAACCCAGACCATTGGTCCATCTAGCTAGCTATCATTTAACTTGACCAGCCCAGATGTGCTCACCCCCCTTGTATTTCCAAGTCACTTCCCCACATAGGCCCAAGACCACCAGCGTTTCCCATGGAAGAGTCTATAAACAATTTGTATAATTGGGAAACTGCTCCCTTTTTGCGTTATGTTAGCATGTATTCCTAACCAAATGGGATACATTCATATCAAACCCCCTGCAGTATTCCATCTCATGGCTAAAATGGTTTATCAAAACCACCACACAATGGCTGAAACTATAATAAAAGATTTACTGGAATCCTCTTCTGAAAAACTAACAGTCTTTCAATAAAGTCACATGATTAACAAGCCATATATGCATGATACAACAGAATGTATAATGTTCACGTGACTGAACCATTCAGCAACAGGTTGTGTATAACAACACATTCTTGGTGCCAACAAAACGTTCACAATTGGTTGATGGTGAGTAGATAGTAGAATTCTTCAACGGTTCAAAGCAAAAATCTCATGGATGTAATAGTAGATGAAGCATATTTATATGAGTCTTGCAACATCACCATCCAGCCGAAATCAACACAAGTGGCACATGAGAAGGACGAAGAAAGAAGACCTGTCCTCTGGATTACTCACAGGTTTCGCTATATAGCTTCATCAGTTCAGGTTAAGCATTCTGATTAGCACAACATGCGAAATATTCCACAGGCACAACTGCTCAACCTATATACCGCATATACTCAAGTATAAGCCGACCCGAATATAAGCCGAGGCACCCAATTTTACCACAAAAAACCTGGGGAAGCTCCATAGGAGCCACTGCCTGCCTCACTCGAGTATAAGCCGAGGGCGGCTTTTTCAGCACAAAAAAATGTCCTGAAAAACTAGGCTTATACTCGAGTATATAGGGTATTTGTTTTCAAAGAGATGTTATAAAAACACCTCAGGTTTCTGTGGCTCTCTCCTCACAAGGAAACCATGGAAGGCATGACACATCTCACCTCAGCTTTCTATTCTCGGGCATTTTGGCATTGCAAAAACTCTTGCCAAGCTCCAGGAAAACAGCGATTAAGAGCAGCCAAGGCATCGACAATTGATTCTGGAAATGTGATGCTCTCAGGCAAAACAGTTACAATCCAGTAGAGTTGCATATGATTTGTAAATGTCTTATTATCTGTGGGAGCTACGAATGCTGATCGATGTAGATTTCTTAGCGCTTTGGGTGGAAATGTGCTCACATAGAAAGACAGTATATATATATTTTTTTATTCAGATTGTAAGTAAGAATATTGCATATTGAACACCGCTCCATCTAAAAAAAAAATGACTCAGCTCAGGCAAAGGATAGAGATCTATTCAGGAGGCTGCTGGTAGCTGCTACTGTTATACTGGCAAGGAATTAAAAGAAAATAAACAAGCATTAAAAAACAAACTGTCATTTTTAAAAGCACGTGGTAGAGTGGAACTGAACCAGATAATTGTATATCGTGCAAGCATTTAAGAAAAACATCCCAGTGCATATGGGGAAACATCTGGTATTGGAATGCCATAGAACAAAATTGTGTGATGCAAGAAAACCATATCATAAAATCAGAAAGAAAAAGGAACCTGCAATCTGTGGCCGCCGGGACCACATAACACCAGTCCTTCTGGCGGTTCCCTCACTGCGAGAAGCAAAGCTACATAGAACCAGGCAGAGGGCCTTCTCGGTGGTGGCGCCCACCCTGTAGAACACCCATCAGATGTCAAGGAAATAAGCAGCTATCCTATTTTTAAGAGACAGCTGAAGGCAGCCCTGTTTAGGGAAGTTTTTAATATCTAATGCTGTATTGTTTTAACATTTGATTGGGAGCTGCCCAGAGTGGCTGGGGAAACTAAGCCAGATGGGTGGGGTACAAATAATAAATTATTATTTATTATTATTATTAACTTTCATGAGCACGACAGCCTTCACAAATGGGGGACATCCCTTGGCAAGTGACAAGTGACAAGACACATTCAGTACAGAGTGAGGGGCTTTTGTAGCTAATAAACCAACCAATGCCTGTCTGTCCCCACGCCTATTTGCATGTTTCCAAATCCCAATAGGAAGTTGGACCAAACATGAAAGATGCGAGGGGCAAAGCTAAGGAGGCCTGTTGGCCCAGGTTGGAGGCAGAGCAGGTCCAAGCTCCCATGCTGAACAGTGTTGGGATTGCGTCTGTGAGTAGCCCCTGCAGTGTCCCCTTGACAAGAGAGTGAGAGGCAGTCTTATATTCTCAGTGAAAGGGGAAATGTGATATTCAAGGTTATGAATGAAGCAGTAGGGAAACCCATAAAGGGTGGTGGACACAGATAATTTGTAGCAGTGTTGTGGCATATGAAGGGAAGGGGACTAATCCCACCCCCACCCCCGCTAGTGGACTCGATCCAAACCATCCTTTGGAGCTGTGGAACTAAAAACCTGCAGGCTTAACTACCGTATTTACTCATCCTTTTTTGGCCAAATTACGTTGCAAAAATTAAGGTGCGCATTCGATCCAATGGCACATTTTACATTTGCCAGCAAGTCCTCTCCTTTTTGGTTTCAAGGTTCTGAAAATTGAGGTGTGCATTAGATTTGATGGTGCATTAGACTCCAGTAAATACGGTATTCAGAACTTTGGGGTTTGAAAAAAATAATAATTTCTTTTTTGGGCTCAAGCATGAATTCATTAGATAGGCCAGTTACAATCTCTTGGCCTTAGTTCCCCATGCGTTAAATGGGATAATCATGTTAATGATAGCCTATTCCACTCTACTTCTATGTGTGGAGAGCTGAAATGATTAATGAAATAATCAGGGTAATGAACTTTATGTGGTAGAATACATATGGTAGTATTTTCCAGTACAGTGGTACCTTGGTACTCAAACAGCTTGGCTCCTGAACAAATCGGCTCCCAAACGCCGCAAACTCGGAAGTGAGTATTCCGGTTCGCAAACGCTTTTCAGAAGCCGAACGTCCGATGCGGCTTCCGCAGCTTCCAATTGAGTGCAGGAAGCTCCTGCGGCTAAGCGGAAGCCGCGCCTTGGTTTTCGAACTGTTTTGGGAGTCGAACGGACACCCGGAACGGATTAAATTCGAGAACCAAAGTACCACTGTAATAGAAACACCCTGTGCTGGCCCTGGGGGTGCCCAGCCCAGAGGACACCAGGTGGGAAGACCAGAAACTCACCCAGGGCTGAGCAGGGGCATGGCCAGCAGTCCCAAACAACAGCGGTAGGTCCAGCGAGGCAACTACCGGTAAGTCCAGGGGCTGGGCGGCAGCAGAGTCAGGTAACAGTCCGTGGGTCTAGCCGGGTAGTCAGAGGTCAGGAACATGCCAAGGGTTCATCTGTGAAGCAGGGTCAAAGTCCAGTCCAAGGTCCAGGAGTCCAACAGGGGGTCAGTCCGGCAATGAGCAAGGCAGGGAGCAGGGCAAGGTACAGGTCAGGATCAGGCACGAGGACACAGGCAGGCACATGGTAGCAACTGTGTTGCTCACGCAACTTGGGGCTGGTGCTGGCCGGCCTTTATCTGCCCCGAGGCATAGGGCGGCCCCGATCCTCCGGTGACTCGCCTCTCCTTCTGGCCTGGAGGCGAGCACTCCTCCTGCAGGGACTTAGTTCCCTTCGCCTCTCTGCCCTGAGCCTCCGCAGCTCAGGAGAGGCTGGTGGGTTACTAGACTCAGGGGGCAGCCTCAGCTTCCCCTGACGGCGCTGGGAGTGGAGCACCTGCAGGCAATGGGTCCTCCATCCCATCAGGAGCCAGAGCAGGCTCCTATGATGCCTGCACCTGAGAATGCAACACAGGTGAGGACCCTTCAGGCTCCTGCCCTAGACCTGGCTCAGCTGGTTCTGGAGGCGGGGAATCCTGTGCAGGCTGGGATACCTCAGGTTCAGCATCTGAGTCTGAATCCAAGGCCATCACACCCCTGCTGTAAGAAGCAATGGTATTAAGTTACCAGGTTGGATGGCTTCAGAAGAGGATTAGACCAATTCATGGAGGAGGAGATTATTACAGCTGTGTTTTCCTTCCACTGTTGGAAGCGCTATGGCTCTGAAAACCAGGTGCTGGGGTGTATGAGATTGATGTTGTGTTCACATCCTACCAGCAGAATCCAGTCTGCCTTAAAGCATCCTGGATTACTGGCTTCTTTTCCAAACTCACCAGCCCAATTAAAGCCGCTGAAACCAGCTGGAAAGTCTCACCACTCCACTCAGAGTTGGATGTGCAAAGCAGAGCAGATGGGGGAGAAGAACTGCGCCTTTTGAAGAACATGGAGGGTGAGGAGAAAAATGAAGCTGTGAAGCAGAGGTAGAGTTAGAGGCTTTGCTAAAAAAAATAATAATTAACGAGCCAAGGATTTGTTTAATGTTTCAGGGATGGTGAGCTAGAGGGGAGAAATGCAACATGGAAAATAAAATTGAACTTGCCTAAGCAGTTTGTTTTGGGTTGGTAACATCGGCTTGGAGTGAATCCTAGAATAATAGAATTGTGTAGTTGGAAGGGACCCGAAGGGTCATCTAGTCCAACCCCCTGCAAAAACATGGCGGACAGGAAGTGTGGATCACTGGGGAGAGCACACGCTTGGAGCACAGAATGTATGCTTCATCTCAGGGTTGTGGGTTGACCAGATCACTTGATGCTATAAGCTGGAAGAGACCTGTTCTGTTCCAAGAGCACTAAGAGACATTTTGCAAAGCTTGAGAGAATGTCTAGCTGAGCCAAGAGGATTCCACCCATTGCTAATTGTCAGTACAGCTAGTCTCTCTGCTGATTTCTCTTCCTTCACTTTTGGGCTAGGAGGTGGACAGATTTGGAGCCTCTAGCTACTGATGTTAATCATAGAACCATAGAATCATAGAATCATAGAGTTGGAAGAGACCACAAGGGCCATCCAGTCCAACCCTCTGCCAAGCAGGAAACACCATCAAAGCATTCCTGACAGGTGGCTGTCAAGCCTCTGCTTAAAGACCTCCAAAGAAGGAGACTCCACCACACTCCTTGGCAGCAAGTTCCACTGTCGAACAGCTCTTACTGTCAGGAAATTCTTCCTAATGTTTAGGTGGAATCTTCTTTCTTGTAGTTTGAATCCATTGCTCCGTGTCCGCTTCTCTAGAGCAGCAGAAAACAACCTTTCTCCCTCCTCTATATGACATCCTTTTATATATTTGAACATGGCTATCATATCACCCCTTAACCTTCTCTTCTCCAGGCTAAACATACCCAGCTCCCTAAGCCGTTCCTCATAAGGCATCGTTTCCAGGCCTTTGACCATTTTGGTTGCCCTCCTCTGGACACGTTCCAGCTTGTCAGTATCCTTCTTGAACTGTGGTGCCCAGAACTGGACACAGTATTCCAGGTGAGGTCTGACCAGAGCGGAATACAGTGGTACTATTACTTCCCTTGATCTAGATGCTATACTCCTATTGATGCAGCCCAGAATTGCATTGGCTTTTTTAGCTGCTGCATCACACTGTTGACTCATGTCAATGTACAAGAAATGCCTAGAAAGCAGCTTCAGTATACAGGTGCAACAAGCAGGGGCTGACCCTGAAACAACAAGAAATGCAACCCAGGCATGCTGGTGTGGGCTTTTCCTAGTGCAATAACCATTGACCTGGTTTCTAGAATGCCTTGGGTGCAGAGGCTTCGTTCCCCCAGCTTGCAGAGCAGAAGTCAGGCTCATGATCTTGCCAGGCAGGGGAGGCTGCAATGGTTGGAGAATGCTGAGAAAGCCTGCATAGCAATTAATGTCTAGCCTGACTCATGGATTCCATAGGGGCTCTCACTCTGAAAAGGGAAGAAGCAGCAGATCTGTTCCCAGAAATAAAACGCCTCAATCTGCAGAGGCGATTGAGCGTCCTGCCCCAGCTGCACTACCGGCTGTCTCTTTCTGTAGCCATCTGTAGCCTGTCTTGTTTCCCCAGATTGTCCTTTATATAGAACATGGAAAGCTGCCTTATACTGTCAAACCATTAGTCTGGCTAGCTCAGTATTGTCTCCTAGCCTCCCTGGAGATGTTGGGGATTAAACTGAGGACCTCTGCATGTGAATCAGGTGCACTAACCACTAAGCTATGGCCCTTCCCTTCACCTAGAGGCCCATTGCCAAAGCATATCCCTTTCTTTCTTTCTTTCTTTCTTTCTTTCTTTCTTTCTTTCTTTCTTTCTTTCTTTCATCCATCCATCCATCCATCCATCCATCCATCCATCCATCCATCAGTGGGAACTCATGTACCAGGATCTCCACACACCCTTTGTGCATTCAGAGCTTGTCCAGAGATGCCTTTTAGCTTCTGGTAATACTGACTACTGACAGATAGAGTCTTGTCTCTATCTTGCCTCTGTGTTGTATTCAGGCACGATGAACCCATTATACAGATTTCTCCTTCCCCTCTAATCGAGACCCTGCTGCAGACCTGTGTTAGGAAATGTTCCAGGAAGCTGTAAGTTTGTAAATAGTTACCAGGGCCGTCTTAAGCCTATCTGGCGCCGTGGTGCAAGGATCCCTCCAGCGCCCCCCAAGCCCACCTTTCCCTCCGGGTGGGCAGCAGTTGGAGGGTGGCTCCTCCGGCAGGGAGGTCTCCACCCCTCTCTCCACACAGGATCCCGCTCCAGGTGTAAGGCTAGGCACATGCCAGGCATGGAGAATAGGTGCCGGGACTGATCTCAACTCGTGTTCCACGTGGATCCCTTCCACAGGGACCCCTCGGGCTCCTTCCCGGCCACCCCGCACCCTCCTCCAGTCCTGCGCAGTGGCAGGCTGGAGAAGCACTCCGGCGACCAATTGCAGCGCCGAGAGGAGGGGCAGCTGCTGGGGATCATGCCTGCCTCCCGGGCGGGGTGCGCACACCAGCCGGAGAGGGACGGGCGGAGGGAGGGAGGGATGGAGGGCTGATCGCTGCGTGCCCAGCTCGCCCGGCTCACTGCCGCCGATCGCCGCCTCCTGCCTTCCCCCTGGCAGCGGGCAGGCTGCCACCCCTACCGAGCTGCAGACATGGCCCCTGGACCTCTTCCCTGGTGCCCTCCAGAACGTGGCTCCGTGGTTCCCCGCGCCACTAGCCTCTATGGCTAAGAAGCCCCTGATAGTTACCAACACTTCTATGAGGCCTTAGGCCAGTGCTTTAACAAGTGACACATTTGACCCTTCCAACCTCTCTTTCACCTAAAGGCAATCTGCTTTCCATCCTTCAGTCTACCTGTTTCCCTGATGCAGGCATGTGTTTCTAGGGAACTGCATATAACACCATAACTAATTTATATTAGTTATCAACACTTTTATGAAGCCTGATTCCAACAATTAGGGCTTAACAGGCAGCACAGTCCCAAAGGATCCTTCATCTCCCCATATTCTTTCACCTTCCAACATCCTTACCTAAACCTGCTTAGAGGTATTCTTACGACCAAGCAGCATATACAGTTTGTTTCATAAAAGAAATGAAAAAGCCTTGTCAAAATATCTAGTCCAGGTTCAACAATTTCCAGAGGTTTAGGGGAAAGAAACACAGAAAACCATTTCCCAGGTGGGGCTGAATTTAATTTCCTGATCTGGGAATTAGATTTTAAACTTCCTTTAGCACATTCTGATGCTGGATGGTTTTCAATATTTGCTCTCTATCAGCTTTAACCTCTTTTCACCTTGATTGCCCCCATGTCCAGCTTTGCATTAACTTACCTCGATTCTTTGTGCATATTGACGTGCACTTTCAGAAGGGAAACGCTTGCTTAAAATGAGCCGGTTCAATCAAGATCAATACTTGGTGTCAACTCACAGCCAGGAGGGAGCTCCAGAATGACTGAAGTGGCCAAAAAACGTGAAGGAGCGGGAGAAGAAAAGGGAACTATCATTGATTTCCTTGAAAAAAGATTCCAACAGGGAGCCAGTTTTCATTTGGACGGAGAAGAATTTGGAAACTGACAAGCCATATCTGTTTTCAGATTACCTGGCTGGATAATATGCAAGGTAGTCGAGCAAGAATTACCAAGTAGGTAGAGCAGATTCTTCCCCTCCTATAGCACTTTGCATCTCCCTGCTTTTTGGGGGGAGCAGCTTTGGCGAGATCTGAATAGAAACTAGCAGGAAGGCATATTATGCACACAGAAGAAGGCTTCTCTGGACAAATCCTTAGCTAGATGAGGAAACATGCATACATATAGTACTTTGCCCATGGTCCATGTCCTCATTCCAGATGCTGGGAATGCATGTATGGAAATTTCTTTTTAAAAAGCCATTTGGCGGGGGAAGCGGAGGGGTTGGAGTCTTATCCCCCTCTCCAAAATCTGATATGCATTACTCCAGGTTGCTTTGAAAGAGCCCCACAGACACACAGCTGGATGCAGATGTCTTCTTCTATCAAATTTTATTTCGTTTTCCTTTCCTTCTTACTCCCTTCCTCCTTCATATCAACTGATGGGGAATAACTCCGATAAGGATATGCAATCTTTCTTTAAAAAGAAAAAGGAGGAGAAAGAAGATCTGTCAGCTATACATTGGTCAGAAGTGCCAAATAAGGATGGGAAAGAAACTCTGTTAAAGAAGGAGTGGCACCAAAACACCACCGTGACGCATTGGCTCCCTCCAAATGGCTGCAGACGAAATGCTAAGAATATAAACCGAATGGCCATAGAAATACATTCAGTTAAATGTGTCATGAACCAACCCAAGTGCCTCATGCTGAGGCAGAAAGGGAAGGCTGAAAAAATGCTTTTTGGTAAATACTAATAAAATAAGCAGCAAGGGTGTTTTGGTACTTCTTACGTCCTGAAAGGGGTCGTTGGCAAATAGGAATTATATCTAGCATGAAGGTGTCTTATTTACTACTGTCTTTTGCCCAGACTAGACACACACCAACCTAACAGATAACATAGCAAGAGAGTATAATTTAAAACTAGGAATAGGTGAGGGGTCTCTGATTTAGTGCTTCCTGGACACCCATTCCGGCAGATCTTGAAAGGGAAAGGAGGAATTACTCCCCTAGTTTTCCTCTGTTGTGTCTTTCACTCCCTTTGCAATCCAGTGATGACTCCCACGCTTGAAGTCTAGACTTTGCAGTGGTCTCCTTTCTCCAGTTAACAAAATTTCAGAGTTGGGACGGTCTTTGGAGCTCCAATAGTTCAAGCCTTTGCTCTGTTCAGGGTATAACTAGCGCAACATCACTGCCAGGTGGTTGCACAACCTCTTTCTAAATATCTCAAGCAGAAAAGGCTCAGGAAAAGCACCCTAGTGCCCTGGAGGCTGAGGTTGGAGGGTTGGGCATAATCGGTTGCTCTGGAATTCCTGTTTGATGGACTTGAAGTTTCAAAGCTGGAGGAGGAAGAGAAACAAGGAGCCTTTGTGGGGGGGGGGAATCAAGGAGCAGGTGAGGGCAAAGAGAAATTCATCTTCGTCTCAGGGTCATGGGTTAGAGCCCCACATTGGGCAAAAAGATTTCTGCATTGCAGGGGGTTGGACTAGATGACCCTTGTGGTCCCTTCCCACTCTGCAGTTCTATGTTTCTGTGATTCTATGCTGTAATACTGCAGTCGCTTGTACAGTTACTTAGGAATAGGTCCCAAGGCATTCTTCCGTGTAAGAATGGTTGCATGGCTGCATGGCTGTAACCCTGTGGTACATTTACTCATGAGCAAGCACCACTAAAACCAGTGGACAAGGAGCAATAAATAAATAAATTGTGTAGGATTGTGCTGAAAGGCTTTAAGGTCCCCACAGGAACCGCCTGTTCCTCTTGACACTTCTCAATATCCCTATATTGGGTTGGTTATTTCTAATTCACCCGAGAACCAAAAGAAACGACTTGCTGGGTCAGGCCAGGGAGCTGTCCAGTCCAGCCTCCTCCTTTCCAGCAGAGACCAGGAAAGATGCCTCAGGGTAGCCCCCAAGCAGAGCCTGAGAGCAGCAGGCGCCCCCTCCCGCCCCCTTCCTTGCGTCTCCAGCGGCTGATATTCAGAGTCGAGCTGCCCATTGAGGATCCATTGAGCTATCATGGGCGACGTCCAACCCAAGAGGTCAATAGAGAAGACATTTCCAAATAGAAGCCTACCCATCTTCTCCTTGCGAGGCAGGTGCAAAAGCCCGCAATGCCTTTCAACATTTCAGCTCTTCTGAAGCAGAAAATAAAGTTGCATCTCCCTCCCCTCCCATCCTCCTCTCCCGCTAACCTCTCCTCCGTGCCAAACCAATGACTGGAACCACCCCCTAGCCTTTCGCCTCCCCACCCCCGCTCCTTTCTTCCCTTTGCAATCCCCCCCAACTCTTCGAAGCAAACGCTAAATTATTCAGCCTCCTCCTCCCGTGGCGGAAGGGCAGCTCGGGCGCTCGTCTCGGAGCATCTAGGGCGAATAACTTTCAGCCCTGGCGACTGACTGTAGGAAGGAAGCAGAGAGAGAGAGAGAGAGGGAGAGATAGAGGGAGGGAGGGAGAATGGCATCCCGGATCAGGCTCAGCCCCGCCTCCTGGCGAGCCTCTGATTTCGGGGAAAGCATCCCATAGCCATTGGCCTCTTTCTTCTTCCCCGGCTCTCTCTCTCTCTCTCCCCCTCTAGCGTGGGTTTGATGCTCCATCCTGGGACCTGCCCAAGTTGCGCTGCCTTCGCCGCCAACCTCCAGCAGGTGTGCAGCCGCCTCAGCGCAGCCCCTGGCGCCGCCCGCCCTCCTCCTCTGCTCGCCTTGCTGGGCGCGTGTGGGTACAGTCGCAGGTTCCAGAGGGCACCCAGGCTGGGAGGGGAGAGAGGGTTGGGGTGGCGGCTCCCTGTTGGCGATGCTCGGAGCGACGGCGGAGGAGACCTCGGGTGGCGCTCTGTGGATTTCCTGCCCTCCGCAGTCTAGGCGCTCCCGGAGAGAGCGCTGTCCAGGGTGCTGAATGCTCCAACTTGGCGACGCGCTTTGGGATTAAAGCCGCTTCTCTGGAGCTCTTGGGATGCGAGCGCTTGGTTGGCAACGCAGGAATCGTCTCTCTTCTTCGTCTTCTTTTTAAGGAAAAAGAGTAAATAAGAGTTTGGTGGCTTTTTAATATATAAAAAAGCAGAGCCTCTCAGTATCTGTTGGAGTCCCCGTTTCCCCGACGCGCCCCGGTTGCGCCCAGGAACGCAAGAAGTGGCCAGATCCGCTGGCTGGGCTGGGTTGACTCTTCGCTGTCCAGCCGCAGGCAGCCCGGTGGGCTTCGGAAGGGCGTGTGGTCATGCTGTCTGCCCGTTGGGGTAGCAGCAGCAGCAGCAGCAGCAGCAACAGCCAGGCACACGCGCAGGCGCAATCCCCTCGGAGGCTGCAGTTCCCGAGCTGTGAGCGCGGCGTTGCCACAGTCTGGGCTTCACCAGCCGCTGGAGCGCTACTACCATGAACTGCCTCGTCCACCTTCCCACAGCTACTCTACGGCACTGGGTGCAAGAGACCTGCCGAGACCCTCCCAGCCGCCCCCGCTGCGACCCCTTGGCTCCAGAGCCCGGCTCTGCAGGCGCAGGATGCCGGGGGGAAAAAGAGGGCTGGTGGCACCACAGAACACGTTTTTGGAGAACATCGTCAGGCGCTCAAGTGGTAAGCGAGGCCCCTCTTCTTCTTCTTCTTCCTCCTCCTCCTCCTCCTTCTCTTCTTGACTAGGCAATGGAGCGGGAGAGCGGGAAGAAAGGGTTAAACTGCTCCCGAAGTTCGTAAAAGCGCCCCCACACTCCCGGACTTAAGTAAAACGTATTAAAAGCTGAGCAGTGGTAGTTTCCACAGGGCTAGTTTCTAATCAGAACTTTTATAGGCATATTTAAAGGTGCAATAATTAATTTATTAATTCATCAATAAATTAATTTGTTTGACTCCTCAGCTGCATCATTACTGTCATTACTGTCCTTTCAGCACCTTAACTTACCTGGTGATTTTTAGAGTTCAAGGTGCTGCTCTCAGGGAGCTCGCAATCTAAATTTGACGGCGAGGAAAGATGGACTAGATGGTAGGGCAAGATTGGTGGCGCCGGGGAAAGAGTTAAAGCAGAGGTGACAGCCGGAGAGACTGAACAGATACAGCTGTTCCTTGCTGTACGCTCCGAGACGCTTGAAAAAACTATGGGTATAGTGTCGGGGAGTGTGTGTCTCCCGTCATTGGAATTTCCTCTCTTTGACTGAAGAAATTGAAGTGGGTGGCTGCATTGTGGCGAGAAGGAAGATTTAATTGCCTTGGGTAAAAAACAACAACAACAACCAGGCATGGCATCTCTCCATCGATAGAAACCAGAGGCCCGGAGAAGCCTCAGGGTGATTCTGTGGTTTGAAACAGAAACTGTCAAACAGGTTACTAAGGATCAGGGGAGAATAAATCCTCATTTCCCCCAGCAGTTCACAGTCCACTTCTCTCCTGGCCATTCCTGAAAATTCCAACCCCTCTAGGAATGTAGTTTGGAGTTGAAGATTTGGCTGTGTGGTGAGACGGATTATTTGATAAAGTGTCTAGGAGTGTCCACTAGTAATCATAACAAAAAAATTAAATAAAAAGCACACACTTTGCTGACCAGAGGAAAATACGCTCAGTGTAAAATCTACTGTGCAGTAAGACAGTAAGAACTCACCCTCAACAGCACTTTATGTTAGCAAACCATTTACACTAAGTTTGCATGGTGCGTTACTGTGTGTGTGTCTCTCTCTGTGCATAAATGCAGAATAAGGTATGATAAGCAAGGTGTACTCCGAATTTTTCTAAATAATGCTGCCTTTAGATAATTTCTGCTAGTAAACATTTGACATGACTTTAGGAACTTCATGTATGTGGTCAGTTTGAATGCTATAATATCATAGTGATTTTTATTTTATTTCTAAATGCAAACTTCTTAATTTTATCTCAGCACTTTTGGAATTAGTACCCATATCACCTGTGTAATAATTTATTGAACAACCCTCTTTAACCTTTACTTATTGATTAAGTTATTGTTTGTATATCCTACCTTTCACCCAAAGAGCTTTGGCCAGCAAAGATGGGGTTGTCCCACTTTATAATGACTTTGACAGAGAGGACTGTGCCTAGCTCAAAGCCATCAAGTGAATTCCATTGCTGAGGCTGTTGTTCTATATCCACTTACCTTGGAGTAAGGGCTGTTGAACTCTACAGGACTTACTTCTGAATAGTCATGTATGGAATTACCCTTCAGTGAGGATCTGAAAACCAGCTTGTTGTTGTTGTTGTTTAGTCGTTTAGTCGTGTCCGACTCTTCGTGACCCCATGGACCAGAGCACGCCAGGCACTCCTGTCTTCCACTGCTTCCCACAGTTTGGTCAAACTCATGTTGGTATCTCTGAGAACACTGTCCAACCATCTTGTCCTCTGCCATCCCCTTCTCTTTGTGCCCTCCATCTTTCCCAACATCAGGGTCTTTTCCAGGGAGTCTTCTCTTCTCATGAGATGGCCAAAATATTGGAGCCTCAGCTTCAGGATCTGTCCTTCCAGTCAGCACTCAGGACTGATTTCCTTCAGAATGGATAGGCTTGATCTTCTTGCAGTCCATGGGACTCTCAAGAGTCTCCTCCAGCACCATAATTCAAAAGCATCAATTCTTTGGCGATCAGCCTTCTTTATGGTCCAGCTTACTTGACTGCATACCTACTAATACACACCAGCGGCTCATACTCTTTCTACATCTCTTTTCTTCAATATAGGCCTTTTTAAAATACTGTCATTTAAATGTATCATTGTGTTCTATAGGGTGTGTGTGTGTGTGTGTGTGTGTGTGTGTGTGTGTGTGTGTGTAGAATCATAAAATAGTAGAGATGGAAGGGACCCTGACGGTCATCTAGTCCAACCCCTGCAATGCAGGAATCTCAACTAAAGCATCCCTGACAGATAGCCACCTGAAATCTCCTAATGTTTTTATGTCTTTAGATCAAGGTGTATGTTCAAAGCGCTTTGCCAAAGAGGTTATAAGGAGTTCTGCTCACCCTGTAATTCTTCTGCTTGGAATTCCTTTTAACAATAATGTTGCTCGGATCCCCCTACCTGTTTCAAAAGCGACTTAAAATATTCCACACTGTCCCATTAATGTAAATATGTAAAAGAATGCAGATAATCCTTCAAACTGAACTAAGCAAAAGAGATGACTAGGAGAAACAGAACCCTAACATTTCTTATATGGGTTTTTATTAAGGGATGGCCACCATTATGTATATATATTTTCTCCTTCCAGCCTTCCTGGATTATGAATTCAAACTTAAATGCAAATCTAAAATTTATTCGTTTACAGAATTTCTAGGCTGCCTTTCTGTTATTCAGCATCCAAGGCCATTTGGAAACGATCCAGTACAAAGCAACAGCACATTCTATAATGAGACATTGTTTTATAAAACTTGTTTTTTTTAAAAATAATAATAATTGTTAGCCAAATCCAGGAAGGTTAGATTGAGTGCTGGATTACCCAGCAGGCAGATTAAGCACATGTTTAGGGCACTAGCAAATCAGGGGCACACACACAAAAAGGAAAGAAGGAAGGAAGGAAGGAAAAAAGAAGAAGAAATGTGGAAATGTAGAAATAATTTTACATTTGAGGTTTCAAAAAAAGCATTGAAGTAGTTCATCATGGGGAAAATCTGAACTTTGTTAGACTTCCACTCCACACTCTTCCCCCGTTTTTCTGGTCTCTTTTTTATTATTTATTCCCACCTAAACCAGGGGGTGTCCTACTAACATAGGTAAAGCATCAAAATCAGACCTTGTTATGCGTTGCACATGACATACATGTATGTAAATTTTGGCATACATGTAACTTTTGTGTCATTTTGAAAATGAAATGTTATTTTCTGTTTTGGTATTGTTTTTATTTTGAATTACATATGTGGGGCACTACAATTTTTCAGTGCTTATGATCTCTAGAGGTCTTCATCTGGCCCTGGATTGATCTATCCATGGCTACTGATCATGACAAGTGAGACCTGCAACAAAATGTTGCAGTGTGGAGTGCTTCTGTTGAAAGTTATGGCCACTTTACCCCACCCTAATTCCCCCTCCCCTGGACAATAAGTATTACGTGGCCTTTGAGAATGTTAGGTCTTTGTTGGGTTGTTTGGGGCTCCTTCCCTTAGGGTTTTGAACCCCACGGATTCCCGATCTTGCAAGGCCTGATCCTGCCCAATCCTGCAAGACTCTTATGCTTCCCCCTTAAACATAATGAAGTTGCATAATGAAACAGAGGATTGCATTCAGTGTTAATCCTGCTCAGAGTAAAGGTAAAGGTACCCCTGACCATTAGGTCCAGTCGCGGACGACTCTGGGGTTGCGGCTCTCATGTCGCATTATTGGCTGAGGGAGCCAGCGTACAGCTTCCAGGTCATGTGGCCAGCATGACTAAGCCTCTTCTGGTGAACCTTCCCCGCTGCACCGGTACCTATTTATCTACTTGCACTTTGATGTGCTTTCGATCTGCTAGGTTGGCAGGAGCAGGGACCGAGGAACGGGAGCTTACCCCATTGCGGGGATTTGAACCGCCGACCTTCTGATTGGCAAGCCCTAGGCTCAGTGGTTTAGACCACAGCGCCACCCGCGTCCCTCCCATTGAAATTGATGGGCTAATGATTAACTTAACACCCCATTAATTTCAATGGGTCCACTCTCAGTAGGATTCAATCGGAGACAACCCACAGAAAAGAATTCATGGCAAACTAAAAATGCACACTCCTCGTCAATCACGTTAAATGTTGGGAACGGTAGCAAATTGGTACGATCGCTTTATTCTTGTTTTATGTCCACCAGAAGCAAATCTGAAATGTTCATGCCAGCAATTCACAATTCAGTTGTAGATTGCATTAAGCAGAGATTATAAGAAGCTGTGTACTTCAGAGGAGATGCTCCCCACTCCCCGCCCCGCGAATAAAAAAGTTACCAAGCTGCAAATATGGAAATGCTTTCAAGCTCTTAATTCCATTTATATTTTCAATTACTTTGAGGCTCTTCATGTACACAGCCAGCTTATGATGACTGTCATTACTTTTAATAATCTTCTTCATATACCACTGAGTGTAAGAAGAGGAACATGGCTGGATCTAGAGCAGCTCCCAGTTTTTCTGTATGTGCAAAATTTTGTCTTTCTAAGCACGACAGGACTCTGGGGCTTATCCCGAGAAAAGAGTTTTGGAAGCCACCTTATAATGAGTCAGACCAATTGGTCCATGTAGTTCAGTATTGTCTACACTGACTGACAGCAGATCTCCAGACTGGCGTCTCTCCCACTCCCAACCAGAAGAGAGCATGAATTGACCCTGGCACATCAGCTTGCAATGCAGTTTCTGCACTGCTGAGCTATGATCCTCCCCTGACCAGTATATGAAAAAAAAAGCTTGCATAATTTGCAGACTGGGTGGTTAATGGCTTTAACAGGTTGCAAGGTGTTCTCTTGAAGGACCACCTTCTCCTGTATGTGCCTATCTAAGTGGTTTGATCTGTGGAACTTGCACTTTCAATCCACATTTTAAAGGAGCCATGCTCAGTCAGTAGAGCATGAGACTCTTAATCTCACGGTCATGGGTTCGAGCCCCATGATGGGCAAAAAGATTCCTGCATTGCAGTGTGTGTGTGTGTGTGTGTGTGTGTGTGTGTGTGTGTGTGTGTGTGTGTGTGTGTACTAGATAACTGTTGTGGTCCTTTCCAACTCTAGTGATTCTATGATTATGATTTTTTTTTTAAAAAAAAACACGTAACTGCTCTTCTGCTTTGGAACTCCCTGCCTATTGATCTTAGCACCTTTGCTATTTTGACTTAGATTCCTGATTATCATTTTTCCCCATTTCAGCAAACCTACCCAGAGATATAATTTAGTTGTATGTGTATATTTGTTTTAAAACTTTTGGCTGATTTTATTGATAATTTTACTCTATCTGCATTTTATTGATAATTTTATCAAGCACACAACTTGGAGAGGCCTTTTAAATGTATAGAAAGCCATCGAGCATCCCTCCCCACCCCCGCATGTAAATAAAGTAGCACAGATACACCCAAAAGCAATCCTGCAATAATCACAGTTCCAGCTGCTTCACTCATATCGATCTCCATGACAGATAGATATCTGCGCATTGTGTTGGTTCGTGCAAATCTGTCATGGATGCTTTAGCTGAGATTCCTGCATTGCAGGGGGTTGGACTGGATGACCCTTGGGGTCCCTTCCAACTCGACAATTCTATGTGATTCTATGAAATGATACCTGGTCATATTTGGGACTGATTGCACACAGAGAGACAGAAAACAACAAAAATGTTATGTGAATTGGTCATATATATAGTGTTGTTGCTGCTGTTTAGTCATTTAGTCATGTCCGACTCTTCATGACCCCATGAACCAGAGCACGCCAGACACTCCTGTCTTCCACTGCTTCCCGCAGTTTGGTCAAACTCATGTTGGTAGCTTCGAGAACACTGTCCAACCATCTCATCCTCTGTCGTCCCCTTCTCCTTGCGCCCTCCATCTTTCCCAACATCAGGGTCTTTTCCAGGGAGTCTTCTCTACTCATGAGGTGGCCAAAGTACTGGAGCCTTAACCGCAGCATCTGTCCTTCTAGTGAGCACTCCGGGCTGATTTCTTTAAGAATGGATAGGTTTGATCTTCTTGCAGTGCATGGGACTCTCAAGAGTCTCCTCCAGCACCATAATTCAAAAGCATCAATTCTTCGGCGATCAGCCTTCTTTATGGTCCAGCTCTCACTTCCATACATCACTACTGGGAAAACCATAGCTTTAACATATAGTATATGCGCACAAATTCCCATGCAGTTGAATGGAAGTTTGGATGAATGAAGTCACGCATCTGGTTAGCTGTTGAAACTGTGGATGCATGTAGATGCTAAGGGGGTTGATGTGTGCTAACAATATTGAACAACCCAACCACCGTGTAGAAGCAGACTGCCCTCTCTCTTACAGTAGTGTTCTACCCCTGACCTTTGCTAGGTTCAGTCTCTTCCTGCCAGTGTCTTCAGCAGAGAGAAAGAATAGAATAGAATAGAATAGAATAGAATAGAATAGAATAGAATAGAATAGAATAGAATAGAATAGAATATATTTTATTGTCATTGTCCCCTTTGGGGACAACGAAATTACTTGGCTGCTCCATCCACCCAGATAGGGCACTCCACGCAAAGACAAAACAAGGGGTTCTCTGCATTGGCCAAGGCCAGCAAGGCTGCATGGAGGGGCACCATTAACCCCCCTCCCCAAGAGCTGCAGGGTTGGGCTGCTCTGCCAGACAGGGATACCCCTGTAGCTATTGGTTCACCCGCTCTGATGTCAGTGGAATGTTCACAAACATTCTAACTGCGGAGAGAAACAGCCAGTCGTTCCGTTTTGACTGCCACCGCTGTGAAAATAGGCAGAAAGTTGCTTTGGCTAAGAATATCTTTCAGTGCGGAGGCTGGGAGCAGAAAGGGATGCAGGTAGTGGGATGAAAGAAAACGTGTGGCAATCAAATAGGTTGGAGCCCTTATGGTAGGGGAGCCCCATAAGCATAGAGTTAAAAGGGCGTTGCCTTTGTGGTAGGGAGCCCCATAAGAATAGTCAGTGGGGAAGGACAGTGGGTCCAGTTGTAATAAAATCTGAGTTTACCTTGTCATGCTGTAGTCAGTCTGTGCCTGACCTACTTTCCCCTTACTTATTTCAAGTCTCTCCTCATTGCTGCATTACGGAACAGGGCAAAGAGAAAGGACAGATCAATTGAAAATGTGAACGACTGTATTCTGATGTTGTTCTCGGGATGATAGTCAGATGGGGCCACTTTTCAGGATGCCCCAGAGAATTGGGGTGTTTTGTTTTTTTCTGTTTTTTATTATAGGTGCTGGAAATGGTGCAAAGAAGAAGACACCCCCCCCCCCGTAAACCTGTAGTTTGCAAAGCCTCCCAGGATAATTGCACTCACTTTTTCACTCTAGCCATTTCCTCACCCCCCCTTTTTCTTCATAGCCACCGTCTCCCCCTTTTCTCAAATGGGGAATTTGCACCAATGCACCTGTGTGTTCATTCTGCTTCCGCACGCCTTGGTTTCTTCAGTTTATTTGTCCTCTTTCATAGAACCTTGACGCAACTACTTCATTACGATCCCAGACCTTTAGCACACGAGGCACTAGGCTGAATTCATTAGATGACAGCAAGGGCATGTGGGTGCAATGCTAGACATTCAGGGTTACCTTTGGGTGGACTGTGGTGGTGGAATAAAAAAGTATTGTGCCAATTTGAGAGGAAGAAATGTAAATGAATGGGGGAAACACACAAAAATTATGAAAGAGAGCTGGTGTGAAAATACCCTCATTTCCTACAAAGCCCCATAGTACTTCTCAATGATGGTGGGACGCTGGTGGAGCTGTGGGTTAAACCACAGAGCCTAGGGCAGTGATGGCTAACCTTGACACTCCAGATGTTTTAGAACTACAACTCCCATCATCCCTAGCTAACAGGATCAGTGGTCAGGGATGATGGGAGTTGTAGTCCCAAAACATCTGGAGTGTCAAGGTTAGCCATCACTGGCCTAGGGCTTGCCAATCAGAAGGTCGGCGGTTCGAATCCCCGCGACGGGGTAAGCTCCCGTTGCTCGGTCCCTGCTCCTGCCAACCTAGCAGTTCGAAAGCACCTCAAAGTGTAAGTAGATAAATAGGTACCGCTCCGGAGGGAAGGTAAACGGCGTTTCTGTGCGCTGCTCTGGTTCGCCAGAAGCGGCTTTGTCATGCTGGCCACATGACCTGGCAGCTGTATGCCGGCTCCCTCGCCCAATATTTTTTTTTATTTTTTTGTTTGTTTTTGTTTTATTTTTTATTTTGTTTTGACTATGACAGACCAACACGGCTACCTACCTGTAACTCTTCCAAGGCTGCAATCCTCACCTTGCTTACCTGAGAGTAAGCCCTGTTGAATTCAACAGGACTTACTTCTGAGTAGACGTAGGCTCTCACTGTAAGATGCCATTGGCTGAGGTCCTCTGGGCATTTTGAAGGTGTCACTGACTGAGTTCTCAGGGTCTCTAAACTTGGTTGGCTGAGCTTTACTGGAAGTCTAGCTGCTATTGGCTGAGCTTCTCTCAGGGTCTTTAGCTGCCATTGGCTGTCTTATTCTGGGGTTAAGGCGGGGATCAGAAAGCTGCCATCGGCTGCCATCAGACTCTGGAAACAGCCATCTAAGTAGGGCTGGAACCACCGCACCCCTAACTCCAGAAGGATATCATGGTTGATGGTATTGAAAGCCACAGAGAGGTCAAGGAGAATTAACAGGGACACATTTCCCCTGTCTCTCTCCCAACAGAGGTGGCGACCAAAGCCATTTCTGTGCCAAAACCAGGCCTAAACTCCAATTGTAACGGATCTAGAAAATCAGTTTCCTCCAAGACTGCCCTGATCTTGGGCTCAGGATTTTAGCCTTAATCTCTACGATGCTCCACGACTCACTCTTTTAAAATCTTTCTGGGCCTTTTATCTAGTACTCTTTCATGATCACGATCCTCTTTTGTGTTTTGGATCTCACGTCTTATCTTGACCACTGTTTACAACTGCAAATTTTATTCTGAGCAGCCCTGTTCAGTTCGGAGTTGATTGTTTTGACCATAACAATGCAAAGAATTACAAAAACCAGGTAGACAAAGCAAGAAGATAAATGAGAAAGAAGTTTCAAAACATGTATACAGTAAGACAGACGAATGAATAATTATGCAATTAAACAGCCTTAAAACAATTTGCAGCACGACTAGTCATGGAACGCTGTCATGATTCCTCTGCTGCCTTTGCAAGTGAAACAACTTTTTGGATTATGTACCTGTCTTCATTTACCCATCAAAACTCTCTCTCTTCTTTTTTTGCCGATCAGACTAAAAATTAAAGCAAAGGGGGAGCTGAAGCGGAACCCCACTAATATCTAGCTTCCTTATAAATGGGAAAACACTATTGGTAATAGAAACAATTCCCTCCAACCCTGCTCTTCATCTCTACCATACTGTAGTTCCTCAGATCAGTATTTCTGTAATGACCATCAAGAACAACAGATGACATTTGCTGGAGCCTGAGATAATCAGGCACTCCCTTTTTGGAAAGAACAGACCTGGAGCCAGCACCCAGAACCCTTGGACAGTTGCCAGCACCCAGACACCCTAGATGGGCCCACAACTAATGCTTGCCTGAACCCCCTCTTTGAAAAAATAGCTGAGGCTAGGACCTTCATGTTAGCTTCCCCGTAGGTGCTTGGTTGGCCACTGTGAGAACATGAGGCTGGACTAGATGGGCCTTTGAGAGCCAGTGTGGTGTAGTGGTTAAGAGCGGTAGACTCGTAATCTGGGGAACCGGGTTCGCTTCCCTGCTCCTCCACATGCAGCTGCTGGGTGACCTTGGGCTAGTCACGCTTCTCTGAAGTCTCTCAGCCCCACTCACCTCACAGAGTGTTTGTTGTGGGGGAGGAAGGGAAAGGAGAATGTGAGCCGCTTTGAGACTCCTTTGGGTAGTGATAAAGCCGGATAGCAAATCCAAACTCTTCTTCTTTGACTCTACCAGCAAGGTTCTTCTTAATGACACTGACCTACATGCCTAAGGTCCAAGCTATCTGAAAGAACCTTTACCCTCATACAAACTTGCCTGGGTTCTCAGATTTTCAGGGGAGGCCCTTCTCTCGGTCCTGCCACCCTCTCAGGCAGGCTTGGTGGGGACGCGGGACAGGACCTTCTCGGTGGCGGCTCCCAGACTTTGGAACTTCCTCCCTGGAGAAGCTAGACTGGCTCCCTCCTTGCTGTCTTTCCGCCAGGACTTTTGGGAACTGGCTGCTTTTAATGAAAGGGATGGTGCCATGTTGTTCTTACGGCAATTACCTGTATACCTCAAATGGATTTTCTATAGAGCAGGGATATCCAACTCTCAATAGACTGTGATCTACAAACAGTATAAAAAAAACTGGCAGTAATCTATCCATTGTCATTGGATGGACCAAACTTGTTGAGTTTTTGTTGATGGACCAAACTTGTTTATTTTTATTTTTAGGAAGCTAAAGTTGTTCAGCTTTTTTTAGGAAGGCAAAGTTGTGGAGCTTTTTTTTTAGGAAGCCAAGCCAAAGTTGTTGAGCCGAAGTTTTTTTTTTGGGGGGGGGAAGGAGATCTCTGGGGGGGCCAGAGATCTACCAGGATCTACCAGGAACACCCAGCGATCTACCAGTAGATCGCGATCTAATCCTGTTATTGTTTTCATTGGTTGTTTTTAATGACCCCCCCTTTTGTCTTTAGCTATTCTTATTTTTATCTGTAAGGCGCCTCGAGGCACTGTCAGGAGGAAAAGTGGGGTGTAAATAACAACAGCAATCACACTTTGGGGCAATGGGAACTTAAATTCCATGTCCCAGAAGGCTTATTTATCACTACCTGGTAAGCCGGGGGGGCACTGAAGCCAATGCCCCCCTTCCTACCAAACCTCAAAGTCAGCCCCTAAGATTCCATCACACTCAGGTATGACCATGATGGGACTATGCAAATGAAGGGGCGGAGATATGCAGATAGGAACAGGCTTGGCTTTTCATGGCTGGGTCTCTGGGGTCAGCGAGCAGATGCAGCTCTTGCCCTACTCATCTCCTTGCCTTCATTTGGGTGAGTAGGTGCTGTTCATTCTTAGGAAGAAAAGTACAGGCGTCCCCCCACTTCCTACACAGGGGTTAAATCGCCTAAAGTGTGGAGCACCCTCTAAACACCCTTTAAATGCCCTCTCCGCCACTCTCTCTGCAATCCATACTTGCAGGAGGGGGCGTCTTATCCATAGAGGCTAGCGGCTCGGGGCACCAGGGCGCCAAGTTATGGAGGGCGCCAGGGAAGAGACGGAGGCTGAACGCGACGCCTCCCAGCATCAGCTCACCACTCTCGCCCGCCTCTGCCATGCTGCGCCGAAGCAGCACCGCGCCCGAAGCCTCTGTCTGCCGTGGCCACCGTGGCACAAATCGGCCAGCTGAGCCTGGAGGCGCCGCGTCCAGCCTCTGCCTCTTCCCCGCCGGAGGAGCTGCCCTCCAGCCATTGCCCGCCTCCTCCAGCCCCGCTAGTAGCGCCGTCCTCCCTAAAAAAAGGTGGACAACTCTGGGAAATGGGGGGGGGGGGGCCGCCGGAAGGAGCTTTGCACCACGGCTCCAGATATGCTTAAGACGGCCATGCTTGCAGGCTTGCAGATCCACCTGACCCACTTAGAATCGTGTTTTGCAGTTGTAAAAACAGGCTGCCTCCTGAGCTCAGGGATGTCGTGACAGAATTCCTGCTTACGAAACGATAGCCTGCAATGCCAGTGCCAGGCACCAGGCGTCACCCTGTCTGGCATTGCACCCAGCAGCCAGCAGGATTTAGAAAACACTTGTGAAGTAGAATCACTGGGCAATATTGCCCGTGAATCGTGGAGGCAATTGTACACTTGAAGAACAACTCGTTGGCCTTCTCTCTACTTCATGGCTAGCCTGAGTTCAATGGTGGGCATGCGGTTGTTCCATAAAACATACTGAAACCTACCCCTCAAAAAAAGCAGTGTTTCCACTTGAAAGGGCAGATTTAATAGATGGCACGGATGTGGTGGTGCTGTTTCTGTTTTATTTTCAAAACTGAGAGCTTCCAAGAGGATCTCAGGAAAAGTTATTTTGACAGGCAGGAATTTCAGTCAGTTTCCAGTTCTCAGTTGCTGGCAGTGAACGGCTGACAATATTTTGACAGCCTGGAGGCTGCACAGAAATGGCAGTTGAAGAAGCGGGCCTTGATTTCTTCTCCGGAGGCTGTGTGTGGAAGGAACTGCATTAGGGCCAAAGTCCACAATCTGGAGCCAGCTAAGCGCTGCTTCTCTGGACATGGTTGAGGCAGATAGAGGTTCCTAAATGTACAAGAGACTTTCGCAAGCTAGCAAAGAGAAGTTTCCTTTGCTATATTTCTATCTGAACTGTTTTTAGTATTGCCCTTCAATGTTACGTTTCAATGTTATAGCCAGCTCTGGGACCTTGGGGTGGGCGATACTTTCAATCATCATCATAGTAATACTAGTCTGCTCACAATAGAGATGGGCTTGACTAGGGCTTTCTGCTTAGTCACTGATGAAAGACAGGCTATGTGAGGCAATCCAGAGAGTCTTAGTCATGTTCAAAGGGAAGAAGGAGCCACAAACCTGACCTTTTCGTTCCATTGTTCCCTCTGATTTTCTCTCTTGTGACTGCACATAGAAAACTAGCTGTCAAAGGAGATGTGCTCTGGTCTGGCTTCTCCCCTGATGAACTACTTTTCTCTGTGCAGGATATACGCATTAGGTCTGAAGCAGTATAGCCCAGAAAAAGGATGACAACACCTGCCATTTGGGAGAAGCAGGATGAAGTTTCTCTTTAAAGAGGAATTTACTTTCTTTGAAAGTATCTGAGCATATAGTGTGTGGCAGGTGAAATCTGCTGGCTGTCTGGCCTCTTCTGCCCTCCAGCCCCAAATAATAATAATAATAATAATAATAATAATAATAATAATAATAATAATAATTTATTATTTGTACCCCGCCCATCTGGCCGAGTTTCCCCAGCCACTCTGGGCAGCTTCCAATCAAATATTAAAACAATACAGCATTAAATATTAAAAACTTCCCTAAACAGGGCTGCCTTCAGATGTCTTTTAAAAATAGGATAGCTGCTTATTTCCTTGACATCTGCTGGAAGGACGTTCCACAGGGCGGGCGCCACTACCGAGAAGGCCCTCTGTCTGGTTCCCTGTAACCTCGCTTCTCGCAATGAGGGAACCGCCAGAAGGCCCTCGGCGCTGGATCTCAGTGTCCGGGCTGAACGATGGAGGTGGAGACGCTCCTTCAGATATACAGGACCGAGGCCGTTTAGGGCTTTAAAGGTCAGCACCAACACTTTGAATTGTGCTAGGAAACGTACTGGGAGCCAATGTAGATCTCTCAGGACTGGTGTTATGTGGTCCCGGAGGCCACTCCCAGGCACCAGTCTAGCTGCCGCATTCTGGATTAATTGCAGTTTCCGGGTCACCTTCAAATGGAGCTGCCCTCACAATTGACAGATGTGCCATGCTTTGCTGGCAAAGCAGGTTCAATCCCAAGCATCTCCAGGTTGGCTGGGAAAGAATTCCTGTGCTTTGGGCTACACCTCCCATCAGTGCCAGGCAGCACAACCAATGAAGAGGGATGATGGGAGTTGTAGTCCTAAACACCTGGCAGGTGTGACGCCTTGTGAAGCTGCCTCAGAACAAGTCTGTGTGATGCCTTGCTGAAAGGAGAGACTCCCCCGCCCCCACCAAATCATCAAGTTGTTCCAGCATCCAGGAGCATCCTTGGATGGTTGTGTTGGAGCCAAAGTATGCACACATGGGGGAAACAGCCATGGCATTAGAGGGAAGACAGATTACTTATGGAATATAAAAGCAGTGTGCCTAGAGAAGCTCACTGCATAATTTTGCATGGACTCCTGGATGGGATGTTCGGCATCTTCGTACAGAGCTTGAAAATAGGAGACCCAGTGGTGAGGTGGGATTTGTGTGGATAGAGGGGAAACAGCCTTGGGGGGGGGGGCAGAAAGTGACCAATTTGCAAAATAGCGGCTGATTTTTTCCCTTTGCCTCGCTAATTAGATTCGACCAGCATTTTCTGCTGTAGGCATATTTTTGGTAACCAATAAACTATAAGCAACACATATGGCGTATAGAAAATATTCCAAAACAGTTTCGCATTCTAAAGTCTTATATTAATAGTCCAAAGTTGAGAGAAATACATGTACAATATTATACAGAAGCCAGAGATATATAAAGCTCCTTGAGGTTTTTCCTTTGCGAAGTGTTCCCAGTTTTTGAGGGTTTTTTTGGGTTGGCCCAGCTCCTGTTGGTATCGTCGCACAAACAGACAGGGTGCCGGCGTTTGTCACCTGTTTCACCCCCAATAAGTTCTGGGCTTCTTCAGTGAACTCTCTCTCACAAAATCGGTGTGTTTACATACATTCACTGGTGGTGTAAACCAAACCTTATTAGTATTTAAAGTATTCATAGTGTAAGGTAACGAAGTTGCAAAGAAATTTCTAAGAGGACAATTATAATAATCAGTACTCACAATGCATATGCTATAATCTTTTCTAAGTATTAGCAGCATAGGTTCCTTTTTTCTGTAGCCATATTTTTGGTGGATTATTAGGGCTTTGTACTCTTTTTTTAGAGCACGGACAGAGAGATAGGCTTGTTCTCAAATGGTGGTATCAGTTGTCCGGGCAGCTTTATAAGTGGTTTGTAGCATTTTCTTGGCCTGGAAGCAGTTATGGTCAAACCAAGGTTTGTTTGTTGTTTTCGGTTGAGTTGGCCTCATCTCTGAGATGTTAAAGAGGTAGGGTCTTAGGCGTTGGAGCAAGCACTCATATTCAACAAGCGCTCATATTAAACAAGATCTTCCGAATAGAGGTTGATCCTGGAGCCCTTTGTAAAATTGCATGGACTCATTTTTCATCTTTCGAAAAGCTAAAGCAGGCCCCCTTTGAATTAGCCAAAACAACTTCCACTTTCCAGCCGCAGACCTCCCTATCTGGCTTGAGAGCAGTACATGTGAAAAGGATCTAGGAGTCTTGGTAGACCACAAACTTGACATGAGTCAACAGTGTGATGCAGCAGCTAAAAAAGCCAATGCAATTCTGGGCTGCATCAATAGGAGTATAGCATCTAGATCAAGGGAAGTAATAGTACCATATAGAGGAGGGAGAAAAGTTGTTTTCTGCTGCTCCAGAGAAGCGGACACGGAGCAATGGATTCAAACTACAAGAAAGAAGATTCCACCTAAACATTAGAAAGAACTTCCTGACAGTAAGAGCTGTTTGACAGTGGAATTTGCTGCCAAGGAGTGTGGTGGAGTCTTCTTCTTTGGAGGTCTTTAAGCAGAGGCTTGACAGCCACCTGTCAGGAATGCTTTGATGGTGTTTCTTGCTTGGCAGGAGGTTGGACAGGATGGCCCTTGTGGTCTCTTCCAACTCTATGATCCTATGATTCTATGAACCTGCCCTGGGCTCTTTAAGGAAGAAGGGTGGGATGCAAATTGAATTGAATTGATTGATCAATTGTCCTCACCCTGCTATGTTTTGACGATCCTACATGTAGAGTACTAACAACAGTAGCTTGGATGGTTTGGGGGAGTACTTACTCCTATTCCCCCCCTTTCTTTCTTTCATTTTAGAATCAAGTTTCTTACTGGGCAATGCACAAATTGTGGACTGGCCTGTAGTTTATAGTAATGACGGATTTTGTAAACTCTCTGGTTACCACCGAGCCGACGTCATGCAGAAAAGTAGTACCTGCAGGTAAGTCGCCTTGGATTGATTTTCTTGGGTCGGAGGGGGGGGGGGAGATCCCGCTGTGCTTTTGAGTTTCCTGTTTGTTGTGTCATAAAAGGCAGATGCCCAAAAGCTGCCACCCCCGCCTCTTCGCCACCCCATTAGGTGTGCATTCACTTTGCAACAAATGGAAAAGAAACCCCTGTGAACCTCATTCAATTTCCATCCATTCTGAAACGAATTCGTCGAGGGAGAAAATGGGTGGGAATGGCTAGGCCGCTTTTCAGTAAAAATGGAGGAAAAGGCTGTTCAGACCACATTTTTTTAACCACACAAGCCTAATTCATATCTCCCAGCCCACAACAGAGAGCGGAATATAACTACTCTTCAGATTATTATTATTTTTTGCACTTCTCTGAATTTTGCAATGCAGAGTCATCTTTAAAAAAAACAACCTACCAAAATGAATTAAAAATACATATTTTAGGATAAAAAAAGTTTAGAAATTTTTACATTAAGAGAACTTATCATCATCATCATCATCAATTTAATTAACTATCATAATCATTATTATCATTTCTATACTACTTTACTTCTTCTTCTTTTTTTAAAAAATAAAAGCTTGGTTGTTTACAACCTAACAGAACACTAGAAAATATGAAAAGAAAACATTAAAAATCAAAGACAAATAATGCAATTGAGATCTACATTTAAATCACCAATTAACAGAAAACTACCAAAATATTATCTTGAACATAAAAACAAATTGCAAGTAGAAGTCAAGCACAGATGTAAATATGTCTTTAAATTACCGTATTTTTCAGTGTATAAGATGCCCCCATGTATAAGATGCCCCCTATTTTGGGGACTCCAAATTAAGAAAACACCCCTCAGCACTACCTGTGTATAAGATGAGCCCCAATTGTAAACCAAATTTTTTTTGGTTAAAAAAACCTAGTCTTATACACAGAAAAATACGGTATATTTTGTGGCTATTTTGCGATGTTTAAATACAAATATTTATTTAAAAAGCACACATATTAATGTAGAAATGGGGTGGGATAGACTTACGAATTAAGGCACGTGAAACTGACTCTTAATGGAAATAAACTGACCCTCCCCACTTTTCAGTGCTCTCATTTGTCTCTATCAGCTCCACATTCATCCATTTTGAGCTGGGTGGGGTTATCCTTCCCTGGTGGAGAGTGGATTTTGCAGTTTGAAAGCACGTCAAAGTGCAAGTAGATAAATAGGTACCGCTCTGGTGGGAAGGTAAACGGCGTTTCCGAGTTCTGGAGCTCTGGTTCGCCAGAAGCGACTTAGTCATGCTGGCCACATGACCCGGAGGCTGTACACCGGCTCTCTGCCAATAAAGCAAGATGAGCGCCGCAACTCCAGAGTCGGTCACGACTGGACCTAATGGTCAGGGGTCCCTTTACCTTTACCTTTACCTTTACTTTCTCTCCCAGAATGCTCCAGATGTGATATTCTTCCAATGCATTCTGGTTTTTTTACTGCTTTATTTGTTTTAAAAACACAACACAACACAACACAACACAACACAACACAACAACACACAACCATCAACAAAAGGCAATCCAAGATCAACACTCATTACTACAAAAAGATTGAATTCACATGTCATGAATTCCAACATGACTTCCAATCCCCCCATTGTGATTCCTAATTTACATTACGACTGCACACTTAATCTCTCCTAGGTTATTTGGTTGTGTTAATTTTGTAAAGTTCTCTTATTTTCATGCAGAAATCAATCCAGGCCTGCCAAAGAATTTAGATTATCACAATGTTCTTCTAAGTATTCTCTGTAAATATTCCACTCTCTATTAAATATTTGATCTGTGTGGTCTCGAAATCTTGCTGTCAATCCAGGGCATTCCGAGGACGGAAAAATGTGGCTGTGCACAGTCCACCTCATCTCTCCCATCGCCCTGATCTGGAGCTGCAGGCCAGGAAGGGAGGGGCTTGTCATCTGGGCAGTCCCAGGACCTCTTTACACACTGCTCAGGGTTGTGTTGATGCAGGCATGGGCAAACTCGGCCCTCCAGATGTTTTGGGACTACAACTCCCATGTTCCCTAGCTAACAGGAGCAGTGGTCAGGGATGATGGGAATTGTATTCCCAAAACATCTGGAGGCCCGAGTTTGCCTATGCCTGTGTTAATGCAACAAAAGCGTCGAAGTCAGCAGCTGCGAGTTACCGGTCTCTACAGCCACAGCAGGCGCTGCGATTCTCAGGTGGTTTAACTTTAACCCCTGAGACGCACTCCATTGTCTCTCGAGACAGATGGATGTCAACAACCCTGAGTCAGCTCAGAGTCCACCTGCCCCACCTTGGATCTGATTCTGGGTCAAATGTTTAATTATTATTATTTTAATTTCCTAGGCTGGTGGGGGAGGGAGATGTTGTGTCTCCTTCCTCTCCACTCCTGACCGAGAGAGTGTGTGCCACTTCTGCTTTGCAAACTGCTCCCTTTGCAGAGGTGTTTGCAACCTGCAGGATCTGCAATTGCTGAACAGCACCCTGCAGAATGTATCCCCTTGCTGTCAGTCCAGTGTGTGTGTGGGGGGCAGAGCCTTGCAGAGCCAAGCAGAGGCCCAGGCCAGGTAGATAATGTGCCCCCCCCCTTTTCCCCCTGGGGATCTCCAATAACGTAATTTTTTAAATAATGTATTATAATTCTAAATACATTTTACAATAAATACATTATTTTAAAATGTATTATACAATTTTTAATAGTTCAAAAATGTATTTAAAAATCTATTTTTAAGTAGACAACTTTGACTATTATTTATTATCTCTTAAAAAAGATGTATGCTTGTGAGAAAGCCACTATTTCTTTAAAAAACAATGTTTCCACCAAATTTTATCCTCATTGAGCTATATGTACTCCTTGGGTGTAAGTAATATTCCTGGCCTAGTCAACAAAATTTCAAAGAAAAACTCACCAACTTTTAACAGCATGAAAAACATGGCCCACCATCAGAAACACTTGACTAAGACCTTACTTGCTTACTGAGAGCGCATTCACAATCCCTCACCTCTCCAACACAACCAGAGGGCGGTATTAGCAGGTTGAAACGCACCACCCTCCCGCCCTTCGCGTTTTCTAGGTCCCCCCCCCCCGATTTTTTTACATTCACCTCAGGTGAGCGATTGTGAATATGCTGACCGAGGCCCCCTTTGGAATCGGAGGCCCGGGCCAAGTGGCCCATATGGCCCACTCTCTGTCTGGGGCTGGGGGGGGGGAAGGGGCTGATGGGAGTTGTAGTTCGTCAACATCTGCAGGACCAAAGGTTCCCCAAACCTGTCCTTAAAAAACCCCATGGAAGCAGTCAAATGAGAGCCATCCCAAGATAATGAAAGACAAGAGCGAGTCAGAAATCATTCTTGGGCAATTTCCCCTAAAATGTGGCATTTAGAAGAGGGTTTCAGCTTTCCTGGTGCTCAGAAAGACACTCTCCGTTTTCCCAAGTTGAAACCTGTGTGCATATTTCAGAAAATAAATCTTTTATGTATTGTCAGCTTTCTCTCTCTCTTTTTTTGAAAGCATCACACTCTGGAAAGTGTACCCAGAGCGTCACTTAAATTGAACGCTATAAGGCAGCAATATAAATTATTTCCCCCGGCAACAGACCCCGCCACAATTATTTGCTTTAGAGGGCTTCATAACAATTTTGCAGCCGTAAACGTTGAGCAAAACAAGGTGTAAATCATAGTTAAGCATACATAGGTTGCAATTACACTGCAGTCTGGACCATAAATACGCCTGTAAGGGTGCTGTTAGGCTTGTTTGTTTGCGAAGCCCGTGAAAATGTGTATTCCCATTCTCTCTCTCTCTCTCTCTCTCTCTCTCTCTCTCTCTCTCTCTCCACCTTTCCTTTCTCCAGTTTTATGTATGGTGAGCTCACAGACAAGAAAACAATTGACAAAGTCAGACAGACGTTTGACAACTACGAATCGAACTGCTTTGAAATCCTCTTGTACAAGAAAAACAGTACGTATAAATGTGAAATAATTTATTTGTTTTTTTAAAAAATGCATCTCACCTTTTTCTCCAAGGAGTTCAAAGTGACATGAATGGTTCTCCCCCCCCCCTTATTTAATCCTCAAAACAACCCTGTGAGGTAGTTACAGGTAGGTAGCCGTGTTGGTCTGCCGGAGTCGAAGCAAAATAAAAAAATTCCTTCCAGTAGCACCTTAGGTAAAGGGACCCCTGACTGTTAGGTCCAAGATCCATGACTGGGTGAGGATTTGAACTCCAATCTCCCAGGTCCTAGTCAAAGGATAAATGGACATAAATCTGACATCAGGAATCACAAGACAGAGAAACCAGTAGGAGAACACTTAAATCTCCCAGGACATTCTATACAAGATCTCAAAGTAGCTGTCTTATTACTAAAGAATTTCAGAAATAGACTGGAAAGAGAAGTTGCTGAATTGCAACTCATTACCAAACTTAAAACCATGGAGAGACCTGGTCTGAATAAAGACATTGGATTCTTATCTCATTATACATGACAAAGCTATTTTTAGGCAACTCACCCCTTGCTTTTTCCTGTAAGACCAATTGCAGTCGTTAATAGTCGTCAACAGGTTTACCACAGCTATCAGCCTATCACCCATTCCCACCACCCCTCTGAGTAATACCCCTCCCACCCTCTCACTATATATAAGGGTCTGGTGACTTCTGTTTCAGTGTATCTGAAGAAGTGTGCATGCACACGAAAGCTCATACCAAGAACAAACTTAGCTGGTCTCTAAGGTGCTACTGGAAGGAATTTTTTAATTTTGTTTCGACTACGGCAGACCAACACGGCTACCTACCTGTATCTAGGTCCTAGTCTGACACTCTAACCATTGCACCACACTGCCTTGCCGCATGGTTACATTAACAGCTTGTTGCCTTTGAAATCACATGCCAACTTTTAGGTGTTTTGGACTCCAGTGCTTCAAAAATGTCTGCAGAGCACTCAGTTGCCAAAGGGGGACTTATATGGAGTATGAGGACTATGGGATGCTAGAAATTAGCGGTGTCACTGAAACCTGCTATTTACCTGGCACAGAATGTGAATTTGTTTCACTCATAGTGCTTGGAGGAATTGCAAGCAGAGCACTACTCCTCTGAAATATCTTTTCTGTTGCTCAGAATGGAAAAAGGGAGTCTGCACCTGGGCAAAGGAGTCTTTTTTTTTTTTTTACTTAAATCTGTTTTTAGTCCAAAACCTGGACATTGATTTGCACTCACACGGAGGTAAAGGAATGCTCAAACGCTTGCAATTGCTGACCCATTTCCAAATTGAGCCGGGGGGGGGGGATTTCCTTTGACTGACTCTTCTTGTGTTGTTATGAAAGAGGGAGAAAAACTCTTAAACTGCATTCACATGGTGCTTCGCTCCATTTTTATGTCTCTCCCCTAACTGTTAAATTCCGCATTATAGTTGAGCATTTACAGAATGTGCAAGCAGCTTCTCAAACTATAGTGGAGCATAGTAAAAGTTTAATTCTTATTTCTGTGCTATTTGCTTGCAGGAAAAAAAATCCATGTATTTATTATTATTTACTTATTACATTTATATGCCACTTTTTCCTTCCAATGATCTCAAAGTGGTGTATATGGTGACTGGCCCAAGCTCATTCATGGCTGAGTGGGGATTTGAACCCTGCTCTGCCAAAGTCCAACACTTTAACTATGACATGACACTGGCTCCCAATAGTTTTAAAGCCATTGACACCACTCCTGGCTGATATTAACAACAAAATTAACCAATTGCAACCTTATTTGCAAATAGTCTGGATATGAGCACTAAGCCTCTGCTATGAGGGCTGCCCAGATCTTAAGAAGTTGCCTTAGTAAAGATAAAGGGACCCCTGACCATTAGGTCCAGTCGCGGACAACTCTGTGGTTGCGGCGCTCATCTCGCTTTACTGGCTGAGGGCTCCAGGTCATGTGGCCAGCATGACTAAGCCGCTTCTGGCGAACCAGAGCAGTGCATGGAAACGCCGTTTACCTTCCCGCCAGAGTGGTACCTATTTATCTCCTTGCACTTTGACTTGCTTTCGAACTGCTAGGTTGGCAGGAGCAGGGACCGAGCAACGGGAGCTCACCCCGTCGTGGGGATTTGTCATGCTGGCTGGGGACCACAGCGCCACCCGCGTCCCCTTAAGAAGTTGCCTTATATGAGGTCAAAGCATTTCGCAGTCTGGTCCAGCCTTGCCTTCTCTGACTGGCAGATGTTTCCTCTCGCCCGCCACATGACTCATTTCCAAACTGGAGGGGGCAGGGATCGAATCTGAGCCTTTCTGTACACAGAGCAGACCAGACCTTCCCAGTGTCCCTATTTTCCAGGGGCAGCCCCAGATTTTCAGAAGCCATCCTGGTTTCTGATTTGATCCTGGAATGTCCTGCTTTTCCTTAGAACGTCCCTATTTTTGTGGGAGAAATGTTGGAGTTATGCGACCCCTGAGCCCAGGAGATAAGTATCTACACAACCTTTAGAAGACATCTGAAGGCAGCCCTGTTTGGTGTTATATATATATATATATATATATATATATATATATATATATATATATCCCCTTCTCCTTGTGCCCGCCATCTTTCTCAACATCAGAGTCTTTTCCAGGGAGTCTTCTCTTCTCATGAGGTGGCCAAAGTACTGGAGCCTCAACTTCAGGATCTGTCCTTCCAGTGAGCACTCAGGGCTGATTTCTTTAAGAATGGATAGGTTTGATCTTCTTGCAGTTCACGGGACTCTCCAGAGTCTCCTCCAGCACCATAATTCAAAAGCATCAATTCTTCGGCGACCAGCCTTCTTTATGGTCCAGCTCTCACTTCCATATATCACTACTGGGAAAACCATAACCTTAACTATACGGACCTTTGTCGGCAAGGTGATGTCTCTGCTTTTTAAGATGCTGCCTAGGTTTGTCATTGCTTTCCTCATCAGAGAAATGTTGGAGAGTATGGCAGCTGTGTCCCTCTGCCCTTTACCATTTAGATTGTCACTCCAGGCACCCGGACAAATCATTGAGGTGCCTTTCTCTGGCCCCCGCGATGACCTCTTCTGCTTTGCGTTTCCGCTTGCCTGCCCTTTTGTCTGTGCTGCCCACCTGAGCGCTCCTGTACATGTTAGGCCAAATCCCCTCGGGGAGCAGCTTGTCCGGATCAGCTGCGCTGGTCACAGTCTCAAGCCCTGTCATTCTTTTCTTTCCAGCTGGTTGCATAGCAAGATCCTGACCTTAAAAAACAAACAGAGATGCGCCACAGGGTCTTCCTGCAGGCTGGGTTTCTCGAAAGGAACGGGGTGGCTCTGCAGTTTCCGAACATGGAAGGCCAAGATCTGATAGGAACAGGCAAATGCGGCCCTCTAACCTCTCTGTCTGCCCCTGGGGACACCCTTCCCAGGCCACGCCCCTGCCTTCCAGGCCACACCCTCACTGGCTTTGCTCCACCCCTTCCTGTTGGTGACTCATAGAAGTCAGTTGGTAGCTGACCACACCTCTACTTGTGTGACGCTTCAGCAGATTATATGGAGCCTGTTTTACAATTTAAAATAATCATTTTACATCCTTAAGATATCAATGACTTCCCTCCTTCTCTTTCCATGGTTCATTTTACATATCATAAATCCCTGCATATTTTACAAAATCTATACCATTCAGTATTCCATTATTGCATCCATCAAAACTTATTTACACTGTTGAATTTATCTTAATGCTGCCAGCGTTTTCAGCTGTACACAATTATTTCCCACATATTCAATAAATGTTTCCCAATCTTCTCTAAATGTATGTTCTTCTTGTTCTCTTATTCTATATGTTAAGTCTGCAAGCTGCACATATTCCATCAGTTTAAGTTGCCATTCTTCTTTGGCTGGGACCTCGCTCATTTTCCATTTTGGGGCTAACAAAACACGGGCCACGGTAGTAGCGTACATAAATAACCTCTTTTTGGCACCGGGGAATTACTTTTAAACATTTTTCTCCCCCAATTCATTATGGATCATTTCCCAATACAGTCCACCACATATGAAAGAACGTTCCCTCCAACTCTTTGCAACTCCAGCACTTATTTGAGTCAGTCTTATACATCTTAGCATGCCCAACCGAGTCTTCAGGGATTTCCTGCTCCCAGCAGAACAGCTTCTTCCAGATTTCCCAGTTAAGGGGGAAACTCTTCTCCCACACAGTTCAAAATAACAAAGTGTTTATTGTCTTCAGACATAAGACAAAGCTAAACACTACAATGTACTATCAGGGCCAGCGCTTCCATTTAGGCGAACTAGGCAGCTGCCTAGAGCGCCGAAATGGAGGGGGCACATAAACAGCCCCATGCCGGCGGTTGGGCGCGCCCTGCCGCTCTCCGCAGAAGGGGCGGATGCGGAGCAAGCGAGCACCGTCGGGAACGGAGGGGGCGCTGGCCAGCCTGCCCCTTGCCCCCCGCTGCCTGGTGCCGCTCCAACCTGTGGCGAAAATTGTGGCGGCACGGGGCACCCGGTGGCAGGGGGCGGGGCCACGTGACATCATTGCGCATGACTACGTTGCCCCGCCCCCTCGCCTAGGGCGCAAAAAGCCCTAGCACCGGGCCTGTGTACTATACATTGTTCTTCCGGTTTCTGAAGTCAAGATACTTAGGCACCCACTAACACTATCACCATGCTAGCTAACGCTGCTCTGTAAAACCCACAGCCTTTTCCCCTGACCCCGAATCCTAGAATTGCAGAGTTGGAAGGTACACCAAGGGTCATCTAGTCTAATCCCCTGCAATGCAGGAATCTCAGCTATCCCTTAATAAATAAAAAATAAAATTATATTGGGCCATGAACGCTCCTTGAATCCACACACAAAACGAGTCTGTTATAAGGTTAAGCAATGTTAGGTTTGCATTTCGGTGTTTAATTCTCCCACTCTGTTCAATGAGACTTTGATTAGTTTAAGTGTCACCTAGGAAAAGCGGTAATCATGATTGTGAGCCTGCCTCTATGTTATGATTGTGCTCCATGCTGTGAGTGTGTTTATTTTATATCCTCTTATTTTATTTTTTTTAATTACAGGAACACCTGTTTGGTTTTACATGCAAATTGCACCGATAAGAAACGAGCATGACAAAGTGGTTTTATTCCTTTGCACTTTTAAAGATATCACTTTATTCAAGCAACCCATCGAAGATGAATCCACCAAAGGTAATTTTGAAAGGAATATGTTTGCAAAAGTGTCAAAGAGATCAGGGGGGTGGGGGTGGGGGAGAGAAGAGTGTGTCAACTCTAGCCCAGTTCTTGGATGGTAAGGTGAGAAGTCACCTCCTGTGTCCAATGTATAGTGAGCAATATAGTAAATAGTGCAAGAGCCAGTGTGGTGGTGTGGTTAAGAGTGGTAGACTCGTAATCTGGGGAACCGGGTTCGCTTCCCCGCTCCTCCACAGGCAGCTGCTGGGTGACCTTGGGCTAGTCACACTTCTCTGAAGTGTCTCAGCCCCACTCACCTCACAGAGTGTTTGTTGTGGGGGAGGAAGGGAAAGGAGAATGTGAGCCGCTTTGAGACTCCTTCGGGTAGTGATAAAGTGGGATATCAAATCCAAACTCTTCTTCTTCTTCTTCTTCCCTCCTGTGGTTTTCAGCAACTGGTATCCGGTAGTGTTGCTGCCTCCAATTGCAGAGGCAGAGCATAGCCATCATTGGCTGGTAGCCATCAATTGCCCTCTCCTCCATGAATTTGTCTAATCCTCTTTTAAAGCCATCTAGGCTGGTGGCCATCACTGCTTCCTGCAGCAGAGAGTTCCATGGTTTAACTACACACTATGTGAAGAAGTAGCTTCTTTTATCTGTCCCGAATCTTCCAAAATTCAGCTTCATTGGACGCCCACAAGTTCCAGTTTTACGAGAGAGGGATTACTTCCATCATGTCAACTCTAATCTTTTCTCTAAACTTAAAAGTCCCCAATGCTGCAACTTTTCTTTATAGGGGAGTCACTATCTTGTTGCTCGTTTTAGTTGCATTTTCTGAAAAGGGTTCCCTACCTCTGCTATATATGGATAAGTCTGGTAAATATGGGGGGGGGGGAATGTTGAAACTGCTCACATAATCAATAGCACTTTGACAAGGCCAATATTGTGTCTTTATGCTGTTGGTTCATAAAAGATCTTGGCACAGAATTCTGGGCTATAGAACAATACCGTGCATCTATTCCTTAAAAAAAAAACATGTCTGGGGGAAGAAGACAGCAGCACCAGAGTTATTTCAAGATACTATCTTTATTAAGGCAATTTGAAGAGTTTGGTATCAATAGCCTCCAGTTATTGCTATAGCAAAATCCCCTTACAGAACCAGTTTTCTATCGTGACGTCTTTTCAGAGTGGTAACAAAGCAGATTTTATTTTTTCTAATGTTGGAAGGAATTTTTATTTTATTTTATATCCCCTCTCAGTCTTCCCTTCTCCAGGCTAAACATACCCAACTCCTTCAACCATTCTTCATAAGGCTTGTCATTCCACTTCCCTGACATTTCCCTAACTGTTAATTTCCACGTCATATCTGAGCTTTCCTGTGGCATAAAGCCACTCCTTTTTGCAGCGACACTTCCACATAGCATGGGCTCATGAGAGCATGAGGCATCTCTATGCCCTGCAAACAACTCTAAGCCAAGAAACAGTAACTGATAGGTCCCTGTTAATTTGACACTGACAATGGGTTTCTATTTTAATTTGCTGTCACTGAAAGCATTATTGTCCTTATGTAGGGATAGCACCTATCTGATGCGTGATTCTTCCCTCTTCCCTCCTTTCCAGCAAAAATAAATAAATAAAAATAAACCAGGCTGACTTCTACCAGTTTAATATGTTTCCAGTCTGGGGTCTCTGAAGCACCCACACTTGTTTCTTACATGATCCTAAAGAACTGCAAGAAATAAGCATGTCTTCCATTATTGATGCCTTCCATATATTGTTTGTTAGACTATACACCACTTAGAGTTACCGGTATTTGAGATATTTAGCAGTATATAAATGCTAATAAATAAACAGATAAATAAATAAAGGAAAGTACATGTGAAAAGGATCTAGGGGTCTGAGTGGACCACAAGCTTAACAGGAGTCAATGGTGTGATGCAGCAGCAGCAGCAAAAAAAGCTAATAATAATAATATTTTTTTTTATTTGTACCCCGCCCATCTGGCTGGGTCCCCCCTGGCTCGGTCCCACTCTGGGCGGCCTCCAACAGATATTAAAATGCATTAAAATATCACAGGTTAAAAACTTCCCTAAATAGGGCTGCCTTGAGATATTTTCTGAATGTCAGATAGTTGTTTATCTCTTTAACCTCTGCTGGGAGGGCGTTCCACAGGGCGGGTGCCACTACCGAGAAGGCCCTCTGCCTGGTTCCCTGTAGCTTTGCTTCTCGCAGTGAGGGAACTGCCAGAAGGCCCTTGGCGCTGGATCACAGTGTCCGGGATGAATGATAGGGGTGGAGATGCTCCTTCAGGTATACAGGACTGAGGCCATTTAGGGCTTTAAAGGTCAGCACCAACATTTTGAATTGTGCTTGGAAACGTACTGGGAGCCAATGTAGTTCTCGCAGGACTGGTGTTATGTGGTCCCAGTGGCCACTTCCAGTCACCAGTCTAGCTGCCGCATTCCGGATTAATTGCAGTTTCCGGGTCACCTTCAAAGGTAGCCCCACGTAGAGCGCATTGCAGTAGTCCAAGCGGGAGATAACTAGAGCATGCACCACTCTGGCGAGACAGTCTGCGGGCAGGGAGGGTCTCAGCCTGCGTACCAGATGGAGCTGGTAGACAACCACCCTGGACACAGAATTAACCTGCGCCTCCATGGACAGCTGTGAGTCCAAAATGAATACTATTCTAGGCTACATCAACAGAAGTATAGTGTCCCGATCAATGGAAGTAATAGCCCCACTCTATTCTGCCTTGGTCAGAATACACCTGGAATACTATGTCCAATTCTGGGCACCATGGTTTAAGAAGGATGTTGACAAGCCAGAACGTGTGCAGAGGACGACAACCAAGATGATGAAGGGTCTGGAAACCTAGCCTGATGAGGAGTGGTTGAAGGAAAAGAGGAGACTGAAAGGAGATATGGTAGCTATCTTCAAATATCTGAAGGGCTGTCACATGGAGGAGGGAGCATGCTTGATTTCTCCTGCTCTGGAGGTTAGGACTCGAAACCAATGGCTTCAAGTTGCAAGAAAGAAGATTCCGACTAAGCATTCGGAAAAACTTTCTGACACTAAGAGCTGTTCAGCAGTGGAACAGACTCCCACGAGAGGTGGTGGGCTCTCCATCGTTGGAGGTTTTTATGCAGAGGTTGGATGGCCATCTGTCATGGATGCTTTAGCTGAGATTCCTGCATTGCAGGGGTCTGGACTCGATGACCCTTGGGGTCTCTTCCAGCTCTAAGATTCTATGATTCTATGGTATTGGTACAGGGAGTCTGCTGAATGATAGCATCAATATTTTAGTTCTGTTTATTTTATTTTCACCAAAACTTACCCTTTCCATGAATAATGAATGTTCCTTCACATTTATATACTCTTCCACTATTGTGAGATGGTGACATTCTCCTTATGTATTATATACAAATCTCACAGACCCAGGGTGTGTGGGAGGGGAGAATCATTGCATCTTTTTTCCTATATGAAATATGGCTTTCCAGCTAAGAATTGTATTTCTTTTCAGTGATGTTTCACTCTAGTGCCTTCCTATCTCCCCCCTTCCCTCCGATTCTTACATTTCCCAGTACCATTGTAATTTATGTATCTTTGTGGTTCATAATTCCAAAATAAACTCAACTGGAAAGCCTCTATGTGTGTGGCAATGAGACAGAAGATGAATTATGCATACGCCAGAGTGCAACATCTGACAAAATAAAGCTGCATGTCTCAGATACAAGTTTAACATGGGCCAGTTCATCTAACAAAAGCTGCCACATGCTGGACCAGAGCATTAGTCCAACTTGTCCATTAGCATCTCCACAACAGGGGAAGAAAATATTTCTTCAATCCTGAATAGGACTGCAGCCTGCGTTTCCTGATTCCCTAAATCCTCTTGATAACGTTAAACCTTTTGAAATGTGTCTTGGAAATGGACTGGACAAGGAAGGAGGAAAGCAATGCATCTGTTTTCTCTTTGCAAGCTGAAGAATTTCTAGTTACATTTCTAATAGCACTTTAGGAACAGAGAGATAGCAAACATTACTAAGAATCAGTTACTGGTAGGTAGCCGTGTTGGTCTGCTGTAGTCTAAACAAAATAAAAAAAAAATCCTTCCAGTAGCACCTTGTTCTTGGTATGAGCTTTCGTGTGCATGCACACTTCTTCAGGTACACTGAAACACTGTATCTGAAGAAGTGTGCATGCACACGAAAGCTCATACCAAGAAAAAACTTAGTTGGTCTCTAAGGTGCTACTGGAAGGAATTTTTTTTAATTTGGTTTGACTGAAACAGAAGTCACCAGACCCTTATATATAGTGAGAGGGTGGGGAGGGGTATTACTCAGAAGGGTATTACTCAGAAGGGTGGTGGGAATTGGTGATTGGCTGATAGGTGTGGTAAACCTGATGACGACTGTTAACGACTGCAATTGGTCTTGCAGGAAAAAGCAAGGGGTGAGATGGCTAAAAATAGCTTTATCATGTATAATGAGATAAGAATCCAATGTCTCTATTCAGACCAGGTCTCTCCTTTGGTGTAAAGGATAAATGGACACAAATCTGACATCAGGAATCACAAGACCAGTAGGAGAACACTTCAATCTCCCAGGACACTCTATACAAGATCTCAAAGTAGCTGTCTTATTACAAAGGAATTTCAGAAATAGACTGGAAAGAGAAGTTGCTGAATTGCAACTCATTACCAAACTTAAAACCATGGAGCCTTCCACCAGCCATGGCTAGAGGTGATGGAAGTTATACTCAGTGCTTTTTTATGGGAGCATTCAAGGGTACACAGTACTGGCGCTTTTTTATTTCTTTCTAGAAGAAAAGCACAGGTCATATTCTAATAGTACCTGGAGGATTACAATTTCCCATCCCTGTTATAGTGTGTGGATGGTGCCATTCTGGCTCTGTAAGGATCCACATGCAGCATAAGGAATTTGCTATTAGCATGTTGGATCCTGGATCAATGCCCTGATTCAGCTAGGCGTGTAAGAAAGCAGCCATTTCCATTCCAACCTCTCCAACAGCCAGTGCTGTTTCCATTCCACTGAAGCCTAGGTTCCGCCAAATACTACCTTGCCCTCCTTCACCGTCCGCACAATTTTATTTCATGTACATAATTATTTACATGATTTATGTAAGTTGTGAATTTGGTGTAACTATCCCCATGCCATTCATTTCATTGCAGAGGCCAGTCGCTTCAGTGGAAAGGAAAACACAATTTAAGTGGGGGAAATGCTCTCATTTATGTATCGTTTGTGAACTGGAAACAGCAGCACCGGCGTATACTGACGGTTATTCCCTGGATTGATTTCTGTTCCGGATATGGGACAAATAAGCAAACAATGGCAATTTATAACCCCTTTCCATTTCCATTAGAATTCTCCCACATTCTTAGATTCAGCACAACACAGTACTCTCTTTTCAAAGGCAGAGTGTCTTTGCATGCAAAACAAGGCAACAATTTGCATTTATTATTAAAGCTAATCTTTAAAACATTTAGCAGCAGAATCATGACACATCTAAAAAATTGAACGGCGAGAGGGTTCTGAAATGCTTGTTTTGTGTTTTTAATGAGCTGGCATCCTATAGAATTTCAGTGCCTGTAAAGCGAGGCTGCAAATGTTTCCTCTCTCTCTTCCTACATAGATGATGGGGCCCCAGTAGAGAACTAAGTACGTTTTACACTCTGCTGGCTGACAGGTCCTCCATCATTTGAAAACTCTCATCTCCTTCCACGAGTAGAGTTTGGCTCAAGGCAAGGCGTCAGCTTAAACAAGTCTTTGCCACTTCTTGTCTGGGATGAGGATGCCATCAGCTTCTTTGCCATTAAAGGAGGGGTGGGAGACTGGACCTGGCTTGGGGGCCAGATTGTTATCTCCTCCAACAACCTTTGTGGGCAGCATCTCCTGCTTGTCAATCACCTGATGCCACAATTATGTCAGGTGACCCTTTTTGCCCCTTTCAAAGCGCTATCTTGACAACTACTCTGCAGAGAGCTGTGCATGTGCTGCTGATCACCAGTGCCCACAGATCTCTTTTCAGCACAGATTTTTAAGTCAGCTACAGAATAATAATAATAATAATAATAATAATTAATAATAATTAATACAGTTGTACCATGCATGGGATGCGGGTGGCGCTGTGGGTTAAACCACAGAGCCTAGGGCTTGCTGATCAGAAGGTCAGCGGTTCGATTCCCCGCCACAGGGTGAGCTCTCATTACTCTGTTCCAGCTCCTGCCAACCTAGCAGTTCGAAAGCACGTCAAAGTGCAAGTAGATAAATAGGTACTGCTCTGACGGGAAGGTAAACGGCGTTTCCGTGCGCTGCTCTGGTTCGCCAGAAGCGGCTTACTCATGCTGGCCACATGACCTGGAAGCTGTACGCCGGCTCCCTCGGCCAGTAAAGCGAGATGAGCGTTGCAACCCCAGAGTCATCCGCGACTGGACCAAATGGTCAGGGGTCCCTTTACCTTTACCTTTACTGTGCATCTCAAAGCCTTGGCTCCCGAACAAATCGACTCCTGAATGATTGAAACCCGGAAGTGAGTGTTCTGGTTTTCAAACGCTTTTCAGAAGCCGAATGTCCAGTGCAGCTTCCATGGCTTGTGATTGGCTGCAGGTTTCCGAATGTTTTGGAAGTTGATCGGACTTCTGGAACAGATTCCGTTAGACTTCCAAGACATGACTGTATTAATAATAATAATAATAATAATAATAATAATGCCCCACCCATCTGGCTGGGTTTCCCCAGCCAGCTTCCAGCTAAATATAAAAACATAGCTTCAAACATACAGGGCTGTCTTCAGTGAGAGCCAGTGTGGTGTAGTGGTTAAGAGCGGTAGACTCGTAATCTGGGGAACCGGGTTCACGTCTCCTCTCCTCCACATGCAGCTGCTGGGTGACCTTGGGCTAGTCACACTTCTTTGAAGTTTCTCAGCCCCACTCACCCCACAGAGTGTTTGTAGTGGGGGAGGAAGGGAAAGGAGAATGTTAGCTGCTTTGAGACTCCTTCGGGTAGTGATAAAGCGGGATATCAAATCCAAACTCTTCTTCTTCTTCAGATGTCTTCTAAAAATTGTGTAGTTCTTTGGTGCATTGTGTAGTTCTGTAGTGCATCCAGTGTGGTTGCACTGGGAGTTTTGCTGCAGGGGGTGCCAAAACAATGCTGTAGACCTGAGCGCGAGAGGCGAGGGGTGTGCGCGCCAAATTTTTAGCGTTGCACAAGGTGCCGCTGAAATTTGAGAGCCCAAAGTTTACCACTGCTGATGTATCTCATTGGCCCTTGTTTGCACCCTCCAGCCTGGCTGGAATGTTTTCATGAGCTATGATTATGCTCATTGCTTGCCTTGTATTAAGGTAAAATCACATTTCTTGCTTTGCCTACATTTGCCTCTGGCTCCACCCACTCCTTATTGCAGTTATTGATATTGTTCATTTAGAAGCAAAAGGATGAAAAAAAACTGACTTGGAATAAAAATTGTCCAGTCCAAAAACAGGTTTCAAAAGCTTTACTAACGGGAACTTGCTCCAAAACAGACACTCAAAACAATGATGTTACATCCAAATAGTTGCAGAATATCATGTGCACTGGTGCAGAATCTTAGAAATATGAAATTACTTCACCCAGAGCTGAAAACAAAACTCTTGTCTCTCTACACACAGCCTGCATTCCAGCCTGAGGCTGTGTTCCTGGAGATAGTCATTAGCACAGCATCCTCTTCGGTGGCTTGAGAACAAAGACTAACTCACACACTCAACATGGAGATTTGCAATGGAATACCCCGTGTGATCTAAGTTAAACACCTCATGGCAGAGTAGCAGAGATACATTCTAAGTCTAACTGTCAGGCCCTCTGCAACTCTTTTGTTTATCTCCAGTGGAAGTTCCCATGCTATGCATTTAGCAGTACACATACACCCTTGTGCAAATTAATTGAAACAAAGCATGTTTTCTATCTTACTCGTAATCCTGTACTCAAAACAAACACAAAAAGTCTGTTGATCATTATGGTGTCGGAAGCCTGCAGCCAATAGAAGGAATGATGCACTCGCCACTGTATATTGAGGTTCTATGAAAGAGAGTTATTCCAGAGCTGGAAAAGAGGTGTCCTGATGGTACTGGGATATTGCAGCAGGACCTAGCCCCCTGTCACACATCGAAAGTGGTGAAGAAATTCATGACAGAGCAGCAAATACAGGTACTTGATTGGCCAGGGAATTCCCCGGAAGTAAATCCCATTGAGAATTTGTGGACTATATGTAAAAGTCGCCTCTGTGCTATAGACTGTACAACTATGGAGAAGCTCATTCAGACGCTGATTCAAGTGTGGTACAGGGATCCGAAAATCAGCAGTGACTGTTCGAAACTAGTAGACTCCATGCCAAACCATGTTCAAATGCTGCTTAAAAATAGCAGAGGTCATATCCGTTACTAGTGTACATATATGTGAGTTTTGTACAAGAAACTACATTCTTTGTTTCAATTAATTTGCACAAGGGTGTACAGGCAGTTATTTTCCATTTCAATGTACAATTAAAAATTATACTTAACACCGCTAGCATGTGGTGACTGGGAGTTTGCCCCCAAGGAAGTGCATCCCTTGGGCTGCTCTCCATCCTTGCTGTGCATCATGTATACATGTTGCTTCTAGCATTGTGTGCATCTGTGTACACAGGTATGGAGGACTGCAAGACGAGCCCAGTGACCCTCTCAGCCTGAGAATTGCCATCATTACCCTCCCACAGTCCTTCTACCCTGAGCATTGTTGTTAACCTAAGCATTTTTGTTACCGATTAAGATCTCGAATGCCACTCTGACACATTGATTTAAATGCCTTCATTATTTCCTTCACTTTCAGAGATGAGGCAATCCATGACAAAGAGGTTAATTGCAACCCAATAGAGCTACGCTAATGTTTTATTAAGGAAAAGCTAGTTACGGTGGCCTTTTTCGGCACAGGAAACCTGCTAATAATAACAAAGCCAGATGGAACCCAGTTCCTGAGACAGCCTTGAGGACAGTGCTGTAATTCGCACCAGTCTGCTTTTGGCAAAGAACAAAACAGAAACGCCTCCCTGGTGATGACATGCTTGGCAGTGGTCCAGGAAAGAGCAATATAAGAAGGTGCCCTGCTCTGGATCAGACTATTTCTTGTCCATCTAGCCTTGCAACCTCCAGTCCAGGGGTAGGCAATGTGGTGTTCTCTAGCTGTTAGAGTCCAACTCCCATCAGCCCCAGCCAGCAAGGCCCGTGGTCAGGGATGATGGGACTTGTAGTCTTTAGGCCACCACACTGGGGAATACAGCCCTTGAGAGCCACAGGTAGATGGGGCTGCTATAAGACATCTGGCAGGTTCCACCTTTGCTTCTGAGCCCTGATTTAGAGCTTTAAAAGACAGAACCAGCACCTTGAAATGGACCCAGGAACAAATCTAGAGCTAACAATTTTAATGGAACATTAATGTTTTGTGATATAATGAATGGACTTTCGGAAGGTAATAAAAGGAGTCTTGGTAGACCACAAATTTGACATGAGTCAACAGTGTGATGCAGCAGCTTAAAAAGCCAATGCAATTCTGGGCTGCATCAATAGGAGTATAGCATCTAGATCAAGGGAAGTAATAGTACCACTGTATTCTGCTCTGGTCAAACCTCACCTGGAATACTGTGTCCAGTTCTGGGCACCACAGTTCAAGAAGGATACTGACAAGCTGGAACATGTCCAGAGGAGGGCAACCAAAATGGTCAAAGGCCTGGAAACGATGCCTTATGAGGAACGGCTTAGGGAGCTGGGTATGTTTAGCCTGGAGAAGAGAAGGTTAAGGGGTGATATGATAGCCATGTTCAAATATATAAAAGGATGTCATATAGAGGAGGGAGAAAAGTTGTTTTCTGCTGCTCCTGAGAAGAGGACATGGAGCAATGGATTCAAACTACAAGAAAGAAGATTCCACCTAAACATTAGGAAGAACTTCCTGACAGTAAGAGCTGTTCGACAGTGGAATTTGCTGCCAAGGAGGGTGGTGGAGTCTCCTTCTTTGGAGGTCTTTAAGCAGAGGCTTGACAGCCACCTGTCAGGAATGCTTTGATGGTGTTTCCTGCTTGGCAGGGGGTTGGACTGGATGGCCCTTGTGGTCTCTTCCAACTCTATGATTCTATGATTCTATTCTATGATTCTATTCTATGACTTCCTTCAGCACTCTTATAATGGTGGCAAAGAAGGTTGCTGTTTTTTTGGAGGTAGCTGATGGCTGAATGACCCTTCAGCTCTTAAAGACAATGACAGATGTCCAGACTGATTTTCATTGTTCTGGATCAGGTCTCCTCAGGCTTCCTGGCCCTGGAACACTCCATAATCAGGATAATCAGAGGAGAAACCAATGGAAAGGCATACTTTATGTTTTGGTCTGGGAGTCAGGACGACACAATTACAAAACTGCTCTATTGATTTCTGGCAAGTGAGAGCATTTTACTTTCATTAGCTTAAATGAACAAGAAGGCTGCAAGCACAGTCTTTCGCCCTGTGTCCTGCCAAGCCACTGCACAAGAAGTCGTTTTCGGAAGGCTCATTGATTTGGAGGGGGCGAATGAACAGTACAGGCTCCAGTCCGTGGGAGAAAGAAAGTTATTCCCTCCTGAAGGCTAGAATGATTCCATGCTTCTGCAGTTGCTTCAGAAGTCTCAGAGTGGTATCAAGTCAAGGCCATGTCCCAAACTTCTCCATGCAGAAGGCCCTGATTAATGTGTCTGAGCAGCCAAAACGCTAAATGAATGTTGAGGAAATGTTCCTTTTCTGCTTGAAGAAGTTAACCGCATCAGTGGTGCTCCACCACTGCCAGAGAAGAGCCCTAGGGCTTAGCAGTTGCTGAAGTCTGATGTGAGGGATGGAGTTTGCTCCCACAAGCAGCAGTGATGGCCACCAGCTTGGATGGCTTTAAAAGAGGATTAGACAAAATCATGGCATCTAACCCTGATGGATATAGAATCATAGAATCATAGAACCATAGAGTTGGAAGAGACCACAAGGGCCATCCAGTCCAACCCCTTGCCAAGCAGGAACACCATCAAAGCATTCTTGACAGATGGCTGTCAAGCCTCTGCTTAAAGACCTCCAAAGAAGGAGACTCCACCACACTCCTTGGCAGCAAATTCCACTGTTGAACAGCTCTTACTGTCAGGAAGTTCTTCCTAATGTTTAGGTGGAATCTTCTTTCTTGTAGTTTGAATCCATTGCTCCGTGTCCGCTTCTCTGGAGCAGCAGAAAACAACCTTTCTCCCTCCTCTATATGACATCATTTTATATATTTGAACATGGCTATCATATCACCCCTTAACCTTCTCTTCTCCAGGCTAAACATACCCAGCTCCCTAAGCCGTTCCTCATAAGGCAACGTTTCCAAGCCTTTGACCATTTTGGTTGTCCTCTTCTGGACACGTTCCAGCTTGTCAGTATCCTTCTTGAACTGTGGTGCCCAGAATTGGACACAGTATTCCAGGTGAGGTCTGACCAGAGCGGAATACAGTGGTACTATTACTTCCCTTGATCTAGATGCTATACTCCTATTGATGCAGCCCAGAATTGCATTGGCTTTTTTAGCTGCTGCATCACACTGTTGACTCATGTCAAGTTTATGGTCTACCAAGACTCCTAGATCCTTTTCACATGTACTACTCTCAAGCCAGGTGTCACCCATCCTGTATTTGTGCCTTTCATTTTTTTTTGCCCAAGTGTAGCACTTTACATATACTTTACTTCTGGGAGGTAGATATGATAGCTATCTTTGACCACAATTTAAGGATATTTACAAGCTGGAACTTGTGCAGAGGAAGGCAACCAAGATGATCAAGGGTCTGGAAAACATTCGGAGGAATGGTTGAAGGAACTGGATATGTTTAGCCCGGAAAAGAGGAGACTGAGAGGAGATATGATGGAGCATATTCTGCTATTCCAGAGGGTAGGACCCAAACTAAAAGATTCAAGTTAAAAGAAAGGAGATTCCAACTAAATTAGGATGAACCTTCTGACAGCAAGAGCTGTTCAACAATGAAACGGATTATCTCAGAAGTTGGTGGGCTGTTCTTCCTTGGAGGTTTTTAAACAGAGATTGGATGGCCATCTGTCAGGGGATACTTTAGAATCATAGAATCATAGAGTTGGAAGAGACCACAAGGGCCAACCAGTCCAACCCCCTGCCAAGCAGGAAACACCATCAAAGCATTCCTGACAGGTGGCTGTCAAGCCTCTGCTTAAAGACCTTCAAAGAAGGAGACTCCACCACACTCCTTGGCAGCAAATTCCACTGTCGAACAGCTCTTACTGTCAGGAAGTTCTTCCTAATGTTTAGGTGGAATCTTCTTTCTTGTAGTTTGAATCTAAGGAGTTGGGTTGGATGATCCTTGGGGATCCTTCCAGCTCTTTGATTCCATGATTCTGTGATTCTATGAAAATATATCAGTAACAGTAATAATACTTACCTGCAGCACCCAGTGTTACATTTCCGTAGTGGAAGTGGGGCGCTTTGCATGCAGAAAAAGAGTTCCTCTTGAACATTCAGAATTAGCACCTGTATTTTCCTTTTTTCCTCTTCCCTCCCTGTCCTAGTTCCCAAACCCATCTATTCTCCCTGCCCCATTATCCATTTTGTGTAATGTGTTTTAGATTGTTAAATCTGCAAGCAGGGGCCATAGTGTTTTCAGTGATTGTACACAACCCACCCTGGGAGCTTAACTGGCTGAAATGCGGGGTTACGAATTCTCTTAATCAAATGAACCAAAGAAATAAAGGGAATTCATTCCTTCTGTGCTCCTGTCACCTTAAGCAGCCCAAGGTTCTTAATTCTTTTTTGTTTAAAGGTTATTCTGTATTCAGTAAGCACTGCCTCTGCTGAATGACCAAAGAGGAAAGGGTCAGGCAAAAGCATGTTCTATCGTTTTGAGTACAAAGAGGAGGAAATAAAATATTAAAACTTTAATCTGATCACTATGCAGATTAATGACCTAAACTTCTGGGAATAAGTATTGACTGACTGACCATCTGCCATCAAAAATTCAAAATAGCTGACTAAGCTGAGATAATTCAGATAAATGTAGGAGTCATAAACAGCATACAAATATTGCCCTGCAGCAATGGAGCAACCACCCTCTTCCTGTAATCCATGGTTGGGGGGAACATTTTACACCCCAAAGGACCTGTTTGCTCATGTACCACCTTCCAGCAGGTGCATACTGGGGTGGGCAGGGCCAGAAGCAAAAGTGGGTGGAGCAACAGATACCATTTTGTTCAGTAGGCTACATGGAAAAGGGAACAAACTTTGTTTTCTCCTGCTCTGAGGGGTAGGACTAAAACCAATGGCCTTACAAGAAAGGAGATTCCGACAACATCAGGAAGAACTTTCTGACAGTGAGAGCTGTCCGACAGTGGAACAGTCGCCTCGGGAGGTGGTGGACTCTCCTTCCTTGGAAGTTTTTCAGCAGAGGTTGGGTGGCCACATGTCATGGATGATCTAGTTGAGATTCCTGCATTGCAGGGGGTTGGACTAGATGACCCTTGGGGTCCCTTCCTTTAAAAAAAAATATTTATTGGGTTTTAAAACAGAGGGGAAAAAACAAATTACACAATACATAATCCACAATACAAAATACATAAAACTACACACAAACAATCATAATTTCCCATCATCTTTTCTAATCATTTTGGGGTGACTTCCTCCTGTCTCTCCTGCTGCGTTTCATTGTCAATCATCTTTAGTAATTTCCTCTCATCTTTAAATATTTTTTCTTAAATTACTTATATTCCCATCTTATAATCGTCTTAAATCATCAATCACACATTACATTCCCTAGTCATATTATTCTAATCTGTACGCTATCATTTCTTCCAACTTTTTTCTATCTTTAAATCTTACAATAATTCTTTATATATACCGTATATACTCGAGTATAAGTCGACCCGAATATAAGCCGAGGCACCCAATTTTACCACAAAAATCCTGGGAAAGCTTCATAGGAGCCACTGCCTGCCTCACTCGAGTATAAGCCGAGGGCAGCTTTTTCAGCACAAAAAATGTGCTGAAAAACTAGGCTTATACTCAAGTATGTAGGGTACTTTAAATTTCATCCAGTCTTTTTCCACCGTCTCCTCCCTCTGGTTGCGTAGTCTCCTGGTCAGTTCGGCGAGTTCCATATAGTCCAATTGGGGTCCCTTCCAACTCTGGAGTCTACGATTCTATGAGTCTATGATTCTAGCCACACCATAGGGAGTACCAGAGGAGGGAAGAAGGGCCAAGCAATCCCCAAAAACAAAGAGCTCACCTGCCCACTTGCCCCCCATTTCTGAACTCTTGTCATTAATATGTCACCCACCTACAAATGTACTTTGCCCATTCTGCGCCTGCCCAGATTTTTTTGTTTCTGGTGCCACCACTGAACAACACAAAGTCCTTCTACACTCCCCCATCTCTCCATTCGGAGCAAGTGACATTGCATGGCTATGTCCCTCCCTCCCCTTGAAGTAAAGACACAGACACATTATATGAATTTTAATGGGCGTGAAGGCCACAACTTTATTGGTTACGGATGTAGAGCGGTTTTGGCTTAGGCATTGGACCCTAACAGGCTATATCCTACCCCAACCCGTGTGTTGGGAGTCTGGGAAGGGTTAATCCCCAGTAAGGAGCCCATTGATGCACATCCAATGGAACTCCCCCTGTGATCACCTTTGGGGCGTGCCTTGGGCCCTAACCTCCCTAGGCTGGGGAGCGGGGCGAAAAGGGAGGATTTCCCGCCCGCTCCCTGCTTAAACGGCAGCAGGACACACCCCCAGACCGACCTGATTGGTCGGGCTGAGGGTGATGCGGGCGGGAAAGCCCCCCTGACGCACCGGGCTGATTCCCAGCCCAGCAGGCGGGTCAGTCGTGACGCCTGCAAAGCCACCTCCTGTTGATGATGGAGGTGGGGGCTTATCAGGGTTCAAGCAAACTTTCCAATTGAGCAAAAACATTCAAGGACCTGGATGGTGTCTGAAGGCTTGTTAGAGAGGCCTGGGGTGTGGGCTGCAATTGAGCCCTGGACCTGAGGTTCCCCACTCCTGCTATAATAGCAGGGTACCGTAGTTACTCTCTGCTAACCTTCCACCCTAGACTCTACAAGCATCAAATCTAGTCCTAGCAAGGCTGGACCATTCACGGCATGCCTTGGAGGGGTGTCTCAGATGCTGATCTTATATAGTTGCTGAGCTAGGATACCTTTTGCCCCTTCTACTTTCCAGCTCTCAACATGATTGTCCTCTGTTCTCCTTTATGTTGGTCGAACCCCTGTAACTGCACAGTAGGAATTAAAACCCTTAAGGAAAAGAATTCTGGCTACATTGACCCAAGTCCAGTTAGTTTTCCGTTGGCCAAGGAGACTGATGGAATTCATTGCTCATGGTTTCTTCCTGCATAATAGCTCACTGAATGAACCCCCAACATTTAGCTGGGTTCATTCTATGGTCTGTTCTGCAGGTACTGATGAATTACCCCCTAAATCCTTGTAAATAATGCTAAATTTATGTAGATTCCAGAGTGTGGATGGGTAAAAGATGATCAGGAAGAAAAGCTTTTCAGTTCATCAGACAATTTTTACAATCAATTTAATCCTACCTCTAGATTGACTAAACATTGCAGACATTAACGTTCTACGATGGACTGTAGGAATAGCAGTTGGATACCATTGCTGGCACTGGGACATTGATCTTCTGGTCTACGACCGTAATAAAGGTTTTACTTACTTACTTACACTGGGACATTGCTGTGACCACTATGTTCTGAATGAGAAGATGACCGATGGTCATTGCCAACCAGTGAACCTCACAATGTTCCCTTCCTCTTTGCAGGCTGGACGAAGTTTGCTCGATTGACACGAGCTTTGACGAATAGTCGGAGTGTTCTGCAGCAGCTAACGCCTATGAACAAAGCCGAGGTGGTCCATAAACACTCACGGTTAGCTGAAGTAAGTGTCAAACAAATGCTCTCCTCTCCTGATCTGAAACAGACTGTGTGTGTGTGTGTGTGTGTGTGTGTGTGTGTGTGTGTGTGTGTGTGTAACATTGCAGACAGAAAGAACCACCAGCCAAAGTTTCAGGCATAAGCTGCAGGACCACTTTTCCTTTCCCAGGAGGAAAAGACCTCGTTGAGATGGAAGCAACACCAAGAAAGAGAGATAGAGAGAAAGCTTTGATTGCTCTAGGATGGTGGTGGAAGTAGGATGGGAAGCCAGCAGAGCAAAAGGGCAAGAATGAAAAATATTCTTAATTACTGATGGTGACAGTAGTGGTGGTAATAATGATTACACACACACACACACACACACACACACACACACACACACCCACCCCCCAATACAATCGTTAGCATTAGAAGACAGGTCCCAACCCCAAAGATCTTACAACTTATTTATTTAGATGAGAACCTCTACCCCATCCTTTTACATAGGAAATATATGGAGCTGCCTTATACTGAGTCAGACCACTAGTTCATTTAGCTTAGTAATGTCTATAACTGACTGGAAATGACTTTCTAGGATTTGAGGCAAGGGACATTCCCAACGCTACCTGGAGATGCCAGGGATTGAACCTAGAACCTTCAGCATGCTCTACCACTGAGCTGCCGCCTTTCCCCGAATTGGGTTTGTGGGAGTTCATGATGTAATGAGCAATAACCAATGTGGTAACACCTGTGTATCTTTTCTTTTAAGGTTCTCCAGCTGGGTTCCGATATTCTTCCACAATACAAGCAGGAAGCCCCAAAGACTCCACCACATATCATTTTACACTACTGCGCTTTCAAGACCACTTGGGACTGGGTCATCTTAATCCTCACCTTCTACACGGCCATCATGGTTCCTTACAACGTGTCCTTCAAAACCAAGCAGAACAACATTGCATGGTTGGTTCTGGATAGCGTGGTGGACGTTATTTTCCTGGTGGACATAGTCCTGAATTTTCACACAACCTTTGTTGGACCCGGTGGAGAGGTCATCTCAGATCCCAAACTCATCAGGATGAACTACCTGAAAACCTGGTTCGTGATAGACCTTTTGTCATGTTTACCTTATGACATCATCAATGCCTTTGAGAATGTGGATGAGGTAAGCAATCTTAATCTGGTTTTGCCCAGGACTGCTTGAGGTTCGGTGGTTTATAATGTTCCAAATGTGGGTCGTGACCAAATGTTAGAGCACTTCCAGTTAAGCTAATTCTCTCACACTGAAATCAATGAGGACATATGAAGCTCACAAAATCCATAGCAAGTCAACGTAAATGCCACAAAATAGGGAGCAAGCTTCTGGTCTGCAATGGTGTCAGTCTTAAGATGGAGTTTGGGGGGAAGGTAGCAGAGTTATTAGGTGAAACTCACTTAGGTTCACCAGTTTCTGGGGCCCATTGGAACTGGTGGTGCAGAAGGCTGGGAGGTCAACAGCAGCTGTGGCCAAAGCCAAGCTTTTGTCCTCATTCTCCTCTCTGCTCGGTTCTACAAGGGAAACACTGAAACTAAGAAGGAGGAAGCTGACTGGTGGTGCCACCCTCTGGACTGGTTGTAAGTGGGAAGGCAGCCAGGTAGAGGCTGGTGGAAGGCAGCCTGAGATTGGTGGGGCAGCACCCCGTATGCCCAAATGGACCACCACCCACTGCCTAAGTGCTAACTAGATTTTAGGTTACACCTTGGGATGCTGGCCTGAAGAAAGATACAATGACCCAGTTTGCATGTAAAGGTAAAGGTAAAGGGACCCCTGACCATTAGGTCCAGTCGTGTCCGACTCTGGGGTTGCGGCGCTCATCTCACTTTATTGGCCGAGACCCAGCGTACAGCTTCCAGGTCATGTGGCCGCCGGGACCACATAACACCGTTCTTGAAAGACCTACACTGGCTCCCAGTACGTTTCCGAGCACAATTCAAAGTGTTGGTGCTGACCTTTAAAGCCCTAAATGGCTTCGGTCCAGTATACCTGAAGGAGCGTCTCCACCCCCATCATTCAGCCCGGACACTGAGGTCCAGCGCTGAGGGCCTTCTGGCGGTTCCCTCACTACGAGAAGCCAAGTTACAGGGAACCAGGCAGAGGGCCTTCTCAGTAGTGGCACCCGCCCTGTGGAACGCCCTCCCTTCAGATGTCAAAGAGAACAACAACTACCAGACCTTTAGAAGACATCTGAAGGCAGCCCTGTTTAGGGAAGCTTTTAATGTTTAATAGATTATTGTATTTTAATGTTCTGTTGAAAGCCACCCAGAGTGGCTGGGGAAACCCAGCCAGATGGGCGGGGTATACATAAATTATTATTATTATTATTATTATTATTATTATTATTATTATTATTATGACAAAGCCTCTTATGGCGAAGCAGAGCAGCGCACGGAAACGCCGTTTACCTTCCCACCAGAGCGGTTCCTATTCATCTACTTGCACTTTGACGTGCTTTTGAACTGCTAGGTGGGCAGGAGCTGGGACTGAGCAACGGGAGCTCACCCTGTCGCAGGGATTTGAACCGCCGACCTTCTGATCAGCAAGCCCTAGGCTCTGTGGTTTAACCCACTGCATAGCTAAGCAGTGGCTTAGCACAAACAAGTGGGTTCCCGAGCAAAGACAGCTGCTGCTGCTGGACTATCCGGGGCTAAGCCATGGTTTGGTTTAGCATTACATCTGTTCCCAGGTTTGTGGGTGGTCTCACTCCAGACAAGCTATGAACTGTAACCAAGGTTTGGTCTTGGTTTTCTGTTTTCATGGAGGAGACAAACCATGAACTTGGTTTCAGATGTAACACTTAGCCAAACCACCGCTTAGTCCCGCCTAACATGGCAACAGCAGGACTGAAGGAAGAGCCCAGTGGCTGGTCTTCTCAATGAACCCTTGTGTTTGCTTGTTTCTGCTAAGCCATGGTTTAGCGTTATTTGAAGACTGGGCCAGTGGCTGATTCCCCTTTCCTGAAAATGTAAAATCCAGCAATTCTCAAGATCTGTCAACAGAATGAAACAAAGTAGGTTCTTGGGGAGAGAGAATAGCAGAAACCCTGTTAATTCTTGTATTAGCAAAGCAGGATATTAATTTTAGATGGAACACCAGGTTAAACAAGTCAAAAGTGGCAAAATAAGGTAGCTTTCCCTGGTGGTTGGAGGGAACAGATATTGAGAATAAAGTCTGATGAAGCTTGCCTCACTCTAATATCTAAATCTGGAATTAAAATGAAAAACTGGCAACAGCTAAAAGCCGATCAACACGAAAACAACAGCAGTCAGGCCCACAGACAAAGGCTTTTAATAAGCATATTATTTAAGCATTCTTTATAACACTACAGATGTCAAGCTTGACACACGAGCAGGACAAAGAGTAAATAATATGCCAAATTAAGAAGTCTTCTTTCCAAATGAGGATGCATCATCTCCTCAACATAAGGCATTAATTCACCCAGTCAAGTAACGTTTCATTTTTAATGCCCACCCTCGAGGCCTGAGCTAAAATTTTAGCATTGCTTATCGGCACCAGATTTTGTCCATGCCGAGAAAACTTGGTCTTTCAAACTGCAGCAAGAATCATTTTTGAAGGGTGACCAAGACATGCGACCAAGAAACAGATCCATGATGTCTCCCTCGGGAGGTGATGGACTCTCCTTCCTGGGAGGTTTTTAAGCAGACGTTGGGTGGCCATCTGTCAGGGATGCTTTAGCTGAGATTCCTGCATTGCAGGGGGTTGGACTAGATCAGGGATGGCCAACTCCCAAGAGACTGCGATCTACCTCAAAGAGTTAAAAACTGGCAATGATCTACCCCCTTTTGGGGGGTTCAGGTCAAAGTTGTTGAGCTTTTTTATAGGAAGGAAAGCCCTGTGTTTTTTGGGTGCAGGCACTGGAGAAGAGAAGGTTAAGGGGTGATATGATAGCCATGTTCAAATATATAAAAGGATGTCAAATAGAGGAAGGAGAAAAGTTGTTTTCTGCTGCTCCTGAGAAGAGGAAACGGAGCAATGGATTCAAACTACAAGAAAGAAGATTGCACCTAAACATTAGGAAGAACTTCCTGACAGTAAGAGCTGTTCGACAGTGGAATTTGCTGCCAAGGAGTGTGGTGGAGTCTCCTTCTTTGGAGGTCTTTAAGCAGAGGCTTGACAGCCACCTGTCAGGAATGCTTTGATGGTGTTTCCTGCTTGGCAGGGGGTTGGACTGGATGGCCCTTGTGGTCTCTTCCAACTCTATGATTCTATGATTCTATGTCCACCTTGCATAGATGGTCGGTGGCATTGGGTTGGCTACAGTGAGAAGAGGATGCTGGACTAGGTGGTCCATTGGCCTGATCCAGCAGGCTCTTCTTATGTTCTTATCTTGTTCTGACAATGGCCAACCAGATGCCCACGGGAAGCTCGCAAACAGGACCTCAGCTCAACAACACAATGCTCTTCCTGCAGTTTCCAGCAAGTGGCATTCAAAGGCACTTACTGCATCTGACAGTGGAAGTTGAAGATAGCCATTGCATACCCTCCAACATGCCTCTGAAGAAAATAGGGACATCCTATTCCATTTTTATTTTTATACCCCACCCATCTGACTCCGTTGCCCCAGCCACTCTGCGTGGCTTCCAACATATATGAAAACATAATAAAACATTAAACATTAAAAAAAACTTCCCTGTACAGGGCTGCCTTCAGATGTCTTCTAAAGTTGCATAGTTGCTTATCTAAGTCAATAAAGCAGATTGATTGATTGATTGATGGATTGATTGTTACTTATCTCCTTGGCTCAGGGGTCACATAACTCCATGCCCTTCAACATTTCTCTGAGGAGACGTCCTAAGGAAAAGAGGGACATTCTGGGATTGTATCAGAAACCAGGATGGCTTTTGTAAACCCCCTAACTGTCCCTGGAAAATAGGGACACTTGGAGAGTCTCCCATTGTGACTAGTAGCCATTGATAGCCAATCTCCTCCATGAATTTGTCTCATTCTCTTTTCAAGCCATTTAAGTTGGTGACCATTGCTGCCTTTTGTGGGGCAAATCCCACAGTTTGACTAATATGCTGCGTGGGAAAGAGCCTCCTTTTGTCTGCGCTGAATCGGCAAACGTTCGGCTTCATTGGATGGTGTTAGGTTTTAGTATTATGAGAAACCGGGAGAGAGACTTCTCTCTATCCACTTCCTCCACACCTTGCATAATATTTGTACTGCAACAATGCCCAGAATCCGCAGCCGTGTTGTACAAAGCAACACAATCTGTTGTTGTGGGGATAATTCTAAATACATATTCATCTTTTGGCAGCCTGTGGTGTTTCCATTGGCAGCTTCCTTTGTGTTACTGCTAGGGCTGCATTGCTTAACTAACTCTTCTGTTCTAGTCTACAAAAGGCATGCAAACATACGCACACAGCTACAAATAAACATAATTTGGGGAAGGAAAGAAAGAAAAAGGAAGGAAGGAAGGAAGGAAGGAAGGAAGGAAGGAAGGAAGGAAGGAAGGAAAGCAAGCAGAAACAGGGGGAAATCCACAGTGTGGAAACACAGTCCCTGGGGGTGAATTCAGAGTTTGCATCCTAGAATTCTAGAGGTTTATATGACTTGCATCTTAGGTGCTTCCTAGCGACTCGTTTATTGAGCCTTCATCCTGATTGGTTTGCAGGGAGATTAGAGAATGTTGACTATTTAACAAACCTTCACTCTGATTTGTGGGGAGGTTAGATGACGTTGCATCAAAGTATGGGTTATCCCATGTGTTTCCTCATCAGTTTCCTTATCAAAGAAAAATCTGATTATTTAGGGGGAACGGTTTTTGTGCAATCAACTGCAATTGTGCAACCTGAATTTCCTGCTAATTTGTGTGAACCCCACCAGAAAATAGCGGCAGGCTATGACTCAGCCAATGCACAACCCTTTGGTGAGCTGGTGTAGTCTTGTGATTAGGAAGCACAGCTAAAAAGCAGGGGCTCTTGCCTCATATATAGACCCCACAATGGACACACAACAGTTTTTTTGTTTTTTGTTTTTTACATTTGTCTATTGAGTTTCTGTCCTACCCTTCCTCTCAGAGGCGCCTAGTACAGCAAACAATTAAACCGCAAAGCAATATAATTTGCAGGGTTTCTAAAACACAACCGAACACACAAACCATTTTATATTTGTTCTTAATGCTGATCGTTGGTGATGGCAATGGTGACAACAACAAGTGGAACTGACTAGTTTGGAAGGCGGTGGACTCTCCTTCCTTGGAAGTTTTTAAAGAAAGGTTGGAGTCCATCAGGGGTTCTTTAGCTGTGATTCCTGCATTGCGGGGGTTAGATGACGCTCGGCGCACAACTCTACAATTCCACGATTCTATGAAGAAGAAGAATGCATATTTGTTTTTCATTGATCTGTGGATTTTAGCCATGTCTTAGCCATAATGTTATTTGTAGACAGTTTGGAGGGCCTTTTGACCAAGCAGTTAATAGCTTTTCTAAATAGAAAGATCAAAGGCCATAATAGCGAAATAATTTCAATGTTGCCAGGAGCAGTATTTTTCAGCCATGAGTGAACAGGATTCTCCCCCCTCTCCCATTCCACCCAAATGTTAATAATGAGGGAGACAGACACACCTAATCAGGAACGGTATTCCACAGATGAGGAACTGCCACCGCTAAGACCCTGCCATCGTGGCACCAGCAGCAGAGAATGGCATTTGGGTTGAGGTAGGAGGTGGCTGTGGTCTAAACCACTGAGCCTTGGGCTTGCTGATCAAAAGGTCAGCGGTTCGAATCCCCGCGAAGGGGTGAGCTTCCGTTGCTCGGTCCCAGCTCCTGCCAACCTAGCAGTTCAAAAGCATGCCAGTGCAAGTAGATAAATAGGTACCGCTCCAGTGGAAAGGTAAACGGCGTTTCCGTGCGCTGCTCTGGTGTCGGTGTTCCATTGCGCCAGAAGCAGCTTAGTCATGCTGGCCACATGACCCGGAAAAACTGTCTGCAGACAAACGCCAGTTCCCTCGGCCTGTAAAGCGAGATGAGCGCCGCAACCCCAGAGTCGTTTGTGACAGGACTTAACTGTCAGGGGTCCCTTTACTTTTACCTTTAGGGGATGGTAACCCTTTGGCTAAGTGCCGCAGTGGCAAATGAAGCTATCATATCTTTGGAAGGAAATTTAGGTCAACACACTTTTGAAGACTCTTCACTATCTGGTGCACAATGTTATCTAGCTATAGAGAAATGGAGAATCGTGACTCCATCGTATGGAGGAAATGGGATTTGAGTACAGTACTTAGATTCAGAAGGGAAGTTCTGCAGTGATTTTGATGCCAGCAAGGAGATGTAGGTTTACCTGCCAGAAGATGCTGAGACAAGAAGATAATAGAGAGCTTAGAGGAATTTGGACGATCCGACAAGTACTGCAAACAGTACAAGGAGGAGGAAAAAACCAAATCCACATAGCGATGGAGAGCTACACTGACATGGTAAATGAGAGATTAGGTGTAAGAAAGAAGAACTATGAGGAAGGCAGCAGAACTGCGTGGATGAATATTTTCACAGAAATGATGCGTTGTGCCAAATGCAGAGAGGAGCATTTCTCTTGCTTCCTAATCTCCAGTAGTGGACAGGTGATGTTTCTGGAACAGGACACAGCCCTACCATGCATTGAAGTGGAGCAGGCTGCTTTAGGTGGCAGAATTCAGAGGGCTAGGAGAAGGAAGAAATTGATGCCTAAATGTTGCTGCGATGTTTAAAAGTGTCACCTCAAACATAAGGGGGAGAAATGGGTGCTGCTCTTGAGGTAGCAAAACGTCTTGGGCCACAAAGTTCTGGAAGAAGCTGCAGCTTTTGGTGATTCTCAGCAGCTTTTGGTGACTAGAAGAGATTTCTTTAAAGAGCCTTGATGGCTCATGGTTACTAGCTGTTACACATATGCTTGACCGGGATGAGGGTGGCGGCTGGAGAGAAAAAGTTGGATGTTGAAAGGTATCAGAAAAGAAGACCTAGTCTAGTCAAAGGTCCTCCCTGTCACAGAGGCAGTGTGTACCTCCATAGACAAAGGTGGGTTAAAAGGACCCCAGACTATATACTTGATCCTTTAGGGGGAGTGCAACCCCACCCAGAAGAGGTTGAATACCACTTCTTTCTATAAAGCATCCAACTATCTATAAAGCATCCAACTATTCTATAAAGCATCCAACTACCTTATCCCATACTACCTGCCCATGCATTAAGATCAGAAGATGAGATCTACTTGGTTGTCCAAGCAGGTACAAGATTTGGAAGCCCAGAGAAGGGCCTTTTCAGTGGTGGCACCTCACATGTGGCACTCCCTCCCTACTGAGGTGTGTCTGGCCCTGTCTCTTTAAACCATTAGGCAGCTGGTTGTTAAGGCTCACCCTTTCTGCTGGGCATTAGTAGGAGGAAATATCTGATTAAACAAATGTATTTGTTTCGGTTGCTGGTACTGGTAATTGCTATTTGGAGATTTGTTATGCAAATGTTATTTTAAGGATTGTGCTATTCCTTGATTGCATGTATTCCTTTTATCTGATTTACCTTTGTTGCAAACCACCCTGTCACTTGTGCAGAAGGCGGTATATAAATAATCTAAATAAATGAATCCAAAGCTGGCCCTATTGTTAGATAGAGTGAGCCTGGTGCCTTTGGCACCCAATTTGGAGTCTTGTGAAAGGGCTAGGTATTTAACTCATCATCATTGCATTTTTACTGCCGGGCAATGGTGGAGTGACTTGTGGGATTAGCTGCCTCCTGTGCCAAAATAACTTGATTGGCCTTAGACATTACGTACCTTGACGGTGTGTGTGTATTTGTTGCTTTGCTGCGGGCAGCAAAAATGTATTGGGCAAGCCCTGGCTTCCTTGGCTGGTTGTCTGAAGGAAGTTTCTGCTCGCCTCCAGGTGAACAGCAACTTATGAAGCCTGATTAGGATACAGGAGACCAGTTCTCAGGGAAACTGGCTTCTGTTGCTGATTTGATGGATGTGCATGTAGTTCGCTTCATTTCCTCAGTAGCAGCTCAGAAGACCTCAGTGTATTAAAGTTCCCTGCGAATACCATGACAAGCCTTACAAATGGAAAACCAACACAATTAGCTCTGAAGTACTCCTATAGCTATTTCCTATAGCTTCCTGAGAAAGCGTTACTTCTGCTTAAGCCCTTGAATGGAACGTTTATGAGCATTGATTCCTGTATGCTATTGTTGTTTAGTCGTGTCCGACTCTTTGTGACCCCATGGACCAGAGCACGCCAGGCACTCCTGTCTTCCACTGCCTCCTGCAGTTTGGTCAAACTCATATTAGTAACTTCGAGAACACTGTCCAACCATCTCGTCCTCTGTCGTCCCTCCCTTCTCCTTGAGCCCTCAATCTTTCCCAGCATCAGGGTCTTTTCCAGGGAGTCTTCTCTTCTCATGAGGTGGCCAAAGTATTGGAGCGTCAGCTTCAGGGTCTGTCCTTCCAGTGAGCACTCAGGGCTGATTTCTTTAAGGATGGATAGGTTTGATCTTCTTGCAGTCCATGGGACTCTCAAGAGTCTCCTCCAGCACCATATGCTATAGAAGAGGGCAATGAATTCTGAGTGGAATAAATATATATGCCATGGATGGAGAACCTGTGGTTCTCCAAGTGTTGCTGGACTCCAGCTCCCACCATTCCTGACCATAGACCATGCTGGCTGATGGGTTTTGGACTCCAGCAATGTCTCTAGAAGCTCCTTTTATTGTGTACACAAGGATGTGGTACATCGTAGGAAGTGGCCTCAGACCCAGTCTGACCATTGTTCCTTCTAGCTAAATATTGTCTACACAGTGGCAGTAGCTTTTCCAGGTCTTCAGACAGTTCCCCCAGTCTTACTAGGAGATGCCAGGGACTGAACCAGAAACGCTTTGCATGCAAAGCAGATGTTCTACCACATCCCTTCCTCGAATTTCAGCAGATGCAACTTTTCTGTAAGTGGGACCAACACCCCCTTGCCTTCATCACTATGACACAGGAGCCCTCTCATTCTGAGACCGAATCTGTGGCTTCCTTAACTCTAAAAACAAAGTGGAGCGATCTAGTGAAAGAGACACAGGTCTCAGTGATGTGTGTCTTCTGATTTCGTGCAACTCTTAATGCCGTTGGGTGTTCAGAAGTCTACGATCTGCCAGTGCTAAGCTGGTGTGGGGTGGAGAATACTTAAAAAGATGTGATGGGATGAATATTCTATGGAGAGCCGGAGGGAAAGGAAAATTTAGTTTGTACATGTTGCTCTTAGGCAATCCCCCAGAGAGAGACCGAAAAAGTTTGCAGAGGTAGCCTGGGGATGAAATGGTCCTGAAGCATTTGTTTAGAGTGTTTCAGTTTATGTAAGATTTATAACCGAGCATTTAAGCTATAGGATATTTAATTTGAATTACCCTTCTCAGACACTCGCCTCCCTCAAATGCACTGTATATGTTAATGGGGAAACAGATGTTGGTTGCACAATATTTAATTTCAAATCCTATGTGAGAGAGACATGCAAACAACTGACAGCTTTAATTGAAGGCTCATCCGGCCTCTGAAATGTTTCAGGGGAGCATTGTTGATCCCTCGTTCCCCCTTGGTATTGGGCCACGAGGAGTGGTGTGGCGGCAGAAAAGAGAAGGGAGTTTTGCTCAGGAAACAAGGGAAATGAAGTAATCCTTTTGGACGCCGGCTTAGAAGAAAGCTGACGGCAGCAAAGCTGATTTGTAACATTTGCTGCTGTACACAGCAGGGAATTGGTAGAGGAAGAAAACGGCATAATGCTTGGAGCATCTCCAGAATGGTAATCAAGATGCAGCGCGGGAAGAAGAGGGGGAGACAGGGAATCATCCACATTGCAGTGCGCAAAAGGGCTTCTGGGCTTCTGGCTGAGCTGCTGTGAAGTTAGGGAACAGTGGGCAGAGGACCTTTTGTTGCCATTGGCTGAGCAGCTCAGGGCCTCAGAGAGAGTGGGGCAGGAAGAAAGGCCTAGGGGTGAAAGGGGGAGACTGAAGTCAATGGAAGGAAAGGCAAGGAGAGGGGCAAAGAAGTGAAAAGTCCTGAGGATGCAGGAGGAAGAAGAAGAAGAAGAAGAAGAAGAAGAAGAAGAAGAAGAAGAAGACCTGAGATTCCCAGCTCCAGCCCTAAGTAGAATCGTAGAGTTGGAAGGGATCCCAAGGGTCATCTAGTCCAGGCACGTCCAACAGGTAGATCGTGATCTACCGGTAGAAGAAGAAGAAGAAGAGCACCCAATGAATTTCATGGCTGAGTTGGGGTTCGAACCCTGGTCTCCAAGGTCCAGCTCTCTAACCACTACACCACCCTGCCTTTATGGCAATGAAATTCACGCCATGGAATTCATGGCAGAAGAAATACTTGAACGCAAGAAGAAGAAGAAGAAGAAGAAGAAGAGTTTGGATTTGATATCCCGCTTTATCACTACCCTAAGGAGTCTCAAAGCGGCTCACATTCTCCTTTCCCTTCCTCCCCCACAACAAACACTCTGTGAGGTGAGTGAGGCTGAGAGACTTCAGAGAAGTGTGACTAGCCCAAGGTCACCCAGCAGCTGCATGTGGAGGAGCGGGGAAGCGAACCCAGTTCACCAGATTACGAGTCTACCACTCTTAACCACTACACCACACTGGCTGGAAGCCAAGGAAAGGAGGGTTGGGGCAAAGAGAGGAACAAAGTCTGGAAGGTGGCTGGAAGGAGGAGTTTGTAAGGGAAAGGAAGAATCAAAAGAAGAAGAAGAAGAAGAAGAAGAAGAAGAAGAAGAAGAAGAAGAAGAAGACGAAGAAGAAGGAGAAGGAGAAGAGAGTTTGGATTTGATATCCCGCTTTATCACTACCCAAAGGAGTCTCAAAGCGGCTAACATTCTCCTTTCCCTTCCTCCCCCACAACAAAATAAAAAATAAAAAAAATCCTTCCAGTAGCACCTTAGAGACCAACTAAGTTTGTTCTTGGTATGAGCTTTCGTGTGCATGCACACTCACGAAAGCTCATACAAAGAACAAACTTAGTTGGTCTCTAAGGTGCTACTGGAAGGATTTTTTAATTTTTTTAATTTTTTATTTTGTTTTGACTATGACAGACCAACACGGCTACCTACCTGTAATCCCCCACAACAAACACTCTGTGAGGTGAGTGGGGCTGAGAGACTTCAAAGAAGTGTGACTAGCCCAAGGTCACCCAGCAGCTGTATGTGGAGGAGTGGAGACGCGAACCCGGTTCACCAGATTACGAGTCTACCGCTCTTAATCACTACACCACAAGAAGAAAGGGGAGCTCAAAATCATATAGTCAAAATCTTCTGGTCTTCTCAGTCATTGGTGGAAAATGGTTGAAGGAAAAAGAAGCTGGATACTTTTTCTGGTGCAGCACTGCTACTTCTGCCACTGGTGTGATGTGCTCATTGCAGTGAGAAAAAGCTTGCTGCCATATTTTCAACCAACCGTATGGCATTAAACAATAATCTAGGCTGGATATGAGCAATGCAACGGCAAAGTGTTCCTTCTCCTAGAAGGGACCCCTGACTGCCCACTGAATTCATGGAAGTGGACATTCAGTTTTTCTGCTCCCATGCTAAGCAGATGCTTCTGTAGTCCTGGAGCTGTGACCAAGGTTCGAGAGCATGCATGGAGGCTCCGCATGTACTGGAGATTCCCTGGTACTAAAGTATCAGTTGAACACTAGAGCAGCCCAAATGAAGCACACGACAATGGAGAGCAGTGCTAATTGTGCAGCACTCAATCTACTTAAATTGCTGCATCACAGCAGTAATACCCAAAGTGAGCTCAAGTCTCCCAGCTATATGTAAATTCTGGCTCTGAGATCACATTGCTCATTCCTTAGGCTGGCCCCAAATTTGGCTTTCCGAAGGAAGGCCACTAGAGCTTTGTAGCAGCGGTGCATTTCTAAGCGTAAGTGCACTTAATCATTTACCTTGAAATGAAATCTCTCTGAATGAAGAGGGGGGATCCTTGAATATGTATGCTGCTAACATTAACACCAGAAAAGAAGGATTAAAGAGCTCATGGGGCTTTAGGGGCTAAGCTCTTTATAAATCGCTCAACTTGAAATGTCTCTCTCTGCGGGTTCATTTGCTTGCAGAATTCCCACCCGCTTATGATTTACGGCTCTCAGCACTCATGCAACCACTTTAAGTGTTAATTGTGGACAGAGGTGGGCCAGGGAATCTTCAAGCTCCAAAGCCCACCTGTCCCAAAGTGACTACTCTTTTCGCACACATTTCTTTCTTTTGATTTGGCAGGTAGGGTAAAAAGCTGGTTTTTCTCTTGGGGCTGGACTTGCCTATTTGTGTCCAGATCTGTGGGCACTTGAGGGTTTGCATGGGAAACAGGCAGTGTCCAGTCACAAGTCCAAACTAAGCAGAGAACTTTTTTTTTATTAAGTACAAACATACAAACATACATACAAATACATCCATACACTTTATATACATTTTCCTTCAATAAACTGTATACCTTCATAAATCCCCTTTTCATCCGTATATCCCATACCTCCCCCCTCCCCTCCCTCTGACTTCCCCTCACCTCCGTGTGACCTTATATATGTACTAATCCTTTTCTCTGTTCTTGTTTCCGTTGCATTAGTTCTTAATGACTGAATCCATATTTAAGTTCATTTATATTGTTTCCAATTTCTGTGTGCTTTTTACAATCCATGTTATCATATTCCTACTTCTATACCGTACTTCTTCATGTACTCATTTATTCCTTCCCATTCCTTGGTTAATTCTTGAATTGTTCGCCCTCTAATATTGGCTGTTATTTTAGCCAGCCCCACAAATTCCAAAAATTTTCCTCTCCATTCTGCTATTGTCGGGGTTTCCCTTCCTTTCCAATTTTTTGCGATCAGCAGTCTTGCTGCTGCTGTCGCGTATAATACTATAGTTTTTTTATTTTTAGGAATTTGGTCTGGGATTATCCCCAACAAGAACAGTTCCGGTTTTTTATTGAATGTTATCTTGAGTATTTTCTTTAGTTGTTCATAAATTTCATTCCAGAATGGTTTAATTTTTTTACAATCCCACCATACATGGAGAAACGTACCGGTTGCTGTTTTACACTTCCAGCATTTGTCAGGGTGGTCTTTGTAGATTTTGGCTAGTTTTTGTGGCGTTAGATACCAGCGGTAAAACATTTTGACCATATTTTCTCTTATCGTAACACATGCAGTGAAATTCATTTCGTTTTTCCATAATTTCTCCCATTTTTCGAGCTCTATCACCTGGCCCAGTTCCACTGCCCATTTTATCATGACTTCTTTTGTAGTTTCATCAATTAGTTCCCATTTCAGAAGTAAATTATATAATTTTGAAATTGTCTTTTTCTTTGGTATTAATAATTCTGATTGTAACTTTGATGTACCTAATTCAAATCCTTCTTTTTTGTCATGATGGAATCTTTGTACTAATTGATGATACTGTAGCCAGGTGGTACAGGCCCTTCCCAATTCTTCATAAGATTTTAGTTTAATGTCATTCCCCTCCATTGTTGTCAATTCATTATATGTTGGCCAAAGTCTCTGTGTATTGTGTCTAGTTACTACAGCCGCTTCTAAGGGTGATGCCCATTTTGGAGTTTTTGGCTCTAGTAGCCATTTGTGTTTTTCCCATGCCTTATAGAGTGACCTTCTAAATGGGTGGTTCAAAAATTCTTTGTGTATGGATACTTTGTTGTTTAACAGATAAGCATGCCACCCGTAGCGGTTATTCCAACCTTCTATTTCCAGTAACTCCGGGTTTTCTAATAAGCAGAGAACTTTCAGGACCTTGGAGAGCTCCAAGGGACCCTGCTATGAAAAGTTGTCCCTGCAGGGAGCTAGAGCCAACAGGGTCTGAACTGGCAGTGACAGACCAGGAATGAAACCTTGGGGGGTCATAATAGGCAGCTCAACAAAGATGTTGACCCACTGTGCAGCAGCTGTGAAAAGGGCACATTCCATGCTAGGGGTCATTAGGAGAGGAACTGAAAATAAAATTGTCAATATCATAATGCCATTATGCAAAGCTATGGTGTGGCTGCATTGGGAATACTGTGTGTACTGTGTACAGTTCTGGTTGCCTCACCTCAAAAGGGATATTGCAGAGTTGGAAAAGGTTTAGAAAAGGACAACCAAATGATCAAGGGGAAAGGTAACAACATCTGGGGCTTTTTAGTTTAGAGAAAATGCAAGTGAGGGGAGACATGATAGAGTTCCCTCTCTCAGAACCCTGGAAGTCATTGGCACTAAAAGATCACAGATCTACATAGGGATCGTAGAATTGTAGAGTTGGAAGAGACCCCAAGAATCATCTAGTTCCAACTCCCTGCCATGCAGGAATATGTAGCTGTCCCTTACGGGGATCAAACCTGTAACCTTGATGTTATCAGCACCATGCTCTAACCAACTGAGCTATCCAAAGAGAATTAGGCAAACTCGTGGAGGATAAGGCTATCAATGGCTACTAGGCATGGTGGCTTTGTTCTGCTCTCACAGTCCCAGTATGCCTCTGACTACTAGCTGCTGGGAGTTGCAAGATTGAAGAATGCTGTTAGGCACCTGGTTGGCCGCTGTGAGAACAGGATGCTGGGTGAGGTGGGCCTGTGGCCTGATTCAGCAAACTCTCGTTAGGTTCTTATGAAGCCTTATCAGGCCTGAAGTGGGGGTAGGCTTTGCCTGTCTAGAGCATCTGGCTGGCTGGTTAAAGGTCCCTCACATTATTTTGTAGCCTTTGGGGGAGACAGAGGTTCTGTAGGAGACTCATCCTCTGAGTTGGAGGGTGGTGGCAGGAATGTGTATTCCAGCTGAGATGGCTCCAAATGAAGTAGTCTGAAAGTCGTCCTCATCTTAGTCTTTTGCTGCTCATGGCAAGTTTCCCAGGTGGCCTCTTAGCTCCTGATCTCTAGCTTAATGTACTGGGATGAAAAATAGCAAAATGTGTGGGACCTTCTTTTTTTTAAAGAAGAAGAAGAAGAAACATTGCAGACAAATACAGGAGTTTCAGTTTTACTCCTGTACTGAAATAAACTCCAGTGTTTTACAGGTTTGTAATATAATTATCCGAGATTTTGACTAGACTGATTCGATAATGATGTGTAGAAAAGGGCAATTTAAACTTGGCATGGGAAGAAGGAACATTTGCCTCGTTGCTTCCTGCTAAATGAAACATCTTCAGCTGTTGAATCTCTCCCCTTTTTTTGCCGTGGAATTATTTTGCCAGAGCGTTCCTGCAGTGAGTCAGTAATGATTCTGAATGCAAGAGCTAGTTATTTATAATTTAGACTGTAATTAATTATGAGCCCATGGCTCCCTCTCCTTTCACGTACAACTTCCAACATAAGGCATATGGTCACTTAAAGATGAAAGAACAACAGCATCGAAGGGGGGTGTGTGTGTGGAAAACAAAACACTTCTGTAAAGCAATTGCATGTGGTTGATGCCATTCAGCAATTGCCATGATAGCTAATTAGTCTTCAGTGGCTAGACATATGTTCAGTTGAGAACCATGTAGGAAGGCAAGATTATGTGATCTGACTATCATCAGTTATTCAGCACCTCAGAAGAACATAGGAAGATCCCTGCTGGATCAGGCCAGTGGCCCATCTAGTCCAGCATCCTGTTCTCACAGTGGCCAACCAGGTGCCTATGGGAAACCTGCAAACCAGACTCAAGCCCAAAAGCACTCTTCCCCGCTGTGATTCCCAGCAACTGGTATTTAGAAGTATACCAGAGCTCAAGAGGCAAACTCTTTCAGAACCACAGTCTTATAGAAACAAATGAAATCAACTTATCACTTTTAATCACCACTAACTCAAGCTCCATGGATGTCAAGTGGGTGGAAGCCCAAGTAAATCTTTATGTTGCTGAGTTTTTGCATGCCTGGGCTAAGTTTTGCATTCCTGGTGCCTCAATATATTCTACATAAATATTAGAGGAATATTACAGGTCTTCTTTAGCAGAAAGTGCAAAATCCAGCCTTTGTTCTTGGCAGCAGGATAGTTTCGTGTTTCTCTTCATTTTTAGTCGATGTCCTGGGCATTAATTAGCATTCATACAGAACTAAGCAAACAATCCACAATGGGTGTTTTTTTTAATTCTCTGGGGACCAATTGGGAAGCTCACATGTTCCCAAGGCAAATAAAGAAAGGAAGAAAGCTGTGCAGATTCAGAACTTTCTCAAACCAACTGGCCAACAGTACAAGCAAAGTCTTTTCTAACAAGCTCTACTTACTGTTCCCCTATCATCTGCTTCCAAGATAGCTCAGCAGCAAAGCATCTATTTTGTACGTGGGGGGTCCCAAGTTCAATCCCTGGCATCTCCAGTGAAAACGAAAACGAAATTTTCACGGTCTTATCAGAGTAGACTGAGCCAATATTGGTTCTCTCAGCTTCCCAGTTTCCCAATTCACATTTCTGCAGCAATATGCATTTTTTTCATAGTAAAAAGTTCACATGAAAGTTCTTTAGAATTTTAGTGTGAATATCTCCTCATAAACATTATTTTGTCTGCAGTTTTGACTAAAGCACACATTGCAATTTCCTCTAATGTGATGAATGTCTAATGTTGTGTTTTAATTGTTGTAGCCCACCCTGGTATCTAAGGGTGAAACAAGAATGATAAGAGAATCATAGAATCATAGAATTGTCGAGTTGGAAGTGTCCCCAAGTATCATCCATTCCACACACACACACACACACACACACACACACACACACACACCCCGTTCAATTCTGGAATCTCAGCTAAAGCATCCATGACAGATGGCCATCCAACCTCTGCTTAAAAACTCCCAAGAAAGGATAATTGCATAATATGGTAAAAGGTAAAGGTAAAGGGACCCCTGACCATTAAGTCCAGTTGTGTCTGACTCTGGGGTTGCGGCGCTCATCTCGCATTATTGGCCGAGGGAGCCGGCATACAGCTTCCAGGTCATGTGGCCAGCATGACAAAGCCGCTTCTGGCAAACCAAAGCAGGGCACGGAAACGCCGTTTACCTTTCCGCCAGAGCGGTTCCTATTTATCTACTTGCACTTTGACGTGCTTTCGAACTGCTAGGTGGGCAGGAGCTGGGACCGAGCAACGGGAGCTCACCCCGTCGCAGGGATTCGAACCGCCGAGCTTCTGATCAGCAAGCCCTAGGCTCAGTGGTTTAACCCACAGCGCCACCTGGGTCCCTTTCTATATGGAGCTAATTGTATTAATTAATTAATGCATGCTGATTTCACTAACACATTCATTTGTGTGCACCATTTCCTCTAATGCAGTGTTTCCCAACCTAATCTAGGCAACGGCACACTTGAATCAATGAAAAAATCTCGCGGCACACCGCTCCTCCCCCACCCGGCTGTGCCGGGTCTCCTGACCCAGAGTTACCTCTGGGATCAGCTGTAGCGCGGCGCGCGCGAGGCTTCCGGTCGGGATTCTCGCGCGAGGCTGCTGTTGCTGCTGCTGCAGCAGCAGCCAAGGGAGCAGCGCCGCCCTGGCTTCCGCTTCGCCGCCGGGCTCCAGCAGCGCCGCCGCCACGGTCCTGTGCAGCCCTGGGCTGCAGGTCCCTTTTTCCGCGGCACATCAGCCGGTGTCTTGCGGCACACTAGTGTGCCGCGGCACACCGGTTGGGAAACGCTGCTCTAATGTACGTATTTTTGTAAACACTGTTTGATTTGATAACTGCATTGCAAAATTCAATGATGTGTGAATTTCAGAAGAAGGCTATGTTTCAGTTCTTGTGTTGTTTCGGAAAGTGTGGGTTTAAAAGATTTGGCTGTAAATGTGAACTGAATCGAACTCTCCCCCACCCCTACTCCCAGATACCTCAGTATTCAGTGCAAACAAGAACACGTGGCGTTTTCCATTTTCCAAGTGAGTAAAACTTTCCCTCCTTCCTTCCTAGGGTATCAGCAGCCTCTTCAGTTCCTTAAAAGTGGTGCGTCTCCTGCGACTGGGCCGTGTGGCCAGAAAGTTGGACCATTATCTGGAATATGGCGCTGCGGTTTTGGTGCTGCTAGTCTGTGTCTTTGGACTAGTAGCCCACTGGCTCGCTTGTATATGGTACAGCATCGGGGACTACGAGGTCATCGATGAAATCACCAATACCCTCAAGAAGGACAGCTGGCTCTGCCAATTAGCGGAGAGCATTGGAACGCCATATCGGTACAACTCTACGGGATCAGGGCAGTGGGAAGGAGGACCCAGTAAAGACTCGCTTTATATCACTTCCCTCTACTTTACCATGACAAGCCTTACCACAATAGGATTCGGGAACATAGCTCCAACCACCGATGGAGAGAAGATCTTTTCAGTGGCCATGATGATGGTGGGCTGTAAGTAGGATGGTCACTTTCCCCCTCTTTGCATTTCTCATAATTGGTTTTCCTTACGGGTTCTCTTTTTGCATGGGACTGGAGTCTTTGTGCATCGTCGCAACTGAATCATGAAAGCTGGGCTCCTTACATTAGCACCGAGTGGTCGGGAGTTTGGTCTGTAGACGTTTGACTCAGTTTTGGGGGAAGGGAAGCTGTCTTGGAGTTCTAATCTGTCGCCCACTGCAGGGGTGAGGCGAATCTCAGGCTCAGGGGCCAAATGTAGGCTTATGGGCAGCGGAAGACCTACATTTTTCGGGCTCTGAAGCTTGAATTGTTATGGGGCCCTCTTCACAACCAGCAATGAGGTCTGGGTAACCACTGTTATCTTCTTCAATGGTAGATCACCACTTAAAAAACAAACAAACTACTAAACCCCAGCTTTTGCTTAATCTTGCTGTACTGTGACACAGCACTGCTGTCTCTCAAACTTTGGGACTCTTGGAATACATGCCACAACAAAAATCGATCAATTTAAGTTGTGCCACTCAAATTGGGTCTACATTTTTAAGCAATGTGTACTGGAGTTGCTTCTGGGGCCCCTCCAGGATTAGGGGCCCTGTAGCTTAATTAGTTTCATAGAAGATCCGCCCCTGTCAGTGGGCAGCACTGGGAATACCCCCCTGCCTGAGCTGCTGCAAGTCAATGTAGACAATACAAAGACACCAATGGCCTGGCTTTGTATAAGGCAGATTCCTAAGGGAGAGGTTGTCCTCAGTCCTAGGCTGAGCTCAAGGTCTTAGATCCAAGAGGAGGGACCAAGAGCGGTGTTAGGCCTTGTCCTCTGGTGTGACAGGAGGCTAAGAATGCTCTGAGGGTTGTGGTCTTGTGGAGAGAAGAGAACAGCTCAAAGTCCTCTCCCTAGTGCAACTGGTTAGTTGGACAGCACCTTCCATCCTGTTTATACAACCACAGCCATGTTGCAGTATCAGTGCATCTCTCTAGCCCTGTGGCTCCCGAACCTTTTAGCAGGGGTGGCCAACTCCCAAGAGACTGCGATCTACTCACAGAGTTAAAAACTGGCAGTGATCTACCCCCTTTTGGGGGGTTCAGGTCAAAGTTGTTGAGCTTTTTTAGGGAGGAGGAAAGCCCTGTTTTTGGGGGGGTGCAGTGCTTTTTTTAGGGGAGCCAAAGTTGTTTAGCTTCTTTGGGGGGAGCCAGTGATCTACCAGTGATCTACCAGTGATCTACCACAGATGTCCAGTGATCTACCGGTAGATCACAACCTACCTCTTGGACGTGCCTGTTTTAGAGCCACTTTCTCCTTGGTCCCATAAACACCCCCCCAGTGCCTGCTACTCCATGGAAAGCATTATTCAGAATTGTGGTTTCCATGGCCCTCTAAAAAGGATAATAACCCAATGAAATTCAGAACAGTAATGATTAGTTGCACATTTATTCAAAACCCAATTAAGACTGTTTAGCTTAATTAATTCAACAAAGCTCTTGAGCTGGATCCAGTGATAACAGGTTTTAAAAGTCTGATACTCATTTACCCCTCTAGCACCCATTCCACCTCTGTCCCCTTGCCTCTTAGTGCCCCACTAGGAAATCCCCCGCACTGGGGTCGCTACCACCTACTTTGGGAACTATTGATCTAGCCAATTATTTTATTTCATCTGCTCTTAAAATGTCTTTACTGGTTTAAAATGGCGCACCATCAAAAGTTCAGCTGAAATTATTTTGATAATATATCAAAATGACGCAAACCGTGAAGACTATTCAATCATATATATATGCATATGCAACCGGAGGAAATCTACTCCATACAACGTACAAATGTCTCAAAAGGTGCAAAGAGATTCAAAAGTGCAATGTCCGATGTGCAACAAGTCCAATGTCATAAAATGCTAAAGTCTCTCAGGAGTCCACGTCTGCTTCTCCCGACGGGCGGCTAGCTTGTATTATCCCCGTTTCACTATTATCATTTCTTCAGGGACAGACATCGTCTTAAATAATAATAATAATAATTTACAGTGTACATAGTGAGCATTTACCATTCTTAGAATAAAGAAACATATTAACATCTAAAAAGTTACTGGTGAGTAACATTGCACTTTTGAATCTCTTTGCACCTTTTGAGACATTTGTACGTTGTATGGAGTAGATTTCCTCCGGTTGCATATGCATATATATATGATTGAATATTCTTCACGGTTTGTGTCATTTTGATATATTATTCTATTGTACCGTGTTGTCTGTTTTGTATTTGTTGAAATTATTTTGATGGCTTGGAAATGACGTTGGTATCGGAGGCGTTCCAATGAGTTCTCGAAAAATGGGCAAAGGCTTTGCTGCTTGGTCTGGGTTTGCGAAGGCGGCATCTATTTTTACCAGCTAAGAATGGAATCCCATGTTGTCACCATGGGAGCTGGAGGCAAGTGAGACGGTTTCTAGACACAATAGATTGTAGGGGTTCTTCCCCTCCCTGCTTTCATTTTTCGTGCAGATCTGCAGCTCCTCTTAGAGAATCCTTAAAGCTGACAGGACAAAGGAGACTAATTTCTTCTTCTGTGTGCTCTCAAAGCAGCAGCGATTCCGCCGGATGAGACTCTTCAAACCATAGTATAGTTTTGAGTGACTGGGAAATGCTGTCGCAAGGATTCAGGAAGGAGCTGGTCAACATTTTAACTGCTTGATGTGTCGCCATGCCTTGCATAGTTTGGGGAAAACGCGAGCAAGGGTGGAGATGAAAGAGAGGTCTGGAATTTTGCATGGTGTCGAGAGACGTTTATTTTCTCCCCCTCTCTCAACTCAGGGACATCCAATGAAGGTGAATGTTAGATGGCGGCTAACAGATTGAGGTTGAATCCTGACAAGACAGAAGTACTGTTTTTGGGGGACAGGGGGCGGGCAGGTGTGGAGGACTCCCTGGTCCTGAATGGGGTAACTGTGCCCCTGAAGGACCAGGTGTGCAGCCTGGGAGTCATTTTGGACTCACAGTTGTCCATGGAGGCACAGGTTAATTCTGTATCCAGGGCAGCTGCCTACCAGCTCCATCCGGTACGCAGGCTGAGACCCTACCTGCCCGCAGACTGTCTCGCCAGAGTGGTGCATGCTCTAGTTATCTCTCGCTTGGATTACTGCAATGCACCTTTGAAGGTGACAACTAATCCAGAATGCGGCACCTAGACTGGTGACTGGGAGCGGCCGACCTACATTGGCTCCCAGTATGTTTCCGAGCACAATTCAAAGTGTTGGTGCTGACCTTTAAAGCCCTAAACAGCCTCGGCCCAGTATACCTGAAGGAGCGTCTCCACCCCCATTGTTCTGCCCAGACACTGAGGTCCAGTGCCGAGGGCCTTCTGGCTGTTCCCTCACTACGAGAAGCCAAGTTACAGGGAACCAGGCAGAGGGCCTTCTCGGTAGTGGCACCCGCCCTGTGGAACGCCCTCCCACTAGATGTCAAAGAGAAAAACAACTACCAGACTTTTAGGAGACATCTGAAGGCAGCCCTGTTTAGGGAGGCTTTTAATGTTTAATAGATTACAGCATTTTAATGTTCTGTTGGAAGGCGCCCAGAGTGGCTGGGGAAACCCAGCCAGATGGGTGGGGTATAAATAATAAATAATAAATGATGATGATGATGATGATGATGATGATTCAGGACAGACAAAGGGATGGTTAATCAGATGGGTCCCTGGCCTGATCCAGCAGGCTTTTCTTATGCTCTGGTGTTCTCATGCTTTGCATCCAGGCAGAACGTCTTGTGACACATCAAGCCCAAATCAGTCCATAAGCCATGTGGCATGCTCCGTCTCGTACCCCTTGTCCTATTTGACCCTGTGTGTGCACGGGGAGTGCATATCAATATGACTTCTCCACCCACCACCCCACCCCACGAAAAGGTTGTGGTTGTTAATGAAAGGATCTTGGGTGTTTGAGCTGGGGATATTGCATGGGACCCCGGAGAGCTGCTGTCAGCCTGAGTAGACAATATCAGGCTGGTTGGACTGTTGGTGAGACTTGGTATAAGTCAGCTCTGTCTGGTATAGAGCATGTGGCTTGGATACAGGAGGTTCCATGCTTACTCCCCACCATCTCCAGTTTAAGGGGGGGATCTCTAATGGGGAACAGACGAGTTCGAGGAGGATCTCAGTGGTTGCCTAGTCATGATGGCTACGGTCTAGCTCCAGAATCAGGGGTAGCATGCCAGTTGAACACCCATTGCTGAAGAGCACCAACTGCTGAAGGATCTGCTTCTGGGCTTCTCATCTGGCATGTGGCTGGCCAACTGGGGGAAGCTGAAGTAGATGGTTCTCTGGTCTCTGTCCAAGCAGGGCTTTACATATCATCTAAGTAAAACTGGGCAAAACCCTCACCCCATGAAGGTATGTCAACAGGGCCGGCGCGTCCATTAAGGCGAACTAGGCAGTTGCCTAGGGCGCCAAAATGGAGGGGGCATTGGCAAGCGGGGAAACACATCGCCCTTAGAGAGGAGGCAGGGTCCCTTAGCTGCCGGCGGCTCCTCCCGCCCGCTGCTGCTCCTGCTGCAGCCACGATCCCGGGAGCTCTGCTGCTGCGCCGCCCGTGCTGCGCCCCAGATGCCAGCAGCTGCGCGCCCATTGACTGTGCCGGGAGCTTTTCCTGTGCAGAAAAGTGAGAGTGGCCTCGCACCAGTGCCGCCCATTGGAGGAGGCGCCACAGCGGAGGGAGGCCGTGAGTGGCCCAGATGTGGAGGGCGGCCAGGACGGGGCCGCCTACCTCCTGCAAAGCGCTCTCTTGTCTCTCTCTCTCTCCATGCCTGCCTTTCCCCCTCCCCTCTTTGCTCTGCGCTTCTCATTCTGCTGTCAAGCTGCAGGCTGGTGGGGGGGGCAATACTTGGCTGCAGAGCTGCATTCACTCGAATGGGTTACAAGCCTGCTTGAGGGTGTTGTTTTTTCATAACCACTTCACCCTTTTGCAAATTGGAACTTGCTGCATTGTCTTTCTTTTTTTAAAAAAAACCCAGTGCATGGGCGTAGCCAGGGGGGGCAGAGGGGGGCAGGTGCCCCCCCCCAGAAGGCAGCCCTAGAAGCAAAAATGATCAGCGTCCATTCAAAGCAAACCTGAACGACCATGGCTTGCCCCCCCCTAGCCATGGCTTGCCCCCCCCTAGTTTTGATCCTGGGTACGCCCCTGACCCAGTGGACACTTTGAGCCCATTGTTTCAAAATAGCTGAGTGCAAAAATGAAAAGTTAAATAAAATTAAAAAGAAAGGAAGAAGAAGAACCAAGAGGTGTGTGAGCAGCCTGGGGATATTGTGCAAGTTTGGGCACAACCTTTTCAGCTGACCTCAGAAATATTCAGATGGCTATGCTCTGCCTCTACAGTTGGAGGGTCCAGCTCTTCAAACTTTTGCTGCTTATTTTGGAATTCAGAGCTGCAAATGACCGTCGTTCAGCGGAAGAGCATTTGCTTGGCATGCAGAAGGTCCTAGGTATAATCACAACATCCCCAGGTAACGCTGGGAGAGGATCCTTTCTGAGATCCTGGAAAGCCACTGCCAGTCGGTGTAGACCAGTGTTCCCCAAACTTGGGTCTCCAGCTGTTTTTGGACTACAACTCCCATCATCCCTAGCTAACAGGACCAGTGGTTAGGGATGATGGGAACTGTAGTCCCAAAACAGCCCAAGTTTGGGAAATAATGGTGTAGAGCAAAGCTGATCTGGATACTGACTCAGCAGGAAGAAGGCAGCTTCCCCCCCCCCCCCTTGGCAATTGGCTTTGCTGCTGCTCTGAGGGTAGAGTTGATTGTTCTGCTTGCAAAGCAAGCATGTCTTTTGCTTTCCTCTCTGGAGATGTTAATTGTGCGGGGGATTAAATTCCTTGTTGTGCTTGCAAGTGGGCTGTTGAACCTCCATTTGCAACACGGTGATGAATAGGCCCGGCTAGACGCATCTGTTGTAAGAGGATAAGCGATGCCAAACCGGCACGCAGATGATTCTGCACAAAGGAGAACCTGATGTCCCAAAACAATTACGGCAAAAGGGACCATTTGTAAAGTGGGACGAGATGGTTCTTCCTTCCTCTCTCCGCTGCCACCCCTGCACCTTCCAGTTGCATCTCCAGCAGTTGGAAGGAGGAAGGGAAATGGAAATCCATTCTCGTCACCAGTGAAATATACTCAGAGTCCAGTGTGAATTTCATGCTCTTTATTCAGCTCCTAGTAGCAAGGAATGGATGTTTCCCCAAAACGCCTGCTATAAATACATTATTTACACAATGGGCCCCACGTGATTGGCTAATTCCGGGATACTCCTGTAGGCCAATCAGGTTGTGGATTCACTTCCACCTGGAGCTGGATTGGGTGGCTCCTGCGGACCAATCAGACTGCTGCATTCTGGATTCTATTGTGCTAGGACCAATCAGATTGCTGCAGTCTGAATTCTATTGTTCTAGGACCAATCAGACTGCTGCATTCTGGATCCTATTCAGCTCGGTACATAACACCCCCCCCCCAAAAAAAATAGAGCAAGGGGAAAAAACATTTGGCCAATGGTTCCTTATTTCCTCCCTGGCAGGAAAAAACAAAAGCCACTCTTGAAGGAGATGAGCTGATGTGGAGGCTGTCTTCAAACCACTGAATACTAATTGCTGGGAATCACAAGTGAGGAGATCACTGTTGCACCCAGGTCCTAGAATCATAGAACTGTAGAGTTTGAAAGGATCCCAAGGGTCAACTAGTCCAACCCTTTGCAAGGCAGGAATCTCAGCTAAAGCATCAATGACAGTCCTGTTTTCAGGCTTCCCAGAGGTTGGCTACTGTGATGCTGGACTAGACGGGCCATTGACCCTAATCCCGCAGGGCTCTTCTTATGTTCAAAACAGCTGCCACTGCCCCCATCGCAACTCCTTGTGAACATGTCGTCCTCCATTGCATGCCTTGTTTGATCTTCTGGAAAAGTTATTTTTGGCCTCCTGCGAATGGGTTTGGTGTCACATGGAAGATGGAGCAAGGCTGTTTTCTGCCGCTCCAGAAGGTAGGACCCAAACCAGAACTTTTGAATGGTAAGAGCTGTTTGAAAATGAAATGGGCTACCTGGGAAGTTGGTGGATTCTCCTTCCTTGGCCATCTGCCAGAGATTCTTTAGTTGTGATTCCTGCATCTCAGGAGGTTGGGCTACAATTCTACAATTCTGTGAGATTACAGTACATTCTTTATTGCATACCCTCCAACGTTTCTCTGATGAAAATAGGGATGTCAATAATAATAATAATAATAATAATAATAATAATAATACCCCACCCATCTGACTGGGTTGCCCCAGCCACTCTGGGCAGTTTACAGCATATATAAAAACAGAAGAAAACATTAAACATTAAAAGAAACCTTCCCTATACAGGGCTGCCTTCAGATGTCTTCCAGAGGTTGTATGGTTACTTATCTCCTTGGCTCAGGGGTCGCATAACTCCATACCCTCCAACATTTCTCCCGTGAAAATAGGGCTGTCCTATGAAAAACCAGGACATTCTGGGATCAAATCAGAAACTATGAAAGCTTCTGTACAACAACAACAACAAATCTTTATTACGGTCATCGACCAGCACAACAAATAAATACATTACATCATTGGGATAAATTTTTTGAATATATACTAAAATAAATTGACTAAAAAGAATTAGCTGTCATTAGATCATTAGGTAATATATAATAAATTATTTGCTATACAATATGAAATAAAAGCAAAATCTTTTCTAGCTCGGGTCAGGAATTATTTTGAATGCCTCCTATATGAGCGGACCAGAGAAAGCTTCTGTAAATCTGGGACTGTCCCTGGAAAATAGAGACACTTGGGAACATGTTGTTGTTGTTGTTGTTGTTGTTGTTGTTGTTGTTGTTGTTGTTGTTGTTGTTTAAAAAAACCCTGCAAACAGCCAGGCTTGGGGCCTGGCACTAAATCGCTGCCAACTGTTCCAAGAGAAATACTCTAGGTTTGCTCCTGGGTTCCGTCTGCAGAAAATAAATCTGTGAAGCTTTTTCATCACATGGAAATAAACATGGTCCCTGGGACTACTGCTTGCAGACTGACTGAGGTGCTTTAAAGGTATCATTGGAGAAGGCACTGGCCAGGAAAAAAAAAAGTTGGCAGCCGTATTGTGTGTCTCCTACACACTCCCCAAATCCAGCTGCCTGAGGATGATTCACGCCTTCCATTTTTGAAGGCTTCTTCCAAGTCCCTGCCACGAGGATTCTCATATTTTCACAGGCACCGGGGTGTTTGCAGCACTGCGGCAAGCCCTAAATAAATGCAAGGAAAACATTTCTGTGTTATTGAGGACACCTCGGGCTATAAGCATTGCATTTTTAATCAGGCCCTCTCCGACTCTGAATATATAAACCCCAGAAGGGTTTATTTCTCTTCCCACCTCCCACCCAGCTTCATTTCTAAGAGCTTTAGAAGTGCCTTGAAGTTCTGTCTTCTTTTCATGGGACTTCTCCCTTTCCAGATAAAGTAGCGCGCGGGCACACACACACACACACACACACACACACACACACTTAGGATTTGGTGGGATGTGGGTGACTTTCTGGAAACTCCAATGATTCTTCAACTATCCTATTGAAAGTGAAATTTATTGTCTGCCTGTTGCCCCCACCCTTTCCATCTCCTCCCCCCCCCCAACCAGATTACAGAGCTCAGGGATACAAAATGCAAACAGGTTAAAGTAATGCAGAAAGACAGGTGGAAAGTGAGTGTTTATAGGGTGGGAGAAGGGGAGGGTGGGCTCAGGCTCTGCTGGTTAGACCCTAAAACAGATGAAGGGTACTTTTTTTTCAGTATGAAGGCCATCATATGAAGCCAAGTTACAGGGAACCAGGCAGAGGGCCTTCTCAGTAGTGGCACCTGCCCTGTAGAACACCCTCCCTTCAGATGTCAAAGAGAACAACAACTATCAGACCTTTAGAAGACATCTGAAGGCAGCCCTGTTTAGGGAGGCTTTTAATGTTTAATAGATTATTGTATTTTAATGTTCTGTTGGAAGCCGCCCAGAGTGGCTGGGGAAACCCAGCCAGATGGGCGGGGTATAAATAATAAATTATTATTATTATTATTATAGCCCCCCTCAACATTCCTGTGATGAAAATAGGGACATTCCTCAACTGACCCTCCTTTGCGTGGACAGGCAGAGTCCCCCCAACCTCAGGCGACCCCCGAGCGGAATAATGACTCAAGACAACATGCTATGAGATTAAAATTGGCCACAACTTTATTGCTATTACTATTCTGCAATTGACCATGCTGTATCTTTATTTTACCACTTGCTGACACCTGACAAATTCATCTGTTTCCCCCAGATTATTTCCCTATCGTAATACGTGGCAGGGATTATGTTTCCATTTGGTAGCTGTTACAAGCAGTCCCTGCACAATAAAATTAATACGCAGGCTGGGCCTTGTTTTAGGGGCAGCTCTGAAAATGTTGTGACCTCGCCATCCGAAGAGCCTAATTGTCTAGTGTGGCTGGCCTTGATTTGTATCTGCAATTGTCTCGGGGGCAGGTTTTTCGTTATTAAAATGCTTCTGGTATCTCCACGTGTAAAACTGCCTTTGCACAGGCTTCGTTTTTTCCGGTCTTGCGAGGTTCCTGTAATGAAGTGGATTTGTGCGAAGATGAGACGGAGGAGGAGGAGGAGGAGAGGGGAGAAACAAAGAGGGCATGGGAACCCTATTTAGCTGTGACTGTACCAGAATACAGAAAAGAACCCTGGGTTGTTACAAACTGCAGTTTTCAAATCAATGGGAGCATACAGATGAGGGAGACCTTGAGGTGATGTTGCTCCCGATTTGCATTTTATGCAGATCAGCACCTGAAACTTATAGTAGCTGGTAATTCCTATTATACCTGTCTCATCATCTCGTCGTAAACCAGGCTTCCTTTTAATTAATCCAGCTAGACTACTGAGCTCCCTGTGTGTTAGATTAGGGGGATAAACAAATCCAATGGAGGGAGGGAGGGAGCAGCAGAGATATTAGGCAAAATTGCTGCAGATGCTTAATTTGCAATCCTAGCATTTTGCTAATTCAAATGGGCAATTAATTATTTTGCAGGGAGCGAGCCAGTGGATGGGCTCTTCCGTCAGGCTGGCACAAACGCCTTTTGCGGATTTTGTATTCATGGACTGCACATTGCTGGGAATTGAGTTGCTGGATACCTAATCTCTGGGCAGCAGTTTTTCCTCATGCAAAATGCCTTATTTTTTATTGTTGCTGTTGTTTTACATTTACATACCTCCATCCAAAGATCACAGGGCACTTTGCAACATAAACATACAAAATAAAAACACCAAATGCCTAATATAATAACAAAACAGAAAACCCCCAAAACCAATAACCCCGCTCCCACAACCATTCCAAAGGCCGTAGATGGTTTATTCAGCCAAAGGCCTGGTGGAAGAGGAGGAACGTTTTTGCCCAATGGCCACCCATATGTAATGTTCCAGGTGAGCCTCCTTGGGGAGAGCATTCCACCAAAGGGGAGCCACCACCGGAAAGGCCCGTTTTCATGTTGTTTCCCTCGGGCCTCTTGTGGAAGAAGAACATCAAGAAGGGCCTCAGATAATGATATCAGGTTCCAGGTAGGTTCATATGGAGAGAGGCGGTCCTGAGCTGTTTAAGGCTTTATAGGTCAAAACCAGAACTTTGACTTGGGCCTGAAAACTAACTGGCAGCTGGTCCGTCAGGCTAGGGTTGCTGCCATATGCTTAAAACACATTGCCCCAGGGAGCAACCTTGTGGATGAAGGATAATAATAATAATAATAATAATAAACAACTTTTAACTGTACAGCTTCCGGGTCATGTGGCCAGCATGACTAAGCCGCTTCTGGCGAACCAGAGCAGCGCACGGAAACGCCGTTTACCTTCCCGCCGGAGCGGTACCTATTTATCTACTTGCACTGGTGTGCTTTCAAACTGCTAGGTTGACAGAGCAACAGGAGCTCACCCCGTTGCGGGGATTCGAACCGCCAACCTTCTGATCGGCAAGCCCAAGAGGCTTAGCTGTTTAGACCACAGCACCACCTGCGTCCTGCTCCTAGCTAATTACTCTTAGTTTATTAGGCAGCAGTCATTGCTAAATCATAAGAACATGAGAAGAGTCTGCTGGATCAGGCCGATAGCCCATCTAGTCCAGCATCCTGTTCGCACATGGCTGTGGGAGACCAGCAAGAGTCCTCTCCCCTCCTGTGGTTTCCAGCAAGGGGTATTCAGAGGCATTGCACCCTCCAATTGTGGAGGCAGACCACAGCCATTGTGGCTGATAGCCCTCTCCCCCCATGAACTTGTTGGGTTTTATTTATGTTAATGATCATTATTTATGTTAATGAGCCGGTCTGATGTCAATACTGTCTGTATAAGAAATGGAAGAAACAGGTGCTGGTGTTTTGTTCTTAATTGCCCAAAGTATGGGCGTTACTCTGTGTATATAAGGCTCTGTTGCAAAGCAGTTTGTGCTCCTAGCTTCTGCGTTGGGTTGGTCATTGAGGAGTAGCTGGGAGTTGGAGTGTTGAGAGTTTGTGGGAGTTTTTGGGATTGTGAAAGTGAAAGTGAAAGTGGGAGTTCACTGATAAAGCGTGTTGGGATTAGTTTAAAAAGAGTTTCTGGCAAGAGTTTTGTTAGCAGAAGGATGGAAGAAGGAAGAATTACCAACAAAAGAACAATGGCAAGAGAAACCGATGAGCTATGCAGAATTGGCTAAATTAACAAACAAATTGCGTGAAAAGGATAACCGGGATTTTAAAGAAGACTGGGAACTATTTACAAAATATCTGAAAAAAACAGCAAACAGATTTAGATTCATTGGCAGGATTTGAATAAACATACACAAATTTTTATTAAAAATTAAAGATTTGGAACAACATGGAAACAAAATTCTAATTGACAATATGCAGAAAGAATATTGAATTAATAAAGCAGTTATGGAAGCTGGGGGAAGTCCGGAGGGGGAGGGGGAGGGGAGGGGGGAAAGGGGGAAATTGTATAAGATTGTAATGTTTGTTAAATTTTTGGAATTTGAAAGTTTTTCAATAAAAATATATTATAAAAATGTGTTTCTGAGAGAAGGCTAGCAGCCAACAAAGAGTTCTGACTTCATTTACTTAGAATTAAAGTCTAGGCTAGAAAAGTGTCTTTCCACTTCTGGTGGCATTTTTTTCAGCCAAGTCAGTTTCTGTTGCGTTTATTTTTCTTTTAACTCTGCTAGAAGTGTACTTTAAGTTTTTCTTATGCACCTTTGTTCAGTACCCAGTTATTTTTCATGTTAGAACTTGTTCAATCCTCTTGTAAACTGGTGTCCATGCAACATCACGGAACATATAACCATATCTACTTTTAAACAAATGCTCTCTGCTTTTGCTGATGGCTTTCCTCGCACCTTCTGCATGCGGCTTTGCTTTCAGTCCAACTTGATCTTGTTCGTGTTTTCACCGTAACAACAGAAGAAGAGGCTGACAAGAGAGCTTTGGGTGCAGCAGTTTGTGTGCCCACAGTCCCTGATCACACTTGTGGGCTTTATTCTTTTAATAGCAAAGCAGTGACAGATTCGTAAGAAATGACCAGAATAGGACCGGGACAGCATGTTGCAGAGTGAAAACTCTGGGGAGGAACTATCGTAATTTGCACACTGTGCATGAGCAGAAGAGAGGGCTTGCTGTGCTTTAAAAAATTAGCCAAGATACTTGCCCCTCCACCCAACCTCCTTTTCCATGGGGAAGGGTCGTAGCTTAGTGGTAGAGCATCTGCTTTGAGTGCAGAAGGGCCTAGGTTTCAGTCCTTGGCATCTCCAGGTAGGAATTGGAACATCCTATGCCTGAAATCATGGAGAGTTGCTGCCAGTCAGAGTGAAAAGTATTGAGCTAGAGGGACCAGTGATCTGACTTGGTTCAAAGGGAAGTTTTTAATCTGTGATGTGTTAATGTATTTTAATATTTGCTGGAAGCCGCCCAGAGTGGCTGGGGAGACCCAGCCAGATGGGCGGGGTACAAATAAATAATAATAATAATAATAATAATAATAATAATAAAGCAGCTTCTGATGTTCCTATGTTCTGCTGCAGAAACAAAATGAAGGGCCTATTTGCTGTTGGGTTTTGATTAGATAAATAAAGGGGACGCGGGTGACGCTGTGGGTTAAACCACAGAGCCTAGGGCTTGCCGATCAGAAGGTTGGCAGTTCGAATCCCTGAGACGGGGTGAGCTCCCGTTGCTCGGTCCCTGCTCCTGCCCACCTAGCAGTTTGAAAGCACGTCAAAGTGCAAGTAGATAAACAGGTACCGCTGCGGCGGGAAGGTAAACAGCATTTCCGTGCGCTGCTCTGGTTCGCCAGAAGCGGCTTAGTCATGCTGGCCACATGACCCGGAAGCTGTACGTCGGCTCCCTTGGCCAATAAAGTGAGATGAGCGCTGCAACCCCAGAGTCGTCCACGACTAGACCTAATGGTCAGGGGTCCCTTTACCTTTACCTTTGATTAGATGCCAGGAGAGGATACATTTATTAGATATTATCCTTCCTCATGGTTGTGAGCTCAGCAGAGTGCCATCCCTTTGCAGCTTAAAAGGGAAGCTTAGATAGGCTAGTTTTAGTCTTTTAGTGTTAGGAATCCAGGATGCAGACTAGATTTTCTCCCCCTTAAAATAATAACCACACCAAGTCTTGTAAAAGGTAAAAATAATATTTGCTCACTCCATTTCGGAGAATAACAGATAAAGCAGCTTGGTGCAGCCAGGCTTAAAATGCTAATTGAGTTACTAAGGCATACTAAGGTTTAGCTTAAAAATGGAGTGTGAGCTTGAGCTTCGAGCTACAGATGTTTCCACATTGCAGGCATGGTGAACAGAGAGTGTGCGTCCAGGCAGGGAGGAACATATATATAGCTATGCCCTCTTCCTGTCAGGGGACCATAGGGAAGTGATCTCACAAAGTTCTCTCTAGCAAGCTTGCAGGAAAGCTCTGTGAGCCTCAGCCCGTTCATGCGCCTATCTGGCAAAACATGAATTGTTGGTTTGGCTGCAATAAATAGCCCACACTCACTACCTCAAGCACAAGGGCCTCATGAGAACCTACATGCCTCTCCATCTGCAGGCCACTTCTCATCTATTGTTTTTAGATTGGAATAAAGGATGGGATTGGTGCTGGAGAAGACTCTTGAGAGTCCCATGGACTGCAAGAAGATCAAACCTATCCATTCTTAAAGAAATCAGCCCTGAATGCTCACTAGAAGGACAGATCCTGAAGTTGAGGCTCCAGTACTTTGGCCACCTCATGAGAAGAGAAGACTCCCTAGAAAAGTTACAGGTAGATAGCCGTGTTGGTCTGTCATAGTCAAAACAAAATAAAAAAATTCCTTCCAGTAGCACCTTAGAGACCAACTAAGTTTGTTCTTGGTATGAGCTTTCGTGTGCATGCACACTTCTTCAGATACACTGAAACAGAAGTCACCAGACCCTTATATATAGTGAGAGGGTGGGGAGGGGTATTACTCAGAGGGGTGGTGGGAATGGGTGAAAGGCTGATAGCTGTGGTAAACCTGTTGACGACTGTTAACGACCGCAATTAGTCTTACAGGAAAAAGCAAGCGGTGAGAAGGTTAAAAAAGCTTTGTCATGTATAATGAGATAAGAATCCAATGTCTTTGTTCAGACCAGGTCTCTCCATGGTTTTCAGCTTGGTAATGAGTTGCAATTCAGCAACTTCTCTTTCCAGTCTGTTTCTGAAATTCATTAAATTCACTATATATAAGGGTCTGGTGACTTCTGTTTCAGTGTATCTGAAGAAGTGTGCATGCACACGAAAGCTCATACCAAGAACAAACTTAGTTGGTCTCTAAGGTGCTACTGGAAGGAATTTATTTTTTGTTTCTCCCTAGAAAAGACCCTGATGTTGGGAAAGATGGAGGGCACAAGGAGAAGGGGACGACAGAGGATGAGATGGTTGGACAGTGTTCTCGAAGCTACTAACATGAGTTTGGCCAAACTGCGAGAGGCAGTGAAGGATAGGCGTGCCTGGCGTGCTCTGGTCCATGGGGTCACGAAGAGTTGGACACGACTGAACGACTGAACAACAACAAAAGGACGGGATAGAAAGTTAAGAAATAGATGATGGTGATCATTTTCAATCTATTAGTTGCTTCGCTCATAAGGCATCTCCAAGCAACTCTCAACATTTTAGAAGTATAAAGCATGACATAAAATCAGGTAAAAAAAAAAGAACAATGGGCTCCAATAAAAGCCATACAGTGAGCTATCAAAGAAACCCCATAAAACAGCAGCAACAAAAATTGAATTTCTTGATTTCAATAAGAGGACAAGAACAGATTGTACTGTAACTGCAGGTATGCCAGTAAAAACGATGTCCCTCTGCTACAGTAACCTCATTCCAGCTTCAGCTCCTGCAGGTGCTCACCACATAGATGTGGGCATTTGATTGTGTTTTTGTTGCGATTCTTGGCACTTCCATTCCCACTTGCCTGTTGGCTGCAGGGGACTTCTTGAAACCAAATCAAGAAGAGCAATTTATACAGAAGGTTCCAGGTTCAATCCCTGGCATCTCCAGGGTAGGGTTCCTGGGAGAGAACACCTCCTGAAGCCCAGGTGAGCTTCTGCTAGTCAGGGTAGACAATATTGAGCTAGATTCAGGTAGGTAGCCATGTTGGTCTGACGCAGTCAAAATAAATAAAAAAAATAAAAAATTGTCCAGTAGCACCTTAGAAACCAACTAAGTTTGTTCTGGGTATAAGCTTTCGTGTGCATGGTATCTGAAGAAGTGTGCATGCACACGAAAGCTTATACCCAGAACAAACTTAGTTGGTCTCTAAGGTGCTACTGGACAATATTGAGCTAGATTAGTATTTCCCAACTTGGGTCTCGAGCTGGTTTTGGACTACATCTCCCATCATCCCCAGCTGGCAAGACCAGTTGTCAAGGATGATGGGTGTTGTAGTCCGAAAACAGCTGGAGACCCAATTTTGGGAAACACTGAGCTAGATAGACCAATGAATCTGACTCAATATGAGGCAGCTTCCTGGGTTCCCTAGACCTGGAATGCAGATGGTTTGCCATGGATAGTTCCAGTTACAGGTAGATAGCCGTGTTGGTCTGTCATAGTCAAAACAAAATAAAAAAATTCTTTCCAGTAGCACCTTAGAGACCAACTAAGCTTGTTCTTGGTATGAGCTTTCGTGTGCATGCACACTTCTTCAGATACCATGCACACGAAAGCTCATACCAAGAACAAACTTAGTTGGTCTCTAAGGTGCTACTGGAAAGAATTTTTTTATTTTGTTTTGCCATGGATAGATAATATACAGCAGCATTCCCCTAGCAACTGTTATGTGGATGTTGGGTCTTGCTTGCACAAGCCATAGATCGTATGCTAACCCTTTTCTTGGACCGTATCATTTCAGATTGCTGGTGGGAGGACTGCTTGCTTGGATGCCCTAGCACTGAAAACTCCATACGCACAGAAAAATAGCCTGACAGAGGGAAGTCTGAGCTATGAGTTGTCTCTAACTATTCCCTACTCAGAGTGGTCTCATTGAGATCAGTGGGCATGACTGACTTGTCCATTAGTCAGGATAGAAGTTAGTTGGAGACAACTCTGGCTTTTCATGTGTGGGTTTTTTGGGGGGTGGTGTGGGGGGGGGTAGAAAGGTAAGATCCAATTCCCCACCTGCAACTGAAAGTGGTACAATCCAGGCTCAGTTTCACTCCCTGATGCTGTCAGCCCCACAGCTACAAAATATGGGTTATGCAGAAGAGACTTTAGTTTTGCACGGTGGCAGATAATTTTAAACAAGCAGCCCTGTTTAGGGAAGCTTTTAATGTTTAATAGACTATTGCATTTTAATATTCTGTTGGAAGCCGCCTTCCCCAGCCAGATGGGCGGGGTATAAATAATAAATTATTGACTTCCGGTCGGCGCGCCGAAGGGGAAGGTCGGGGGGACATGTCGCTCCTGACATTCCCCGACCCGACCGGACAAAGGGGAGCCCGCGACAGCGACGCGGCCCCCAAAACTCCCGGGAGGGTGTTCCCGGGACCCTAGATCCGGCGGCAGCTCGAAACGCCGCCCTACTCCCCGGTAGAACCACGCAGGGTCTGCCGAGAGTGAGTGGGGGTGGCGGAGCTCATCGGATCGCAAACTCCCGTCGGGTGGAAGCTGCGGAAACTTTCCCCACTCGAGCGCGCCGATTTCTCCAAAAAGAAGATTTGACCTACAAAGTGTGAATAATAAAGGAATTGGACTTAATTTGGACTTAATCAGAGCGGCACTGGGATGTAAATTACGGAGGTCCGTCCCTTGCCATTGTAGCACTAAATCAGGAACTTTGTTACCGATGCGGCTGAAATGTAATTGGAAACTTAAATCTGCAACAGAGATTCAATCCCTCTGACACCCCTGGTCGTGGGGGCAACTAGCTGATTAAGTGGATATAAAGTGGATTTGAATCGGAACTGTTGGACCTTGATCTTAAACTTGGATCTTGAACTTGGAAGTGGTTCTGTTTTTAACTCTGCAAAGCTACGTTCTTGAACATGGCGGATGATTTGTGTACTGGCGGCTGGAGGAAGGTCCTTGAAAAAATATGGGAAATAAGGAAGGAGCTCCGAGCCGAGACAGACAGGATAAGAGGAACTGTAAACAAGAGTGATGTTCAGCCAGCTGCACCAAAGAAGGAAGGGGGAGTAGTCCCCCTCAAGGTCAAAGACAAACCTCGTTGCAGGAAAAACATTCTTCGACGCAAAAGACTGAGATTGGAGAAAAGGAAGAAGAGGAAAGTACCAACAATGAAGATATATTTTGAAAGAAAGGAGAAGGAACTGCGGAGAAGACAAGAGGAAGAAAAAGTCCAAGTGCAAGCAAGCACTTGGACATGGACCTTAGAAAAGCGGGGGGAGGGGGGAGGGGTGCAGAACGGTAGTTTGAGGATTGACTATGTATTTGGTTTTTTTTGACAATATTTTCGGACATGGCTTACGTTATGATTAAGTAAAGAATCTTTAAAAGCTGGGAGCCTGAAGACTAAGGGGAGATAGAGGGAAAATGTATAGATGATTTAGAAGATATACGCTGAGGTCTGAATTAAATAAGATTTAATTAGATATATGAATATGAGGTGTAATTGTGAATTATGAGCCTGAAAGGAAAATACGTTTTGATTTTATGAAGCCAATGGGGAGGTGCGGAGGAAGTCATTGGGAATATGATGTATAAATAAGAATGGTCTACCCGGTAATGGGGTTTGATCTAAGCAAGATGATGTACTGATTAAGGTCAGGGGAAATAAGATAAGATATTCCTCTGTGAGAGGGGGGGTAAGATTAAAGCTCTCCAAGGTGAGAGGTGGGGGGCAATGAAACCTAACCGAAATATAATGTGATGTGCTTATAAAATTGTAAAACCAATAAATATTATTTTAAAAATAAATAAATAAATAATAAATTATTATTATTATTATTAAAATCATTTTTATTAAATTTTCCATTATAATAAACCAATCAAAATCACATCAAATATTCCAAATTATACATATAAATATCCAATAATCCAATTTATCTGCCAAATTATTAATTTTATTATTAATTATTAATTTTTATGGGACTTCCCATGCTTCAAACTTATTATTATTATTGATTATTGTTATTATTATTATTAGATCATTTGCAGTTGTGTTCGCTGATTGCGAAGACCTAATATTTTGTAGGCCCCCAATGACTCAGTTCAGTGTTAATTTTTTGCTCTTCATCCTTCGCAAACTGCTGTCTGCTGAACCGTCTCTCTCTCTCTCTCTCTCTCTCTCTCTCTCTCTCTGTGTGTGTGTGTGTGTGTGTGTGTGTGTGTGTGTGTGTGTGTGTGTGGATTAAACCCTGAAGCTGGTTAGTGCATATGGTACAGTTCTAGTCAGGGTCACACGCCAATAATGATTAAAAGCAACGCCAAGGATGCCCAGTGGCGTCTGCGGCAGGACATCGCACAGCCTTCCTCGGCTGGTGCCTCTTAACTCTCCGGTCGCCTGCAGGCCCCCGAGTTCAGGGCAAATGTTTCCCGCCTCCGAAAGCTCAGTGGGGAGAGAGGAATTGTCTGTCCCTCGTGGAAGATGAACAGTTGTGTGTTTATAGCGCTGCTAGGATGGATTTTCATAATGCAGAATTAGAGGGGATTTTTGCCTTCCCTCCGCACGCATTAGTCTGGCTTTCCAAACAAAATAAAGTATTTTCTTTGCTCGGGTGTCTCCCTCTCTGTGTTTTATATGTCAGGGATCATGACAGCCATTCGTTGTTCACGATGCATTAAAAGAGTATTTTACGGGGATTAGAATTTATGGGGATATGTGACGTTCCAATCGTCCCTCCAGCACAGTCTGTTTTTACTGTCTGCTCGAAATGGGATTGAGGTTTTATGTTTCCAGAGTGCAGGGTGAGGCCGGGGGTGGGGGTGGGGGTGGGGGAAAGGGCAGCGATGGGGAAACCGGCAGAAATGAGGAGCTGGTGCAGGCTTCCCCAACCTGGAGCTCTCCAGATGTTGTTGGACTACAACTCCCATCATCCCTGACAACAGGTCATGCTTGGATGGGGTTTATGGGAGCAGCAGTCCGCCTAGAGCAGCTGGAGGGGAGCGGGTTGGGAAGGCTAATCCCAATGGTTGGAGCAATTCCATGATTAATAGCCAAATTTAAATGCCTGACAGTTATCCTCTTGATAGTTCACATAAGTTAAGCTCGAACTACAGCACAAAAATGGGTCCTTTCCAAAGAGGATATCTGAGATTCGTGCAGAGAGAGTGGGGCAGAATCAAAAGGCATATTTCCTAATACAGGGGCCAGAAACCTTTTCCAGACATCTTCTTCTTCTTCTTCTTCTTCTTCTTCTTCTTCTTCTTCTTCTTCTTCTTCTTCTTCTTCTTCCTCCTCCTCCTCCTTCCCCACTTTCCCCCCTCATAGGACTCAAGGAAACATACAGCTAAAAAAAAAAGAACCACCACTAAAAGCATACAATACTAATTATTAAAATTATTAATTACTTGCAGGATACTTAAAAACTCAGTGTAAATAGGATTTGAGTAGGAAGAGCAATGGGGGCAAACTTTTTTGCTTTTCTTTTGTGATAATGTGAAGGTATAAAGGTAAAGGGACCCCTGACCATTAGGTCCAGTCGTGTCCGACTCTGGGGTTGCGGCGCTCATCTCACTTTATTGGCCAACAGCCGGCGTACAGCTTCCGGGTCATGTGGCCAGCATGACAAAGCCGCTTCTGGCGAACCAGACCAGTGCACTAAAACGCCATTTACCTTCCCGCTGCAGCGGTACCTATTTATCTACTTGCACTTTGACGTGCTTTCGAACTGCTAGGTGGGCAGGAGCTGGGACCGAGCAATGGGAGCTCACCCCGTCGCAGGGATTCGAACCACCGACCTTCTGATCAGCAAGCCCTAGGCTCTTTGGTTTAACCCACAGCGCCACCTGGGTCCGTCCCCTTGTGAAGGTATAGAGCAACTATAATATGCAGCATGAATTGAAATTATGGGGAACCAGGGAGGGAGGGGAAGTCATAGGTGGAGCGATTGATTGTTAAACTTGAAATGTTGTTGAATTGTTTATTTGTTTAAAAAATAGAAATAAACTTTTTTTTAATTAAACTTTGATAGAATTTAAATCATATACGTATATAAAATATATCAAAACAAGGATAGCATGTCCCTTATGGGCAGCCTTCTGAAGACACATACCAATGGTGGTGAGGGGAGGGCAGAGACAGAAGTGGGTAAATCAATGAATGCACATTTCTACCTTTGTTCAGTATCTCTATGTAAGATAATAATAATAATAATAATAATAATAATAATAATAATAATAATAATAATAATTTATTATTTATACCCCGCCCATCTGGCTGGGTTTCCCCAGCCACTCTGGGCGGCTTCCAACAGAATATTAAAATACAATAGTCTATTAAACATTAAAAGCTTCCCTAAACAGGGCTGTCTGTTGTCCCTGCAGGATCAGGCCCTTGGCCCATGTAATCCAGCCACCTGTTCTCACAGAGGCCTCTAGGAAACCCAGCGACAACAGGAGCGCCCTCTGCTCCTGTGATTCCCAGCAAGTGGTATTCAGGAATCTGTCCATCGTTTGCCCCCGGGGCTTGGCTGTGAACCTTAGATGCAGCAGAGGGCAGTGTGGTGGGGTGCTCAGACTGCCAGGCTAAGTCTGCCAGCACCTCCTATGGCCCATGGAAAGTCTCAGTAAATATCCCCTTCAAAATCCACAACGCACAAGAGACTGTCTGCTCTTCAGGCTCAGCCTTGTGTTTGCAGTCGATTAGCTTCTCATATGTTGAACGCCACCCTTTCAACAGGCTCACATTTCATTCGACAACAGGACCAGACACCCTGACACCCTCTCATTCTGACCAGAAGAGAGAGGCAAAAGAGCTTATCTCTGTGAGCAAGGACAGCAAAAGCTGATCTCTTCACAACTACTGATGGACGGGGAGGACGTGGGTGGCACTGTGGTCTAAACCACTGAGTCTCTTGGACTTGCCGATCGGAAGGTCGGTGGTTCGAATACCCACGACGGGGTGAGCTCCCATTGCTTAGTCCCAGCTCCTGCCAACCTAGCAGTTCGAAAGCATGCCAGTGCAAGTAGATAAATAGGTACCGCTGCGGTGGGAAGGTAAACAGCATTTCTGTGTGCTCTGGTTTCCGTCACGGTGTCCCGTTGAGCCAGAAGCGGTTTAATCATGCTGGCCACAGGACCCGGAAAGCTGTCTGTGGAAAATGCCGTCTCTCTTGGCCTGAAAGCGAGATGAGCATCGCAACCACCGTTCAGGGGTCCTTTACCTTTACCTATCATGCCCACACCATTTTGTGACCCTGCCTCTCTTTCTGCTCTTTTAGATGTGGAAGCCATTTTGTGTTAAGTCACCCCCCGAAGCAGCCCAAATTCCAAATGCGCCCGCTGGCTTTAAAAGGTTGGCAGCCGCTGATCTAATGAACAGAATATGAAGTGCAATGTTTATTGAACACACACATACAGACAAGATCAGGAATGGAAAGCAAGGAATGCATATCATCCAAAAATGTCTTTACCATGGCTGGCAAAAGCTACCTGCTTATTGATAAACGCACACACAAAAGTACTATGCTCCTCTTTATAGTTCTGCACTACTGCATTAATGTCACTCTTCTTGTTGAACGGGGAGATAATGGATCACCGAGGAGCTATTTATCTTTGCTTCACACTCCTTTATAAGAGAATTGCAATAGCAATACAGAGAGTGGTTTTATATGCACTATCCAAAGATTTTCATAGAAGCCTGGGGCCAGTCAGTCCACTCGCTGCCAATCACCATGAGATCCAGGAAGTTGCACTCCTTGTATCATTGATCAGCAGTACCAGGAATTGGTGAGGCAGGCATATTTTATTTCTTGCCAAAAGTGGTTTGTTTGGTTTTTTACTTTGAAGATGCTCCCTCCACCCCCAGCCCCCTGGCCAACATTTCTCATCGGCATGATGCAAGCTAGGGCAAGAGTTGAATGTTATTTGCTTGGATCTGTCTTGCATTCTCTTAATGATGACCAGATTGTTCAGTATTAAGCCTGCACATTCATTGAACCCCATGAAGCTGGCTCATACTGGTGGCCGCAGTAACTCATGGGTGCCAGCAGAAGCAGTAGTGTCCTCTTCGTAACCTTCAGGATGAGGACATGGCAGGGCAAGGTGGGGATGAGCTTGGGTGAAATCTAGCTTGTTGATGGTCCTGCAGGTATGTTCAGCACAATTCAGAGGATGCCACTCGCCTACCCCTCCCCTCTACACACATGGCAGGCACATAGGAAACCAGCATGGCAGGAAAAAGGGGTTGCTGACACCCTAGCCTTTTTAAAATAAATTAATAATTAAGGGTGTTTTACCACAGGTGAGCATTCTAGGACATGGTTGGTGCTGTGGTCTAAACCACTGAGCCTCTTGGGCTTGCCGATTGGAAGGTTGGCAGTTTGGATCCCCGTGACGGAGTGAGCTCCCGTTCCTCTGTCCCAGCTCCTGCCAACTTAGCAGTTCAAAAGCATGCCAGTGCAAGTAGATAAATAGGTACCACTGTGGCGGGAAGGTAAACGGCGTTTATGTGTGCTCTGGCTTCCATCACGGTGTCCCGTTGCAACAGAAGCAGTTTAATCATGCCGGCCACATGACCTGGAAAGCTGTCTTTGGACAAACGCCGGCTCCCTCAGCCTGAAAGCGAGATGAGCACCACAAACCCATAGTCACCTTTGACTGGACTTAACCGTCCAGGGGTCCTTTACGTTTTACCTTTACCTCTAGTGTGTGACACAGACACCCCTGCCCCCAAGTTGTCATGGGCAGTCTGAATTAGCTCAGTGTAGGAAGAGCCCTCTATCCAATGCCCACTAACCAAATTCACACACACACATGTGTTTTAAAAAGACATACTTGTTTAAAGCCTACAAAAGTTAAAATACTAAAACAGATTTAAATTGTCACGAAGACTCTCCTGCAAAAGTCCAATTTAAATATGACATATTAAATATGTCATTGTTTGTAAGCAATCACCATCACCAGAAGATGATGGGGGGCAAGTCCAGACCTGCATGGGCCAACATTGTACCAGAGTGCAGTCAGGACCCTGGACAGAGACAAGAGATCTGATAGGCCAGCAGAAGCAAGAGGTTCAGGACCATGGACAGCAATGCTGCAACTGAGAGCAGGTAGAACAAATTGTTTCAGCACTAAGTTGATGCAACTGCCAGGGAATTATTAGCAGGGGAGGGGAATCTTTTGCTCTCCAGATGTTACTGAACCAGGGGCGTACCCAGGATCAAAAGTAGGGGGGGCAAGCCATGGTCGTTCAGGTTTGCTTTGAACTAGGGGGGGCAAGCCATGGTCGTTCAGGTTTGCTTTGAATGGACGCTGATCATTTTTGCTTCTAGGGCTGCCTTCTGGGGGGGGGCAGATGCCCCCCTCTGCCCCCCTGGGTACGCCCATGTACTGAACTACAATTTCCATCACTTCTGATCATTGGTCTTGCAGGGACTGAAACCTGGAGTTCAGGGCCCATGGTACAGATTCTGGTGTGGCTGAGTCTGCTGTGGGTGGTCTGGGGTCTGTCTCTTCCTTTGAGCTACTATTGCTTGGAGACTCTGAGGACTCAGGATCTAAGGCAGGTATGGGGGGCCTTTGGCTCTCCAGATATTGCTGAACTACAACTCCAATCATCCCTAGCCACTGACCACACTCGCCAGGCCTGATAGGAGTTGTAGCTCAGGAACATCTGGACAACCAAAGGTTCCTCACATCTGGTCTAAGGCCATGACATGATACAGAAGATCACACAAATGATATTGGATTAATTCTCACTTATCCATGCACCATGTGTAATCTCACACTATGCCCAGTTGTAAAGGAAGCACATGTATCCAAAGCAAGGGGTTATATAATGCACAGGTGCAAAACAATCAAGGAAAGCATTTTCAGTTGTTAATGGTGGTCCTAAAAGTCCTCCTTGCTTGTATTTTTCACTGAAGCTCTTGGCATGTTGCAAAAAGGCATTGCTTTAAAAAGTTGGTGCTTTTTAGTGAGGCATTCAGTGTTCTCTTGAGTTCACTGAATAATTGAAATAGGGGCTTTTTCTTTCATTAAAAGAAGAAGAAGAAGAAATGAGTTATGGGTCATGTTTGGTTTTGTTAAGCTGTCATGCCCAGCCCAATTTACTGTGTGCTTTGCAAACACTTTCACTTTCTGGCAAGGAAGATGCTACTCTTGATGTGATGAAGCTAGAGAAAAAAGGAGTAACAATCTGGAAGACCACCACCACCCTAAACCTGCCTCTAGAATGATGATTTTAGTGCTTTTTTTTTTTTTTTTACTATCCACATTTTTAAAAGCAATTTCCCCAATTTAGTGATATTTTTCCTGTGTGACTTTCACTAGTAATAATAATAATAATAATAATTTATTATTTGTACCCCGCCCATCTGGCTGGGTCTATATGCATTTCTCTCCATATGTGTCCCCTAACACACACATTATTGTGTAGACAATATTGGGTTGGAGAACTTCGTCACAAAATTTGGGAAAGTGACAATGTGGAAGGGTAGCTACTTTTCGGTTTTGTTTCAGAAAGTGTGAATGAAAGAGGTTTCCCATCAAAATCCGAACTAAACAAAGATTCTACCACAGCCCTACTTCTGAGTAGACATGCACATGACCCACCTAAATGAAATTCATCCTGTAATCTAGGAAGGGAAGGCGCTCCCAGACTGTCTGTGGGATGGTACTGAGAGAAATACCTTCTCTCCCCAGTGAGAGAGCCAGCATGGTGTAGTGGTTAAGAGCGGTGGACTCGTAATCTGGTGAACCAGGTTCGCGTCTCCGCTCCTCCACATGCAGCTGCTGGGTGCCCTTGGGCTAGTCACACGTCTCTGAAGTCTCTCAGCCCCACTCACCTCACAGAGTGTTTGTTGTGGGGGAGGAACGGAAAGGAGAATGTTAGCCGCTTTGAGACTCCTTCGGGTAGTGATAAAGAGGGATATCAAATCCAAACTCCTCCTCCTCCTCCTCCTCTTCTTCTTTTCCTTCTTCCCCACGCACTGATGATTTAAAGCAACCATGTCCAAAGTCCATTTTGGGGGGACAAATGTGGCCCCCCGGCGAGTTTTATCCTGCCCCTGTGGCAGCTTATTTATTGGTGTCAAATCCTAAAAAAAAGCTCAACAACTTTGGTCGGCCCTCACGCATGTTCACTTCATCAAATCTGGCCCTCTTGGAACAAAGTTTGGGCACCCCTGATTTAAATCTCATCGCTGATTATGAGATTTAAAAGAGAAGAAAATGGACAGATCTTGGAACTTGTTGAGAACAAAGGTGAGGACTGTCGCTTTTGGGCAACAATGTACTTCTTGGAGTATTATGGGATGGAAGTGCTGAGCTGGGGAGGAGGAAGGGCAGAGTTAACCTTGAGATACCAGCTCTGTACTGAACAACAACCATATTAGTACTGCAGGAGCCCAGACTGGATTATGATTGGAGATAATGTAAAATACTTAGCGCAGTAATATTAGAAGATAAAGTCGCATCAGCAATGGCAAGTGGGAAGTCATTTAATCAAAATTGTATTATTTTGGTATTAATTTGTAAAGATTGGGTTGGAGTTTGGAAAATCAATAAAATTAATTGGCAAAAAAGAAGAAAACCATTCTGCAATCTATTTTTTAAAAGGCCGCTTTTCTTCTTTATGAAAGGCTCTCCTTTTTGCTCTGCTCCTGTCATCTCCTGTCCTGTCAGTCAGCCACTTCCTTTGACATCCAACTATGTGTCCTGTGCAAGAAAAAAAAAATCAGGAAATTTCTGCTTGACAATTTATTGCAAATCGATGATGACTGCGACCAGCTTGAATTTCTGCGGTTGCCCTTCTTTGTGCGATAACCACCCACCTTGTTCCTGCAGGGCAAAGGCCTTTCACACAGCAGTGGAAGAAGCATTTTTTTTAATACACACACAGAGACATATATAAAATCCATTAGAGTCCTGCAGGAGTTGCACACGCAAATTGGTATGTCCTGTTCAGCTTTAATAAAGTTACCAATATTTGGTTTTGGAATCCCAGGGCACACAGGACGCACCGTCAAGCAATTACTTCTTGATTGCTTTTAGCAATAGTCATCTCGCCCCCCCTGCTTCTCCCTCCTCCTGCCCAGTATTTGCTCGATAAGGGATGTAGTTGCAGGTCAAATGTTGGCAGGGAACCCAGTTTCAAACAGCGGGGGTCCCTTTCCTGCTCTTGAAGGTCTCTTTCCCCATTTTTCCCAATAATTCAATAATGGATAGCTTGCCCACTGTGGGCTAAATTCAGCAAATGTGACTTTTTAAAAAGTGTTTTAAGTGCTTTTAAATATCTATTTTTGCATTTAATGGGTTTGTTTTACTGCTTTGTTGCTGTTGTTTTTTGCTGCCCCCTGTTCCTTTGCAAAGAAGGGTGAGGCAGTAATAACATTCATTAATGACAGTAAGGTAAGAACATAAGAAGGGCCTCAAATCCTCTTTTAAATTCATCCAAGTGGGAAGTTCCATAGTTTAACTATGTGCTACATGAGGAAATTTTTTCTGTTATCTGTCTTGAATCTTCCAGCATTCAGTTGGTTGAATGTCCGCAGGTTCTAGTATTATGAGAAAGGGAGAAAAATATTCTCTATTCACTTTCCCCATGCCCAGAGGCGGAGCTAACTGCTCTGGCACCCGTAGCGGCATGCACCCGGGGGGGGGGATAGGCACCCGCTTGGGCGGGCCTAGCGTCCCAGGGGGTGTGGCGAGCATCCCGGGGGGGGGTGGCCTCCTGATGCAAGCGTCCCGGGGGGTGCATGGCCACCCACCGCGAGTGTGGCAATGTCAGCCCCCCTCAGGGATGGCACCTGGGGCGGGCAGCACCCACCTTTCTCCCCCTCTGCCCATGCCCATGCCAGCTCTTACTCACCTTTTCTCTAAACTACAAAGTCCCAAATGCTGCAACCTTCCTTCATATGGCAGTGGCTCCATCTCCTTGACCATTTGGGTTGCCCTTTCCTGAACATTTCCCTGCCTTGCAATATCCTTTTTGAGGTGAGGTGACCAAAACAACAACCTCCCCAACCCTATGTTAATTCTGAACCAAAACTTACAATCCTCAGGCTCTGGGATGAGAATTCCGAATTGACCAGGGGATTCCTGGTCCGTCCAAGTTACAGCTAGGCCGGCCCTGACAGGAAAGCAGGCAGGAGAATGAGGTTCATGCACTCCGGTCCTTAGACACCATTTTATATTCCCCATAATGCCTTGGAATGCCTGATACAATGCTAATCTGGGGCATTACGGGAGATTTTAACATGGTGGCTCACAACTGCTTGCTGCCTAGAGCCCGGAAGTGAGGACAGGGCGAGCATCAGCACAGGTGGGCCCTGTCCAGATGTTGGGGTCCAACAGCTGCCTGAAGATGCTTAGTGAGGGCAACAACCCTAGTCTTTATCCTTCATTTGTGAGTGGGGTGTGGGTGTGTGGGTGTGTATGCGTATATGTGTAAATATATATATAATCAGTACAGTGTGAGGGGTTTGTATAGGGAGGGGGGATTTATAATGGCTGTTGAAATTTTAAATACTCGTACATTATGTGAATATTTGCTCTCCTTAGATTTGCAGCCATTTAGGGCCAGGGGAGCAAGAGTGAGCGAGTAATTAGATTGGCCTTGACGGCTTGCATTCCAGCGTTACTTTAACTTGCTTTGACGTGCCTTTCGGGAAACGGGAAAGAGAAGGGGGACCGGTTAGGTTTCCTGCATCAGCCCTGCTGTGGAAATATATCTTAATCAGTGCAAGTGGAAACAGAGAAAACATGCTGTGTTTCATGTTCTGGTCCAATGCCAGAACTCAAAGAGGGAAAGCAGTGAGGCTGGAGACCAGGTAAGGTTGAGGATTGTGAGGTCATGGACAGCTCCAAGGAAGCAACTTGCTCTGATGAAGGCTGGTAGCCAACTTAGGCCTTCTATGCCTCTGGCTCTGGGCTGTCTCCTTTAGAGACTTGCAGAGCCTTAAAGAGACAACTCCCTGGCCTGAAGATGAGCGCTCCTCCTTTGTTCCGTAGCTTCCCTCCTGGTACTGCCAAACTGGTGATGTGCAGTAGGAGCCATCTGACTTCACAGGCTCAGAGGGAGGTGTCTGTGAGGGTCCAGGATCTGGCCTTATAGGCCCTGGTGCTCTGAGAGGTTCCTCTGGGAGTTCTTATCCAACTGCCTTAGATACGATGCTCTCACCCTGAGAGCCAGTGTGGTGTAGTGGTTAAGAGCAGTAGACTCATAATCTGGGGAACCGGGTTTGCGTCTCCGCTCCTCTACATGCAGCTGCTGGGTGACCTTGGGCTAGTCACACTTCTTTGAAGTCTCTCAGCCCCACTCACCTCACAGAGTCTTTGTTGCGGGGGAGGAAGGGAAAGGAGATTGTTAGCTGCTTTGAGACTCCTTTGGGTAGTGATAAAGCAGGATATCAAATCCAAACTCTTCTTCCTCGTCCTCCTCCTCCTCTTCCTCCTCCTTCTCAATCTTCCACAGTTAGCTCTGAGCTCTGACCTAGACCCAGCTCCCCATCTGCCGTCCCCACAGCCTCTGACTTAGCTGTGGATTCCTGTGTTGCAGTGGGGTTGGGCTAGATGACCCATTGGGTCCCTTCCAACACTACAGTTCTAAGATTCTGTGTCCGGATCACTGCTGGATACAGGGGCCACAACACCATGAGACATCCTTTATCTGCCCAGTTTTGTCACGCATGCTTCGCTATGATACACAAAGTAAATTCTATTAAACTGATGAAACGGAATCTCCCCAACAAAGATTATCCATTTGGAAATGAAACTATGGAGAACCAGCAGTTCACATCCATTGTTTACCAGAGGAATTAAGGGAAACGTCATGAAGACGGGGTGGATTTATCTTTGGGGGGGGGGAAGTGTTATTGTTCCTTTTGCTGAGGCAAAGTATGTCTTAAAGATTGCCGAGCTTGGAATGTACTTCTAGACACTAGGCTTGTTGACAAATAAGCTGCACTAGGCTGCCTCACTTTGGCATTTTATTGACCTATTTATTGAGCATTCATCCTGATTTGCTGCTGGGTAGGAGAACATTTGAGTTTGAGTCTGACCAAACTGCGGGAGGCAGTGGAAGACAGGAGTACCATGGGGTCACGAAGAGCCGGACACGGCTAAACGACTAAACAACAACAGTAGAACATTATCCAGAGTGTGTGTATGTGTGTGAGAGAGACCTGAGCTAGAAAACGGTCTGGGAGCTGGAGAAACAGAGACATGCTAGCTTTGTGCTGAATCCAAAGCCATGATGAATGGAGAAGCAAGATCTGTTGAGGTATTCATGCTGTGAGCCCCTCCATCTTATGCTCAGGTTGGATATATGTGTAAATTAAACCATATGTCCTAAAGCAGGCACCCCCAAACTCGGCCCTCCAGCTGTTTTTGGGACTACAATTCCCATCATCCCTGACCACTGGTCCTGTTAGCTAGGGATGATGGGAGTTGTAGTCCCAAAACAGCTGGAGGGGCCGAGTTTGGGGGTGCCTGTCCTAAAGACATGGCTGTCCCTGATTACCTTCATTCCAAGGAAACTGAACCCTGGGTAAGAATGTGGAACCCCTGGATTCTCCAGATGCTCAGTTTTTGAGATGGTGTGTAATGAAGTTAGGTTCCAGCATCTGGGCCCTGCTTCTAAGTTGAAATCAATTGGTGAACAAAAGTGTTTATTCTGAAGAGACACTGGCTTTCCCCTCGGAGGGAAGCAGAAGTGGCCTAAGCCATCCTTCCTTAGATATTAGTTACAAATAATGAATGGGTCAAGGAAGCCTTACAAATTCATGGCAATCGATGATAAATTTCCTAGCGAATGTGGTGAGTAATGACTCCTGGTCTCTGCTTTAGTTATTCAATGCACGATCCAGCCTAAGCTGAACATTGTTAAGTCCCATTGATTTTCATTGGGGGAGATTTTAAACGGTGCTCATTTCTCCCACCGAAGTCGATGGGGCTTTAAAAAAAAGTGCTTATCTTTTGGCTGGAGCATACATGCCATTCTTTATCCAATTAAGCAATTTTAGCCTGTCTTTTCTTAAACAGTCTCTAAAACTGGCCTGAGAGTTCTGTTTGAAACTGGAGTGGCCCACATTCACCTGAGTCATTCCTTATCTTGTGATAACTTTGTTCTAGCGTACATACACACACACACACACACACACACACACACACACACACACAGAGAGAGAGAGAGAGAGAGAGAACATAAGATCCCATGAGCCCACCCTTCTGCACAGCAAAATGAAGCCAGTGGATGAGGCCAGCAGCAACTTTTCATCACCCCAAATGTAGAAATGTATAGCCAAATGACAAGACCCAAAGATCTGCATGAAAAAATAAAATCATGTGCTAACTTATATGTATAGAACACACACTTAGAAATGACTACAGTGGTACCTTGATTCTCAAACTTAATCCGTTCTGGACATCCGTTCCAAAACCAAAGCGTTCCAAAACCAAGCCACACTTTCCCATAGAAAGTAATGCAAAATGGATTAATCCATTCCAGACTTCTCAAAACAACCCCTAAAACAGGCAATTTAACATGAATTTTACTATCTAACGAGACCATTGATCCATAAAATGAAAGCAATAAACAATGTACTGCAGTCGCACAATCAATCAATCAATCAGTAGCTGAACTGGGTCCCACACAGTAAAAACAAACAAACCCAATAAAGACACAAAAACGCAAATAGCAAAAACAGACAGACGGCAGCGTAACACTCAAAATGGAAGCGTAACACTCAAAACAGAGCACATTCGGCTTCTGAAAAAAGTTCGCAAACCGGAACACTTACTTCCAGGTTTGCAGCATTTGGGTTCCAAGTTGTTCGAGTACCAAGGCGTTTGAGAACCAAGGTACCACTGTACTATGGTTATGTCAACATCATACATTCAAAGTACTTTTATACCACTTTAAGAGCCATGGCTTCCCTGCAAAGAACCCTGGGAACTGTAGTTTGTTAGGGGTGCTGGGAGTTATAAAGATAACATCAGCAAACTACAGTGCCCGGCATTCTTTGGGGAAAGCCATGATTCTTAAAGTGGTATAAGAGTCCTTCAAATGTAGGCTGTGGATGTGACAGATGAATTAAATGGGAGTCCAATACATCTGTCCATAGAGGAGGAGTCTGTGACGAGGTGACTGTGTTCCTGCTCTCTGCTGATGGACAGGTTCAAAGCCCACCTCCTCTTATAATTCTTCTTTATCTTTAAACTGGAACCAGACAGAAATTCAGGTCCAGATTGGGGCGGGGGCATGTGCCCTGGGCAGCAGGGGTGGCAAACAGCATCCCAGCTCTGCCTTTTTTCACTGCCTGAAGTAATGCAGAAGCAAGGCCTTTCAAAATGGGCTTCTTTACAGAGTTTGCTATCTGCCTGTGGAAAAGAGAGGAAGGGAACAACTAGCTAGGGAAGGAAGGAAGGCATGGGCAAAAGAAGGGAGGAGCTGGCTAGTGATAGCAACAGCAGGAAGAGCAGGTAACACAGAAAAGAGGTTACAGGTAGGTAGCCGGGTTGGTCTGTCATAGTCAAAACAAAAAATAAAATAAAAAAAATTCCTTCCAGTAGCACCTTAGAGACCAACTAAGTTTGTTCTTGGTATGAGCTTTCGTGTGCATGCACACTTCTTCAGATACACTGAAACAGAAGTCACCAGACCCTTATATATAGTGAGAGGGTGGGGAGGGGTATTATTCAGAAGGGTGGTGGGAATGGGTGATTGGCTGGTAGGTGAGGTAAACCTGTTAACGACTGCCATTAGTCTTACAGGAAAAAGCAAGAGGTGAGAAGGTTAAAAATAGCTTTGTCATGTATATTGAGATAAGAATGAACAAAGACATTGGATTCTTATCTCATTATACATAACATAATACATATGTTATACATAACATAACTAATGGCAGTTGTTAACAGTCATCAACAGGTTTACCACAGCTATCAGCCTATCACCCATTCCCACCACCCCTCTGAGTAATACCCCTCCCACCCTCTCACTATATATAAGGGTCTGGTGACTTCTGTTTCAGTGTATCTGAAGAAGTGTGCATGCACACAAAAGCTCATACCAAGAACAAACTTAGTTGGTCTCTAAGGTGCTGCTGGAAGGAATTTTTTTTATTTTTTATTTTGTTTTGACAGAAAAGAGGAACAGTTTGAAAAGCCTGTAATCTGAACCACGTCCAGTGTGGTGTAGTGGTTAAGAGCGGTAGTCTCGTAATCTGGTAAACCGGGTTCGCGTCTCCGCTCCTCCACATGCAGCTGCTGGGTGACCTTGGGCTAGTCACACTTCTCTGAAGTCTCTCAGCCCCACTCACCTCACAGAGTGTTTGTTGTGGGGAAGGAAGGGAAAAGAGAATGTTAGCCGCTTTGAGACTCCCTCGGGTAGTAATAAAGCGGGATATCAAATCCAAACTCCTCCTCCTCTTCTTCTTCTTCTTTGAAGTAAGCCCTATTGAATTCATTGGATCTCACTCCCAGGTAAATGGATCCTGCCTCCTCTTATTGTGTTGGGGAAATGAGCTGCATTGTGGTGTATTGTCTCGCAGAGGTGTAGCATATAAAATCTGAGCGCCAGTTGAAATTTGCTGTATTTATGTGTGTGATTTTGCCCACACATAATTGATTGCATACAATTGTCAACCAGGCACATGCCTGTAGGAGGTAAAATTTGCTGCCTGCCTGATGACCAGTGAGTCTTCCACAAGCCCTAAATATTTAGAGACAGGTATATTCCAATGCTGGTGCTCGCTCTGTATAGAGCTCATCCAAGTGGGAATTGGGAGGCAGAAATCCAAAGCTTCGGAAGGGGGAGAGGACCACAGCTCAGCAGCAGAGCATCTGCTTTGCATGCAGAAGGTCCCAGGGAGAGAACTCTGGAGATCTACTGTCCGTCTGTGTCGGCAGTACTCAGCTAAGTGTGCTAATCATTTGTTTGCTAAATTTTATCCAACCTTTCTCAAGTGTAGCTGGGCTAGGATCCCACCACTGATTGAGGAAATGGCCACATTTTGTCTAAAGGGTGGGCTGGCCCTGAATGTAGGACTCATGGTCCCCCTGCCTTGGGCATAGGGGACATGTGGCCCTCTGCATTGTGTCACAATCTGGGGCATGGGAGGCAAGAGTCCAGGGCTCGCACGCCGGGACTGGAATAAGGGTACTGGCACTGGTAGCAGAAGTGGTCTAACTGGTGGGTCCACAGTCAGGAACAAGTCCAATGGAGATGCAGGATAACTGGGGAGCGGGAGCAGGAGACCACATTGCTGTGGCCAAGACCAAGGCTGAAATGCAGGCCTTAAATAGTTCTCTTGAGCTTGCCCCCAGCTGCAGCGCCTGCCGGCCTTCACTTGATTCCCCTAAGGCAGTGGTGGCTAACCTTGCCACTCCAGATGTTTTGGAACTACAACTCCCACCATCCCTAGCTAACAGGACCAGTGGTCAGGGATGATGGGAGTTGTAGTCTCAAAACATCTGGAGTGCCAAGGTTAGCCACCACTGCCCTAAGGCAAGCACGGCCAAGGCCTGGTTCCTGCAAAGACTCACAATGCTCAGGACCTGGCTCCTGCAAACCCTCATGGTGCTCGTGACACAATATGACTCTCTGCTTCTCCCCTATGGACCCTTTCCACCCTCCCTCCCTCTCTCTTTCTCTCTGTCCCCATTGGGACTCTGATCAAGGGAGCAGAGCTCAAAAGAGTTCCTCTCCTCCTGCAGCCTCCAGGTGCCTCTCCCACTGGGACGTTAAGCTTGCTCTGTTGTGTTCAGAAGACCTGGAACTCATAGGAATAAGAATCTGGAAGCAGCTGAAGCTTCACAGATGTTGCGATGAATTCAAGGTCACACCGTTATAAGCGTTCTGTTTGTGCAAACACATCGGCTCTCCAGACAAATGACCCTCCCTTCCCTCGCCTGCTGTTCTTGGGCATCTTCCAACCCCAGTTTGGTGTGGGGAGGTGCAGGCGTTGCATTGGGGAGGAGGCGGGGAAGCCCCATTGAGCAAACAGAAACCCAGGGCTGTCACTGACAGGGTTTGTTAAATGATTTCTGCCCATTCAGTTTCATGTGTTGGTTCCTTCCTAGTTTACACCCAGAAACAAAATAAAAAAATTCCTTCCAGTAGCACCTTAGAGACCAACTAAGTTTGTTCTTGGTATGAGCTTTCGTGTGCATGCACACACTTCTTCAGATACACTGTGACAGAAGTCACAAGACCCTGAGTCTGAGTGGGGAGAGAGAAGGTGGGGAGGGGAATTACTCAGAAGGGTGGTGGGAATGGGAGATTGGCTGATAGGAGAGGTAAACCTGTTGACAACTGTTAACAACTGCAATTAGTCTTACAGGGGAAAGCAAGGGGTGAGATGGCTAAAAATAGCTTTATCATGTATAATGAGATAAGAATCCAATTTCTCTATTCAGACCAGGTCTCTCCATGGTTTTAAGTTTGGTAATCAGTTGCAATTCAGCAACTTCTCTTTCCAGTCTATTTCTGAAATTATTTTGTAATAAGACAGCTACTTTGAGATCTTGTATAGAATGTCCTGGGAGACTGAAGTGTTCTCCTACTGGTTTCTCTGTCTTGTGGTGACTTCTGTTTCAGTGTATCTGAAGAAGTGTGCATGCACACGAAAGCTCATACCAAGAACAAACTTAGTTGGTCTCTAAGGTGCTACTGGAAGGAATTTTTTAATTTTGTTTCGACTACGGCAGACCAACACGGCTACCTACCTGTACCCAGAAACAAGACTCCTATTTTTCCTTTCAGACTCCCCCTTGACTTTTCAATGTAGCATAAGCCCTGGGGTGGATCCGCCTATATAATCCAAAATTGCATTCTGGCTTAGCAACTTGTACCTGCACGATGTTGATGCCTGAGGCACCTGCTGCCTCCATTGCCACCCCCTGATGGATGCAGGTGAGGTTTGGAGTCCCTGCCCTCTTCCCATGACCCCCGTGCTGACAAGGAAGAGCTTGCAGAGCGCAAATTGTCTGCTGTCTTAGCTTTACCTGGTGGCCTCACAAGCCGAGGTCAGCCAGGTTTATATAATTCCTGCCGAGACTTTCTACCTGCGCTCCCCAGCTCCCCTCACATGGAAAGGAATGTGCTTTAAAAGAGAGCCTATAAATATCTGTTCACTTATTTGTGAATCTGTACTCCCTGGAACGGCTTCACGAGCATCAGCATATTGTTACCTGGGTTTTTACGAGGAACAGCTGCCATATGTTTGCCCCGCTAGGTAATCAAAAGGAAAAGCCAATTACGGCGGCAGCATTGCAGACATTAAATATGAAATGCACGGCGAGAAGCCGAAAGAGGCGTCCGCAGTTTTGTAATCGCACAGTTTTGCCATCAGCTTTAACCACCCCCCTCATCTTTTTGATCCCTCTAAAACTCTTCATCATAGCATTAATTAACTGCACTGACATCTGATGGTCGTCATTGTTTCGCTGCTACAGAACGATCTGTCCTCTGGTTTGACGAAGACGACTCATTAGCGGAAGTCGGAACAGAGTAGGGATTGGAGAGAAATTGCATTTCAAGGTGAATCTACCTGAATCACACTCTCCAAAATAATACGTGGACCAAAAACACAGCCGTCCTTTGACATTTTGCACTTCTCTGAATTATGCGGTGCATTTCTCTAGCTGGGTAATGTGTGCAAAAATGCACATGATAGGGTGAAGTGTGCATAGAAATGCATATAATTGTGAAAAATGACACACACACACAATGTATATTGGGGAAATTGTTTTGCAAAAATGTGTTTATTGGGCAAGATTGCATATCAAAAATATTTGTTATCAGGAGAAACATACACTAATATGCTGATAATTATGACAAGAATCTTTTTTTAAAATTGATGTGGAAATGTGGATAACTCAGTTGATGATTAGAAAAAATGAGAAACTGAGAGAAACCAAAATGGGCAAACTTACTCATTCATGGAACAGAAAGTGCAAACACACAAGAGGGAAAGAGCAAATTTGCACCTGAGAAACCCAAATCTTCAATCAACTGTGCAAATTGTATACTTCTATTAGGGCTGAGCCCAAACACATCACAGGGTGACTGATTTTCTTTTGCAAACGTTTTTGACAGAAAGGTTTGTCCTTTTTAATGATTTAGCAAAAATTAAAAAAATAAAATTGACTGTCCATTTACCCTGACGTCTTTTAGTTTCAGTGATGTCATCATTAGCCAGATCTGATTGGGATGCCATCCTATGCGATTGTCAAAAAGCATTACCTTCCCCAACTGATCTCATTTACCCTCAGAGATGCCAAGATGTGGCAGGTAGTGGCGCCTGCCCTGTGGAACGCCTTCCCACCAGATGTCAAAGGGAAAAAAATAACTACCAGACTTTTAGAAGACATCTGAAGGCAGCCCTGTTTAGGGAAGCTTTTAATATCTGAAGGACTATTATATTTTAATATTTTGTTGGAAGCCGCCCAGAGTGGTTGGGGAAACCCAGCCAGATGGGCGGAGTATAAATAATAAATTATTATTTTGTTGTGGTTTAGTCGTTTAGTCGTATCCGACTCTTTGTGACCCCATGGACCAGAGCCAAGCATGGATCACTGCCTTGTCGTGGTGAAGGGGCTTGAATAACTCAGAGAAGCTATGAGCTATGTATGACGTGCAGGGCCACCCAAGACGGACAGGTCATAGTGGAGAGTTTTGACTAAACGTGATCTACCTGGAGCAGGAACCGGAAAGCCACTCCAGTATCCCTGCCAAGAAAACTCCATGGACAAATTATTATTATTATTATTATTATTAATATTATTATTAAGGTAAAGGGACCCCTGACCATTAGGTCCAGTCGTGACTGACTCTGGGGTTGCGGCGCTCATCTCCCATTATTGGCCAAGGAAGCCGGCGTACAGCTTCCAGGTCATGTGGGCAGCATGACTAAGCCGCTTCTGGCGAACCAGAGCAGCGCACGGAAACGCCGTTTACCTTCCCGCCGGAGCGGTACCTATTTATCTACTTGCACTTTGACATGCTTTCAAACTGCTAGATTGGCAGGAGCAGGGACCGAGCAACGGGAGCTCACCCCGTCGCGGGGATTCGAACCACCGACCTTCTGATCAGCAAGCCCTAGGCTCTGTGGTTTAACCCACAGCGCCACCCGCATCCCTTTTATTATTATTACAGTATGATGATGATGATGATGATGATGTAGCCAAACCTGTGCCATTATCCTTCTTGCCATGGATGGACTGGGATCACTAATGTGACAAATCTGGGGGAGGGGAGAGAGAATACCGTATTTTTCGCTCCATAACGCGCACCGGACCATAACGCGCACCTAGTTTTTTGAGGAGGAAAGGGGGAAAGCCCCCCTTTTTGAGGATCAGTTCAAAGTTGTGCATCTTCTTTTGGAAGAAGAAAAGCCCCAGTTGCAAAAGGATCAGCTCAAAACCCTTTCTACAGTTTCCAAACAGATAATCTAATCAGCCAGTCACATGTAGCTGGGGAAACCAACAGCCTCCTCTGCAGGAACGACCTTATCTCTCCTCCCGATCTCTTGCTGATCAGCTGTAAAGCGGCAGCCTTTCAACACCCCCTTCTCTCTTTGTAAAAGAAAAAGCTCGATCTTCTTTTGGTCCCTGGGCAATTCAGCTCCAGGGACCATGCATTCGCTCCATAACGCGCACAGACTTTTCCCCTTCCTTTTTAGAAGGAAAAAAGTGCGCGTTATGGAGCAAAAAATACGGTAATCAAAACTTTGAACTGTTCCAACTTGCCTTCCCCACCCCCTTCTCCTCCCAAGATTTTTAGAAACCTCTTCGCAACTTCCACCGATTATGAAACCCTCGGGGAATGGCTCTTGTAGTCCACATTCCTGCAGATGGATGGATGGATAGAAAGATTGAACACAACTGACTTAATGCATCAATGCATGTCCCTATATCCCCTAGTTGTGCTTTAATAGGCAGGCAGATTTGTTTTCCAGCGTGGGAGTTGTGGATTCGAGAGTCTGCCTGGGGCGACTACCTTGTCACCCAATTTCCCTCAAAATATGACAAGGGCTGTGTGTCCAAGTCTGGAAATTTGCTGGGAATAAATTAAAAGAGCAGCACAAGAAGCACATCCCAGCAAAAAATAACTAATTTTTTTTTAAGCTTGCTGGGCTCTCCTAAGCGGCACCGATGACAGCTGCCAGAATGACTCATGGAACTTTTTGATGGAAGCAGCTAATGTTGACCCCACTGGCTTTTGGGCTGCCCTACAAGAGTGACACCGTGTCCCCCTTTGTGTCTCATGCTTATTACCTGTGACATCCCTGGCACAGCAAGGAAGGTGGCAGAACAAACATGACATGGCTTTAATCCACAGATGTCAGTCACGGCTCAGTAACGATACCAGAGACAAGCACATTCTGTAGAAGCTAGTATATATATTTCCCCCCTCCTAGGCTTTGGACAGATTTAGATTGGCGCTACCAGACCAAATGAAGCAAACGTAACTGGCAAGGTTGTGCGTTTGTGTGCAAATGGCGATTAGACAGTGGTTGGGATGCTTTATCAAGAGTGGAAATGATAGGAGAAGGGAAATGATTTAAAAACAAGTGTTTAAAACAGGGGTCGGCAAACTTGCCGCACCTCGGGCCAGTGCCTCGCGCAGCGGGCCGGAGGGTGGGGGAGCGTGCGCCCATACACATGTGCACACGCTATTCCCGGCGCACTTGCGGGTTGGAGGAGCACCGGAAATAGCTTGTGCACATGTGCATGGGCCTCCTCCGACCCGGATGTGCACCGGAAATAACACTTGTGCATGCGCAAAGCTATTTCCGGTGCTCATCAGACCCGGAAGTGGGCAGCCGCACTGCACTGCGCCAGTAAGAGTGGGCGGTGGGCGGTTGGGGTTGCCGGGGGCTGGATAAATGAGTCCCTCGGGCTGTATCCAGCCCCCAGGCCGTAGTTTGGAGACCTCTGGTTTAAAATATTATAAAAAAAAATTAAAAGTAATGATAAGCAGATTAAAACATGTCAACATTCTACATAGAATCGTGGAGTTGTAGAGTTGGAAGGCACCCCAAGGTTCATCTAGGTCCACCCCCTGCATCCAAACTCTGCTTAAAAACCTCCAAGGAAGGAGAGTCCACCACCTCCCAAGGGGGAGACTGTTGAACAGCTCTTACTGCCAGAAAGTTCTACCTGATGTTGAGTTACAATTCTTGTAACTTGAACTTGGTTCAAGTCCTACCTTCTGAAGCAGGAGAAAGCAAGCTTATTTTTTTAAGCAGGCACCGAAAAGGGTACAGCAAAGGCCCCTGCCTGATGTTGATAGCCAAAGTATAGGCCCATCCACAGTGAAAGATGGATTTCTTACAAATGTGGGGAAAGTATTGTGTGGCACTTGGAACAGATCAAAGAGGTCGAGCCGGCATATTGGGGTAAGGCCATCTCGTGAGTAAATGATCCCAAGCTGTTAAGGGATTTGTTGTCAGGCTTCGGGGAATCGGCTTCCTCCCCTGTGGCAGTAAACAGAAGATCAAACGAAAGAAGTGTCTTACCGGTTAGAATCTTTAATAATCACAGTGAGAGAACAAATGACACATGGTGGTTTTTCCAATTAAGGGTTAAAGGTAAAGGGACCCCTGACCATTAGGTCCAGTCACGGACGACGCTGGGGTTGCGGCGGTCATCTCGCTTTATTGGCCGAGGGAGCCGGCGTACAGCTTCCAGGTCATGTGGCCAGCATGACTAAGCCGCTTCTGGCGAACCAGAGCAGCGCACGGAAACACCGTTTACTTTCCTGCCCAAGCGGTACCTATTTATCTACTTGCACTTTGACGTGCTTTCAAACTGCTAGGTGGGCAGGAGCAGGGACTGAGCAACAGGAGCTTACCCGTCGCGGGGATTCGAACCACCGGCCTTCTGATCGGTAAGCCCTAGGCTCTGTGGTTTAACCCACAGTGCCACCCGTGTCCCTAATTAAGGGTTACTTCCCCTTATTAACCTACGTCACTCCTACGTCTTGTAACCTGAGCTTGTACCCTCTGCGTTTTCTGTTCTAACACTTTCCGAGCTCTCCGTGTCCTTGGAGAAGAGGGGTGAATGCTGTCCAGAGGCTGTGATTCTGTTCATTCTCTTCCAGTGTTTCTTCTGCTAGCTGCTCCCCATCCATTATTTCCCAGCTTCTGCCTTCTGAACTATGCCCCTCTGCAAACCACTCTTCCAAATCTATACTGTCCTCCTGCTCCTGGGGAGATTCAATAGCACCTTGAACTTGTCCTGGCAGTCTTTGCCCAGAACTTGGTTAGTCCCTGTTGTTCAAGCGAAATGAGACAGCATTCGCCAGCACGCTTGGTTGCATGTAAAGAACATCGGCATCTCTATATCTACACCACATGAGTGCATGTGCAGGAGCCCCGTGTGGTTATGGCCGCATATGTGAGATTTCAAACTGGGTTGCATGCCCCTCCCATCCTTGCTTTGAACAGGGAGAGAGGAGTCAAGGCCGAGGTGTTTCGGATAGGTTCATTATACCCTTCGCAAGCCTTTCAAGGCTAATCTAATATCGAGGAAGCCTTCGGGCAAAGGAAATAATTATGGAGATATGATGGCAGAGGGGTCAGCATCTGGGGGAGAAGACTGACAACGAAGCGTAGGGTTGCTTGAGTCATGGCTATGATGATTGTGATGCAGCCTGCATCGCGCCATATGTTATATACAAATTGGATAAGGAGGGGGAGGCGTGTAATAGAGACTCTTTGTGTTCCGTATGAAAAATCTAGCAGGCCGATCTGAAATTACAGCAAATGAGCCTGGATGAAGCAAGAGCTGAAATGTTCAAGTGATGTCTGCTCAGCTCTACTGTGAGTTGCTTGCCAGAAAGCTTAGGGGTATCCACAATTACCAAAATGTGGTTCTCCACTGAAAGCAGAGGACACGGGTGGCGCTGTGGAATAAACCACTGAGCCTAGGGCTTGCTGATCAGAAGGTCGACTGTTCAAATCCCCGCGACAGGGTGAGCTCCCATTGCTTGGTCCCAGCTCCTGCCAACCTAGCAGTTCGAAAGCATGTCAAAGTGCAAGTAGATAAATAGGTACCGCTCTGGCGGGAAGGTAAACGGCATTTCCGTGCGCTGCTCTGGTTTTGCCAGAAGCGGCTTAGTCATGCTGGCCACATGACCCGGAAGCTGTACACAAGCTCCCTTGGCCAGTAAAGTGAGATGAGCACCGCAACCCCAGAGTCGTCCGCGACGGTCAGGGGTCCCTTTACCTTTACTGAAAGCAGATGTTCCATGAAGTTTTGCATCATTTAATTGACTGTTGGGGAGTTCTTCCGCCAGTGAGATTCCTGCATTGCAGGGGGTTGGACTAGATTACCCTTGGGTCCCTTCCAACTCTAAGATTCTATTATTCTTTTCTTTCTTTTTATTCTGGTTGCAAGCACATTTAAGAAACAACCAGAAGCAGAAGCAGAGCTGGGATACCTGAGTGTGCACTTGTTGCAGTTTTAGGGGGCTGAGTGTCCTATTTTACAGGTGACCATCCTCTCTCAGATAAGAGTCCTAAATATATGTAATGAAAGTGCCAGGCGAGCCTCATTGGAGAGAGCATTCCACAAACGGGGAGCCACTGCAGAAAAGGCCTGTCCTTGTGCTGCCAGTCTCTGGACCTCTCTTGATGGAGGCACTGTGTACTATTCTGCTTGACCACACCTTATGAAAGCCAGTGTGGTGTAGTGGTTGAGAGCCAGTGTGGTGTAGTGGTTAAGAGTGGTAGACTCGTAATCTGGTGAACCGGGTTCGCGTCTCCGCTCCTCCACATGCAGCTGCTGGGTGACCTGGGGCTAGTCACACTTCTCTGAAGTCTCTCAGCCCCACTCACCTCACAGAGTGTTTGTTGTGGGGGAGGAAGGGAAAGGAGAATGTTAGCTGCTTTGAGACTCCTTCGGGTAGCGATAAAGCGGGATATCAAATCCAAAACTCTACTCTCTTCTCTTCTTATGAAAGCATGTTGTGGAGCTGGGAAAGGTTCATAAGAGGATCTGCAAGCCATGTGGGACTTCATCTCCTGCACCAACCAAACCACAGTCTGCCTTCAGGTAGTTCCCCATTTGAGATTAGCCCTCTAACCAAATCCTTTGTTTTTGACCTTGCTCACACAGAAAGCCTGCCCACACCATCTGCTATAGAAAATAATGCACACACACCCAGTCTGATTTTGGCTCTAATCTGGTGCTTTGGTGGGATCCCAGACCTGGCTCTGCACACACACACACACACCCCAATGGGGGGGGGGCCTTGCAAATTCATGTGGTTAGAGGGGGAGGGAGAAGAGTTTAAAACCCTATTTAAATGTATGATCAGGAGGGAGGGAGAAAGAGAGGCATGTCTGCTCCCCCCCACCGGTGTTTATAAATGTGTGTATTTTTCTTTGTGTGTGTGTTGTGTATGATTAATTTCTGTTCAAGTTAATAACAATAAAGTTCACAGTAAAATAAACAGCACAGTTTTAGAGTGGTTAATGTTTCATCACAAAGTAACCTCCATAAAAAGGCAAAGATTGAACAAACTGTACTCACTGATAAATACTATTTCACTCACATTCTAACATCTCAGTCAATTAAATAAAATAGATTCATTGAAGGCAAGCTCTAAAAATCAAAGCCAATCTGAGTTGGCAGGAATCGTAGAATTGTAGTAGAAAACCAGTTTGCCCACAATTTGCTCCTATAATCACTTGTTGGTTTTGCTGTTAAATGAAATGTTAAAACCCTGATAAAACATGTGTGTGGGGGTGCAAGGTTGTGCCTCTTCTTCTCGTCACCAGATTGCTTCCTGCTTTTGACTGACCTGCATCAATCCGGCTGGCCATGATCCAACTGGGTTGATTCAGCGCTGCTTCAACCTGATCCAGTTGAATTCTAGGTTCATTCGAATTGGGCCGATTTGGTTTGTGGGATCCAGGACGTGGCCAGATCCAGTGCTCAACCCTAATAATTCAGCAGTTGGCTCTCATCCCATCACTTTCTCTCCAAGCCAAGAAGAGAAGATTCACCTGCTTAATTTTTGTGTGTCAGCTGGCTGGGTATTAGCATTAGAAAACACACTCGTAATTACCTAATAGATCTAAATGTTTTGCCAATTCCAGGCTCAGCGTCTGTGGACAGCAATGAGGATTTCAGCTGTGTAACTATTTTAATACCTGAAGTTTAATTAACTAGTTAATTAAACTAGTTTAATACCTGAACTATTTTAATACCTTTTAATACCAGTATACCTGAAGGAGCGTCTCCACCCCCATTGTTCAGCCCGGACACTGAGGTCCAGTGCCGAGGGCCTTCTGGCGGTTCCCTCACTACAAGAAGCGAAGTTACAGGGAACCAGGCAGAGGGCCTTCTTGGTAGTGGCACCCGCCCTGTGGAACGCCCTCCCTTCAGATGTCAAAGAGAACAACAACTACCAGACCTTTAGAAGACATCTGAAGGCAGCCCTGTTTAGGGAGGCTTTTAATGTTTAATAGATTATTGTATTTTAACGTTCTGTTGGAAGCCGCCCAGAGTGGCTGGGGAAACCCAGCCAGATGGGCGGGTATAAATAACAAATTATTATTATTATTAATTATGATTTCAATAATCCTGTTGGAGGGGGATCTGGCTGCAACAGCCAGGTCTGAGTTTGAGTGTATTCACTGGTTGCGTTCACATGGCAGTTTATTCCAGTTCCCTGACATTTCCCTAACTTTTAATTTCCACATTATTTTTGACCTTTCACATGGCATATAAGCCACTTCTGGAAATCTAGCAGTATATAGCGAATCTTCAATGTAGAGTTCCGTGTTATTTGCCTCCAGAAAAAAAAAATCCATTTGCAAATAACTCCAAAACGTACATTGAACGTGCGCTATATTCTGCTAGATTTCCGCAAGTGCCTTTTACGCTGTGTGAAAGCTCGAAAGATAATGTGGAAATTGAGAAAATATTGGAAAAATAGAATAAACTGTTGTAAGAATGCAGCCAGATTCTGCAGAACAAAGAGAGAAGCAGGTCTCATTTAAAAATGAAAGCATGTTAAAGATATCAATTAGCTAAATGCTAACTACAGCAGCAGGGACGCGGGTGGCGCTGTGGGTTAAACCACAGAGCCTAGGGCTTGCCGATCAGAAGGTCGGTGGTTCGAATCCCCGCGACGGGGTGAGCTCCCGTTGCTTGGTCCTAGCTCCTGCCCACCTAGCAGTTTGAAAGCACGTCAAAGTGCAAGTAGATAAATAGGAACCGCTCTGGTGGGAAGGTAAACGCCGTTTCTGTGCGCTGCTCTGGTTGGCCAGAAGCGGCTTAGTCATGCTGGCAACATGACCTGGAAGCTGTACGCCGGCTCCCTCGGCCACTAAAGCGAGATGAGCGCCGCAACCCCAGAGTCGGTCATGACTGGACCTAATGGTCAGGGGTCCCTTTACCTTTTTAACTACAGCAGCACAACATCCAACCAGGTCTGGAATCACTATAGAATCATGGAATTGTAGAGGTGGAAGGGACCCCAAGGGTCATCTAGTCCAACCCGCTGCAATGCAGGAATCTCAGCTGAAGCATCCATGACAGATGGCCATCCAACCTCTGTTTAAAGGAAAGTCGACCATTCCACTGTCAAAAAAGCTCTTACTTTCGGAAAGTTCTTCTTGATGTTTAGTCGGAATCCCCTTTCTTGTAACTTTAAGCCATTGTTTTGACTCCAAAGCAGGGGAAAACAAGCTTGTCTCCTCTCCCAAGTGACAACCCTTCAGATATTTGAAGATGGCCATCATATCTCTTCCTGGTCTCTTTTCCAGGCTAAACATACCCAGCTCCTTCAGCCGTTCCTCATAAGGCTTGGTTTCCAGATCCTTGATGCGAAATGCTTGGGGGCACAAAAATGGAGGATCGAGGAGGGCCACCTGGGTGGGGGGGAATGAGAAATGCCCCTATTTTCATCTGAGGAACATTGGAGGGTCTGAGATGCTCTTCCACTGAGCCACACAGCCCCCCTGGCAGCCCTCCTGGAGAGATTCTGAGCTTCAGATCCATCTTCTGTTTCACCTTAAATTGCTCCCACCTCGCTTAATAGGAATCCAGGAAGCACTGTGTGCTAATGCATTGTAAATGTTGCAATATGCTTCCCATTTAGGAGACTACGTGCCAATATGAAGAAAGATCTTCAATTCTGCTTAGAAAACTATAGGAATCCAGTGCTCTATGCTTTTCCTCTTTTTCGTTTGGTTAGGTGTGTGTGTCTTGGGCCAATCCCAGTTTTTTGTGCTGCTAGGAAGCACCGTTGAGAGCATTTAGTTCTTATGTATAAATCTCCATTAAAAAACACCTCTGTTGAAACACTTTGCCCATTAGAGGATATTATTAACCTGGTGCTATTTTGCTTATTTTTAATAGAGGCAATTTGGAGCATAAATTGTGGCGTTTCCAGAGCGTAAAGCCGGGGAGTTCTTTGAGTGTTATGATGATATGTTTGCTATCGAAGGCTATTTAGCTTAACTCTGCTAAGTATTCCATGCATACTTTCAACCTCAGAAAGACTCAGCTCATTATTTTATTCAGAATAGTTGGCTAATGCAATACAGCAGCACGTATCTTAGGAGAAAGCGACAATAACCACCCAATGGCAATTTCCTGATTAATTTGGGGTAAGGAGGCATGTTGGAGAAAACAAAGTGATTTCTCATAACTCCACAAACTGTGGGGGGTCCTAATGAGTCGAATTGCATTATGGGTGAGATCCAGTTGGGCCCACCCCCCAGCAGAGCAGATGTCTGCTTGTGCTACAGAACCTCCCCTTCCTCTCCCCCCTATGCAGCCCCCTGGGGACACCCCAAGTCTTCTCCAGAAGGCTGCTCTACCCTTCAAAGCACAGATGGCAGGGCCGCCTCACCCATGAGGCAGAATGAGGCAGCTGCCTTGGGTGGTGAAATCCCATGGGGTGGGACTGCCAGAGAAGCGAGGAGAAGCAGCGTCTACCAGTGAGATCTTGTGAGATCTCATAATAATAATAATAGCAATAATAATAATAATAATAATAATAATAATTTATTTGTACCCCACCCATCTGGCTGGGTCTCCCCAGCCACTCTGGGCGGCTTCCAACAAATATCAAAATACATTAAAATATCACAGATTAAAAACTTCCCTAAACAGGGCTGCCTTCAGGTATTTTCTGAATGTCAGATAGTTGTTTATCTCTTTGACCTCTGCTGAGAGGGCGTTCCACAGGGCGGGCGCCACCACCGAGAAGGCCCTCTGCCTGGTTCCCTGTAGCTTCACTTCTCACAGTGAGGGAACCGCCAGAAGGCCCTCGGCGCTGGATCTCAGTGTCCGGGCTGAATGGTGGGGGTGGAGACGCTCCTTCAGGGATACTGGGCCGAGGCCATTTAGGGCTTTCAAGGTCAGCACCAACACTTTGAATTGTGCTCGGAAATGTACTGGGAGCCAATGTAGATCTCTCAGGACCAGTGTTACGTGGTCCCAGCGGCCACTCCCAGTCACCAGTCTAGCTGCCGCATTCTGGATTAATTGCAGTTTCTGGGTCACCTTCAAAGGTAGCCCCACGTAGAGCGCATTGCAGTAGTCCAAGCGAGAGATAACTAGAGCATGCACCACTCTGGCGAGACAGTCTGCGGGCAGGTAGGGTCTCATCCTGCGTACCAGATGGAGCTGGTAGACAGCCACCCTGGACACAGAGTTAACCTGCGCCTGGAACAAGAGTTCCATGAGATCTCGCCGGAAGATGCTTCAGCAGTGGGGCAGTAGGGGTTGGGTGGGGGACAAGGGGAGCGCATACCCATTTAGCCTCAGACAGTTCCTTGGTTTCCCCTTCTAAAAATGGTCCATTTTAGAGCCAGTTACCTGTCGAATCTCCGGCCAGCCTCACTTAGATTCACTTTTACCGAGCTGCGTTTTCAAGCTATGCCTTCTGCCGTCCTAGACGGGTGATATAACAGGGTACCGTATGAAGACAGCCTCTGTATATGTGGGCAACCGCAGGTGGAAGGCATCTTGCACTATTTACTATATTGCTCACTATACATTGGACCCAGGAGGTGATTTCTCACCTTACCATCCATACAGGAAAGATGTCTCTCCCCAGCAGAGAAGGTCCTATGGCTTCTTAGTGACTCATAAAGTAAGGTTACCAGATTTTTTTCAATGAATTCAGGGACACTTTTCAACTTCAATGGATTTTGTGAGGGGACTGATTTGTAAATCCGGGGGCTGTCCCTGGGAAACGGGGATGTCTGGTAACCTTTTCATAAAGTCACAGTTTTTGCTTTGCCGGCCAAAAAGATCAGAAAGGGAGACACAGAGATCTAAATAGAGACCTTCTTCTTCTTCTTCTTCTTCTTCTTCTTCTTCTTCTTCTTCTTCTATCACTCGTAGCCGAGTAAGATTGTCTTCCATGAACAAGGTCTTAGCAGTGAGTCCGTAAGTGACTGTGGAAACTGTATCTAATTCTGGATCCACACGTCCTTCCACAGTGGGGACATTGGTTTCCCGATGAGAGTTGATAACGGTGAGGGTTTGCCAAAGCGTGCCTTCCTCTTCGAACTCTAAGATAGAGACCATTACTTGTGGTGCTACATCCCTTTTGGTTGTATTTATTTTTGATTCAGATTTGTCATGGCCAGTGGCTGGTACAAAAAAAATTATTTGGATTGGCCTCAGACAGTGGAATGGGATGGGCTGCCCCTGTCAGTTGGGAGGGCTCAGGGGTCTACAGGGAGGTTGGGAGAGAAGAAGCCTTATTGAATGAGCAGACAGATCTCCCTAGTATTTATTTATTTGTTACCCACTGTAAGGCCACAGGTAATTTCTCTCTGCAAGCTGTCCTCATCTTGTAAGCATTCTGTGTTTGGGGACGTTTATCCAGAGTTCTGTAAGGACAAGGAATCGTTGATGTTTCCAAAAGCTCATGCAACAAGGGGAGGGGTCTTCCCATTGCATTGCACATTGCCGCATGTATGTGTCAGGTTCTCTTATCGGTTGTTCAATAGTAAGACCAAGCCATCTTGTCTTTAAGTCTCTTTATTTTGTGCAAAGCTATTTACAGTGCAGAGTTCAGTTTATCATGTCTGCTCAGTCACTAGCAGAATCCGGAAGTGCCTCCCTTCTGTTTTGGCGCCAACACCAAAGCCTTGGCATCCTGAATTGCCACCTTCTTCTCCTACGTGAGATATGCGCCGGAACTGACGCCTCCCCCTCTGAGCGAGTCTGCTGGGTGGTACCAGGTCTCTCAGCAACTCCCATGACACCTGGCACTCCCTGGCTCCCAGCCACTAACTGCTCCTCCCCTGAAAAGGGGCTGCCAGATTCACTTGAAGATGAATCTGTCGTTAACACAGGTTGCGGGTCCCTGTAAGCACTCAGAGCTGGACTGGCAGGGGTGGGCAGATCCCTGACAGTATGACTATCTTCCTGCTGGACAGAAGTCGCGGTGTGTCTTCAGTGGGGGCCGCCTCCCCCTTGGTTCCATAAACTCACCCCCAGCCCCCCCTACCCTGCCCTATAAAAACCATTATTAAGAATAGCTGTTTGCACGACCCACATCTGTCCTTCTCAAGAGACAATGGAAGATAATAACATTCAAAACAGTAGCAATTAATTGCAGATCTCCTCAATATCCAAATAAAAATATTTAGTTTAATTAAACTATTTAGTTTAATTAAAGTCTGGTAGTCACTTACACCTCCAGCACCCCCTGCTGCCCACTTGCCTCTTAGGACCCCCCCCCCCCCCCAGGTAATATCATCACGCACACCCCAGGGCTGTTATCACCCACTTTAGGAAACCACAGTCTTAGAAGGATAATAGGCAGGATGGTCAAAGGCCAGGGACGATGGGAGTTGTAGTCCAATATCTGGAGGGTGCAGGTTCCCCATCCCTGCTTCAAGAGGACCACTGTTCTCTCTCCCCCACCCCTAAACTACAAAGGAAACATAGTTTCCTGCACATGTTGTTCTTCTTTTCCTTCCTGAAAGGCCAATTTAGAACTGCTAGGAAATGCTGAAACAGCAACGAATCAGTTATTTTCTTTTTAAATAGCCAGGGATGCTCTGCCTGCTTTGTTTGGTAATTGACAAAACGGCCTCCACAGGGTTTTATTGTTGGGTCCCTGCCCAACAGAGCAAAAGCGCTGACGGCAGCATGTGTAGCCAGGGGGACGCAAACCAACATAGCTTTGTGGCGCTGGAAGCATCCTTCCAGACCGTCCCGCTCCGAGAGCAAGATCAAGAGTTTAATTTTCCTTTCCTTGATATTGTTGGGATGTGAATAGATGCTAGGAAAGGATACATTTATTAGGCATTATCCTTCCTCACGTTCATGAGTTCAGCAGAGCGCTGTCCCTTTGCAGCTTAAAGGGAAGCTTAGCTAGGCTAGTTTTAACCTTTACGTAATCCAGGATGCTTTAAGGCAGACTGGACTTCCCTTGTATTTCCCTCCTTTCTCCCCTTAAAACAATAGTCACTCAAGCAGTCTTGCAAAAGGTAAAAATAACATTCAGTCACTCAGAATACTTGCTGAAGAGTAACTGATATCAGGGAGGCTTAAAATGGCCGTTCAGTTAAAAAGGGATACAGTGGAACCTCGGTTTAAGAACAGTCCGGTTTAAGAACTATTTGGTTTACAAACTCCGCAAAACCGGAAATAATGTCTTAGTTTGAGAACTTTACCTTGGTCTAAAAATGGAATCCGAACGGTGGAAGGGCACCGGCAGCGGGAGGCCTCATTAGGGAAAGCGTGCCTCAGTTTAAGAACGGTTTTGGTTTAAGAACGGACTTCTGGAACGGATTAAGTTCCTAAACCGATGTACCACTGTACTTAAAATTCACTTCATTCAGGACCCTGATTGGCTGCACTTGCAGGCCAATCAGGTCGCTGATTCACTTCCACCTGGAGCTGGATTGGGTGGTTCCTGCGGACCAATCAGACTGCTACATTCTGGATCCTATTGTTCTAGGATTCAGCTCAGTACATAACATCTGCATTTTAAAGAACCCACAGACATGGCATGACTTCAGCGAGCATCGCAACCAGCAAGACTGCATAGCCACACCTGCATTATTGGACTAGGGTTATTAGCCATGGTACAGTCGTACCTTGGTTCTCGAACGGAATCCATTCTGGAAGTCCGTTCGACTTCCGAAAACATTTGAAAACCACGGCACAGCTTCCGATTGGCTGCAGGAGCTTCCGCCGCTCCATCAGAAGCCACAGAAGCCGCGCCAAGACGTTCAGCTTCCAAAAAACGTTCACAAACCAGAACACTCACTTCTGGGTTTCTTCGAGTCGCAAGGCGTTTGGGATCCAAGGTACGACTGTATCTGGATTGAAACCGCCATAGACACGGCAAAGGGAAGGGCTCTTGGTTTTCATGTTCTGCTTATGGGCTTCCTTGAGGAAGGGCTGGCATCAGGAATCAGCATGTCTGGCACCTGCCAACAATGGCCTCAGGGATCAGAAGAGCCCATAGCCACTCGTGCTGCTCCACCAAGGCTCCTTCCCAGTGTTGTTGCAGCTGCTACAGCTGTGGATGCTAATAAATTTGGGTGAAAAGAACTTGGGGACATGGGGGAAGGGATGTGGCTCAGTGCCAGAGCATCTGCTCTGCATACAGAAGGTCCCAGGTTCAATCCCAGGCTTATTGAAATATACTCAGAGTCAAGTGTGAATTTCATGGTGTTTATTCAGCTCATAGTAGCAATGAAGGAATCTTTCCCGAAAACGTCTGCTATATATACATTATTTACACAATGGGCCCCATGTGATTGGCTAATTCTGGGCTACTCCTGTAGGCCAATCAGGTTGTGGATTCACTTCATCCAGGAGCCCGATTGGCTGCTCTTGCAGGCCAATCAGGTCGCTGATTCACTTCCACCTGGAGCTGGATTGGGTGGCTCCTGCAGACCAATCAGACGGCTGCATTCTGGATCCTATTGTTCTAGGACCAATCAGGCTGCTGCATTTTGGATCCTATTGTTCTAGGATTCAGCTCAGTACATAACACCTATCCAGGTAAGACTGGGAATATGCCCTTGCTTGCAGCCCCAAAGAGCTGCTGCCAGTCAGAGTAGACAATATCAAGGTCGATGGACCTTAGACTTGCCATAAAACAGAGTCCGATGTTTAGATGTTCCTATAAAACTGGACTCAACGAAAAATGAAATACAAATCAAATAAATTTTGTGTTGCATCTTCGCCTTTGCACCCTTGGGAGCGAGTCCTGATTATTTCATTGGGATGCCTACAGGTCTTAGGGCCAGGATTGTGGTGGGTTTTCTGCTGTGACTTGAAAATTACAGCGCATTCAGCTCTGCAGAAATCTGATCAACGCCGGGAGATGGAAAAATAGGGCAGCTTTTAGAACAGGCAGGCAGCATGTTAAATAAACAGAGTTTAACACACGTCGCTATGTTCCAGCCAGAGTGCCCACTTTTGAGCAAAGCTAATTCAAAAATAGCACAGAGTTTATATATGTGTGCTCCCTCATAATCACCCCCCACCCTTTCAGGGAAAATAATGTTCCACCATCATGTTGTTCAGCCCTAAACATTTTCCATTAATTTCAGTGACATTTGCTTGACTCTTCCAACAATTCCAGTGGAATTACAGCTGCAGATGACTGAAAGTCATTGCATGATGGTTCCCAATACGTCTCAGCAGTCAGGTGTATCTGTAATGGCTAAGAGGATTAATCCTGGAGCAGCGCTGGTGGCAAACCACTATGTACAGCGCATGTGCGGCGTAGCTACGTACGGTGCATGTGTCGTATGTAGCGGCGACGCCCATGCGCCCTACGTAGCGACGCTCCGCCCCGGGTGTCACGATGCCTTCGTTCGCCCCCGGGCAGGGCAGGGCCCCTCAGGCTCCCAGCAAACAGATCAGAAGTCCCTGGGCATGGTTGGTTGCAGTGTGCTTTGTTCGCATGCGTGATTTGGGGAGGGGAGGCTGCTGTGAGGTTAAGTTAGCCCAATTGAGCTCCAGCGTGCCTAACAACCTCAGTAAAAAAAATAGAATTTAGATTCCTATGCACCTCCCTGAATGTCTTTCCCCTCCTCCCCTTTGCCAGGTGGTTTCATGGTGATGGCAGTCATAAGAACATAAGAGGATCCCTGCTGGATCAGACCACGGCCCATCTGGTCCAGCCTCCTGTTCTCACAGTGGCCAGATGGACACCTGTGGGAAACCTTCAAGCAGGATTTGAACTCAAGAGCACTCTACCCTACTTTGGCTTCCAGCAACTGGCATTCAGAAGCATCTGACCATGGGGCATAGCTGTCAACCCTCCCTTTTTTTGCGGGAAACTCCCTTATTCCAATGCCGTTTCCCGCTGCTATCCCGGATTGTTGATATCCCTTAAATTTCCTGGATTTCAAAGGAAGCAGCTCCTCTCCCTCCCTGCCGGCCAGGGAGGCTCCTCCGCTGCGTTGCTCGGCTGCCAATAAGGAGTCTGAGACCGACTGGGGACGGAGCTTGCATGCCTTGTGCAGCCAGACCCTCACGCCCAACCAGACAGACAGCCTGCCTGCCGTCTACGCGCTTGCTCTTTCGCTCACCCGTTCGCGCGCACCGCCCTCGCGGCATCCCTTATTTTCAAATCCGAAAGCTTGGAAAAATCCCTTATTTTCAAATCCGAAAGTTGACAGCTATGCCATGGGGGCAGAGCATAGTCACGTTGGCCATCAAAGCCAGCATAATCACAGTGTTTCCCCCCTTTAATTTTTGTTGACAGTGTGGGGCATACTGTAAAGGAAAGGCCCGCACGGTCATACCTGCCAACCATGTTTCCAAAAGTCCCGCATAGTTCCAGAGGCACAGCTCTCTGGGAGGCCAAGATGGCGGGCATGACTGGCAAAGATGGAGCTTTGCTGCACAGTACACCCAGTGAAACAAGGAGCACGGCTTGGGCATGTTATGTGGACGCCAACCGTTTAGCGTTTCTAATTCTGCTTCTTGCTCTTTTCCAGCTCTCCTTTATGCAACTATTTTTGGAAACGTCACCACAATTTTCCAACAGATGTACGCCAACACCAACCGCTACCATGAGATGCTGAACAATGTGAGAGATTTCTTAAAGTTGTACCAAGTCCCCAAAGGCCTTAGCGAACGAGTCATGGATTACATCGTCTCCACGTGGTCAATGTCCAAAGGGATCGACACAGAGAAGGTACAGTGTGTGTGTGTTTGTGAGTGTGAGTGTGGAATCCCAGTGGCTGGTCAGGTTAAGCCAATATGCATTTTCAGAGCAGAAGGAGAGGTGTAACAATTCAGAATCCCATTCTTATTCATTAAATAATGTTACTATGATGCATACTTTTTTTTAAAGGGTAGAATGGTCTGTGTTCTGTACATCCATGATAAAGGTAAAGGGACCCCTGACCATTAGGTCCAGTCGTGACTGACTCTGGGGTTGCGGCGCTCATCTCGCATTATTGGCCGAGAGAGCTGGCATACAGCTTCCAGGTCATGTGGCCAGCATGACTAAGCCGCTTCTGGCGGACCAGAGCAGCGCACGGAAATGCCGTTTACCTTCCCGCTGCAGTGGTACCTATTGATCTACTTGCACTTTGATGTGCTTTCGAACTGCTAGGATGGCAGGAGCAGGGACCGAGCAACGGGAGCTCACCCTGTTGCTGGGATTCGAACCGCCGACCTTCTGATCAGCAAGCCCATGATAGCATGACATAATTGCAGTAATTGGCATTAAAATCAGTTGGTAACAGCCTGAGTTCATTCGTTCATTCGTTCGTTCCTTCCTTCCTTTAAAAAAAATAAATAAACTTTGTAGTCCTTAAGACTTCGAAGCTAAGCTTCAAAGTGTATGGGTAGTTTAGTAAAATCGCAGTAGGATTTTAAAAATCGCAGTAGGATCTAAAAAATTCCAGCAGCTGGTCGTGCAAAAGGGCTTCATATTTCACTGCTCCCTCCTTGACTGGCAAAAGCAGAATTATGGAAGATAAGCAAAGATATGCAAACTGCTTACAGTGAGTGCATAATTAACTGGTACAGGTCGCAGCACCAATCAGCTGATGGGCAGAGCAAACACACTTCAAAGGGGCTCTCCCTCAGTGTTCACCAGCTGATCGGTGCTGAGAGCAAGTCCATTGGCTGCACTTGGAAGTTCCCATGTGATACAGGAAGTGTCACATACGACATCAGGTATTGGGCAGGAGGGTGTGCTTTGGGGAAAACTGGTGTCATGGGTCCTATTAGGACTCCACTTAGCCCAATTACGCTAGTGGTCCCCCACCATTGGGCTAATGAATAAATGTGAAAGTCGGACTGATTTTTTTTTTACAAATGGGTACAAAATTCAATTAATGAAAATAAACGGAGCACTAAAGCAAAAGAGAGAGAAAAAGATATCGCATTCCCTAGCTTGTTGAACTTCTCAGGAACTACAGGTTTACCACAGCTATCAGCCTTTCACCCATTCCCACCACCCCTCTGAGTAATACCCCTCCCCACCCTCTCACTATATATAAGGGTCTGGTGACCTCTGTTTCAGTGTATCTGAAGAAGTGTGCATGCACACGAAAGCTCATACCAAGAACAAACTTAGCTGGTCTCTAAGGTGCTACTGGAGGGAATTTTTTTATTTTGTTTTGACTATGACAGACCAACACGGCTATCTACCTGTTCTCAGGAACTGTTGCTTCTGCAAAAATTGTTACTGCATAGCAGAAGTTGGGCGGTGTTTGGTTCAGAATTCACTATACTGGTCCTTTAAAAGAACAATCTCTCTTTAATACCCTGAATCCCTTTTCCTTTATCAAATTACTTTGCATATTTTTTCCTTTAGTGCCACTGCTTTGCTCCTGGTGGATATTAAGCCCAGCTTCTGGTTGTTGTTTCTTCCTTCTTTGAAATATTGGATTTCATATATATTCTCTGTGGCCTTTCTAACTATCGCCTTTTACTTCCCAGCTCCATGATGCTTAAACAAATATATCAGCGTATTTATCTTTTCTCAACCGTTGGATAAGGTCGATAACTGCAGTGCAATATGTAGCAGGATTTTTCTTCTGCAAGTTTGGGGACCACAGGCCATTGGTAGCCAATGAAATACCCTCCAAATACTGATGGACTACAACTCCCATCCCTTCCTGACCACTAGCCCTGCTGGCTGGGGCTGATGGGAGTTGTAGTCCCCGGCATCCGAAGAACGTTGTGTTGGTTAGCCCTGCCACAAGCTCTGCTGCATCTGCATTCAGTGGATGTCTCAAACAAGAAACTCATCTTGATCTGTGCAGTGGGATTTATTATATTATATAGCATTCTTTACCCCAGCCTCACCTGGTACATTGCAGGCAGTAATGTTATGAGAAGTTTAATTCCCTCCTTTACAAACCAAATAAGAAAAGGAGTAGGGAAGAATTGTATATCCCTGGGGGGTGGAGGGGGGGAGATGCTATATTTAAACCTTTGCAGCAAGGTTCCTATGGCGACAGAAAATGATAATCGTTGGGAACGTGAGGGTTTAAAAATAACAGCTGGCCAATACGTCACGGAGAAAGTGTGTCTTCTTAAAATAGCACCTGGCTGTACGTGTGTCCAGAGGCAAGAGAGTCGGCGTGTGAGCTTTCGGTTTAGACTAGGTAGACCTGCATTTGACTCACCACCTGAGCCAAATGAGAGGCAGCCTTGTAGATGCCCAAAGAGAGCTCTGATCTGTTTAAACCTGTGCAAATAGCAGGGCGAAATCCCTGTAACACCAGTTGAGGATACCAGGTGTGCTGTGTCTATGCAGCATCCTGCTTTAGTGTTGCAGGCTTGGCTCTTAGTCGTTGGTCATAATACAGTAGCGGCCGGATTCCCAGAGACTGGTATTCAGACGTAAACTGCCTACAGAGAGCCAGTGTGGTGTAGTGGTTAAGAGCGGTAGACTCGTAATCTGGGGAACCGGGTTCGCGTCTCCGCTCCTCCACATGCAGCTGCTGGGTGACCTTGGGCTAGTCACACTTCTTTGAAGTCTCTCAGCCCCACTCACCTCACAGAGTGTTTGTTGTGGGGGAGGAAGGGAAAGGAGAATGTGAGCCTCTTTGAGACTCCTTCGGGTAGTGATAAAGCGGCATATCAAATCCAAACTCCTCCTCTACTTCTTCTTCAGCAGTGTAGGCAGCACACAGGTGCCAGGTTCTCTGCGTAGCAGGATACCTGGATTTTCTTTGCATGGCTGCAAATTGCAGGGGTCTGTGGGGGTCTGGGTGAGATGCAAAGAGTAGGCATTTGGCAAGGGGGTTTGGGGTTCTGGCAAGGGAGAGGGGGTAGGTGGGTCTGGCAATCAGCAGCCCCTCGTATATCTGTGCATTCTCAACAGGGATCTGCAGCTTATTCAGGCTCCTCAACAAGCATACATGGGAGGGCTCAATTCTTTGCTAACAGATGCTGGCTGCATTCTCTTCCTTAAGTGTACGCTTGACACATCTTAAGAATGTAGTGCCTGAAGTGGCCTGCTGAAAAAGGAGACGAGTGCCAGAAAAGCACTCTTCAGATAAGATCTCTTAAGCAGCCATAATAATATTTACAGCAATTCTTGGGAACGGGGGGAGGGGGGGAATTACTCATCTTGCATTTAAACTCCTTGGTTTCTAATTGAAACACACTCGACAGCAGTTGAAAAATTAATGGGTTACATGGAAAAATAGGTCGTTACGCAGAGAACTGCAAACAGTGGTTGCTCAGCCAACACTTTCAATTAAGGGAGCTCACTGCTAGTAACAAAATGTAAGTCCAGATGAAGATTCTCCCACCCCGTTTTGGGCTTCTTGATTGCTGTCGGGCTTTGGTGATGCTAAGGTACATAAAGATGAAGGACGGAGATGTCCAGTGTATCTCCAGGGTCTTTCACCCCCGATTCTCACCTTCCTCCTTAATTTATATGAGAAGCGAGTCCATCCACTGTGGGAATGTTCAGGAATGCAGGAGAGGATATATTGTTTTATTATATCCTATTCTAACTTGTGTTAACAAGTTCCACAATTTAGCAGAGTAACATTCCCCTTTTAAACTTACACAGCAGATGCGTTGCTCAGGCTCGCTAAAGCCTCTATAATAACTGTCCTGGTATTTCCCCCTTATTCCCTCCTAAAAGATAAGACACGACACAGTTTTCTATAAAAGTATAACAAGAGTTTACTTACACACATTCTGTTCACAATAGGATCCCAGAAGGCAGACTTAGCTTAGAAAAGTTACATACACTTGGAGACTATTCCATAGAGATAGCTCCTTTGTCCATCTTTGCTGGAAGCCAAGAGAGCATCTTTGGCTAAGCAGGTGATGCTTCCTCATTGAGGTGTAGTCAAAAGAAGAGGGAGATGGTGGCCAGTCCTATGCCTTTTGTTACCCGCACAGGTGAGGCCATACCCACCTCTAGTCCCCTAGGCTGGGAAGTCTGTCCCAGCCCAGGAGAAACAGGAAGTTCTGACTGGCTAGTCCAGGCATCCCCTTCTATGTCCACTCTAGGGATGTTGTACTTGACTGCTCCCATGTTTCACACCCAAATCCCTGAGTTCCACTAAAAATGCAATCCTTGCATGCTACACATATTTTTTCCCCACATGTAGCATTAAATGCATATGTACATTAAATGCGCATAGGCAATGTTGGTAAGGTGCTTTGAGTTGCCTGCGGGGAAAAAGTGACAAATAAATTTAATTAATAAATGCTAATAAAATATTTGAGACTTCTCCCTAAAGCTGGGGGGCATTGCCATTCAAATGGTGTGCCTGTGTTGCGTCCTGTGATTATTTATATGTGGGTGGGGCTTACCTTCCCCCCCATATTTTATTCAAGTTGGCACCCTTCAGCACTCACTAGTTCTCAGTCTAACCTACCTCACTAGATAGTTGTGTGGATGAAACGGGGGGGGGGGGGAGAGAGAACCTTGTACGACACCTTGCCCTCCCTAGAGGAAAGACGGGATATAAATGTAATAATAGATATAATTTGGATTGTGGTTTCCATTAGTTTCTCCCCTGCCCCCAAGAAAAGTTTTCATTGAGTTGCGCAATTAAAGAAGGCAAAAATACCTCTCTCCAGAAATACAGCAGTCTTCACAAGCTCTACGTGAGATTATTCCACTCAGATCCAGTCAAGCGGTTCATTAAACCAGGCTTTGTATATCGGGGCACCATTTCAGGTTTCGCGTGGGAGCAAAGAGGTTTCAGCCTGCTCTTGGATCGACTCTGGATTAAATGGCATCAAACACCCTGGTGTGTTTTAAGAGCATTTACGGCTGCTCCTTTAATCTCAGAATGATTATATTGATGATATTCACACCCAACAGTTCTGAGCCTTTGAGGTGGGTACCTGGTATGTAGCATCTGCAGTTTGTTTAAAGCACATCAGCATTTGGTAAGTTACAAGAAATGCTGGCCGTGTTCCCACAAAGAGCAGAGAAGATGCTAATTTGGGGATTGCATGACCTCTAAGCATCCCAATTTTCCAGGGACAATCTCGGAACTGCGAAAGCGCATCTCGGCTTCTGATTTGATCCCGGAATGTCCCTATTTCCCCCATCAGTGCCGTCGCCAGTGGAGGACGAGCCGTTGCTGGTCCCAAGCAATGGTGGTGGTCACTGGCGGAGGAAGAGTAGTGCGGGGGGAGCGCACCACCCCAGCAGCGCGATCCCGGTGGAGTGCCATCGCGGCTGACCCCCCACCCGCACTGGGCGCCACTTCCCCACAGGTGGCGTGGAACACCCCAGGACATGCGCCAGCCCTGCCCCCGCCTGCTCTCCGTCCCCCGGTGCCAGAGCATGAAGCTCCGCTACTGGTGGTGGTGACCGATTTTGAAAGGGTCCACAATTTGCAGCACCCTGTATGCATACAACTGGACAAATGGCAACCTTGTCCTATAGATGCACGCAGGTGTGGGGAATCTTTGGCTCTCCAGATGTGACTGAACTACAATTCCCATCAGCCCAGCAAGCATGGCCCATGGCCAGGGATGATGCGTGTGGTAGTTCTGCCACATCTGGAAGGCCAAAGGTCTCCCATCGCCTGGCATATGGCATGCCACATGGGCATGGGCTCGTCTCCAATGGCTTTTGAGCACTTTGGCTATTGCTCTCTAATCCTAGAGCTCCTGTGAAATAATAATAATAATAATAATAATAATAATAATGTATTGTTTATACCCCACCCATCTGACTGGGTTGCCCCAGCCACTCTGGGCGGCTGCCAACAGAATATAAAAAAAAGGTAAAGGACCCCTGACAGTTAAGTCCAGTCGCAGACGACTCTGGGGTTGCAGCGCTCATCTGGCTTTACTGGCCAAGGGAGCCGACATTTGTCCGCAGACAGTTTTTCTGGGTCATGTGGCCAGCATGACTAAGCCACTTCTGGCGAAACCAGAGCAGTGCACGGAAGTGCCATTTACCTTCCTGCCAGAGCAGTACCTATTTATCTACTTGCACGTTGACATGCTTTTGAACTGCTAGGTTGGCAGGAGCTGGGACCGAACAACGGGAGCTCACCCTGTTACGGGGATTAAAACCGCTGACATTTTGATCGGCAAGCCCTAGGCTCAATGGTTTAGACCACAGCGCCACCCGCGTACCACCAAACAGAATATTAAAAACACGACAAAACATCAAACATTAAAAACTTCCCTAAACAGGGTTGCCTTCAGATGTCTTCTAAAAGTCAGATCGTTGATTACAGTCGTACCTTGGCTCCCGAACGCCTTGGGAGTTGAACGTTTCAGTTCCCGAACGATCAAAACCCAGAAGTGACTGTTCTGGTTTTCGTACGTTCTTTATGAAGCCGAATATTTGACGGGGCTTACGGGGCTTCCGATTGGCTGCAGAAGTTTCCTGCAGCCAATCAGAAGCCGTGCTTCGGTTTTCGAACATTTCAAGTCAAACAGACTTCTGGAACGGATTCTGTTTGACTTCCAAGGTACGGCTGTATTTCCTTGACATCTGATGGGAGGGCGTTCCACAGGGTGGGCGCCACTACCGAGAAGGCCCTCTGCCTGGTTCCCATAATCCAAAGTCCAGTTCCCTAGCCTTTCCTGTATGTACAATGATAGCACAGGACTAACTGTATTAAATGATGAACATGGTTGCTGCTGCTGCAAACGTGCTTTTTTTCCATCTCTGGGCACCAGCGTTAGCTTCACATACTTTGTTAGCAGAAGACAAATTAGACCCCACTTTCTGGCCAGAGGCTCTCAGCTTGCTCTGTAAACCACTGCAAACCACTGAAACGACATTTACAATGAGAGCACAACGGCACGTCCTCCCTTGCTGGGCTTATTACCCAGTCAAATGTTTTAAAAGAAAAGGAAACTGCCCTCTGAGAGCTAATTCATTACTGCTGCTTTTCGTCAATGCTGGCAAAATAAAAACCAAAGCGTTCTGTAATTTGCAGGTCAGCTGCTGGGACTGGCGGTTAAGTGGGATGGAGCAAGCGCCACTAGGAGAGGTGAAACACCAGCAAAGGCAGGCATGGAGGTTTAACAGGAGGCATAGAGCATAGTTGGGGCGCATACTTGGCCCGTAGGATGCCCCAGATTCAGCCACTTGCACCCCCAGTGAGCAGTGGATATGGAACATGAGAACATATAGGAAATTACCCGATACAGAGTCATATCATTGGTCCACCTAGCTCAGCATTGCCTAAACCAGCACAGGGGAACTGGTGACCCTCCAGATGTTGATGGAATGATAATAGAATCATAGAACTGTGGAGTTGGAAGGGACCCTGAGGGTCATCTAGTCCAACCCCCTGCAATGCAGGAAACTCCACAAAACAATCCCCAGCATCCAACCCAAAAAAGGTGAGTCAATTTGATAAGGCTGGAGGAAAGGAGCAGAAGCACTAAGATGCTGAGGTTTGGAAAAAGGAGTTGTTTAAGTAAAATGATTTTTGTATTTTAGGATATTATGAAATTTAGGAGTTTGAAAAACTGATACAGAGGATATATAATGAATTCAACAGAGGGGGACTTGAGGAAGTCAACCGAAATATGAAATTGAGGAATGAAGGAATGCCTGGCCCACAGAATTGCGATGATATTAAATAATGTTAGTGATGTTAAATGTACAATGTTTATGCCTACCCTTGTGTGAGAAGGGGATGATTGTTGCTTCCCTCAGTGAGAGGGGGTGAAGAATGAAAAATTTAACAGTAATGGTATGTGCATAAAATTGTAAAATTTAAAAAAAAAAGGGGGGGGGAGGCGAGTCCACCATCTTCCAAGATAGTCAAACAGCTCTCATCACCAGAAAATTATTCTTCTTGGAATCTCTCATAATTTGAATCTGTTGGTTTGGGTCCTAGCTTTTGGAGCTGCAGAAAACAAACCTCCTCCATCTTCCATGTGACAGCCCTTTAGATATTTAAAGAGGGCTATCATATCTCCTTTCAGTCTTCTCTTCTCTGGGCTAAACATACCCAGTTCCCTCAACCGTTCCTCATAAGGGGTGTATTATTATTATTTTTTGAATTTGCATGGTGCCCTATAACCCACAGGTCTCAGGGCGGTTCACAAGATAAAATCACAATATAAAACCACAAAATACATAATAAAAGTAAGAACAAGAGTGCTGTTGTGCTCAGGTTCTGCTTGTGTGCTTCCCACAGGCATCTGGTCGGCCACTGCGAGAGCTGGAGCATAGATGAGCCATTGGCCTGATCCAGCAGGCAATAATAATAATAATAATAATAATAATAATAATAATAATAATATATTTATACCCCGCCCATCTGGCTGGGTTTCCCCAGCCACTCTGGGAAGCTCCCAACAAAAGATTAAAAATACATCAAGACATCAGTCATTAAAAACTTCCCTAAACAGGACTGCCTTCAGATGTCTTCTAAACGTGAGATAGTTGTTCATTTCTTTGACATCTGATGGGAGGGTGTTCCACAGGGTGGGCGCCACTACCAAGAAGGCCCTCTGCCTGGTTCCCTGTCACTTCGCTTCTCGCAGTGAGGGAACCGCCAGAAGGCCCTCGGCGCTGGACCTTATGTCCTTATTACTTGAGTCTTATGAAAATGTGCGTAAGCAGCACACATGAAGGTTACGGGCCTAATTTCAGCACGTTTTCTCTCGTCTTGTCCTGCATTTAAAAACAAAACAAACAAACAAAAAAACTGGCTTAAAAACTTAGGAAGGACCAATTCCTATTCAAAAGAGACAGTGCACTTTTAACCAGAGGATCCTTGCCCGGTCGCCTGTGGTGACTCAGGACAGGGCACAAGGCGAGTGTCTGTTTCGCAACCCTGCTTTTAGCATGGCCGATTTTACGAGGCTTGAAAGAACCCCGGGACAAACTCTTTCAGTGGAGTTGCCTGGCGTTAATTACGCTGCCCCGTGTCTCTCTCATTAACTGCATTTAACTGATTTCGTAGCATTTGCCAAGCCACCCAGAAGGCAGACCGTGGAGACAAAAGGAGGAGTTTTAGCAGAGGAGTTGTCGCTCTAGTACACAACCCTAATCTACAAACGTCTTTGTGCTGGTCCTCTCAGCAAACCGCCCCACACCTTTTTTTTTTATCATCCCTGTTCCCTGGTGAGCTCTGGAGGCTTATCTTAAACTGCCTGTGTTAAGAAAATGCCAGAGGCAAAGGAAAACAATATGAGATGCATGCCTGTGGGGATTTGAAGCTTGCTTTCTCAATAGAGGCAAAATTGTATCTCTTTTTCCCACCCCGCCATGGTTTTCCTCCAAGTACCACACATGTATCGATCCAGTTAGTCAAAGAGCATATACCAAAGCCCAGGGGCGTAGGAAGCCTCCTCGGTACCCAGGGCGGCAATCCGAGGAGGCACCCCCTGGGGGGCGGGGCGTCGTGACGTCACGTCGTGACGTCACGACGCACCGTCACTGCAGCTCCGCCCCTGCAGCGGAAGGGGGAGCGCGCTCTTTTTAAAAGCGCTTCCCCCCCCGCTGCCGGGCGCCGGGCGCAGCCGCCTACAAGGCAGCGAGGCGGCGGCGGAGGAGGGGTGTCACCCCATCGCTGCTCGCCTCTCCTGCCGCCTCCAGGGGCGAGGGGAGAGCCGAGGCGAGCAGCGATGGGGTGACACCCCTCCGCCGCCACCTCCTCGCTGCCTGCACCCCTTCGGCGGAGCGCAAGTCGGGGCAGGGAGAGGGGCGGGCCAGCGAGGAGGGGTGTCACCCCTCCACGCTGGCCCGCCCCGCCCCTCTCCATGCCCCGGCTCCGCAAGCCAGCCAGCGGCGGGAAAAGCCGCTGGAAGGGGGGGGCTATTTTCGGCGTTGCCGGGATGAAGCCGCAGGGGCGGCCAGCGAGGGGGGTGACACCGCTCCTCGCTGGCCGCCCCTGCGGCTCCACCCCGTCATTGCCGAAAATAGCCTTAAAATTTTTTTTTAAAAAAAAATTTGATTTTTTTTTTTTAAAAAAGCGCCCAATTTGTCACCCTCCCCAGGGTGGCACCCGGGGCGGACCGCCCCCCCCCGCCCGCTTGCTACGCCCCTGCCAAAGCCTTAAAATCGTCACATGTACTAATAACAAACTCGGTCTGTTTAGAAGGAAAATGAGGCCACTCCATAATAAGGTAACATCCCCCCCCCATATGTGCAGGGGACTTCTGTGTCAAATGGATCTCTCTCTTATAGAGAGAGAGAGATGGTTTTAAAAGAGGAACGAGGTAGACAAACAGAATACAGCAATCAATTGCTACTAGTTATGAAGGTTGTGTACTTCCACCAGGATCTTCGGGTGGGTGGATCTGTCATCTTCAGTCCCTCCCCCCTGTTTCTCGTTTTAAAGGTAAAGGTACCCCTGACCATTAGACGGCTCTGGGGTTGCGGTGCTCATCTTGCTCTATAGGCCGAGGGAGCCAGCGTTTGTCCGCAGACAGCTTCTGGGTCATGTGGCCAGCATGACTAAGCCGCTTCTGGTGAACCAGAGCAGCGCACAGAAACGCTGTTTACCTTCCCACCGGAGTGGTACCTATTTATCTACTTGCACTTTGACGTGCTTTCGAACTGCTAGGTTGGCAGGAGCTGGGACCAAACAACGGGAGCTCACCCCATTGCGGGGATTCGAACCGCCGACCTTCTGATCAGCAAGCCCTAGGCTCAGTGGTTTACACCACAGCGCCACCCGCGTCCCTAGTGTTTCTCATTTTATCAATCTTCTCTGTTTTTCTGCAGTAATTTGTGAGTGTTGTTGTTATTATTTAAAAATTCATCAGCAGTTCATTGCAAATGTCTCCCAATAAACACATTTTACTAATGTACACATTTTTGCAATCAGTTCCCCCTGGCACAATGCATTCTTGCATATTATTTCCTCTAATATCCTCACCCTTTCCCCATACCTACATAGTTTTTTTGTGTGTGGGGGGGGGGGGGTTCCTGAGAACTGTATTGCAAAATTCAAAGAAGTGTGAATTGCAAAATACGGCTGTGTTTCCATTCTCGTCTTCTTATGGAAAGTATGGTTTAGGTAGGTTCGCCTTTAAACACAAACTGAATCGGATTTCTTCATCATCCTTAGCAGGCTCAGAGGCACCAATCCCTGGCAGTCAGGAGCAGGAAAAAGCTCTTGTGATTCTGCTCTGCTTCTGGTTTCACATTAAGCACCTGATTATCTGCTGGGGGTAGGTGGGATTCTGAACTAGAAAGGCTGTTGGTCTGATCTGTCAGGGCTCTTAGGTTTTTCTGTGATAGCTCTGGGGATGAGGTTTCCACCACCTTCAGAGCGGCTTATATTTTGCACATTTTCTGCATGAACAAGGTACAGTCACTGGCTATGAGCATTGTGCTTCAGATTTGTTACATGGCAGCCTTTTTGATAGCCTCAATAACTGGTCTTTGAAAACCATGCACTCTTCTGGAATCGAGCAGAGAAGGAGCAAAAGCAGTCACAGGCTCGTTGTTGGTTGTTGCAATGAAATAGGATTCCACTGGGTGAAAAGAGTCGTCATGCCGCATGCTTAATTCTGTAATTTAGTAGAAAGCTAATAACACCCAGGGTTGGGGAGAGCATCTATCCAATACCCAGACTTTTATGTTGTTCTTCTAGACTCATACAGTGGCGAAACAACTGTAGGGAGCAATAGCTTGGTTAAAGACAGCATCTTTCACTGGATCAACCCCAGGGATGCTGAGACACGTCCTTTCGAAAACAATATCACTCACAGTTCACATTATCCAAGTTATTAGCTGATAATGTATAGGACAGAAAGGCTAAAAGGAATCGAAACAGGATTTTCTGGGATTTCTTTGAAGCAAGAGCAGAGTGGTTGTGTGTCCTAGTTTAAGGAGGACAGCTCTCTATTTGAAAGTGCTGTCTATTTGAAGGCATACCCACTCTATGTCTGGTTTAAAGATAAGGAATTTAGTGAGTGGCGATTGAGGCTGTGAATCTACACAAGGAACAGCTGGACCATAGACTGAGCAGGTCACCTGGTCACAGCCTATCTCACTAGGATGTGATGCAATTGTTGTTGTTGTTGTTGTTGTTGTTGTTGTTACAATTTCCATACCGCCCTTTATCACAGGGGGGTTACAATATAGAAACAAAAAGATATATAACATAGTAAGAAACCAAAACAATATCGGCCCCCAGTTTAAAAGGCCATAGATTGTTTAATTAGCCAAAGGCCTGAGAGAAGAGATATGCAATGACGGCACCAGGCGAGGTTCCCAGGGGAGAGCATTCCACAAGCAATGAGTCACCACAGAAAAAGCCCATTTTCATGTTCCTGCTGTCTGGACCTCTCAGGGAGGAGGCACACAAAGAAGGGCCTCAGATGATTCTTGCAGGGTCCAGATATGGGGAGAAGCGGTGCTTGAGATCTTGTGGTCCTGAGCCCTTTAAGGCTTTATAGGTCAAAACCAGTACAGTCACACCTCGGGCTACGGCCGCTTCAGGTTGCGCAATTTCGGGTTGTGCACCGTGCCGAACCCGGAAGTAACGGAATGGGTTACTTCCGGGTTTCAGAGCTTGCGCATGCGCAGAAGCACTAAATTGCGCTTTGTGCATGCGCAGAAGCGCCAAATTGCGTCACGCGCGTGCGCAGACGCAGCGGTGCGGGTTGCGAACGCTGTGGGTTGCAAACGCGCCTCCCGCACAGATTGTGTTCGTAAGCCGAGCCTCCACTGTACTTTGAGTTGGGCCCAGAAACTAATCAGCAGCCAGGATTGGTGCCATATGCTCAAACCATCTAACCCCGGTGAGCGACCATCGGATTCAGCACAAGCTGGAGTTTCTAAACTGTCTTCAGATGCAGTCCCATATATAACACATGGCAGTATTCTAAGGTTACCAGAGGTTACAAGAGCAAAGACAACAGAAGCTAGGCTATCCCTGTCCAGATAGAGGTGTAGTTGGGCCACCAGCCAAAGCTGATGGAAGGCCATCCATGCTACTGAGGCCACCTGAGTCTCAAGCAACACCAATGGACCCAGAAGCTGGATACCCGCTCCTTCAGAGGGAGTGCAACTCCATCAAGAGCAGGCAACTTCCCATCCATTCGGTCTGGGGAACCACCCACTAACATCTGGATTGACACTCATTCAGCCTATTACTGAGGAAGACAATGGTGCAGCACATCCAATTTGACTTATAGTCTAAATTTGCATCCATCTGCATCTACTTATAAATTAGCATATGCAAACTTGATCCGACTGTGCCTTCCTTTCCCCCTCCTCCACCACCACCCCTTCATGGGCTGACAGAAGAATCATTGTATAATGAAGACAGAGCATTGGTATGTGTACCTAAAATTCACAGCATAGATGGGGAACTTGTGGTCCTTCAAATACAGCTGTACCTTGATTCCCAAACGTAATCCGTTCTGGAAGTCCGTTCGACTTCTGAAACGTTCGAAAACCAAGGCATGGCTTCCGATTGGCGCAGGCGCCCCGGAAACAATAGCCAACAACCGCATCGGAAATTCGGCTTCCAAAAAAAGTTTGCAAACCAAGGCATTTACTTCCGGGTTTGTGGTGTTTGGGTTCTGATTTGTTCATCAACCAAGCCATTCCAGAACCAAGGTTCCACTGTACTACAAGATCACAGCGTCCATCATGGATGATTACTGGCCATGATTTCCTGGTGCTGATGGGAGCCGGAGTCCAACAACACCCAGAAGGTTACAGTTTCTCCTTCCCGGATTAGACAGTGGGAAGAATTTGTTGAAGTTGTCCCTGAGCTTGCGTTTGGCCTGCACCCTCTTAGGTTGCTGGGGGGGATGCACATAGCTCTGAACTGCTCCCCCAATGAGACAGATTTTCCCCAGACTGAAAACTAGGGAGAAGGCTAGGCTAGCATCCCAGCCTATGCAGAGAATTCAAAGTATGCGTGATTCCCCTGGAGTATATTGAATAACCCAGATCATCCCAGCCCAACTGTAATGTTCACTCTACTCCACTCCACGCCACTGGAGGAGGATCCTAGGTTCAGAGTCCTTGCCTTTTTAATTGAAGCATACACTGTTTTCCACTTATCTCTTCTGCTTCCTTTTGAAAAGCCAAATCCATTTCCAAAACGGCATTTTTAAAAAATCAAGCACATACCCTGGGGCTAGTCCTTTGTTCCCTTGTTCTTTAGAGGGGACACCTCTCTTTCTCTGTGTCTTCAGTTGGAGACGGCTTAAGGCTGGCTGAGCAAATAGAACCATTTCGGCTTGTAACTTCGGTTAATTACTGGATTCTTCCTGATGGATTTAGCTGGCTTTTTTCTTCGGCGCAGTGGAGGTCTCGCCTTCCCAACTGCTGGAGAACATGATGAAAGTGCCACTATTGTATCTACAAAAAGGAACGCCGTTTGCAGTGATAACACTACTAAGATATCTGAGCGCATCAGGATTCTTCCCTGCACATTCATGCGCTCTCTCAACACACCAGAGCTCTTTATGGCAGCATGAAAAGGATAACAAGAGCTGTTAAAGGCCTTTCTTCAGTGATATTTTACAATATATTCCTAAATACACTTCTCAGGAAGTAACAGAGCAATGCATTGCCCTTTGTGGTGGGCTGGGGTTGGACTGGGTGGAGATGTCTCTCTGCCAGCCTTGCCAGCCTCTGTTGACAATCCCACTGACCACCGCCTGTGGAGAGATGCCAATCTCATTCCACCATCATTGACCTCCTGTTTCCTCCTGCCAAATGGGCAGGTGGAAATCTATATATATATAAAATAGTTCAAGTTGGATGTTTGTTAACAATCGCCTTTCTCCGTAACCCCTTGATCGATTCCGTTCAAATTTGGACATGACGTTCCATGCCCATATGAGAGTGATCACATCTACTTACATTGCACAAATACCACACCTTTCCCAGGTAAAAATGTGCTTTTCTGCAAAAAATATAGCGCCCTCCAGTGGACGTTAAACAGCGCAACACAACACACCTCTTTCTGACCCCTCCTCCTCCTTTCCCGACGTCACTACCACCATCCAATCGACAGACAGACCACCCACAAACACTACTGGGACAAAGAACCTCATAGACTAAAATAGTAGTAATAAACAGTTGTAGAAATGAAGACAAAAACGGGAGGGGCAAACGGAGAACACATAGACTGAACTTCAATGAGATAAGCTGTAAGTAAACATACGCTTTCTCTTTTATACTGTATCTTACTTTTGCATTTCACCAAATCAGCCACAGCAAGGCGTGGCCGGGTCAGGTAGTAGAATCATAGAATCGTAGAGTTGGAAGGGACCTCGAGGGTCCTCTAGTCCAACCCCCTGCAATGCAATGCAGAAATCTCAGCTAAAGCATCCATGCCATCCAACCTCTCCTTAAAAACCTCCAAGGAAGGAGAGTCCACAACCTCCCGAGGGAGACCGTTCCACTGTCAAACAGCTCTTACTGTCAGAAAGTTCTTCCCATGTTTAGTCGGAATCTACTTTCTTGTAACTTGAAGCTGTTGGTTCTAGTCCAACTCTCCAGAGCAGGAGAAAACAGGGGCGAGGAGGCCATGGGGCCATGCTGTCACATAGTGGCTCTGGGCCCAATCTCTGTGCCAGAGATTCCACCTCGTGTGGAAGGGGTGAAGTTTAAGTGGTGGCTCAATAAAGCCCCAAGGTAGGATGACATGGTTCTCACCCTCAGTGAACCACGTTTGGGATCATTCCCTTTTTAAAAAAAATAAATATATATTTTTTTTTATTCATTTTATAAGAAAAAACAAACAAACATAAAAACAAATAAAACACAATTAATTCTTCTTCAATCCTTACTTTCCTTAACATCGTTAAAAGACTTCCCCTGGTCCCACCCTCTGAAGTTCATTGTGAGAGGTGAGGTTGCAGGGAACCAGACAGAGTGCCTTCTCGGTGGTGGCGCCCACCCTGTGGAACACTCTTCCATCACATGTCAAGGAAATAAGCAGCTATCCTATTTTTAAGAGACAGCTGAAAGCAGCCCTGTTTAGGGAAGTTTTTAATATCTAATGCTGTATTGTTTTAACATTCGATTGGGAGCCGCCCAGAGTGGCTGGGGAAACTCAGCCAGATGGGCGGGGTACAAATAAATTACTATTATTATTATTATTATTATTATTATTATTATTATTATTATTAAACAAAATAAAAAATAAAATAAATAAAATTAAAAATTAACCTAATTTTACTCTAAAACCTTCTATACAACTTAACCTAAATTCTAACTCTACACCGAAAGCCTATATTAACTTCCCTAAGGTACATTAAATATTACAATATTTTTTCAGATATAATTTTAATTTCTTCCAATCTTCCTGCACCGTTTCTTCTCCCTGGTGGCGGAATCTCCCAGTCAGTTCAGTGTTTGGGATTGTTCTCTAAGCCCCACTTGACTTGGTGAGGCTTAGTTTATACTGGGCTGGAAGATCCCAGAAAGAAGCTAAATAGTTAGTAAAAGGCAAGGTCATAAAATCATAGAATAGGAACCACAACTAAAGAATCCCTGGCAGATGGCCATCCAACCTCTGCTTAAAAACCTCCAGTGAAGGAGAGTACATGACAATCCAAGGGAGTCTGTTCCACTGCCAAACAGCTCTTACCCTTGTTTAAATGGTGAAATACGGATGACGTTTGGAAGGTGAGGTTTGGATTGAATAACTGCTAACGCCCTCTTCGGACATTCTGCATGAGATTTTAAATCAGGGGTCTGTGCACCTTTAAAGGGTATATTCACCCATCCCTAGCCGTGTCTCACCCCATCCCAGATGACAAATTTAAATAACCAATATCAACATGTGCAGAGCTTAACCCACTGAGAACAGCAAAACAGAGTTCTTGATTTGCTAAGAGGTTTCTGTTTGATTAGATTTCATGTTTATAGACTCCCCGTACGAATGGCATTAGGGTAAAGCGATAAATCAGAGATAAACGAGCCTGTAGTCTTGTCTTCAGGAAGCCGAATTCTCTTGCATGTGGGGAAGAGATTAGTGATAAGGGCACATGTGAAGCTAGGTAAGCAGGTCTGGAACAAAGTCTGAGAGCCAGTGTGGTGTAGTGTTTAAGAGCAGTGGACTCGTAATCTTGGGAACCGGGTTCGCGTCTCCGCTCCTCCACATGCAGCTGCTGGGTGACCTTGGGCTAGTCACACTTCTCTGAAGTCTCTCAGCGTCACTCACCTCACAGAGTGTTTGTTGTGGGGGAGGAAGGGAAAGGAGAATGTGAGCCGCTTTGAGACTCATTCGGGTAGTGATAACGCAGGATATCAAATCCAAACTCTTCTTCTTCTTCTTCTTCTTCTTCTTCTTCTTCTTCTTCTTCTTCTTCCGTTCAAGTATTTCTTCTGCCATGAATTCCGTGGCGTGAATTTCATTGCCATAAAGGCAGGGTGGTGTAGTGGTTAGAGAGCTGGACCTTGGAGACCAGGGTTCGAACCCCAACTCAGCCATGAAATTCATTGGGTGCCCTTGGACAAGTCACTGCCTCTCAGCCTAGCCTACCTTTCAGGGTTGTTTTGAGGATAAAACAGGGAAGGGAAGAAGTATTGAGCCCCTCGGAGGAAAAGTAGGATATAAATGTAATAAACAGTGATTGTTATAAATATAATATAATATTATTATTGTATATTTAATTATATAATAATAATAATATAAATATAGTACCGATTATTGTATTATAATCATATTGCATCATAATAATACAATAATATAAATAAAATAATCATTATAAATAATAATCTTTATTCATGAGTTGGCCTGAGGCAATCTACCTCTGCCAGCCTCAGTTTTCATATATGCAATATGGGTACAATAATATGGGCCTATTGTACAGGTGTGATGTTGCTAAAATAATGTTGGCGAAACTCTTTGAACGGTGTAAGGTACTATATATACCTGAAGGAGCGTCTCCACCCCATCATTCAGCCCGGACACTGAGGTCCAGCTCCAAAGGCCTTCTTGGTAGTGGCGCCCGCCCTGTGGAACGCCCTCCCAGCAGAGGTCAAAGAGATAAACAACTATCTGACATTCAGAAAATACCTGAAGGCAGCCCTGTTTAGGGAAGTTTTTAACCTGTGATATTTTAATGTATTTTAATATCTGTTGGAGGCCGCCCAGAGTGGCTGGGGGGACCCGGCCACATGGGCGGGGTACAAATAAATTATTATTATTATTATTATTATTATTATTATTATTATTATTATTATTCTGGCGGATCCCTAACTGCGAGAAATGAGGTTACAGGGAACCAGGCAGAGGGCCTTCTCGGTGGTGGCGCCCACCCTGTGGAACGCCCTCCCATCAGATGTCAAGGAAATAAACAACTATCTGACTTTCAGAAGACATCTGAAGGCAGCCCTGTTTAGGGAAGTTTTTTAATGTTTGATGGTTTGTTGTGCTTTTAATTCTGTTTGGAGCCATCCAGAGTGACTGGGAAACCCAGCCAGATGGGTGGGGTATAAATAATAAAATATTATTATTATTATTATTATTATTATTATTATTATTATTATTAATCACAGATGGGCAATCTCCGCCCCAAGGACAGAATATTGGCATTTCCTTTCACCTGTCACAGCCATGTTTCCACTCTTTCTCCAGGTCCTTTCAATTTGTCCCAAGGACATGAGAGCGGATATCTGTGTACATCTCAACCGGAAAGTTTTCAACGAGCACCCGGCCTTTCGGCTAGCTAGCGATGGCTGCTTGCGGGCCCTGGCGGTGGAGTTCCAGACAATCCACTGTGCCCCCGGAGACCTCATCTACCACGCGGGGGAAAGCGTGGACGCCCTCTGCTTCGTCGTCTCGGGATCCCTGGAAGTCATACAGGACGATGAGGTGGTGGCAATTTTAGGTAAGGCGGTTTCTATTTCATCATCCCTATTCGGCGGAAGCGCTTCGCCACAGTGTGGAGCTCGCTCCTGCGGAAGCCAACGGTGGCCGCCATCTTGGATGGCTTCAAAAGAGGATTGGACAAATTCTTGAAGGGTAAGGCTATCGATGGCTGCCATACCCAGTGCCAGATTTACGTATAAGCTAAGCAAGCTATAGCTTAGGGCCCCACTCTCTTGGGGGGCCCCCAAAAAAAATTAAAGAAAAAACAACCTGGATGTATATTTCCAAAATATAAGATAAAAAACAACTAAAGTAAAACCTACATACAGCAACAGTGTTTTGTGTTGTGTAGGCTCCTATGATATAAAGAATGGGCCCCGCCTTCTAGCCTGCTCCCTAAAATATCACTGGTTTGCTCATTTCTATATCAATTACTTTGATAAAATACATATTTTGTTATGTGCAAATCGCTTTAGATACCCATTAGGTCAGGGGTCGCCAGACTGCGGCCCGGGGGCCGGATGCGGCCCGAGGGGCTCGTTTATCCAACCCCCAGCAACCCCTGCCGCCTGCTACCGCCACCGCCACCTGCTCTTACCGACGCGGCGTGGCACGGCTGCCCATCTCCGAGTTGATGCGGCACCGGAAATAGTGTTTGCGCATGCGCAAAACGTCATTTCCGGGTCTGTGGAGGCCGTGCGCATGCGCACAAGCTTTTTCCGGTGCCATGTCGCGGAAATGGTGCATGCTCTAGTTATCTCCCACTTGGACTACTGCAATGCGCTCTATGTGGGGCTACCTTTGAAGGTGACCCGGAAACTGCAATTAATCCAGAATGCAGCAGCTAGACTGGTGACTGGGAGTGGCCGCCATGACCACATAACACCGGTCCTGAGAGATCTACATTGGCTCCCAGTACGTTTCCGAGCACAATTCAAAGTGTTGGTGCTGACCTTTAAAGCCCTAAACGGCCTCGGTCCTGTATACCTGAAGGAGCGTCTCCACCCCCAACATTCAGCCCGGACACTGAGATCTAGCGCCGAGGGCCTTCTGGTGGTTCCCTTACTGCGAGAAGCAAAGCTACAGGGAACCAGACAGAGGGCCTTCTCGGTAGTGGCGCCCGCCCTGTGGAACACCCTCCCATCCCATGTCAAAGAGATAAATAACTACCTGACATTTAGAAAACACCTGAAGGCAGCCCTGTTTAGGGAAGTTTTTAATGTGTGATATTTTAATGTATTTTGGTGTTTGTTGGAAGCCGCCCAGAGTGGCTGGGGGAACCCGGCCAGATGGGCGGGGTACAAATAATAAATTATTATTATTATTATTATTATTATTATTATTATTATTATTTCCGGTGCCGCACCGTGCTGGAAAAAGCGAGGGCGCTCACGTATGGGCGCGCACTCCCCCGCCCTCTGGGCCACTGCGCAATCGTCGCCGGAGTAACCGGCCCACCGCGTGGTGAATCTGGGGACCCCTGCATTAGGTCCATAAATTACCATATAGCATATATTCAACACAAAAACCAGTGACAATTTGTTGTTGACAAAGGACAGCTGGACATATAAAGGGCCCCATTGCCTTCAGTAGCTTAGGGCCTCATCAAACCTAAATGCGGCCCTGGCCATACCGTCAAACTTTTGGAGACGCAAACCAAGATGTGCATCTTCCGGGATGCGCTCCCAGGTGGGTCACGTGACCTGTGCCTCTCTTTATCCCCCCCCCCACAGGGCGAGAACATAGCATGAGAGCGTGGCACCCAAAATGGCCACCACAATCTCGTGTGAAAAAATGGGATGTCCTATTTTTCCCCCAGGGCACTTGGCACGTATAGTGGATCCATCTTTTACCACCAATTAATAGTGTGGTGGACTGCCCCCAATTATATATAGCTCACACACCTCACTGTATGCTAGTTAGGCAAATTTCTACAATTTACCATGGGCTATCGTGTGGGGGACTTGTATAAGGGAAAATTTAAGAGATTAGAGTCTCAAGCAGGAGTCAATCAAGCAAACAGGAAAGGTTTTATTAAGCAAAAAGAAGTGGGGTTAGAAGTCACGTACTGTCAGTTAAAGGTAAAAGATAAAGGACCCTTGGATGGTTAAGTCCAGTCAAAGGCGACTCTGGGGTTGTGGTGCTCATCTCGCTTCAGGCCGAGGGAGCCGGCATTTGTCCACAGACAGGTTTTCCGGGTCATGTGGCCAGCAGGACTAAACCACTTCTGGCGCAACGGGACACCGTGACGGAAACCAGAGCGCACGGAAACGCTGTTTACCTTCCCGCCACAGCGGTACCTGTTTATCTACTTGCACTGGCGTGCTTTCAAACTGCTAGGTTGGCAGAAACTGGGACAGAGCAATGGGAGCTCAATCCGTCACGGGGATTCGAACCGCCAACTTTCCGATCGGCAAGCCCAAGAGGCTCAGTGGTTTAGACCACAGCACCACCTTCTGTGAATCCCTGCAACAAGGTGAGCTCCCGTTGCTCTGTCCCAGCTGCTGTTCTGATAGTCTTGTATATTGTGTGGCATTATCAGAGGTATACTGCGCTTGAAAGTGGAGGCTCCATTTCGCCAGCATTTCTAAGAACTGTTTATCATCCCTTTGCTCCCTAAGTCTGTCCAATCCTTTTCTAAATACATCTAAGCAAGGAGTTCCTTTGTGCCCTTACGAAAGCAAATTTAAAACAACAGTGTGACTATTCAGGGCTAGGGAAAACAACAGGAACAGGGTCAGCCGGGTGTCTGGAAATTAGCTGCTGATTTCTTGTAATTTGACATTATTTTCTAGCCGCGTGAATACTACCCGCAAAATGATATTAGAATCAAGAAAGTAAAATTAACAAAATAGGTGTTGGTTTCTTCCCTCCTCTTACTTTAATTTAGCAGTAAAGTTAAATATGTAGTATATTTGGCTATCGTAACAGATCTCTAAAGTGGTGGTAATGAAGTGTTGTACTCCCTAGGGAACCATTTTCACAGAGTGCATCCCTCAACTCATCAGGCTCGGATAATATTGTTCTGGAGCTCTGCCCACCAGAGTTAAACCCTTTAAGATATGCACACAGATCTGTGCACCCAGAGACACAATTATGTGAAACACTATCTATTCTTTGATATAAACATCTTGTAAATATTTTTTCCCCCTTCCAGATTCTTTATCTGTTAGGACCCCTGTTACAAACCACTTCCTGCTTTTATCCCCATAATACTGTTTTACTGTTTGCATTTTTCTACACTATTTAGAGATCTAACATATGAACGGTTTTAAAAGGGTTGTGTGTGTGTGTGTGTGTGTGTGTGTGTGTTGGAAAGTCGCTTGTCTGGGCAACACTTAAACTATCACAACCAAATTTGCATGACTCCTGAGACGAGAAGATTTTTGGTCAATGTTTGGCTGTGATTGGATGCTGTGATTTCACTTCTTCTCATTTCAGCATCAGTTTGATTTTCTTTTCTTTTTTTGTAAGTCTGCACAAAAAAATTGAGTTTTCATACGCATGCCTCCAAATGCATGCAATTTGTGCACAATTTTGCATACTATACACGTTTGCCAGCAATTTCCCCTAATGCAATGCATTTGTGTGTGTTTGTGTTCACTGCTATAAGCATTTTGTGGGTGCTTTTCCCCAGTATAAACACTTTTGTATGCACTTTTTTGGACAACTGCATCACAAAATTCAGAGAAGTGTGAATTTCTGGGTGTTTCATTTCATATATTAGTTTGGAAAGTGTGCATTAGATACATTAGTATAAAAATCAAAGTACAGTGGTACCTCAGTTTAAAAACAGTCCTACTCTTTACTCTCCCTGAAAAATGGGGGTAATTTTTACCTTGGATCTGGGATTGCCTCTGTGTTGTCAAGGCCATTACTTCACTGCTAGCTTTTTCTGCAATATCTGCTTTTGCAGAGCAAATCTCAGGCACGGAAACAATCTCATCTCACTAGGTTCAGTGATGTTGTAAACAAAACTGGGATGATGTCTAAACAAGAATTACAGCATAAGGAGATTTGCATTTGCCCTGATAATAGTGTTTGCAGTTCCCTTCGTCTGGAATCAGGAAAAGTATTTTCTTTTGTTTTGCCAATTAACTAGTTCTGATCCACTGCTTGCAAAATGGAGCTGGGCTCCCTGGCCAGTTTATTTCCCTGCTATATACAACACGGGGTGTCTTTTTTTTTGGGTTTTTTTACTGTTGGGCGAATAATCCATTTTATGTCAAAATACAGAACAGAGATCTGCAGATTGATGTAGCACAAGAAGCATAGAACACGATGCGAACTTCTAAACCTTTCCAATCCAGCACTGGGGAGCTTGCTTTTAAATTGGCATCCAGGTGATATCTGGCACATAAAATGTCACTTACTAACAAGCAACTCATGAAGTATTAGCAGGAAAGATGCGGCAAAACAGGCATGCGTATTTGCTCTTGGTGACGGTGTTATTATAAGATATGGGAAATACTGTGAATAAAAATCTCACATTCATTAAAATAATGTGCTCTTTGGGGTTTCCCGCTCTGAATGTAATTGACTCAGTTAACTAGAAACTAAGCCTGTGCACCAGATTCAGCTGAATCCTGAAGCCCAAAACAAATTGGGCTGATTTGGGGGCATCTGGGCCAGGTTGAGATAGTTCTGGATTGCCATGGGTTGGGTGGCCCAGAGTGATCTGGGGTTGTTAGAGGGCAGGACATAGGAAGAAGCTAGACCCTCCAAGTGTCCCTATTTTCCAGGGACAGTCCCAGTTTTACTGAAGCCGTCCTGATTTCCGATTTGATCCTGGAATGTCTCATTTTTCCTTAAAAAGAAAAGATAAAGGGACCCATGACCATAGGTCCAGTCGCGGATGACTCTGGGGTTGTGGCGCTCATCTCGCTTTACTGGCCGAGGGAGCCTGCGTACAGCTTCTGGGTCATGTGGCCAGCATGACAAAGCCGCTTCTGGCGAACCAGAGCAGCGCACGGAAACACCGTTTACCTTCACGCTGCAGCGGTACCTATTTATCTACTTGCACTTTGACGTGCTTTCGAACTGCTAGGTGGGCAGGAGCAGGGACCGAGCAACGGGAGCTCACCCCTATTTTCAGTGCAGAAATGTTGGGGGGGATGGAGTTATGCAGCCTCCAAGCCAAGGAGATAAATTACTATACAGTGGTACCTTGGTTCCCGAATGGCTTAGTTGTCGAACAAATCAGCTCCTGAATGCCACAAACCCGGAAGTAAGTGTTCCGGTTTGCAAACGTTATTCAGAAGCTGAACGTCCTGCAGCCAATCGGAAGCCGCTCCTTGGTTTTCGAACAGTTCCGGGAGTCGAACGGCCTCCCGGAACGGCCTCCCGGAACGGATTAAGCTCAAGAACCAAGGTACCATTGTACAACCTTTAGAAGACATCTGAAGATAGGGAAGTTTTTTTAAAAAATATTTAATGTTTTACTGTGTTTTATATATGTGAGAAACTGCCCAGAGTGGCTGGGGCAACCCAATCAGATGGGTGGGCTATGAACAATAAAATGTTGTTGTTGTTGTTGATGATGATGATGATGATGATGATGGAATAGGACAGTGATGGCTAACCTTGACACTCCAGATGTTTTGGGACTACAACTCCCATCATCCCTGACCACTGATCCTGTTAGCTAGGGATGATGGGAGTTGTAGTTCCAAAACATCTGGGGTGTCAAGGTTAGCCATCACTGGAATAGGACGTCCCTATTTTCATTGGAGAAATATTGGAGGGTATGAAAGCAGGCATGGATGGGGAGGAGAAATTGCAAAAAGGAAGGGAGCTACTGGGCAGCTATATGTTTGTGGGAGAAGGTGGTGTTGACTTCTCCTTCTTCCTGCCCCCAAAGCAGCACCACACATGACTGATTTTTTTGCTTACCAGCTGGTAAACTGGAGGATTCGATCCTGTGCTGTGCCAAGATGCTGTTCCTTTGTTGCCAGTTTCTCTGTGAATTGATTGGGGGGGGAGAATCCAGGGTAGGTACCCAGAACTGGACACAGTATCCCAGGTGTGGTCTGACCAAGGCAGAATAGAGTGATGCTATTACTTCCCTTGATCTGGATACTATACTTCTGTTGACGCAGCCTAGAACAGCAGTAGCTCTCTCTGTTTTGCTGCTGCTCTCTTACATTTTGCAAACTCAGTATGCGTTCCATGCCTTGAGTTACTTGGAGGATTTGGGCCTGCCCCGAGTTCAAGGCACGCAGCTTTAATTACTGTAAGTGCCTTTCATTCTTTTTTCCCGCCGTCACGGGCAAGCCGTTCTGGGCATCAGTCACGTTTATGGTGCAACGTAGAAGCCGAGAGGAGATATAAATCTCGCTCAGGGCGAATTGAACGGGGAGAGTCTGACTAAGGCCTTTTCCTCATGTACTTTGGCAGACCATTTAGCAGAAGCAAGCCGTGATTAATCGTGCCCGTTTTCCTCCAAACAACACAGAAAAGGTGGCATTTTCTTTTTTCTTTTTCTTTTTGCAAGTGTGGAAGAGAAACTATGCCAGATGAATATGCAAAAGCCTTCCCTCCTGATAGCTACCATGCATGCGATGGCAGAGAAAAGATCTCTCTCTCCGCCTTCCATGAATCTGTCCCACATTGAGCAGTTCAAGCAGAAGGTGAGAAGAAAATGCATTCGTTCGAAAGTGGAATTTTGAGGCTTTCCAGCACTGAAATAAGTCACTTTCTACCCTCACTACATTATATGTAATGGGTTTTTTTCTTGGGAAAGGCCCTTAATAATGTTGATCCTCCCCCCCCCCCGTCTCATTCAGTGACATTTCCCCCTTATTGGCTGCGTCTTCTTGCCCCTGCTGGTTTAGGGCTTCTTTTTCTTCCCTAAAAAAATACGATCCCAAGCAAGCAGGGATGCTGAAGCGAATGTGATGGCATCACAAGGCTATGTAGCCAGATTTATCCCCAATGACACTGAGGCCCCACCTGCACTAGACATTTAAAGCACTCCTATACCACTTTAGGGACGTGGGTGACGCTGTGGGTTAAACCACAGAGCCTAGGGCTTGCCGATCAGGTCGGCAGTTCGAATCCCCGTGACGGGGTGAGCTCCTGTTGCTTGGTCCCTGCTCCCGCCAACCTAGCAGTTCAGAAGCATGCCAAAGTGCAAGTAGATAAATAGGTACCACTCCAGCGGGAAGGTAAACGGCATTTCCGTGTGCTGCTCTGGTTCACCAGAAGTGGCTTTGTCATGCTGGCCACATGACCCGGAAGCTGTACGCCGGCTCCCTCGGCCAATAATGCGAGATGAGCGCCGCAACCCCAGAGTCGTCCGCTACTGGACCTAATGGTCAGGGGTCCCTTTACCCTTTACCTTTATACCACTTTAAGCAGTCATGGTGTCCCCTCAACAAATCCTAGAATCCTAGAATTGTAGATTGGGGCAGGCAGCTGTCGGGGTGCTGTCAGTAGCTCCTGGATGGTTGCCCAGGAAAGTATAAAGACAAGGAAAGGTTTCTTACCATCCTTTTTTATTTCAATCTTTACAGAGAATGGCTATAGAACCCAGCCTCTTGGATAATGGCATTGTCCCGAGTGAATCTCCACCCCCCTCTCTCCCGCTTCCTCATTCGTCATCCTCATTAAAGCCCTATGCGGCTTAGGACCCTCGTACTTACGGGACCGCCTCTCCTGGTATGCCCCACAGAGGACCTTTAGGTCCACGAATAACAATAGCTTAAGGGTCCCGGGCCCCAAAGATTATCCTCCACAAGGGCCAGGGCTTTTTCAGTGTTGGCTCCGTCCTGGTGGAATGCTCTGTCCCATGAGACTAGGGCCCTGTGGGACCTGACCTCCTTCCGCAGGGCCTGTAAGACAGAGTTATTCCGCCTGGCCTTCAATCTAGCCTGATCCCCTATTCCTTTTTCCCCTTCCCTTTTTTCTGAAGAAACCCTTCTGGGTCCCCACATTAAAATTCTTCCCTGGTCTCCCTACTGGCCTAGCAGGACTGACTTGGCCAGTTAGCCCTGGTGATCCCATTGATGTTTGGTTTTTTATGCTGTCTTTAGCTGTTTTTAAAAGTTGTTTTTAATCATTGTTTTGTATTTGTTGCTAGCCACCCTGAGCCCGGTTTTTGGACCGGGAAGGGCGGGGTATAAATAAAAAAATATTATTATTATCATCATCATCATCACTAAGTGCCCTCTGTCTTTGAGCTCTTTGCTCTCCTACTTTTAAGGCTCGCCAGGTTCTGGGAGATAGAGGGTCTGGGATGCTTTCTAATGACACCGTGTCAGCCAGTTGCTGCTCCGGTTCTGCCTCCTCCACCACCACCTCCTTCTCACCCAGCTTTCCCCCTCATCTGCCTCTGGGCTGTGAGCTCCTGCAAACCCCTGTTGTAAATCTATACTGCCTTCCTCTTCCTCCTCCCTGGAAGGGTCAGGATGGGGAGGCGGTCTCCACCATTCCTCCTCTGCCCAGTCCCTGACAGCAGCCCGTGGAAGTCCTAGTCCAGTCTCTGCCACGGCGCCAGAGCTGCTCCGTCATATCGGCACGACATGATGTGACCTCGTCACGTGATGTCGCAACGTCATTACATTGTGGCATGGTGCTTGCCGGTGCTGGACACCCACAGTGGGGGGGGGGGCAAAGTCATCACAGAATGATGATCAAGGAGGGTCAGCCATAGTCTGCTGGTGAATACTGCGGCTTCTGTGAGGAGAGAGGAAGGTTAGTCTAAGAGGATAAAAAAAGGTAAAGGTAAAGGGACCCCTGACCATTAGGTCCAGTCGTGGACAACTCTGGGGTTGCAGCGCTCATCTCACTTTACTGGCCAAGGGGGCTGGTGTACAGCTTCCAGGTCATGTGACCAGCATGACTAAGCCGCTATTGGATAACCAGAGCAGCGCACAGAAACGCCGTTTACCTTCCCGCTGGAGCAGTACCTATTTACTTGCACTTTGATGTGCTTTCGAATTGCTAGGTTGGCAGGAGCAGGGGATTCGAACCGCTGACCTTCTGATCAACAAGCCCTAGGCTCAGTGGTTCAGACCACAGTGCTACCCGCGTCCCTCCTAGTCTAAGAGGATAAACCTCACCAAAGGAATGGGAAAGGCTGGTGCTGTTATTGCAAAGACAATGGAGGGGGGGAGAGAGAATTGGGGCCATTAATTGTGAAGCTGGGGGAGGGGCCCAGATGCCAAATTGGCTACGGGGATAACAACTTGGAGATGTGCTGGTCCTCTCATCTCTCTTCTTAAAAAACTTGATTTGAGTGCGAGGCTTAACTATGTCTTTGTTTCATTTGTTTTATGGGGTAACACTGGGTGAGTTTTCTGTACCTAAAGTGGCAACTGCTTTGGCAACAAGCCCTGCAGAAATGAGTACAACAAGTAAATAATTCACAACAAGTCCCACAGAGCTAAGTCTTCTTTAATGACAGCTAACTGATGTGCCATTAAGATTCCTTCGTCAACATTTTATTTCCCCAAGAATGCTATATCTTCCTCGTTAAATGACTGCTGGTCTAATAGCTATGGCATCAGATTTAGCTGTGACGCAGTTTAAGTGGAACCTATGTCTTCCAATAAAGAATCTGTGACTTTTCCTGTAAAGCAGGGATAGGGAACCTGTTGCTACCCAGATGTTGTTGGACCACAAGTTCCATCATCCCTGACAGTTGACCATGGCAGCTAGGACTGATGGGAGTTGGCATCCATTAACATCTGGAGATCCTTATGAGGAATGGTTGAAGGAGCTGGGTATGTTTAGCCTGAGAAAGAGGAAACTGAGAGGAGACAGGATAGCCATCTTCAAATATCTAAAGCAGGGGTCAGCAAACTTTTTCAGCAGGGGGCCGGTCCACTGTCCATCAGACCTTGTGGGGGGCTGGACTATATTTTTTTTGGGGGGGAGAAATGAATGAATTCCTATGCCCCTCAAATAATCCAGAGATGCATTTTAAATAAAAGCACACATTCTACTCATGTAAAAACATGCTGATTCCCGGACCGTCCGCAGGCCGGATTTAGAAGGTGATTGGGCCGGATCCGGCCCCCTGGCCTTAGTTTGCCTACCCATGATCTAAAGGGTTGCCACATGGAAATTGCAGCAAGCTTGTTTTTCCTGCTCTGGAGGGTAGGACCCAAACCGATAGCTCCAAGTTACAAGAAAGGATATTCCGACTAAACATCAGGAAGAGCTTTCTGACAGTAAGAACTGTTTGACAGTGGGACGGTCTCCCTTGGGAGGTTGTGGAGGTTCCTTGGGAGGTTCCTTGGAGGCTATTAAGCAGAGGTTGGATGGCCATCTGCCATGGATGCTTTAGCTGAGATTCCTGCATTGCAGGGGGGTTGGACTAAATGATCCAACTCTATGATTTTATGATTCCTCAAGATCTTCACCCTGATCTAATTCATATTGTCTACACTAGCCTTTCTCAACCTGGGTTCCTTCAGATGCTTAGAACCCAGCCACTCTGGGCAGCTTCCAACAAAATATTTAAAATACATTAAAATACATTAAAACATAGAACTGTATAGTTGGAAGGGTCAACTAGTCCAACCCCATGCAATGCAGGAATCACAGCTATTGTTCAGATGAGGGTGCCAAATGATAGGAAGCCAAACAATTGGCCCACCTAGCAGTCTTGCTTGTGCTGGGGGAGCCAACATGGTGCCCTCCAGCTAATATCAGCCCAAGCTAACATGGCCAAAGATCAGGGATGATGGGAGCTAGAGTTCATCAGCATTTGGAGGGCACCATTTTGGCTGCTGCTGGTCTACAATAATGCCACGCAGCTCTTCACACTTCGAGACAGGAGCCTTTTACAGCCCTGCCTGCAACTAGGTATGGACAGATCAACCTATTCCTAGCCCATGGCTATCTCAGATGTGCTCATTCATAAATCTGTTCTATCCTTTTCCTTCATTAATCTTCAGCTTGAAAAACACACACAAACAACTCAAAAATCCCCGGAGAACTTTGAATGAGGAAAACATTTTGCTGTGCTTGAAAGCAGGACCAAATGCAACCTTGTATCTGCTGGATCTGACCAACTTTGTAATAAACAACAAGGCAGTTAATCACCAGCTCAGCAAACATTTGCAGGGGGACAGCATGCAATAACATCAAGTAATATATGCTGGTGTCCTTGCTGTGTTCCTTTTCCTGCTACAGGAGTTTAGAACTTACTTTGTTGCACAAAACAGCTTCGTTCCATCTTTCTTTCTTATAAAGTGGCAAAACATGGCCCCGTTTAGCTTGTGATGGATTTGGTCACGTTTAGGGCATCCTTTTTTCACCTGGGTGTCCCTCCAGATGTCTTCAACTGCAACTCCCTTCAGTTTCAGCTAGCATGGCCAATGGCCAGGCAGAGGCGTAGCAAGCCCAGGTGGTACCCGGGGTGGAATTTTTTTTGTCACCCCCCCCCCACCACTTTGCCAGGGCACTGGCAGAGCTGCACCCAGTGGCATAGCAAGTCACCCCCATCCCCCAAAAAATTATGGTGCCACTTTGCGAGGTGTGGGGTTTTGTGTGTGTGTGCCTATTATCTCTTTTTTCCCAATAAAGTTAAAATTTAATTTAAAAAAAATAAAATATTTTTTTTTAAAAAAAGTGTCACCCCCCTCTGATGGTGCCACTTTGTGAGGTGTGGGGGTTTTGTGTGTGTGTGTCTATTATCTCTCTTTTTTCAATAAAGTTAAAATTTAATTTTTAAAAATAAAAAATAAAAAAATAAAAATTTAAAAAAATATAAAATAAAATAAAATAAAATAAAATAAAATAAAAAAGTGTCACCCCCCTCTGATGGTGCCACTTTGCGAGGTGTGGGTTTTTTGTGTGTGTCTCTATTATCTCTTTTTTTTCAATAAAGTTAAAATAAAATATAAATAAATAAATAAATAAAAATTAAAAAGTGTCACCCCCCTCTGATGGTGCCACTTTGTGAGGTGTGGGGGTTGTGTGTGTGTGTGTCTATTATCTCTTTTTTTTCAAAAGTTAAAATTTAAAAATAATAATTTTTTTAATTTTTTTATTTAAAAAAGTGTCAACCCCCCTCTGGGGTGGAACCCGGGGCGGCCCGCCCCCATTGTCCCCCCTTGCTACGCCTCTGTGGCCAGGGATGATGGGAGTTGTAGTGTCTGGAGAGCTGCAGGTTGGGAAAGGCTGGTCTAGGGTTTGGGGAAAATGTTAAGGTTGGCTTCCTGGAAGAAACGTACTCTACTGCTGTCCTTCAGAGATATTTGGATCAGGAGTAAGGAACCCGTGGTCCTCCAGATGCTGTTGGACTACAACTCGCATCATCCATAACCATTGACCATGCTGGCTGTGCTGATGGGAGCTGGATACAATTTTAATTTCAAATGACATTCAGAAGGAAAGGGAACAGCATATGGACAGAAACTTCACAGCACAGACAATTTCTGTGGGTCTCCTCCATTAATTACCAATTTACTTTTGGACCTTGTCCTATAGCAAAGCAGCTTGTAAAATTCTGAATGCTGAGGGATGGGAGATAACAAGTGCCACAAAGTCTTCTTGTTGCATTTGCATTTGCTACAGGAGTTTGCCACCTTGCAACAACAGCAGACAGTAGACCAATCCCTATCCTCTACCCACAGCTATTTGCATTGTTAGTCATGCCTGACACCAAATGAGTAGGGTCCAATACTTTGGAAAGTTCATTTGAAAAAGGAACCTGTTCTAAGTCTTGTTCATCCTGTCCAAAAAGGAACTAGTTCCACTTCCACTTTGTCCTTTTCCAAAATGAACCAGATCAGTTAAAATTCACTTAGATGAACTTTTTAGTTGATAAAAAGGTCGTGCATCATCCCCTGTACCCAGCATTCGGAATTTTACAAGCTCATTGCTGAAAGATAGGGTCCAAAAGTAAATCAGGGAACCACGTTCTTCCTATTTTTATACTTCAAAAGCTGTTCCAGTTGGAAGAGAATTTCTTCCAGGGAAGATACAAGATATAACTCACACTCCTTCTTTCTGATTGCCTAGCAAAATTGATTAAATTACTAAGCAACTTTAGCAACAGCAGCGCTTCCATATCAGCCTAATAAATTGTAGAATATAGCCTCCACATTTTGTTTGCTAACTTTCTTTATAGGTGTGCCGATGACTTTTTCCAAATATAAAAAATGAAAATGAAAGCTAAGCATCCAGTCTCCTTGCTTTGGGAACAGGGGATGAAGATGAACTAGAAATAACTCAAAGTTCTGCTCCAAATGAACTTAATTCACCTTTAGTTCACTCAGAAATTATGGGAACTACTTTTAGGTGTAGTTTGGCAATTTTGTAACTAGTTCAGTGAACTGATGTGGCTTGGAGAGGGGCCATAGCACATGCTTTGTTGACAGAAAATCCCAGATTCAATCCCTCGCGCATTGATGCAAAACAACCTTAGATGGCAGAGCTGGGGAAAGTGCCTCCCTTGGAACCTTAGAGAGCCACTACTGTCCAGAACAGACAATACCAGCAGAGCATAAGGCATTTCTTTTATTGTTAACTTACAGAATTCAGGTCTGGGTTACCTTTGTGCAAAGTGGTGTTTTCAGGGTTTCGGGTTTTTTTAGGTCACAATATGCCTAGAATTTGATAGTGCAGTCGAACCAGTCTACCTTTCTCCAAAAGGAGTTGAAAGATGGCAAGTTCAGAAGAGGGCTTTGAACTGCTCACTCAGATGTTCCTTGAACACAAGATCATACAATGCTACCATCCCATCCCTCGGGACCCTACTGCTTTGGCAAGGATGTTCTTCTGACATACGTACAAGGTTCTAACAGTCAGTCAGATGTTTTGATCCTGCTTTGCTTAAAAGAAGCCAGAACGTTATTGAAATCAAATAGCTCTGTGACTTCTGCATAAATAAAGCTGTCTAGACACTTGGATGATATCAGGAGAAGCTAACCATGAAGCAACCCCCAACCCCATTTTTTTGCAAGAAAAGGTGGCAGGAGATCTATGTACATTCCATAACAGTGTATTTTTAAGCAGACCCATCTCTTTCTTTGGCCTTTGGTCATGTCCCCTTTTTAATTTGGATCCTGTTATTTCCTTAAATATAGGGGTTCGTGTTTTAGGGATGAGGAGGCATTCAATTTTGTTGCACCACGTACAATGACAATAAAGTATCTATCATCTATCTATCTATCTGTCTATCTATCTATCTATCTATCTATCTATCTATCTATCTATCATGTGCATTTGGATTCCTAACTCCCATTACTCTGTACCAGCATGGTCACCGGTCAAGGATGGTGAGATCAACATCTGGAGGGTTACAGGTTCTCCATACCTGGGCTAGATGGCTAATAGGTGTGGTCCCAAAGTATGTTTTGAAGGCACCTTGCCTAAACTAAGTAAGTTTGGGTCTGGGAAGTGCCTTATATAGAGCGCCGTAGGCTCAACGATCGAAGGTATGCAGGACATGAATAAAGGCTTACAAAAGTTGTTAGCAGAATCATACCAGTTTAAGTTATTGGTGAAGATGCTTATCTGGGTTAAAGAAACTTCTCTGTCTGATCACCTGGAACCAATTCTTCCCCACCATGGGCGAGCAGGCAAGTGGCTGTTTACCTACGGGACCGCCTCTCCTGGTATGCCCCACGGAGGACCTTAAGGTCCATAAATAGCAACATTCTAGAGGTCCCAGGCCCTAAGGAAGTTAGATTAGCCTCAACCAGAGCCAGGGCCTTCTCAACACTGGCTCCAACCTGGTCTTATGAGACCAGGGCCCTGCAGGATCTGATTTCTTTCTGCAGGGCCTGTAAGACAGAGCTGTTCCGCCTGGCCTTTGGCTTGGAATCAACTTGATCCCCTCCCCCCTCTTTCCTTTTTTCCTCCTGTGATGGAACTCCTATTTGGGGACTTCCCTGGCATTTTTCTGGCCCATGTAGGACCAGTCTGGATAGTCGGCCTTGGTGAAGATTTGATGGTTTCTTCCCCAAATAGTTTTTGATTTGAGTTTCTATTGAAATGAGGCTGCACTTTAATGTTGTATTTTAATCTTGTTTTTAAGTTGTATTTTAATCAATTGTTTTTATACTTGGTGTTAGCCGCTCTGAGCCCGGTCTTGGCTGGGGAGGGTGGGGTATAAATATATATTTTTTAAATTATTATTATTATTATTATTACAAGCTTGGTTTCTTAGAATCAATTTTCTATTAGTTATTTAACCACACACACACACACACACACACACACACACACACACACACACTGTTTCTAGACAGATATAGAAAACAGGAGTTACTTGTGAATAAGTGGCCTCACCTTTTAGTAAGCTTTGTTATTCTGGATTTCTGAAGAAAAACATTTAACTACTGAGCAAGTACATCTTGAAACAGCACACTGTGCAAGGAAGGACATTTTAGCAGGTTCCGTTACGCTCCGGTTATGAGCAAGAAGAGCACTTAACCAACGGGAGAATAAATTTAACTACCATAAATAAATAAATGTTAAGGCAGTACATCATGTAAGCCATCCATTAGCAGCAAACTCAGCAAGACAGACATTGACTTTCTGCCATGTTGTTATCTAAAAATCATTAGTGGGATTATTTTATTCCCAATTCCCTGTGTTCCTCCCCTCTCCCCCCCTTAAAAAAGCTATTAAATCCTTTCAAAAAGATCCATCTAGAATGTTCCTATAAAATGTATTATATCTGCAGTAGCTGCAAAGCCCACAAACAAATTTAAAGAACCCAAACAAATGCAGATTGATTTAGATTCAATTTAGATCCTGTTGCTGGGAATGAAGAGCAAAGTACTCTACCACCCATATCATGTTAGCTAGCTCAATGCTGAAGGCTGGATGCTCCAGGGACAATATCGGGCATCTTCAAACAGGGTTTGGAAGCACCCTGCACTGCCGGAGGTTGGACTAAATGATAATAATAGTAATAATAATAATAATAATAATAATAATAATAATTTATTATTAATACCCCACCCATCCAGCTGGGTTTCCCCAGCCACTCTGGGCGGCTCCCAACAGATTAAAAAGAGAATAGAACATCAAACATTAAAAAACGTCCCTAAACTGGGCTGCCTTCATATGTCTTCTAAAAGTCAGATAGTTGTTTATTTCCTTGACATCTGATGGGAGGGCAGGCGCCACCACCGAGAAGGCCCTCTGTGTCCCTTCTAGCTCTATGATTCTGTGATTCTGATGCACGTGGATGGGAACCTTAGTTCTTAGAATAATTAGCAAACACAGGAATAAGAGAAATTGAGAGTAAGTTTATTGCTGGCAGCAATAAGGTCCAGTGAGTAACCTCCAAAAATCTGAACCCCGAATCACTGGTGTCCAGAGGCTTTATAGATTTCTTCAGATATTACATATTCATATCTTGCAGTAAGCATTAAGCCAATAAGCGTGAAACAGCACCCCAGAATCGCTCCCTTGTCCCCAGAAACCTCCTTCGATCTTTGTCCTAGTGAAAGGATTCACTTCTGCTTTCTGGCTACGCCAGTGTGGTGTAGTGGTTAAGAGCAGTAGAATCGTAATCTGGTGAACCGGGTTCACGTCTCCGCTCCTCCACATGCAGCTGCTGGGTGACCTTGGGATAGTCACACTTTTTTGAAGTCTCTCAGCCCCACTCACCTCACAGAGTGTTTGTTGTGGGGCAGGAAGGGAAAGGAGAATGTGAGCCGCTTTGAGACTTCTTCGGGTAGTGATAAAGCGGGATATCAAATCCAAACTTTTCTTCTTCTTCTTGTAACGACTTTTGTGCACTCTTAAACTTTCCCCCAGTTACTTTGTTAGGCCTTTGATTTAGCTTAGCATGCAAATAAATCTTCTTATGTCAGACACAGTCAAAGTACCTTTGTCCCAGATATCCTAAGTGCCCAGCACCCAACTGCAGACATCCTGTTTCACCCAACATCCTGTTCAAGCAAAACACTTGAGACTATAATTGATTTCTTCCTTGGCCAGTCTGCTTAGTTAGATATGTTTTGTTCTGCTAACTCAGCTGTAAGCCGCAGAAATACATTGTAATATGATTTCTTATAATGCACAATCTTAATGCATAAATGGTTACTCAGAGTACAAATTGCAAGCATATAACAATGATATATAAGTATACAGAATAAGGCAAAGGTGAGGTTATATATGCTCTTTAGGTAGTCTAGCCACAATTCTATGACTCAGGTCTGAAAGCCAATCAGAGCAGACCAGCTTTCCTCAAGCTGGTGCCATCAAGATAATAATAATAATAATAATAATAATAATAATAATAATAGTATTTATTTATTTATTTATTTATTTATTTATTTATTTATTTATTTATTTACACCCCGCCCATCTGGCTGGGTTTCCCCAGCCACTCTGGGTGGCTTCCAACAGAACATTAAAATACAATAATCTATTAAACATTAAAAGCCTCCCTAAACAGGGCTGCCTTCAGATGTCTTCTAAACGTCTGGTAGTTGTTGTTCTCTCTGACATCTGAAGGGAGGGCGTTCCACAGGGCGGGTGCCACTACCGAGAAGGCCCTCTGCCTGGTTCCCTGTAACTTGGCTTCTCGTAGTGAGGGAACCGCCAGAAGGCCCTCGGCACTGGACCTCAGTGTCTGGGCTGAACGATGGGGGTGGAGACGCTCCTTCAGGTATACTGGACCGAAGCCATTTAGGGCTTTAAAGGACAGCACCAACACTTTGAATTGTGCTCGGAAACGTACTGGGAGCCAGTGTAGGTCTTTCAAGACCAGTGTTATGTGGTCTCGGCAGCCACTCCCAGTCACCAGTCTAGCTGCCGCATTCTGGATTAGTTGCAGTTTCCGGGTCACCTTCAAAGGTAGCCCCATGTAGAGCGCATTGCAGTAATCCAAGCGAGAGATAACTAGAGCATGCACCACTCTGGTGAGACAGTCTGCAGGCAGGTAGGGTCTCAGCCTGCGTACCAGATGGAGCTGGTAGACTGCTGCCCTGGATACAGAATTAACCTGCACCTCCATGGACAGCTGTGAGTCCAGAATGACTCCCAGGCTGCGCATCTCGTCCTTCAGGGGCACAGTTACCCCATTCAGGACCAGGGAGTCCTCCACACCTGCCCGTCTCCTGTCCCCCAAAAACAGTACTTCTGTGTTGTCAGGATTCAACCTCAATCTATTAGCCACCATCCATCCTCCAACCGCCTCCAGACACCGTGAACAGGGCTGTGAAGCCTGAGAACTGGGGTGCAAAGGTGCAGGGAGAATTTCAGCCCAGAGCTAGGCTCCATATTGCTCTGAAAAACCTCCTATTCTAGTCTGGCTCTTCATAGAATCATAGAATCATAGAGTTGGAAGAGACCACAAGGGCCATCCAGTCCAACCCCCCCTTCAGCCTGACCAGCCTGCACCTTGCAAACAAACAAACTAACAAACAAACACAGGGGAGGGAGTGCATTTCCTCAGTGAGAGATGAGAAGCAGGACCCATTCCATCAGCGTTGCCAAAAGACCAACTCTATCAGGAACCTCTTTCCCACAAACTCTTTCCATGCCAGCTGTGGATTTTAAGAACTACAGTTTAAGAATTGGTGCCTGGCTTTTCTCTCTCCCCCCCCTCTCCACTCCTTCCTCCTTTCCCCCCTTCCTCCCTTGCATGTGTCTTTTTGGTTTTAAGTTTGTGGGCAGGGGACTACCGGTATCTTGTTTTAACTGATTGTAGGCCAGACTGAAATAAACAGAAATCTGCTCTTATTCCCTTATGGGGTACACAAGAGCCTTTTTAGGTTCTCCATCGGTAGGAGTAAATTACAGAGGCCAACCAGAGAAAAATTGAGAAGCAAAATCTTTATTATATCTGTTGCAACAGGGCCCTCACTCCCCAAATGGAGGAGGGAGGAGGAACCCAGAACAATGGTGTGCCAGCTCCTATATAGACTTTTGAAATTCCCCCCTCCCGCTCAAGACCACCCCCCTATACATCATACATACATCACAAAAAGGGGTGTAACCCAGGACCACCTCCCAGATACATCACAGTTACATCATGAAAGGGGAGGTCTGGTAGCAGTAATCTGAGCATCCTTAAAACAAAATAAAAAAATTCCTTCCAGTAGCACCTTAGAGACCAACTAAGTTTGTTCTTGGTATGAGCTTTCGTGTGCATGCACACTTCTTCAGATACACTGAAACAGAAGTCACCAGATCCTATATATAGTGAGAGGGTGGGGAGGGGTATTACTCAGAGGGGTGGTGGGAATGGGTGAAAGGCTGATAGCTGTGGTAAACCTGTTGACGACTGTTAACGACCGCAATTAGTCTTACAGGAAAAAGCAAGGGGTGAGAAGGTTAAAAAAGCTTTGTCATGTATAATGAGATAAGAATCCAATGTCTTTGTTAAGACCAGACATTTGTTAATGTCTGGTCTTAACAAAGACATTACAAAGACCAGACTTTGTTAACAAAGACATTGGATTCTTATCTCATTATACATGACAAAGCTTTTTTAACCTTCTCACCCCTTGCTTTTTCCTGTAAGACTAATTGCGGTCGTTAACAGTCGTCAACAGGTTTACCACAGCTATCAGCCTTTCACCCATTCCCACCACCCCTCTGAGTAATACCCCTCCCCACCCTCTCACTATATATAGGATCTGGTGACTTCTGTTTCAGTGTATCTGAAGAAGTGTGCATGCACACGAAAGCTCATAGCAAGAACAAACTTAGTTGGTCTCTAAGGTGCTACTGGAAGGAATTTTTTTATTTTGTTTTGACTATGACAGACCAACACGGCTATCTACCTGTAACTGAGCATCCTTGACCCTCCCCATGCCTCCTCTTGCCCTCCACCAAAAACCCTTCAAGTAAAACGAAAGAGATATTTACATTTCCCTGTTTCCCAGCCAAGTTAATCACACCCTTTTGTCTGGCACTCAGGTATCAGGAAGCCAGGAATTATCACTGAGACAATCACCCCCTCCTTCCTTGCAGAGAAATACTGGTCAGCTGGGAGTCAAAATGGAGACAGCCCTGTGGCCTGTCTTCAGACATGTGGCCTTGTTTGCTTGGAACACTTATGAACATTTATTATATATATATATAAGACCTTAAAATTCTTACAACAATTCACTCTGGGAGCCTTTTTGGCTGAAGAATGGGGTACGGATGTTTCTAAATTCATTTAATTCATTAATTGGTCGACAGTCAAGCACCTGGAGGTTATCGGGAGACCGTCTGATGCCAGATTGAATTAAATGTTCTGCTTGCACAGTATGCTTAAAAGGGTTTATAATAGTTATATAAGAAGGAAAACGGATTTATCTCGAGCTACTGAAGTCTGAGGGTTTTTTGTTTTTTTAAAAAAAATTATGGGTCTGTAATAGCAGCCAAATTGACATAATCAACAGCAAAAACAGCTGCAGCAAGCTGTGAATACACACACTGTGTTAACATATGCAGGGGAAATGGTTATTTATTTACTGCAGTGGCACCCTGCTTTTTCTTCAAAGAGCACAAAATGGTATGTTTCTCTCCCCATTTTCATTGTATCAGCACAACAACCCTGCAGGGTAGGTTAGGCTGTGAGACAGTGAGTTGCTCAAGGTCACTCCTTGGAAAAGCCACAGATTGGAGATGGGGGATGCTCAGGCCTTGGGGGGCCAAATGTGCCCCCCTAGCTTTCTGTATGGCCCTTGGGACTCCCAGATGGCCATGCTCCCTCCCAAGCCACACACCCCTCTCCAGCCTTCCTCAAGAGCTTTTGCCTGGCTGGAAAGTGTCCTTGAGCTCTGATAATGCTTCTGGCAGAGAGTGGGGTATTTCCTCAGACTTTTAAAGAAGAACAATCTAAGTGAGAGACTGCTGGTGTCCTTCTACCGAGGCTCCATAGAGAGCATTCTTATATACTGTATTTGTGCTTGGTTCTCCAGCTGCACAGCCAGGGAGAAGAAGGTACTTCAGAAGGTCATAACCACAGCCCGAAAGATTATTGGTCATCCTCTCCCTTCCTTGGAAGAACTATACAGTACCCGTTGCCTTAAAAAAGTAAATAATATTTTACAGGATCCATCTCATCCGGGATATAGTCTCTTTGCACCACTGCCTTCGGGCAAGAGATATAGAACAATCAGATCAAAAACAAATGACAATAAAGAAATATTATCTTATCTTATCTTATCTTTTCTAACTGCGAAGGAACAGAGGTAAAATTTGCACCCAGTGCCGCCCTCACTTTGGCCTTTGGCCGTGTCATGGAATTCTACTCAATATCGATCCAGAGCAGAACTCCGATATATAGTTAGCAGAGTAAAAACTTAAACACGTTGCAGGATTCCTCCCCAAAAGAGACCAGAGGCAATTAATATTTCATCCAGCAGAGCTTTACTGCTGCTGAAGGCAAATGAGCATAATGGTCACAAATCCAATACAATCAGGATTGGCCCAGTCCATAATAAATCCAGCTGCAGCAGGCTTAACTTAAATTTACAATAATTTATAATAAGTCTAAACCTTAACACTATGTACAGTACACCACACCAGAAGGAAAAGAGAGCTAGAAAGAGAAAGTGAAAACCAGGCTCCTTCTGGCCCTACTTTTATAGTCAGCATGACCTTGACAGAAAAGAGATAAGAGAACCAGTTTATACCAGCTGTACTCAGCTGTACTCAGCTTCTCGGAAGGAATAACCCAAACATCATGAACCTTCTGCCTGCTTCTTTTACACAAAGAAGCTTCCAGAACCCTCTTGAATTAAGTAGTATAAGAAAGATCTCTACACATCAGATCAATACTTTCCACACTAAGAAATGCAAACTACAGGCCCCCCACACCAATGGCATGTGGTCTTCAAAAACTTGCCCGGAACATAATGTGGCCCTCAAGGGGAAAGGATTGCTGCTCAGGATCCTCAAAAAGGATATGGTAGAGTTGGAAAAGGGACGCGGGTGACACTGTGGGTTAAACCACAGAGCCTAGGGCTTGCCAATCAGAAGGTCGGCGGTTCGAATCCCGCAACGTGGTGAGCTCCCGTTGCTCGGTCCCTGCTCTTGTCAACCTAGCAGTTCGAAAGCACGAAGTGCAAGTAGATAAATAGGTACCGCTCCGGCGGGAAGGTAAACGGCGTTTCCGTGCGCTGCTCTGGTTCACCAGAAGCTGCTTAGTCATGCTGGCCACATGACCCGGAAGCTGTACGCCGGCTCCCTCGGCCAGTAAAGCGAGATGAGCGTCGCAACCCCAGAGTCGTCCACGACTGGACCTAATGGTCAGGGGTCCCTTTACCTAGAGTTGGAAAAAGGACAAACAAACTTACTAAAGGGGTGGGGTGACTCCCCTGTCAAGGAAAGGTTGCAGAGAAAATGAAATTAAGGTGCAATGTGGTACAAGTTTTTTCTAATGCATGGCGTGGAGAAAGTGGATAGAGAAAAGTGCTTCTCCCTCTTAGGACAGGTAATGTCTTCACACAGTGCATAGTTAAACTATGGAACTCACTGCCACAGGAGGCAGTGGTGGCCACCAAATTAGATGGCTTTAAAAGAGGACTAGATAAATTTGTGTGTTAGTGGCTACTAGCCATGATGACTATGCTCTGCCTCCATGGTCAAGAGGCAGTAATTCTTTTGAATACCAATTGCTGGAAACCACAGGAGGGGAGAGGATTCTCGTGCTCAAGTCCTGCTTGAGGGTTTTCCACAGGCATCTAGTTGACCACGGACTAGTTGGGCCAGCATCTCTTCTGAAGTTCTTATTTTCTTGTGCAAGGAAAAAGGAGCAGGGAATAGGTGTGGCTTGGAGTTGAGTGAGGAGTGTCATTGCATAGCCTAGATTTTGCCCATGGCTTCCAAATACGTTTCCCTGTAGCGCTAAAAACCCCAACGAGACAGAATGTTCTTTGAATCCAGATCCTTCCCTTGTGTGACCCAGTTTGAGGAGAACCCTGTCGTAGCGTCCCTTTCTTCATGATGCTGTAGGTTTTAACACCGAAACCAAAAGCTGTGGCACGGCAGTGCTTTTTCTTGCCTCGGTTTCCCTTGTGTACAAATGAGGATCCATCATTTCCCTTTTGGCAGGCGTCTAATTAAAAGGAGGGTGGGGATATAACAGATGCCTTCTCTTCAGTTTGCCACTCCGCGCAATTTTGGAACAGTGGCTATTTTTAATGTAGCAGTTGGTGAATTAAATGAGGTGAAACCTATTCTGGTTTCTGCAAGAAGCACCCATAAATATTTATTTTCAGGGCTGTGTGCATTCTATGCATCTTTAGAATAGCTGTGGATGTGTCAGATCCAATATTTGCCATGATCTCTGGATTCATGCAAATGTTTTCTTAACCCTGGGCCTCGGCCCGGTATACCTGAAGGAGCGTATTAGCCCCCATCGTTCAACCCAGACATTGAGGTCCAGTGCCAAGGGCCTTCTGGCGTTTCCCTCAGTGCGAGAAGCAAAGTTACAGGGAACCAGACAGAGGGCCTTCTTGGTAGTGGCTCCCAACCTGTGGAACGCCCTCCCACCAGATGTCAAAGAGAACAACACCTACCAGACTTTTAGAAGACATCTGAAGGCAGCCCTGTACAGTGGTACCTCTGGTTAAGTACTTAATTCATTCCGAAGGTCCGTTCTTAACCTGAAACTGTTCTTAACCTGAAGCACCACTTTAGCTAATGGGGCCTCCCGCTGCCGCTGCGCCGCCAGAGCACAATTTCTGTTCTTATCCTGAAGCAAAGTTCTTAACCTGAAGCATTATTTCTGGGTTAGCGGAGTTCTTAACCTGAAGCGTATGTAACCTGAGGTACCAATGTATAGGGAAGTTTTTAAATGACTGATGCTTTAATGTATTTATAATCTCCTGTTGGAAGCCGCCCAGAGTGGCTGGGGAAACCCAGCCAAATGGGCAGGGTATAAATAATAATAATAATAATAATAATAATAATAATAATAATTATTATTATTATTATTATGTTGAGGTCACAACTGTCCTGCTCCGCTCTGCAGGTGTGTTGTAAAAGTGCTTCTGTTCCCCCTTCCAAAATGACTAAAATCAGGGTGCAAAGGGGAGACCCCCCCTTCAACCCTGGTTCTCACCTTCAACCCTTTATTTCTTCCTCTTATTGATCCTGCCAGTCCAAACCCGATTCCAACAGCTCTGTGGGGCTCATGACACCAGGCATGTTTTAACTGAACTTTCCCTGCTGCTTCCCCAGGTAAAGGTGATGTGTTTGGGGACATCTTCTGGAAGGAGACCACTCTGGCCCACGCATGCGCCAATGTGCGCGCCCTGACCTACTGCGATTTGCACATTATCAAGCGGGAAGCCTTGCTGAAAGTCCTGGACTTTTATACAGCTTTTGCAAACTCCTTCTCCAGGAATCTCACGCTCACCTGCAATCTGAGGAAACGGGTAAGATATCGTCCTTTTGATTTTGATGGTTAGGCTTTCATTTGCGGATCACATGTTTCTCAAGGAAATTTGCAAACCTATGGTAATACAGCTAAGAATACTATTGAAAACACAAATGCAGCACACAGTTAAGATAGGTTTAACAGCAATGCTTATATTTTGCTTATATTTTCACAGGATGATTTTGTATTAGACACAACATCCTAAGAACCATAGTTTCTACCACTGCTTTTTTTCCCTTCAAAAATGTTTAGGGGTACTCTCATTTTGACTCAAGAAAATCACCATTTTATAGTTCAAATCGGGAAAAATAAATACAGTAAATGGACAAAAGTACAAAGATTCACAAAATGCTTAGGGGTATGCATACCCTTGCGTCCCCCCAGGGGGGAAAAAGCACTGGTTTCCACTACTACTACTTTTTAAGCAAGTTTCTAGTCTTTAGGACGACAGAGATAGAGTTGCGAGTGTGTGGCAATGTCTAAAACACCCTAGAAGCTACCCTGCCCAGGACAGAATATCTAGATCTTTAGTAGTTTCTATTCTTTTTAGAGCTCATGATGATGAACAACTGCAGAATGAGTTATCCAAAATAAATAAGCAGCTGCCAAGGAGCAATTGTGGACCAACTTGGAAGACAGTTGGGTGTTTGTTTTGCTTTGTTTTTTGCTTGTTTGTTTTTAAAGATTTTATTTGCTTTTTTAATTTAATCATGCCATCAATGCATACTGTGTTACAGTCAAGTACAAGGTAATAAGGGGGGGGGGGGAGACACTTAAATACAGTTAAGATTCCAGGCAGAGTCCCAACACAACCAGTAAGCCTTGCATAGGTGCTTCTTTCCTGGGGAGATCCTGAGAATAATACGAGTGGTTGGGGCCAGTCCAGAACCTGAGAACACATTACTGCCCAGCTATGTGATCTGAACCACAGTCCTTGTAGCGCATTGCATGGTGGTAGCTCTGCAGAGAACTGATGGCTTCCTATAGGAAAGATGCACATGACCGGATGCTACAGGGGGAAGAAGATCAAAGGTCACAAATGAGTTTGAAACAGCCCATCAGTTTTTTGGCTGTGTGCCTCTAGCTTATCTGGGGATCATGCAACCCAAATCTTTATATAAGCCAACTAGTTGACCCGGCCACGCCTTGCTGTGGCTGATTTTGTGAAATGGAAAAGTAAGATACGGTATGAAAGAGAAAGGGTGTCCTTACTTACAGTTTATCTCATTGAAGTTCAGTCTACGTGTTCTCCGTTTGCCCCTCCCGTTTTTGTGTAAACCGCGAAAATGGCGATTCCGCCCGGCGTGGCTGTATACCCTCCGGCAGAGCCAGCAGTAGCGTTTGTGGGCGGTCTGTCTGTCGATTGGATGGTGGTAGTGACGTTGGGAAAGGAGGAGGAGGGGTCAGAAATGGGTGTGTTGTGCTGTACTGTTTAACGTCCACTGGAGGGCGCTATTTTTTGCACAAAATCACATTTTTACCTGGGAAAGGTGTGGTATTTGTGCAATATAAGTGCATATGATCACTCTCATATGGCCATGGAACATTGTGTCCAAATTTGAACAGAATCGATCAAGGGGTTACGGAGAAAGGCGATTGTTAACAAACATCCAACGATTATATATATATATATATATATATATATATATATATATATATATATATATATATATAGATGTGTATCTTTATAACCTGTGAATAGGCTTAGAGCTGCCTTAAGAACAGAGAGTGTGTCAAAAAAGAGTGCCTTCCTGTTTATTTTGCAGTCAAGCCGCAGATCTCCCTGTCAATTAGCCTTCGTAGAAATAATACAATATCTACACATGAATTAGCTATTAACAATATGCCTTTGGGACTGGGTTCGGAGATGCCTTCATTTTTATGCAGCTGGAGGGGGAGAATGTTCTTTTTTTATGTGGGTGTTCCTAAAACCATATTAATGAAGGTCATATAAATGTTATCTGCATGAAGAAATCTCATAATTGTGATGAATAGATTTATGGAGCATTAACTCTGGTGCTTTTATGGCTGGAATGAATTTTTCTTTTCTCTGTAGCTCTACTTTTTATCGTGAGATAAAGAAGTTTGTAGCAGGCAAAACAAAAAAAATACCCTCCAAATATTATAGTGCGCTGTAATGCAATCCCCATATTAATACACAGATGGTATTGGTGGTACCTGTGAATTAACGTCTGCAGAGCACTAGGTGTTATCCTTAAAAGGTGGAAGAACCATACCATCCATTAGGTATAGGGTCACTTTCTCTAGATCACTGGACTTCAGCTGGTGGGCTGGGACTATACCACCAGTAGTGTAATGGTTAGAGTGTTGGACTGTGACTTGGGAGACCAGGGTTCGAATCCCCACTCAGCCAACCCTACCTCACAGGGTTGTTATGGGGCTGAAATGGGGGTGTGGAGAATCATGAGCTCTTGGGAGGAAAAGGTGAGATATAAATGTAACAAATAAACAAATGGCCTGATCCAAAGTGGGTCGCAGCAGGAGCACTACCACCATGGGGAAAGATTCAGAAAGGGGTCCCCAAATACATGCTTGGGTCAGAAGAGTGGATCCTGGGTCAGAAAAAGGTAGGCAACTTCTCCAGATGTCATTGGACTACAACTCCCATCAATCCTGTCAGGTTCGCTAACGGTTGCTCATGAGTAAAGACCAAGTCCGTCTTGTCTTTCAACTATTTTATTGTGCCAAGTATGTACAGTGCGGAGCTACCCTAAAACATGACCACCTAGTCGCTAGCAGAATCCGGAAGTGCCCCCCTCCTGTTTCGGCGCCAACACCAGAGTCTCAGCACCCTGAAGTGCCGTCTCCTTTCTCCCCTGACCCTTCTGCGTAAAGCAGGCGCCGGAAACGGTGTCTCCCCCTCAGAGTGGGTCTGCTGAGCGGTGCTAGGTCTCTCTGCATCATCCTGGAGACCTCTTCCCACCTGGTGACTCTTCCTCCCCCGGGGAGGAGATGGCAGACTCACTGGGAGACGTGTCCGTCGACAACAGAGGTTGAGGCTGCCGGTACCCACTCAGTGCCGGACTGGCAGGGGTGGGCACATCCCTGACAAATCAGGGATGCAGCAGCTAAAAAAGCCAATGCAATTCTGGGCTGCATCAATAGGAGTATAGCATCTAGATCAAGGGAAGTAATAGTACCACTGTATTCCGCTCTGGTCAGACCTCACCTGGAATACTGTGTCCAGTTCTGGGCACCACAATTCAAGAAGGATACTGACAAGCTGGAACGTGTCCAGAGGAGGGCAACCAAAATGGTCAAAGGCCTGGAAACGATGCCTTATGAGGAACGGCTTAGGGAGCTGGGTATGTTTAGCCTGGAGAAGAGAAGGTTAAGGGGTGATATGATAGCCATATTCAAATATATAAAAGGATGTCATATAGAGGAGGGAGAAAAGTTGTTTTCTGCTGCTCCTGAGAAGAGGACACGGAGCAGTGGATTCAAACTACAAGAAAGAAGATTCCACCTAAACATTAGAAAGAACTTCCTGACAGTAAGAGCTGTTCGACAGTGGAATTTGCTGCCAAGGAATGTGGTGGAGTCTCCTTCTTTGGAGGTCTTTAAGCAGAGGCTTGACAGCCACCTGTCAGGAATGCTTTGATGGTGTTTCCTGCTTGGCAGGTGGTTGGACTGGATGGCCCTTGTGGTCTCTTCCAACTCTATGATTCTATGAAATCCCAACCACCACGGCCAATGGCAAGGAGTGATGGAAGTTGAATAGGCCACCTTCATTCCAATGTCTCAAACAAAAGGTTGCATTTTGGCATTTTACCTCACCCCGCCTCCTTGAAATACAGCCTTGCAGCCTGAACGTGTGTGAAACATTTATTTTATTTTATTTTTTTAATTTTTTTTAATTAAAAGTAAACTTTATTCAAATTGCTTACACAGATACAACATATTAACAGCAATCAAATATTGCAGTACAGTACATTACAATAACACAAATACACATAGCACAGATAACAAAAATAACATAAGAGATTAACACATACAAAAAAGAAAAGAAAAAGAAAAGTTAAATTTTTTTTAAAAAATGACTTCCTAAAGTTCTACTTCTGCTGTGAAATGTTCTACTGTGTGAAACATTTAATTCCAATACAGTGGTACCTCAGGTTACATACGCTTCAGGTTAAGAACTCCGCTAACCCAGAAATAATGCTTCAGGTTAAGAACTTTGCTTCAGGATGAGAACAGAAATTGTGCTCTGGCGGCGCAGCGGCAGGGGGAGGCCCCATTAGCTAAAGTGGTGCTTTCAGGTTAAGAACAGTTTCAGGTTAAGAACGGACCTCATGAACGAATTTAGCACTTAACCAAAGGTACCACTGTATTTTGATCTTCAATGTACAGTGGTACCTCGGGTTAAGTACGTAATTCGTTCCGGAGGTCAGTTCTTAACCTGAAACTGTTCTTAACCTGAAGCACCACTTGAGCTAATGGGGCCTCCCGCTGCCGCCGCGCAATTTCTGTTCTCATCCTGAAGCAAAGTTCTTAACCCGAGGTACTATTTCTGGGTTAGCGGAGTCTGTAACTTGAAGCGTATGTAACCTGAAGCGTCTGTAACCCGAGGTACCACTGTAGTTGTCAGACTTGAAACCAACAAACCAAGAAGTTTACAAGCAGAGCTCCGAAAGAACCAAAGGCCTCAGTTAGGGCAAAAAGCAACCACTTATAGCTTTGCTATTAACCCAGGTGGCGCTGTGGGTTAAACCACAGAGCCTAGGGCTTGCTGATCCGAAGGTCGGCGGTTCGAATCCCTGCGACGGGGTGAGCTCCCATTGCTCGGTCCCAGCTCCTGCCCACCTAGCAGTTCGAAAGCATGTCAAAGTGCAAGTAGATAAATAGGAACCGCTCTGGCGGGAAGGTAAACGGCGTTTCCATGCGCTGCTCTGGTTCGCCAGAAGCGGCTTTGTCATGCTGGCCACATGACCCGGAAGCTGTACGCCGGCTCTCGGCCAGTTAAGCGAGATGAGCGCCGCAACCCCAGAGTCGGACACGACTGGGCCTAATGGTCAGGGGTCCCTTTACCTTTACCTTTACCTTTAATAGCTTTGCAATCAGCTTCATTGGATTGCCATGAGTTCCAATGTTATGGGGGGGGGGAGACTTTTCTCTATCCACTCTCTCAATGCCATGCATAATGTCTATGGAACTCGATCATGCCTCCTCTAACCTTTTAGCTAAAAAGTCCCAAATGCTGCAACCTTTCTTCATGGGACAGTCTCTTGATGGCTTTGCTTGCCCTTTCCCAACTTTGCAGTATCCTTTTTGAGGTGAGGCAACCAGAACCGCACACAGTATTCTAAATGTGGTTGCACCCTAGATTTGCACAACAGCATGAGGATATCAGCAGTTTTATTTTTTCTTCCTGCATTGCAGGGGGTTGGACTAGATGACCCTTGGGTCCCTCCCAACTCTAAGATTCTATGATTTTCAGTTCCATCCCTAAACGATCCCTTTCCTAACGATCCCTAGCATGGGACCTGCTCAGACAATATGGAGATTGGTGTATACTTATGGTCTGCCTTCATCTAACCATCTGCTTCCTGAGCTTAGACCTGGGCCCTTAGAGAGATGGAAAATCAGGGGAGGCGAGAGACATCATATGGCTTTTACAATTTTTTTTTCCTGATGGCTAAGGTTCGTTCTTCCACAAGCTCGTTTTGGCTGCGTATGTCGCTACGCAGCACCATTAGCTTGTTTTTGGAACTAGCACACCTCACCACCTGCATTCTAGTCGTCATGTCTCCGCAACATCAAATTAGCTCCAGTGTGATTTCTCTTGTGATTCTTTTGCAGCTTGCTCCACAAGGCATGAGCACATAATGACAAAATAAATTACAGTGCACACTGCATTTTTTATTTTTATGTTTAGTTCAAATGATGGCAAAGAGACTCTGCTGAACAGCAACAATAGAAACGTTAGCTGGTGCGTTGGCTGGTTTCTCAGCTCTGGTTTGACTGTGCCCATCTGAAGGGGAAAGATTCAGTGACATGTTCTAGACCTGACTGACTGTGTACCCTTTCCAGGGACCCAGTTTGCTACTGTCAATACTTTTTGTTCTCAAACAGTTGTTTGTTCTTGCAGCTGTTAGAGATAAGGACTGGAAACATGTGCAGTGCTATTATTATTATTATTATTGGATGTTTTTAATGTTTGGTGTTCTATTGTGCTTTTAATTCTGTTGGGAGCCACTCAGAGTGGCTGGGGAAACCCAGCCAGATGGGTAGGGTATAAATAATAATAATAATAATAATAATAATAATTATTATTATTATTATTATTATTATTATTATTATTATTATTATTATTACTAGCCACCCATCTGACTGGGTTGCCCCAGCCACTCTAGGCTGCTCTCAACAGAATATTAAAAACACAATAAAACATCAACCCTTTAAAACTTCCCTATCAGAGGTAGCATTATTATCAATTTACGATGGGCTGGAATGGACATCTGGTGGGAGGGTGTTCCACAGGGCGGGAGCCACTACCGAGAAGGCCCTCTACGTGGTTCCCTGTAACTTGGCTTCTCATAGTGAGGGAACCACCAGAAGGCCCTCAGAGCTGGACCTCAGTGTCTGGGATGAACGATGGGGGTGGAGACGCTCCTTCCGGTATACTGGGCCAATGCTGCTTAGGTGGGACATGTTCTGTCCCACCATGGTTTGAGGCTCAGGAGAAGCTAACCGCACCAGAAGCACTTGCCGTGAAAGGTGCCCTCTATAAGGGAAAATGTTGCTTCAGCAGAGCAATGAGGCCTTGTTAAAGCTGGTTGGTCTAGTCCAGGGGTCAGCAACCTTTTTCAGCCGTGGGCCGGTCCACTGTCCCTCAGACCATGTGGTGGGCAGGACTATTTTTTTGGGGGGGGGATGAACAAATTCCTATGCCCCACAAATAACCCAGAGATGCATTTTAAATAAAAGCACACATTCTACTCATGTAAAAACACTAGGCAGGCCCCACAAATAACTCAGATATGCATTTTAAATAAAAGGACACATTCTACTTATGTAAAAACACGCTGGTTCCTGGACCGTCCACGGGCCAGATTGAGAAGGCAATTGGGCTGCATCTGGCCCCCGGGCCTTAGGTTGCCTACCCCTGGTCTAATCCTTCTGTTGGCTTTGCCCCCCTGAGAAGCGTCCTGTGTTCTTAAAGTTCAAATATATAAAAGGATGTTCAAATATATAAAAGGATGTCATATAGAGGAGGGAGAAAGGTTGTTTTCTGCTGCTCTAGAGAAGCGGACACGGAGCAATGGATTCAAACTACAAGAAAGAAGATTCCACCTAAACATTAGGAAGAACTTCCTGACAGTAAGAGCTGTTCGACAGTGGAATTTGCTGCCAAGGAGGGTGGTGGAGTCTCCTTCTTTGGAGGTCTTTAAGCAGAGGCTTGACAGCCACCTGTCAGGAATGCTTTGATGGTGTTTCCTGCTTGGAAGGGGGTTGGACTGGATGGCCCTTGTGGTCTCTTCCAACTCTACGATTCTATGATTCTATGATTCTATGACTGTTGCCTGATTCTGAAGCTGTAGGTGTTTATGGTGTGATAGTGAGGACTACACGGACAGTGTCTGATCCAAGACCACGGCTTCTGGCCTGGAAGGTCCTGGAGTGAGGAACACTGGCTCCCTGAATGGTTCCACCTCTGCCTCCAAGTCTTCTTCTAAGCACCAGGGCGAATTGAGGACAAAGAACATGTCAAGAAATGACACAACAAGTGGTGATCAACTGGGAAAGCCTATCAGTCCAAATACGTATTCAATTGTTCCTGAAAGTTCCCATAACGGGCACTTGTTGTATAATGACACTAGCCTTCTCCGAGGATGCACCACATATGCAAAGATGCTGTTCTACTCCCAATGTGGTTTGATGTCCTTTTACAGGACCTTAAAGCCAAGCATAGGGACCCAGGTGGCGCTGTGGGTTAAACCACAGAGCCTAGGGCTTGCTGATCAGAAGGTCGGCGGTTCGAATCCCTGCGATGGGGTGAGCTCCCATTGCTCGGTCCCTGCTCCTGCCCACATAGCATTTCGAAAGCATGTCAAAGTGCAAGTAGATAAATAGGTACCGCTCCGGCGGGAAGGTAAACGGCGTTTCCATGCGCTGCTCTGGTTCACCAGAAGCGGCTTAGTCATGCTGGCCACATGACCTGGAAGATGTATGCCGGCTCTCGGCCAATAAAGCGAGATGAGCGCCACAACCCCAGAGTCGGACATGACTGGACCTAATGGTCAGGGGTCCCTTTACCTTTACCTTTAAAGCCAAGCATAAGTCTGAAATGGGGAGCTGGAACTGAAGCTAATCAGGATTGGTGCTATGAGAAGGCAAGAGGCAGGCTCCTCCATCCAAACCAGGCCAGTGGGTCATGGCAAAAACCATCTCCTACTCCACCTCCACCTTTTGCTCCCAACAATCATTTCCCCCCCCCTCCAATACAGAGCAACAGCAGCCAACATGGTGCCTTCCAGATGTTGTTGTACTACAGGCACGTCCAACTCACAAGAGACTGCGATCTACTCCCAGTATAAAAAATCTGGAAGTGATCTACCCATGAAGGGGGTGGGTGGGAAGCGAAAGTTGTTGACTTTTTTTAGTGGGGAGGGACTAAGCCAAAGTTGTTGACCTGTTTTTAGGGGGGGAACCAAAGTTGTTGATCTTTGGGGGGGCTAAGTTGTTGGCCTTTTTTGAGGGGGGAACAATAGTTTTTGAACTTTTTTGGGGGGAGAGCCAAAGTTGTTGATGTTTTCTTAGGGGGGAGGGGAAGTTGTTGATCTTTTTTGGGGGGGAGCCTAAGTTGTTGACTTTTTTTAGGAGAGGGAAATCGCTCACCTAAAACAACGATGCAGCGCTGACGACTACTTCCGTTTTTTAACCCATTTGACGCGACAGACTAACACAGCGGCAGAGGAGGGGGGCGGGGAATTTCCCTGCATTGCTTTTTCACTTTTCACTTGCGCCAATACAGAGGGGTCCCATGATCGACCACGATCAACACCGATCGTCCGGGGATAGACCTTTCAATCGCGGTTGACCAGTTGGACATCCCTGTTGTACTACAATTCCCATCAACCCCAGCTACCGTGGACAATGGCCAGGGCCCCTGAGTGTTGCAGTTCGGCCATGCTTGGAGGGGAGCATGTTGACTGCCCATGTTCCAGAGAATGTATTTTGCAGGCAACTGAGCTACTGCAGGCGCAGTTCGGCTTGATTATGGAGAAGCTATATTTGACAAGAATCAATGTTGTTTCATTTTTGCTCACCTCTCAGCAGCCCTTGAAGGATTTTTTTAATGTTCTAAAATGTCATTGTTTTCAGCACACAATGCTTTGGGGGATGTCTTTATTTGAGTCTCAGTTATTGCCAAGTCCCTTCCCTGCCATCCAGTTTGCTCCTGGTAATTAACCTTTGCAAAGCATGTGTGGGTCTTCGTTAGCTACTTAAAAAAAAAGGAAGCATCATGATTGTGATTGTTAATTATTTACATGGAGCCGCCCAGGGGCACAGCGCTGCCAATAAAAGAGATCATTTTGTAAGAGCAACAAAGTGAGTTGCATTTACGAGCCGTGCCATTTAAATCTGCAGGCTTGAAGGGCTTAACTGGCAAATTATTTATTTACTTACAGTTTTCTTCCCCTGCTGTTTTAGCTGCCGTCCCCAAAGGCAGCTCACAATAACTAATAATGAGACAGTCCCTGGTGTGGGGTTTGCATTCCAAAAGACATGACAAGAAAGGAAAAGGGGATGGGAGGGAGAAGGAAAAAAGCAAACTTGGGCACTAGTTCTTCGTTACAAAGTTCTGGCAAGTGTTCTTTCTAACAGCAAGCTCTCTGCAGTTGCTTCGTGTCAGCCCAGTGGATGGGGTCAGCCGTAACACTGTGGGGATGTGCATAGATATTATCTTAGATAATTATCTTTCCCTACTCACATTTGCGAGTTCAGCAGAGTTCACTTTGTTGGCAAAAATAAGGAAGTTGTTGATATACTAGCTTTAGCCTTCTAATTTAAGTAATCCAGAATGCTTTGCTGCAGACTGGATTTCCTGGTATTTCTCTCCCTTAAAACAATAAAAACGCAAAACGGTTTTCTTATAAGTAAAGGTAGATTCACTCACTCAGTTTCACAGTAGCAGTCTTGAGGCAGGCTTAAACTGTAGTTTCAGAAATATATTATAGTTTAGATTAGGATTGGGGTTTGAAGTGGGATATCAAATCCAAACTCTTCTTCTTTTTCAGACTCAACAAATGTCCTCCATCCCTAGTCATTGATGGAGCATCAAAGATCAGATAGCAGGGATCAGAGAGAGAGAGAGAGAGAGAGAGAGAGAGAGAGAGAGAGAGAGAGAGAGCAGGCTGGGGATGTGAATCAGCTTACAATATATAGGTTGTGCCTCTTTACCTGGCTGGACACAGTGGGAGTGGCTCTCACGGAGGATGTCCTATAGAACCTGTGAGATCCAGCTTCCTCTCTGTGTGTACCTTTCTAGCATTCAGAAGTAGATGGTTTTGACTGCCTTCTTTTAGATATCCCACAAACTTGGTGATGCAGAAGAACCTGAGTTCAATCCCCCAGCATCTCCAGTTGTGGCTGGGAAAAGCTCCTGCTTGAAACCTTGGAGAGCAGTTCGAATCCCCGCAACGGGGTGAGCTCCCGTTGCTCGGTCCCTGCTCCTGCCCACCTAGCAGTTTGAAAGCACGTCAAAGTGCGCTGCTCTGGTTCGCCAGAAGCGGCTTTGTCATGCTGGCCACATGACCTGGAAGCTGTACGCCGGCTCTCGGCCAATAAAGCGAGATGAGCGCCACAACCCCAGAGTCAGACACGACTGGACCTAATGGTCAGGGGCCCCTTTACCTTTACTCTGCCTTGGTCAGACCACACCTGGAATATTGTGTCCAGTTCTGGGCACCACAATTTAGAAAGGATGTTGACAAGCTGGAACATGTGCAGAGCAGGGCAACTAAGGTGTTCAAGGGACTGGAAACTAGGCCTTATGAGGAACATTCCTAGGGGCGGGGAAGTTGGCACTAGGCTTTGTTCATTCTGCCTGGCAGTTAACTCTCTCTGTTCCTGGCTGGTTCCTTTGGCTGGCTGCAAACCTTCCCTGGGGGCTGGCTCATTCATGACACCACAGGCATTGGGTTGGCCACTGTGAGAACAGGATGTTGGATGAGATGGGCCCTTGGTCTGTGACAGCAGGCTCTTCTAGTGCTCTTTTGTTCTTATTTCAGCTAACTCCAACTCACAAGCTCTCATGTCTCTTGAACTCTCTGACAAGCATTTATATTTCCAAGGCAACTTATAATTCCATCATTTTTATAACAATAGCAAAGTAATTGGGGGCTTGCAATTAGCATAACTATCAAATCTGATGCACTCAGGTCTGATTACAGCTATGAGGGGGCCCTGGGCAAGGTGCCTCCCCCCCAAAAAAGCACTGCTAGATAGGGAAAAATTCGATGCAGTTTACATTCAAAGGCAAGCTTACTTTTGCATGTTTTGAAACAATATAGACACTGAAACGCAGCCAGCCTTGAAAAGCCAAAATTCTGCAAATTCTGCAGTGCAGTTTTCTAGCAAAGTAATGTGTACAACAAGGCATATACTAGGATAAAGTGTGCATATCGATGCGTAGATTAGTGAAGATAAGATACCAGGGAGCTTTGTTTTGCAAAAACATGTATGTTAGGGAAAAACTGCACACACAAATGTGTATGTTAGGAAAAATGTGTACCAAATCGCTGACAAATTTTCAAGGGGCTTTAAAAAATAAACCACAAGCAGATGTGAAACTGAAGACTTTGGGACTTCCGGTCGGCGCGCCGGGGAGCACAGTCGGGGGGACATGTCGGCTTTGACATTCCCCAACCAGACCGGGAAAAGGGGAGTCTGCGCCAGCAGCGCAGCCCCCAAAACCCCCGGGAAGGGCGTCCCGGGGTCTTTGTGGTCCGGCTAAGCTCAGAACGCCGATCCTGCTCCCCGGGAGACCGCTTTACGGGCTCCCGAGAGTGAGCGGGGGGCGGAGCGCACGGACCTGGAAATCTCCGTCTGGAGAAGTTGCGAGACCGGCCGACCTGAGCGCACCGATTCCTCCAAGGAACAAAAATTTGGACTGGAGTTGTGAGTAAAAGGATTAAATTTGGACAATTTGGATATTTGTTTGGGATGAAAACACGGAGGTCCGTCCCCTACCACTGTGATATTGTTACAGTTACTTTTGCAACCGAGGCATGGGAGAAGGAAATTTTGTAACTGTGATTTAATCGAGATATAACCTGACTGCCACCCCAGGTCGAGGGGGTAGCTGAAGGGAAAGAAGGAAAATAACAGAAATTGGACTGAAATGAACTGAGTTGAATTGGATATAAATATTGGGTATAATTTTGGAACTTTTGGACAGTGAAAAACAGTGTCTCGTAAAAATGGCGGATGATTGTGAAGGGGAGTTGTGGAAAATTTTAGAGGCACTGGAAGCATGGCGTGCTGAAACACGAGAACACGCAAGGAATATAAATCAGAGTCTAAACAATGTGAAGGACATGTTGATTGAAATGAAAGTTAAGCTAGAGGAGCAGGAGGAGGGGGGGAGAAACCCCCCTGTCAAGGACAAACAGAAAAGACAGAAACAAACACTACGCAGCTGCAAGAAGAAACTTTCTAAACATAAGAAAACGGAAGGCGTCAAACAACACAAGAGAAAAGCCGCAAGAAGAAACATCAATCATACCAACAAAGGAAAGCAGCGAAGAGAAAAGTTGAAAAAAGACAAGATTCTATATGCGGAGATTTGGCTTTGGATTTGGGAAAAGACTGGACATGAGAAAGCATGGTTTTGGTCTCCGGAGCCGATGGGTATAGGGTGAAATATGAGATAATTAATAAAGGAAAGATTTTTGGGTTTACGGTTTTAGAATTATGGATATGGTAAAGGATTGATTAAGACAATATTGAGGCTACACACCCAGAGACGGAGGGAGGGTGGAAGGGAATGTATTTGAAGTAGAATTAGAATTGATATATGCTGAGGATGATATAAGTTTAATATAAGATATAGTAAAAGAAAGAAGATATTATTGATGATGAATTAGGAAACTGTATAGAAGATGTGATTTAAAATAAGAAAACAGTGGGGTGGATGTGAGGAGGTCAAATGAAAATGTTATGAAGATAGAAGGGCCTGGTCCGGTAAGAGGTCCAGGCCTCTGCAATTGTTAAAATTTTTGTTTTGTTTGTATTTGTATGTTTGTGTTTAAATGTGTAAAATTAATAAATATTACTTATATTTATAAAAAGAAAAAAGAAACTGAAGACTTTGGAGCTGGGCAACAGAGAGAAACTGAAACCATCATATTCAGTCATCTCTAGTGTCTCACAGCATCCTAGAGGTAGAATTTAAACGACTGGTGCCAACTTATGTGTAAAGCTTAACCCACAAAAATCAGCGAAAGAGAGTTCTTGGTTTGCTAAAAGGTTTCCGTTTGATTAGATTTTATGTTTATAGACTCCTCATGCCGATGCCATTAGGGCAAAGTGATAAATCAAAGATAAACGGCCCACTAGCCTGCAGTCTTGTCTTCGGGAAGCTGAATCCTCATGCGTCTCTGGAAGATGCCGGGGATCAAAGCATGGTCGGGGGGCATGTGATGCCACATCCTGGCTGAAGCTACATCAGCAGGTCTGGAACACAGAGTGCTGCTTTCTACAGAGTGAGGCCACTGGTCCATCCAGCTCAGTATTGTCTACACTGAACGGCAGCAACTCTCCAGGGTTTCAGAAAGGGGGCATTCCCAGCTCTATTCAGAGATGCCATGGATTGAACCCGGGACCTTCTGCATGCAAAGCAGATCCCCTACCACTGAGCTACAGCTCCCAAGGCAGGTTCAAACTCGAGTACTCAGAGAACTCCCTTCTAGTTCTGTTCAGAAAAGGGTCAGTTATTGCAAACAGCTTTTTAAAGAAAACTCTCACCAGAAATATATCTATATCTATCTATCTATCTATCTATCTATCTATCTATCTATCTATCTATCTATCTATCATCTATAATATAATAATAATAATAATAATAATAATAATAATTTATTATTTTTACCCCGCCCATCTGGCCGAGTTTCCTCAGCCACTCTGGGCGGTTTCCAGTCAAATGTTAAAACAATACAGCATTCAATATTAAAAACTTCCCTAAACAGGGCTGCCTTCAGATGACTTTTAAAAATAGGATAGCTGCTTATTTCCTTTACATCTGCTGGAAGGGCGTTCCACAGGGAGGGCGCCACTACCGAGAAGGCCCTCTGTCTGGTTCCCTGTAACCTCACTTCTCGCAATGAGGGAACCGCCAGAAGGCCCTCGGCGCTGGATCTCAGTGTCCGGGCTGAACGATGGGGGTGGAGACGCTCCTTCAGGTATACAGGACCGAGGCCGTTTAGGGCTTTAAAGGTCAGCACAACATTTTGAATTGTGCTCGGAAACGTACTGGGAGCCAATGTAGATCTCTCAGGACCGGTGTTATGTGGTCCCGGCGGCCACTCCCAGTCACCAGTCTAGCTGCCGCATTCTGGATTAATTGCAGTTTCCGGGTCACCTTCAAAGGTAGCCCCACGTAGAGCGCATTGCAGTAGTCCAAGCGGGAGATAACTAGAGCATGCACCACTCTTGCGAGACAGTCTGCGGGCAGGTAGGGTCTCAGCCTGCGTACCAGATGGAGCTGGTAGACAGCCGCCCTGGACACAGAATTAATCTGCGCCTCCATGGACAGCTGTGAGTCCAAAATGACTCCCAGGCTGTGCACCTGGTCCTTCAGGGACACAGTTACCCCATTCAGGACCAGGGAGTCCCCCACACCCGCCCGCCCCCTATCCCCCCCAAAAGAGTATTTCTGTCTTGTCAGGATTCAACCTCAATCTGTTAGCCGCCATCCATCCTCCAACTGCCTCCAGGCACTCACACAGGACCTTCACCGCCTTCACTGGTTCTGATTTGAAAGAGAGGTAGAGCTGGGTGTCATCTGCATACTGATGAACACCCAGCCCAAACCCCCTGATGATCTCTCCCAGCGGCTTCATATAGATATTAAAAAGCATGGGGGAGAGGACTGAACCCTGAGGCACCCCACAAGTTAGAGCCCAGGGGTCTGAACACTCACCCCCCCCACCACTTTCTGGACACGGCCCAGGAGGAAGGAGCGGAACCACTGTATATAGATCTATCACCTATCTATAGTGTTTGTTGCAGTATATCAGAGTGTGTCTGTGTAGCTCTGCATGAGTACTAGGGCAGAACCTTAGTACTCCAGGGAGAATTTGGTTTGATTGACAGCCAATTGCCACTTCTGCTTCTCCCAGGTGACAAAACAGCCTAGAATGGGGACGAGGGAGTGTTTTTCAGTATTTTGTGTTTGTGTATTTTGTGTTTTTTTATCTTGCATTTTTATGGCGTGAATCACTCTGGGATCTGCAGTTGAAAGGTGGTGTACAATTTTAATCAATCAATCAATCAATTAATTAATTAGCAGTGATCATTTGAACCAGATGCTAGATTCTTGGGAGTCATTCTCAGACAACAGGCCCTTTAATATGGGAGCATCGATCAGAGGTAATGTTGGTTGTAATACAAATGCCAGCCCAGGAAGAACACAAGAAACAATGACCTTCCAAAACAATGTGCTTTTTTTATGGCCAAAGTATAATTGGATCCTAAGGGAAACATTGCATGCATTAAGTTTGCTGAGAAATTAGGTAGGGGAAGCAAATGGAAGAGTTCTTGGTATAACTGAGTCACAACTGGAGTTCAGGAGCTGACTGCATTCCAAGAAAGGCGTCTTGAAAGGCTATGGCAATACTTCTGGTGAAGAACTCTATGTGCAAAGTAAGACATTTTAATAAATCTGTTGCTAGGCCTGCCCTGGAACTCACTTATTATTTGCCAGAGGCACCAGTTTGCTAAGATGATAGGGGGAAGGGCTGGGGTGGATCCAAACTTGGTGGTCTGTCAGGCTTCGGGGTAAAAATGTGGACAGAAAACCAAGATATAGCCATTTTCAAATATCTTAAGGGCTGTCACGTGGAGGAGGGACCATGCTTGTTTTCTCCTGCTCTGGGGTGTAGGACCCAAACCAATGGCTTCAAGTTGCAAGAAAGGAGATTCTGACTAAGCACCAGGAAGAACTTTATGACAGTAAGAGCCTTTAGGCAGTGGAACAGACTCCTACGAGAGGTGGTGGGCTCTCCTTCCTTGGAGGTTTTTAAGCCAAGGTTGGATGGCCATCCATCATGGATGCTTTAGCTGAGATTCCTGCATTGTAGGGGGTTGGACTAGATGACCCTTGGGTTCCTTCCAACTCTGCAGTGCTATGATTTTATATAATAGTCATAATAACATGGCCAAGCATTATATTAGGGGAAATTGCTTCGGGGGGGGAAATGTGTACATTAGGCAAAACTTCGCACTGAAAATTCAGATGAATTTTCATGAGGATTTTTTTTTGGGGGGGGGGAAATAACTAAATTACAAATTAATGTAGAGGGCTGTACTGGAAAAATGGAGAGGAGTCACAATTTGACAGATCTGCATGCCCCTAGTCACGATAGGATAGGATAGGATAGGATAGGATAGGATAGGATAGGATAGGATAGGATAGGATAGGATAGGATAGGATAGGATAGGATAGGATAGGATAATCTTTATTTTCATTGTCCAATGCTGAACAACAAAATTGAACATCTACATCAAACTTACAACAACTATCAACCTGCTATCCCCACCCATCCCACCTCTGCAAATAACCCCCTAAAAACTCTGGTACCTCCCCTAATTTACCCCTAAAACTCTGATACCCCACATCTGAGTACAGACCCTCCCTCACAAACTGCCTTTCGTTGCATTCAGAACAGAAAATGCTCTTGGGTAGAAGCTATTTCTCAGGTGGCTGGTCCTGGTCTTTATGACCCTTAGGTAGCTTTGGAGTAAATGTCAAATTTACAACCGTTTGGCAAATTTTGAACTGTGCCCAGATGCAAGACTTTTTTTTTACACCCCCCCCTTTTATTTGCATACGCCAGTATTTGAGAAGCAAGGATCAATGACAATGTGGAAAAGGCAATTATCTTTGGTATATTCCAAACAGCCTGTGGAGGACTATCTGGCAGGGAAATCTCTTTCTGCAAAAGCACCAGTTTGAAGGAGGGCAGGTGTTTATGCAAGGGATCAGCTATAATGGTGCAGTCAGCTCATTACATAACCCAGAGCAGGGCGCTCTCCCCCCCCCCAACATCTCCTCTTGCAATTTAAGGGCATTGTTTTAATGGCAAAATGTAGCTTTTCGTACACGGAGGATTATGCTGAATTTATTGGGAGGGCAATTTAAGCGCCAGCGGGATAGTTTGTTTTAAAGGCCGGCTTGCAAATCAAAGCGAAGCAACCTGAGAAAAACAGCCAGTTTAATAGCAGCTAAGAAGCTTCGCTTTGGGTCATCCATTAGTTGTCCCAAGACTTCCAATTAATAAAACGAGAGGAAGGTTTTCGTGAGAAATAAGGGGAATAAAAGAGCCAGAAGCTGGATTTTGCCAGCACTCGCAGCATTGGGTTATTTCGTTCGCTGCAGACACAACCCAGCCACTTTGCTGGTCCACAGGGGCAGAAATAGGATGGGGCAGGAGCTGAAAGACTGAACAGGGAAGCAAGAAGTTTGGAGAATTCAAATGTTGCCTCTGCCATGAATAAACTATACAGCCTGAAGCAAAACTGTTACCTGTCAGCCTCCGTCTCCCAACTCTCAGCTGCAAAATGGGGATAGCAATACTGACTTACATTGCAGAGTTGTTGTAAAGATTACTGAGATAATGAAGGTGAAATGCTTTTTAAAGCTACGAACTGGAGGTTTTTAAGCAGAGGTAAGGGAAGTAATAAAGGTAAAGGGACCCCTGCCCATTAGGTCCAGTAGCGGACGACTGGGGTTGCGGCGCTCAGCTCGCTTTACTGGCCAAGGGAGCCGGCGTACAGCTTCCAGGTCATGTGGCCAGCATGACAAAGCCGCTTCTGGCGAACCAGAACAGCGCACGGAAACACTGTTTACCTTCCTGCCAGAGCAGTACCTATTTATCTACTTGCATTTTGACGTGCTTTCGAACTGCTAGGTTGGCAGGAGCAGGGACCGAGCAACGGGAGCTCACCCCGTTGCGGGGATTCAAACCGCCGACCTTCTGATCAGCAAACCCTAGGCTCTGTGATTTAACCCACAGCGCCACCCGCATCCCACTGTATAGTACCACTCTATTCTGCCTTCGTCAGACCACACCTGCAATACTGCATCCAGTTCTGGGCACCACAGTTTAAGAAGGATATTGAAAAGTTGGAAGATGTGCAGAGGAGGGTGAGCAAGATGATCCAGGGTCTGGAAACCAAGCCTTATGAGGAATGATTGAAGGAGTTGGGTATATTTAGCCTGGAAAAGAAGAGATTGAGAGGAGATATGATAGCCATATTCAAATATATCAAGGGCTGTCACATGGAAGATGGAGCAAGCTTGTTTTTTCCGGCTCTGGAGGGTAGGACTCAAACCAATGACTTCAAGTTACAAGAAAGGAGATTCTGACTAAAGATTTGGGAAAAGAAGACTTCCGGTCGGCGCGCCGGAGATGACGGTCGGGGGGACAAGTCGCTCCTGACTTTCCCCCGTCAGACCGGGTAAAGGGGTGCTCGCGCCAGCGCCGCGACCCCCAAAACCCCCGGGAAGGGCGTCCCGGGACCTGGAGGACCCGCAAGAGCCCGGATGCCGGTCCCGGTCCCAGGGAGCTCTCAGCGGAGCTCTCTGGTGATCGGACGGCGGAGCTCCAGGGTCCGCTTACAGCCCCGTCTGGCGAAGCTGCAAGACTGCCACGACCGAGCGCGCTGATTCCTCCTAATTCTTCAATTCGGAACTGTAAGTAACCTACAAGAAAAAACTTTTAAATTTTTGATCCATTCGGAACTTGGCTTGCGGGCGAAAATACGGAGGTCCGTCCCTTGCCATTGTGTAACAACGACAGGGCATTGTTGCACAGACTGAGAAGTTATGCCTGGAATTTGACACTTTGTTTCGGAGATTTAACCCTTGCGATCCCCCCCCGGTCCTAGGGGGCAGACGAAGTAAATTTAATTGATAAGAGCAGGAGAAGTATTTTGGAGCCTTGGAACTTTTGAAAAATTTCTAAAAGTTTGGAAAAGTCAGAAAAGTTAGAAAAGAACTGTTTGCTAAAAATGGCGGTGAAACAGGATGTGGATTTGATAACATTGCTGGAGAAACTGAAAGAACTTAGAATGGATTACAAAGCTGGAGTGAAAGTACTGAGAGCTGAACTGGCTGCTGCTGGGAACAGCACTGTGACTGAGATAAAGCAAAGCATAAACAAAGGTCTGACTGGTCAGGACTCACAATTCAATTCTATGAACAGTGTCCTTGATGTGCCCAAACAAAGGAAGCCTACCCAGAAGACAACCAGCTGCAAAAGACTTATACACTTCAAACCAAGAGCTGTCACCATCATCAGGAAAAAGAGAATTACTAGGAGAATAGACAACAAATCACAGCTCAGCGTTAACCAGCGGAGAGGAAGACGTGACAATTTGGACCAAAAGTGGAAGGGAAGGCCAAAAATCTTTATGGACACTGTTTTGGATGTCACCCTGCAGCAAAGACACTGGGTTCCAAAGTGGGATCCTGCTGGAATAGGATGAACATTTATATAAAGTAACTGTTTTGTGGATTACTGGTTTCTGAATTCGGATTTGGAGGACATGATTATAGTATGATTTTAGAAAAATAATGATATAAGATTGATAATGAAGATAGTGATATAAGATTGATAATGATATAAGATTGAAAAATGAAGATTGATAAATAATGACATAAAATTGATAGGTATTATGCACGATAAGTTAAGATAAGTAATTTTGATGCTGAAATAGTCTGCGCCGGAGACTGGGGGGGGGAGCAGGAATTTGTTTAAAGTAAAAGATAAGATTATAAAAGATGTGAGTGGTTGGTAAGCGATTTGAAATTAATGAATTATGGAAATGTTAAAGATGTGGAAGTAGAAACCTGGTAAGAATGTAAATAATGATAAATGAAAACAATGAGGGGGGGCGTGAGGAAGTCATCAGAGAATGTATAAAATGTATGTGATCTGGCCTGAATCGGGGCTGGACAAAAATTGGAAAATCTAATAAAAATTATTATAAAAAAAAAAAAAAAAGATTTGGGAAAAGAAACTTTATGACAGAGCTATTTGGCAAAAAGAGCTGTTCAGCAGTGGAACAGACTCCCATGAGAGATGGTGGACTCCTTCCTCTTTCCATGGAGGTTTTTAAGCAGAGGTTGAAGGGCCATCTGTCATGGATGCTTTAGCTGAGATTCCTGCATTGCAGGGGGTTGGACTAGATGACCCTCGGGATCCCTTCCAACTCTAAAATTCTCCGGTTCTCTGTATATTTGACGAATGACTCAGCTGTTCTCCTTTGCCTGTGCAACAGCAGGCAATTGACACCTCAGCAGAGCTCTGCCAACCTTCTTCAGCCGTTCCTCAACAGACACTTCTTATTTTTAGTCCCTTGTGATCTTGCAGTGCCACTGGCTGTGTATAAAATTTAAATCCTTCGCTCAGCATTTTCAGCATTGCCCAGTGACATTTCTCGACATTTCCCAAATTTTCACAGGTCTGTAATACCACTGAAACGGAATCTTGTGCAAAAATGATAAATAAACAAGAATTAAAAAAACAACAACTAAGAATCTTACAGCACAAGCCTTCCAGATGTTTTGGGACTACAATTCCCATCATCCCTAGCTAAGAGGACCAGTGGTCAGGGATGATGGGACTTGTAGTCTCAAAACATCTGGAGGGGCCGAGTTTGCCTATGCCTGCCTTAATGGCACCATTAGACTTGTTTCCTTAACTATTTCTACTGTGGGGTGTGAGCTTCTAGAAGTCCATCCTATTCCATGTGAAGGCAGCACACAGTAACACCAATACCATATGGAAACTTCGAAATTCAGGAAAGCCACTTGACTTGCATGGGGGGAAAGGCCTGACCTGATCTGTTGCTGTTTTCAGTCCTCTCTAATAAGGGAGAAAAGAGCTTTGAGCACAGGTGGGTGGGTGGGTGTTCCTGGGCATGAAGCTTAAATGTGCCATGTCTCAGTTCAGAGCTTGTTGGGCACGTACAGTCGTACCTCGGGTTACGTCTGCTTTGGGTTACGTTTTTCAGGTGACATACTCCGGTAACCCAGAAGTGATTTTTGCCACGCACGCAGTCCGCGCATGTGCAGAAGCGTTCTGCGCGGTCTGCGCATGCGCAGAAGCGTTCTGCGCAGTTCACGCATGCGGAAAGTGCGATACCGCGCTTTTGCGCATGTGCAATATCGCCGTTCGGGTTACATACTTTTCGGGTTACGAACGACACCCCGGAACCAATTAAGTATGTAACCCAAGGTACCACTGTACTCTCGGTTGCATTGAAGAACTATGGAGTTCTTAACTTTCATTCACATATGACATAGAATCATAGAAGGGAGTTGGAGGTAAATCTGGTCCAACTCCTCGCAATGTCATCCACAACAGATGGCCATCCAACCTCTGCTTAAAAACCTCCAATGAAGGAGAGTCAACTGTTTCTTGAGGGAGACCATTTTATACACGGATAGTGCAGGGCCAATTGGTTGCATCCGCGAGCAGGAGATTGTCAGCGATTGGTGACTACGGGCAAGGGCTGCTGTTGATTGGCTGTTGCTGCGGCAATTGGGCGGGTGATTGGTGGCTGTGGCAAGGCCTGCTGTTGATTGGCTGCCGCTGAGGCATTAGGGTGGGTGATTGGCGGCTGCTGCTGGTGAGCGGGCAGACAATTGTGGCTGTGGCGCAGTGTGCGATTTGCAGCTCAACAACTCTGGGCAATCACCCCCCCCCAAAAAAGCTTAACAACTCTGGGCAATCTCCCCCTATTTTCTTAATTTGGAGTCCGTCTTATACATGGGGGTGTGTTATACTGAGAGCCAGTGTGGTGTAGTGGTTAAGAGCAGTAGACTCGTAATCTGGTGAACCAGGTTCGCGTCTCCGCTCTTCCACCTGCAGCTGCTGGGTGACCTTGGGCTAGTCACACTTCTCTGAAGTCTCTCAGCCCCACTCACCTCACAGAGTGTTTGTTGTGGGGAAGGAAGGGAAAGGAGAATGTTAGCCACTTTGAGACTCCTTCGGGTAGTGATAAAGCGGGATATCAAATCCAAACTCTTCTTCCTCTTATACATGGAAAAAATACGGTATATTTTTAAGCACAACGTTGCAGTCTGAGGCTGCTGTGCTGTCCCCACTTACCTGGGAGCAAGCACCCACTGGATTTAATGGGGCTTCCTTCCTAGTAGACAGGATTGCCCTGCACATTAGGCAAAATAGCCTTGAGTAACCCACAGCATCCCTTCTGCCTTTCTGCCCCTCCTGACAACTTTGACTGGAAGCTTTGAAATCCCCTTATCATTACTTAATCCAGTTCCTGGCAGTTTTCTGCCTGCATTTTGTAAATAATTTTATGTAACATATGATGCTCTATAGTTGCTACATTTGGGCAACTGAGATGCCCTGGCCCCTTTGAACAATTCTGCATGCTCACTTTTGATGGGTGTGGAATATTTATAGTCTGTGTTATGTAATGAGGATTACTTACTTTTGTTCAACCAAGTCTGTGTCCCACTTGCAAAACGGAAAAGGGGAAGGGTGGGGAGAGGGAGAGAGACTCATCTCAATATGCTGTACATTGAATCCATTTGATATTTTCAACTCTAATTGGAGCTTAAGGGGTTCTTAACTTGCAGTTTTTCAGCAGACACTTTCCCCCCAAATCAGATTTAATTATTTGAACTAAGGGGGGGGGGGATGAAATTCAATACAGGAAAATAAAAGAGGGGTTGTTGTTCAAATAACCTGCAGGCAGCACTTCTAAGGTGCCCAACGTCTTGCTCTGCTTTCCTTTGGACCACATCAGTGAGGCCGAGAGGGGGGTCTTGTCGTCTGGCCAGCCCAGGACCTCCAGACACACTGCCCAGGCTTGCATCTGGGAGAGGTCACTTCAGTGCAGCTAACACAGTGGTTTGACTTCACCCCCCAGAGGCACACTCCATTGCCTCCAGAAGGATGCCAGCTGCTCTTTGAGGAGGCAAGACCTCCATACACATTGCCCCGGGGAGGTCACTTTTCTCCAGCGGTTTGATGCAGCAGCTAAAAAAGCCAATGCAATTCTGGGCTGCATCAATAGGAGTACAGCATCTAGATCAAGGGAAGTAATAGTACCACTGTATTCCGCTCTGGTCAGACCTCACCTGGAATACTGTGTCCAGTTCTGGGCACCACAGTTCAAGAAGGATACTGACAAGCTGGAACGTGTCCAGAGGAGGGCAACCAAAATGGTCAAAGGCCTGGAAACGATGCCTTATGAGGAACGGCTTAGGGAGCTGGGTATGTTTAGCCTAGAGAAGAGAAGGTTAAGGGGTGATATGATAGCCATGTTCAAATATATAAAAGGACGTCATATAGAGGATGGAGAAAGGTTGTTTTCTGCTGCTCCTGAGAAGCGGACACGGAGCAATGGATTCAAACTACAAGAAAGAAGATTCCACCTAAACATTAGAAAGAACTTCCTGACAGTAAGAGCTGTTCGACAGTGGAATTTGCTGCCAAGGAGTGTGGTGGAGTCTCCTTCTTTGGAGGTCTTAAAGCAGAGGCTTGACAGCCACCTGTCAGGAATGCTTTGATGGTGTTTCCTGCTTGGCAGGGGGATGGACTGGATGGCCCTTGTTGTCTCTTCCAACTCTATGATTCTATGATTCTATGACTTCACCCCTGGAGGCGCACTCCATTGTCTCTCGAGACAGTCTGCTGCCAACTAGGCCACTTTTTGAGAACCAGTGTGGTGTAGTGGTTAAGAGCGGTAGACTCGTAATCTAGGGAACCGGGTTCGCGTCTCCGCTCCTCCACATGCAGCTGCTGGGTGACCTTGGGCTAGTCACACTTCTCTGAAGTCTCTCAGCCCCACTCACCTCACAGAGTGTTTGTTGTGGGGGAGGAAGGGAAAGGAGAATGTTTGCCGCTTTGAGACTCCTTCGGGTAGTGATAAAGCGGGATATCAAATCCAAAATCCAAACTTTAGGGCGGTGAGAATGCTTGCCTGAAATGTAGCCCATCGCCTCTTGCACCTGGCCCCACCCACCGATGGAACGTGGCCCCCAGAAAGCTGGCTATCTGGGAGTATACCGCCTTGATGCCAGAACTGTTTCACTAGACACAACTGACTTCTGTGCGCAAGTTGCTTGCTTGGCTGGTGCAGCCTGTGAAATGAGACTGGTGTCAGGGTTGGGTTAATGTTCAGGACTGAATTACCTTTCATTACCCTAGAGGGACCGTGCGAGAAAGATTGGGGTTAGGATAACGGGTGCAGAGCATCTCACATTACTGCCACCCCTGCGTTATAGATAAAGAAACCTCCTCAGTTTTCCAGGGCTGGCAACCGGTTAACTTTTACTTAACCTTCGTTTGCCGCACCAGCAACCTCCCTCTCCCTTCCTCACCCCAAGCCACTTTCTAACCATCCCCCAAATAACCCTTAAACTTAAGCCACTTGGGAAGACAGGACCTCCGCAGCAACCCTTCTTCTTAACACACAAACCTGTGACAAAAGACCTGCCTTCTTAGACCCCCGCCCATGGGAAACAAATCCTGACAGCAAATTCCCATCACATTAATGACTGTTGATCTTGCCATACAGTGGAGTTTTCCCCCGTTTCCCTTGAGAAGGTGTGTATGCAGCAATTAATTTAGTTCTCTCCCCGCCCCCGTCCTTTGGGGCTTAACTTTTAACTCGGGGCTCCTCGTTTTGAAATGTTTCTCTCTGTGCGGGAGCCTGTAATCTCAAGGAGGCCAAAGGAACAACAACAGGAGCTTGTTCTATTATTAGGATTCTTTTCTTTTTCTTGTAAGAGAAACCTCGTCTAATTTCCCATGGAGCAGATGCTCTTGTGGGCTTGGGGACTGTTGCCGTTTCGTTTGGTTGGGTGTCCACTTTAGACCAAGTGAAATCCCATCGCAATTTCAAACGTTTGCAAAGTCTGCATATGAAATATCAACTTGTGGAGAGAAGCTTCGTTCCTCTCTTTTAACATTAATTTTACACCAATAATATAGGTTGCATCAGTTTGACCATAAACATAAACCATTTTTCCCCCATTTAATAATAATAATAATAAACCATCTGTATTCCATGGCTGGGAATCAAAAGTGGGGAAACTCCTTGTGTCCTGCTTGCCATCTACTCAGACCGTGTGAAAAGAGGTTTCTGGGCTCTTCTTATATTCAACAGATTGCATAAATAGGGTCTGAAAAACTACTCATATTAGAAGAACATAATTGCATTTTTTTCCTGCAAGCAAAAGGAAAAACTAAAGAATTTGTTTTCCATCCCCCTGCCCCTCAAATTAGATCCATGGTAAAAAAAGGGGGGGGGTAAAGGTAAAGGACCCCTGGACGGTTAAGTCCAGTCAAAGGTGACTATGGGGTTGGGAGCTCATCTCGCTTTTCAGGCCGAGGGAGCCGCCGTTTGCCTGCAGACAGCTTTCTGGAATATGTGGCCAGCATGGCAAAACCGCTTCTGGTGCAACAGAAGACCATGATGGAAACCTGGCACAAGATTGGCTGGGGCTGCCCCCAGCACAGATGACACAGCCAGCTGTGATGTGGAGGGGGGAGGCAGCGTACCTCCACCCCTTCGCTGGAAAACTGTTGAGGCTCAGTTGACTGGCCACAATGCCGTCCACCAGATAAAAGGTGAGCGGACTTCACACATATATACAACCTGAGCCTACGATGGAGGGGCTCCCAGCATTAACACCCCCCAGAAGGTCTTGCTTCTCCCATAGCCCACAACCTTGGATTCAAGCCGAAATCCAGCTTGGCTCTCAATCCCTGGCCTACAGCTTGCTTCTAGCCCAGCTCACACACATTCTCCTCTGGCTATCTTCCTTCTCACTACCAGCCAGGTGAGGGAGGGGGCCTGCCCATTTGCCCTCTCCCTTTCTAATACCAACAAGCCATACCGGGCTCATTCAACAATGGGATCCTCCATTAGATGCTAACGCTTGCTGGATTCAGGAATTAGAAGGGACTCGGGCATCATACAGCCTAATCCTACCTCTCGCCAAAAACTCACAACAATACTAATATTCTCTGTTCCTATGATTGGAGGAAGCAATGCTTCTGAATACCAGTTGTTGGGAACCACAGGAGGGGAGAGGGATCTTGTACTCAGGTCTTGTTTTTGTGGGCTTCCCATGGGCATCTGGATGGCCAATGTGGGGACAGGATGCTGGACATCCTGTTCAGGAAAAACAGGCATATCAAGGGCTTGTAATACTGGAAAGGACCTTGAAACCAGTGCCAGTTCATGGGGAATATTAACATGGGAAATTATTTCAATGGGAATTGTTTTCCAGAGCTAAGTCTGGGGATAAGATCCAATAGGAATCTACGTTCTTGTTCTCTGATCCGAATAGTGTGTTCTCCGTGAAATGTTTCCACGGGAAGGCACTCCTGTGATGGCTTTCAAGAGCCTCACCATGGAACTAACACACACTTCCTGTTTGCGCATAAATCCTGCCTTCTGCGTATGCTATCTTTAACTGATATATTTATGTATGTGTGCATATGGTGGATACTGTTGGAATCTGCACGCCCTACGCCAAGATCTAATTTAAAACTGCTGCAGCAACAATCTGCGCATTGGAATTAGACTTGTCACTGGAATTTTGCAGTGTACAACCAAATGTCTGCCGAACAGATAGATCGCAGGTGCAACATTTATTTATTTCATTTCATTAATGAATCGCTTCCCACAAAGCATCCCAAAGCAATTAACAATAAAATAATGAAAACGGCAATGATAAAGACATCCATAAAAACAATGCCAAGTCTAATACAGGCATACAAATTTCCTCTGAGATGGTGTCTGCAAGAGGTCCTCATCTTCAGAGCTTAGTGATCAACTGGGTATATAAGGGGCGAGTATATAAGGTCTCACAAGGGACAGTAGCTCAGTAGTCAAGCACATGTGTAGCCTACAGAGAAGTCAAGGAAATATAGTGGAGCATATGCCTCTTCTGATCTCATAAGAGCATAAGAAGAGCCTGCTGAATCAGGCCATCTATTCCAGCATCCTGTTCTCACAGTGGCCAACCAGACCCTTGATCATCTTGGTTGCCCTCCTCTGCACACGTTCCTGGCAGAGGTGAGGTTGAAACGAAGTATTTCCTGTTTCATAGCTCAGTCCCGCATTCTTATGCACATGGAAATCAGCCTATTCAATGTGATGTTCATCAGCGTTTTGCAGAAAGTAGGAGGGGTGAACAAAAGAAGGGCCTGCTGGATCAGGCCAGTGGCTCATCTACTGCATCTTCCCCTTCTCACAGTGGCTAATCAGACACCCACAAGCAGGACCCGAGCATAAGAGCAGGTCTCCCCTTCTACGATTTCCAGAAACTGGTTTTCATAACCAGCAGTAAAAGTAGAAGATCACCATTGTCCTGCATGGATTCATCTAGTCCTCTTTTTAAACCATCCAGGTTTAACATGATTTTATTCTTTTTTTTCTGTAAGTGCAGGGATCGCTGAGTAGATTAATTTTTATTTTATTTTTTGCAAAGGGCCCCAAACCCCAGCTGGCAGCAGGAGCGGGGTGACACGTATAATTAAAAATATTATTTGCCATCCCCTGCAGCTTTCGTTGTAGACTATGAAAGCAAGAACAGCTCTTAATTGAAGATCCATGCGCACTCTATTTGGGTCATAGCAGGGAGATAAAAGCATCAGCCTGTTCCCCACCCCCTGCCATAGATGCACACCCACCCACCTCACACACTTTTTGCTGTTTCAACTCAATACTAATAAACATGTTGTGGTTCTAAATTATGCTAAGTAGCTGTGTTAACTCCAGGCCATCACCCATGTCCTTACTGTAGTTGGAAGAAGGCTTGTGCACAGTGCATTTTAATGAAGCCAAGGGGAGCTTTGATCACGGAGTTGATTTCCTAGATTAACTTTCAGTGTGTCAGATTCCCCCAGCACCCCCGCCCAGTTGCCTTCAACGCCATCAAAATCAGCCTTGTCCGCAACGAACTACAGTTTTGTGGAACGGGCAGAAAATTCTGGTTGCTGGCTCCAAAAGAGGTGAGGGACTGGGTGATGACTCGCTTGCCCTGAACCCCTGAATAGTTAGAATGGGGTCGTAGAATTGTAGAGTTGGGAGGGACCACGAGGGTCATGTAGCTCAACCCCCTGCAATGCAGGAATCTTTTGCCCAACATGGGGCTTGAACCCATGACCCTGGGATTAAGAGCCAGGGCAGACCGAGACAGAGGAAGGAGCACCAGATCATTCTCAGGGAATTGGAAATTCAATTCAGTTCACATTTAAAAGTGAATCTTCCTAATTCACACTTTCTGAAACACCAACTGAACTAAAACACAGCCATCCTTTGAAAATTGCATTTCTTCCAGATTTTGTCATGCAGTTTTCCAGCCAAGTCATGTGTTCGAAATGCATACACTAAGGTAGAATACATAGGTTAGTGAAAATAGCATGCAGCAATCATGCATTATATTATTTTATTGGGTGTGAGTGTGTGTATTGTGGGGAAACTTTGCAAAAATGCGTATTTTAGGAGCAAATTCCATTCAGAAATACCCTATATACTCGAGTATAAGCCTAGTTTTCCAGCACATTTTTTGTGCTGAAAAAGCCGCCCTCGGCTTATACTCGAGTGAGGCAGGCAGTGGCTCCTATGGAGCTTTCCCAGGTTTTTTGTGGCAAAATTGGGTGCCTCGGCTTATATTCGGGTCGGCTTATACTCGAGTATATACAGTATGTGCGTTGGAAGAAATTTGCACTAAAATGCTGGTGAATTTTCCTGAGAACTTAAAAAAGAAAATGCAAACTGATGTGGAGAACTAGACTTAAGATTGGAAAAACGAGAAACCAAAATCAACAGATTCACCTATACCTAGTAATTGCTTCCACATAACTGCACATTGAACCAGGTGTGGGTATTCTGTTTCTCACCTATCCCTTGCATAATATGCAGCCGCATCAGCTTGCCACTGTTGGTAGCAGTACAACAGGTTGATTGTGTGTCTTACTCAAGGATTATCATAATACACATCAACATATGTCAACACACTTCCTTCTTAACTTGATACTCTCCGACGAGAACAGGGCTGCTGCTGTACACTGATCTCCTCTCAGGCTCCATCACTTCATTTCATTGGGTCTTTCTGCTGGGAAATGGATCACAATGCCTTCACAGTGGATTTGTGGGGGCTCCCAAAACCAAGTGAAATACCCCTTATCTCAACTGCAGGGAACCTGTAGCCGTCACTGTGTTACTGGACTCCTATTATCCCTAAGCATTGGCCATCAAGACTCGGTTGTTACAATATGCTCTATATGGGGCGCCCCTTTGGCCTGGACTTGGGAGCTCCAGCTGTTGCAAAATGCTGCAACTACACTGTTTAAGGGTCTGTTTAAGCTAGACTGTTTTTAGGCTCCTGGGTCAGGTGAAATGTGGGTGGCGCTGTGGTCTAAACCCCTGAGCCTCTTGGGCTTGCCGATCAGAAGGTCAGCGGTTCGAACCCCCTACGACGAAGTGAGCTCCCGTTGCTCTGCCCCAGCTTCTGCCAACCTAGCAGTTCAAAAGCACACCAGTGCGAGTAGATAAATAGGTACCACTGTGGCGGGCAGGTAAACGGTGTTTCCGTGCTCTCTGGCTTCCATCACGGTGTTCCGTTGTGCCGTAAGTGGTTTAGTCATGACTCGGAAGCTGTCTGCAGACAAACGCTGGATCCCATAGTCACCTTTGACTGGACTTAACCGTCCAGGGGTCCTTTACCTTTTACCTTACCTGGGTCAGGTTCAATGTTATTGTATTAATTTACAATTTGGATCCCAGATACCTCAAGGACCAACCGATCACTTATATCCTTACGTGATCATGAAGGCCCTTGAGGGGAATCACTGTTTTTGGTCTCAAATGGCTCAGATGCACAGTTCATACCCCCTCTTAGCAGTTTATTCAATATTGTGGGCACAATTTTATGGTACTCCCTTCCAGTTGGGGTCAGACAGGGTCACTCACTACTGAACATCTGGAACCTAATGAAGACTTTATGGTTGTTATTATTATTCAAGCAAGCATTTGAATTTGAATTTGATTTAATTGTTTTAATCTATTTATATTTATATTTATTTCATCTTACAAACTATTTAGAGACCATTGCAGTAAAGCAAAATATAATTTCTTCAAATAAAGAAAGGTAAATAAATATCTAGGAAGCCGCACATATACTGCCTTGCTTCATCCTTGTAAGGAAATATTGTATGGATGGTTGGAGACAGGAGCAAACAATGGATAAAATGAATTTGGATATCTGTCTCCACCATTGACAGCTTGCCTTGGTCAACCACCCATGTATTCACTTGCAGAGAAAATGCCAAAAAAGAAACAAGGAGGCATTTCCCCCACTAAACCAGCTTTTGCCAACCTTGTGCCTTTTTGGACCATAACTCCCATCATCCCTGACCATTGGGCCTTGCTGGCTGGAGCTAATGGGAATCGGAGTCCAACAAAATCTGGAAGGACATCAGGTTGGGGAAAGTTGCACTAAGCCCATGATATTTGGTCCCACTCAGAAAATATTTGCTTACCAAGGAAAGTTGTTTTGTTGGTTTGTTTCTTACTACATGTTGGATTTTTGTCCCTTCCAGATTATTTTCCGGAAAATCAGTGATGTCAAAAAAGAAGAGGAGGAGCGCCTGCGTCAGAAGAACGAAGTGACGTTGAGCATCCCTGTGGACCACCCGGTGAGAAAGCTCTTCCAGAAATTCAAGCAGCAGAAGGAAATGCGGAACCAAGGCACAACCATCATTGACCCAGAGAGGAATAGCCTCCAAGTGGAGACCCGGACCATGCAGAATGGTGCCTCCATCACTGGCACAAGCGTGGTCACCGTGTCTCAGATCACACCCATCCAGACGTCCCTGTCTTACATGAAGACCAATGAGGTCATCAAACAGAACAACAGGGATGCCATGGAGCTCAAGCCCAATGGCAACAGTGAGCAGAAATCCCTCAAGGTGACCAGTCCCGTGAGGATGAAGAATGGGAATGGGAAGGGGTGGCTTAGGCTAAAGAACACCATGGCGGGGCAGGAGGAGAAGAAGGAAGACTGGAACAATGTCACCAAGGCCGAGTCCATGGGGCTGTTGTCTGATGACCCCAAGAGCGGTGACTCGGATAATGGCGTAACTAAGAACCCACTGCGGAAAACGGACTCTTGTGACAGTGGGATCACAAAAAGTGACCTTCGTTTGGACAAAGCTGGCGAGAACCGGAGCCCCCTGGAGCACAGCCCCAGCCAAGCGGATGCAAAACACCCCTTTTACCCTATCCCAGAACAGGCCTTACAGACTACCCTCCAGGAGGTCAAACACGAACTCAAGGAAGATATTCAGCTGCTAAGTAGCAGGATGGCTGTCCTGGAGAAGCAGGTGGCCGAGATCTTAAAGATACTGTCTGAAAAGAGCACGCCACAGACACCTTCTCCCAAATCCCATTTGCCCCCTAAGCTACCGTCCCAAATACCTTGTCAGGATATTTTTAGCGTTTCGAGGCCCGACTCACCTGAATCAGAAAAAGATGAGATCCACTTTTAATAGATATGCCTATTTCTCTTTCTGTACTCTGCGTTGTCTCCGACTAAGTTGGAGTAGGTCCATTAGACTGAATGGTCTTAGGTTGGTCACGCCCATGCATTTCAATGGGTCCTCTCTGAATACGACCAACATTGGATACAACTATACGGGTATGCTGTGAAATGAGCAGGCACACACAGAGAGAGACATACACACATGTATATATAACGTACCAGAACAGGTGTATATGTTCATGTGTGTGTGTGCATATGTGTGTGTGTATATATATATATATATATATATATATATATATATATATATATATTTACTAAATTATATATATATATATAATATATATATATAAAAACATATATTTTCACTTGCATTCGATATGACTTGAACACACACACAAAAATGGGTTTTGATATGTAAATATTGCATGTCCAGCTGGATTCTGGCCTGCCAAAGAAAACAGTTATTAACATAGATATTGCTTGTATAATATGCAGTTGACTGCATGCACACTTTCAATTTATTTATAATCTCTATTATAAAATAAAAGGATGAATTTTGTTTAAAAAAAAAAAAAAAGCAACGAAGGCGACAGTGTGCTATTTAAAGAATCACGGACCAGTTTGCCAGTAAATAAATTGAAAATACTATGTCAAGTGTGGGGAACATGGGTGTAGCCTGAGGGGCAGGGGGCAGCTGCCTCCCCAATCAATCCAAAAAATAAAAAATACCTTAACTAAAAGTAGAAATTGTAGAAAGATTTCTACAGATTTTTCTCAGCACTTGGGGTCAAAAGTAATTTAAAACAACCGTTGTTGAGACATTTCATTCTGAATCTGCTAGACAGAGCCAGATGGAGGATGGTGACAGGTGGGTGTCCTCCCCCCCCCAAAAAAACCACCATAAATCCTGGCTACGCCCATGTTGGGGAAACATTTCGGACTGGTACACGGGTGGCGCTGTGGGTTAAACCACGGAGCCTAGGGCTTGTCGATCAGAAGGTTGGTGGATCGAATCCCCACGACGGGGTGAGCTCCTGTTGCTCGGTCCCAGCTCCTGCCAACCTAGCAGTTCAAAAGCAGGTTAAAGTAAGTAAGTAAGTAAAGTTTATTTACGGCCATTGGCCCAACATACAAAGTCACAGATTCAGAATACACATAGTAATTTTGTCTTTCGACAGCGGTTAGCGCGAAACGTCACCCTCTGACCGTTGCTGCGGAGCTGGTTTAGGTTAAAGTAGATAAATAGGTACCGCTGCAGAGTTGTCCGCGACTGGGCCTAATGGTCAGGGGTCGCTTTACCTTTACCTTTACCATCTAATAACATACTAATTTATGGAATGGCATGGGATGTCAAAAGTAGGCCACAAACAATCCCCGGATTCTGTCTCTTTGCCACACTCTTGGACCAACAACCTGAAATGGGGTGGGGGACAGAGCTAAGCAGATATGTCAGTGGTTGCTCTTTGCACTGTATGGTACTAGGTAAATGGCCAGTATCAGCCTTCCTCAGCCTGGTGTCTCCCAGTTGTTTTTTGTACTCCAGCTCCCTGATCATTGGCTGTTGCTGGCAGGGGCTGATGGGTGTTGCAATCCCAGGCATCTGGAGGGTACTGGGATGGGAAAGGGTGATCTCCAACTCTGAGCTAAATTCAGGAGGTGCAAGTATCCCTTGCTCCAGAAACCACCATCAAGGATTCCTACATATATTAGGCATATTTATGGCAGATGAAACCAATCGTGGGTCCAATGGTCATGAAGGCGGTTTCTGCCCGTGCTGTAGAGGGATGTGAGGGGGCAGATGGGGCTCATCAGCCCACCTAGGAGAAGGAAAACTCTGATCCTAAACCTCTGCTGCCTTGTGGGTTATACTCATTCATGAGGTAGTTTATTGGGAGTAAACCCTGTGGGAAAATCTACCCTTGTGGGACGTCTTCAGGAGAAGAGAAGAAAAGTACTAAGGAGCGAACTCTGCACAAATCGGCAGTAGAGTCCCTAAGACAGTTGGATGGCGCCTTGTACGCCTCCTTCCGGCAACTCCTGCAGCCAAGCTGGTGCCAAACATATCACTCTGCTTTCCTTTGGACAACATTAGTGAGGCTGAGAGGGGGAGTTTGTCGTCTCCATACACATAAGCTTCCCCCCTGCACCCACCACAAATCTCCTCTAGAAGGTTGGGAGGGAACTCAGTACAGGTATGGGGGGTGACAGGGAAAGAAGAGGGCAGGGAAGTTCCATTGATTGATTGATTGATTGATTGATTGATTGATTGATTGATTGATTGATTTTACTTATATGCCGCTTTCCCACGACAAGCTGTGCCCAAAGCGGCTTACAGCAACCATTTAAAACATCAGAATGGAGAACGTCAAAGTAGAGAAGAAGAAGAGTTTGGATTTGATATCCCGCTTTATCACTACCCGAAGGAGTCTCAAAGCAGCCAACATTCTCCTTTCCCTTCCTCCCCCCCAACAAACACTCTGTGAGGTGAGTGGGGCTGAGAGACTTCAAAGAAGTGTGACTAGCCCAAGGTCACCCAGCAGCTGCACGTGGAGGAGCGGAGACGCGAACCCGGTTCCCCAGATTACGAGTTTACCGCTCTTAACCACTACACCACACTGGCGTATTTCCACTCGTTGGAAATACAAATATACAAATTGCAGAACATGTCAGTAGGTTCAAAAGAACAAAAAACAACAATTTAGCAAGCACAGAACAACAACAACACAAACAAACAAACAAATTTTATTTTTTGTATCCCACCCATTTGACTGGGTTGCACCAGCTATTCAATAGCACCCAAGAACCAGTTAGGCTTAAATACATAAATACAGAGCAAAAACAAAAGTAAAGATTCTGCTGTTGGTCTTGCTCCACTCCCAGGAGATTGGTTTAAATACAGATGGGGGTGGGGGTTGATGGTATATAGCTGGCTCCCCCATCTTTTTCTTCCAAAGGAGGCTGACAGCATCAAAAGGCAAAAGTGTTGGGGTGACCAATGATGACAAGTTTATTCCCCAGCCTTCTGGAACTACCAACTGCTGGTGCAGGTCTTGCTTCACTTCAAAACCATCTCAGCTAAAGCTCCTTGCACTGGCGGAACTGTTTACCCGAAAACCGCAGGTGGTATTCATTTTACTATCATTTATTCATCTGCAACCTTGATGGATAAGGATGGAAGTAGTGAAAATCAATGCTGACAATGTTCTCTGCATTCTGCGTTCTTTTTCTGATCTTTGGTAGATAACAGGAAAAATAACAACAGGCGGTTCATGAAGATAGTTATATCTATGCATGTGTGTGAAAGAAATGCCACACTCCAGGCTGCCCAGTACACTATTTAGGGGGGGTTTAACAGTTCTCAAAATCATGGCGTGGATGTGTGGGTATTGCCCATCAAATCTATTTATGCTGCATCATTTAAAAAACAACAAAAAACATTGGAGGAAGGGAAATATTTGTGGTGCAAACTGCCTTCCACATGCACTGGGTTGGATACAGCCTACTTAGAGTCACATCCATGGCTTAGCCCAAGTATCGACCTTCCTACCTAATATAATTATAACACACCTTTTCCTCCAAGGAACTCCTGCTGGTATTAGGGATGGAGAAATGTATCATTTCCCACTCCACCCTGTATTTGTTGCATGCAGATCACATTTTCTGAACGTACAAAGTGCTGTGCTTTGCTCCAGGGATATAAAAACGCCTTTCTTTCCTCTTCAGATCAGAGCATCAAAATGGCCTATCTTTTGGAAAGGTAAGTTTCTATAGGGGGTGGGTGCAGCAGTGTGGCAACCGTGGGTGCCTGCTTGCCCACCAATACCTTCAATGGTGCCCACGGATGGTCTCAGTAAATATTGCCCAAAGAACCTACAACACATGAGATACTCTTCTTCTTCTCTTCTTTATTTGACGATCACTCATAGCCGAGTATGATTGTCTTCCATAAACAATGTTTTAACAATGAGTCCGTAAGTGACTGTGGAGGCCAATTCTGGATCCACACGTCCTTCCACAGTGGGGACGTAGGTTTCCGGGCGGGAGTTGATCACGGTGAGGGCTTGCCAAGCATGCCTTCCTCTTAGCATCTTTCTCCCTTTCGTCCTGAGTTTGAGCATCTTCAAAGCCCATGACACCTTTGGTAAAGGCTGTTCTCCAACTGCAGCGCTCGCATGCCAGTGTTTCCCAGTTGTGAATGTTTATACTACATTTTTTTAAGATTTGCCTTGAGAGAGTCTTTGAACCTCTTTTTTTGACCACCAGCATTACGCTTTCCATTTTTAATTTCGGAATAGAGTAGTTGCTTTGGAAGACGATCATCAGGCATCTGAACAACATGACCAGTCCAACGAAGTTGAGGTTGAAGAATCATTGCTTCAACACTGGTGATCTTTGCTTCATCCAGTACACTAGTCAAAATTGTAGAATGCAAGAACTCTGGCCAGGCAGTAGATCAGTTTTTGAATCGTCAAACAGTTTTAATATTATAGTATTGCAACAGATTCCAGTTGAAATAAATTTCTGTTCCAGGACAAGTCCCTGTTTCGCTAATTCTTCGTCAGCTGGAATGTTAAGAAATCCTACGTTAGAAATAACTCTTATGAGGAGAAGATGGCCGCCTGACATCAACAGAGGCCACAGAAGAATACAGCTGAGGCCGAGAGCGCCACAGACACCCACAGACACCTCACCCCTCGGTGCGGAGTGTCCAGATCCCACCAGCATCGCCTTGAGAGCCACCACCCGCGGTCAGAAATACAATTTGTTGAGTCCTCTTGTCTCTAGTTAAGAAGATCATATAACAGGTGCCAGGAGGAGACAAGGCCTTGATTGAGGAGCTAGGCCTAAGCAAGCTGAACAAAGGTAGGCCGAGAAGCCCGAGGCCTTGCGACAAGCAGCAGGCCTGTCAGAAACGGTGGCGGCGTTGCTGCAGCCACCCCGGGGAGAAAAAAAATAAGAAGAAGGGGGAGGGAGCCCCTCTCCACCCCCCAGCGGCCTGAAACGACCCACCTCGCGGAGCGCCGGTGCTCTGGAGGCCGAAGAGGGTCGCCTCACACCCACCGCCATCACCGCCGCCGCTGCAGCCGCCCCCGGGGAGAAAGGAGAGGAGGGGGGAGCCCCTTCCCGTCCCCAGCACCCCCAACCTTCTGCCGCCGCCGTGCCATCACAGACCCGGGGAGGGAGAAGTCCCGACCCGGCAACAATAAAGGGATAAGGAGAGGTAGGCAGAAGGACTCAAAGAAACACAGGCCCTGTCTGAGCCTACCTCCCAAACGACCAGCACACTAAAAAAGAAAAAGGAAAGGAAAAAGAAGCCCAAATCCAAAGAGAGGCCCTCCGGTTTTTCCTTTCTCCATATATATATATTTCTTTATTTCTTTATTTTTCCTTTTAACCCCCCTTTTCCCCCTCCCCCCCCTTAAATTTTTGTTTGTCTATTTGCTGGTTTAATTCCCCGCCCCCTTCTTCTTTATTTCCTATATATTTCCTATATTCCCCTTCTATTTTAAATACAAAAAGAAAGCTTTTTTTTAAAAAAAAACAACAACAAACTTTTTTCTCCTTCTAAATTAAAATCAATTGTTGCTGTTTTTATTATTATTATTATTGTTACTCCTTATTTTTTATTATATATATATATATATATATATATATATATATATATATATATATATGACTATCTCTTTTCTCCCTCCCTTCCACCCCCTTAAGTAAAGGAAAAGAGATAAGTAAAGCAAAACAACTCCCCCCTCCTCTCCCCCCCAATTTCACCTTTGCTCTTATTGCTTGTTTGTCTATTTGCCCGCTTGGCCCCTGCCTTCTCTCTTCTCTGCCCCCTCTCTCCCCTTTCCCTTCAACTAAAGGACCATTTCATTTCTTCCATCCTCTCCTCTCTCTTTCCCCTCCCCCTCCCCCTCTCCTCTTCCTCCTAGTTCTTTCTCCCAACCCCATATCTGTTTTCTAGCCCCATCTCTACCCCATCTCCTCTCCTCCCCTCCTCTCCTTTCCCCCCCAAATCAACCCCCCCTTCAGCCTCACTGCCAACCTGTCACAGAAGGGGGAGCCCCCCCACCCTAAAATAAAACCGCCCCCCAATAATAACTATAGCTCCCCTACATCCCTGCCTATCGAAACCCCAACCCCACCCCTCTGTAAACTGTCTGTCTGTTGGTCTACCCATCTACCCATTTTCCTTCTTCCTAAACTGACGTCACTGCCGAGGCGAAAACGAAAACCCGCTGAGGTGTATTCATAAAACAACCAAGAAACGACACAAATGGCCGCCTAAACCACTCGCTCTGTTAAAGCCACCAATTAACAACGCCTGATCAACTCAACACCCAAGAACCACCAATGCCACAATCCCAAATACCAACCAAGGAAATGGCAGAACAAACCGAAACCATCACACACCCCCAAGATATTGACCGCCCACTAACAGTACGAGATATGATGGAAATAGAAGCGAGACTAAAAGCAACACTAGAGGCAACAGTGGAGTCTGCAGTGGAGTCCGTAGTGGCTCCCCTAAAGGTACTACTCAATGATCTAACCACCAAAGTAGTAGCTCTAGAACAAAAGAACCAAACGCAACAAAGAATCATAGAACAATATCAAGAGGAAAACACACGTATAAACAAGGAAATGGAGAAACTAACAAACTATCTGGAATCTGAAATAACAGAAATGAAAATCAAACAAGCAGACCTCGAAGATCGAAGCAGACGCTGCAACATCCGCTTCCGCAATTTCCCTGAAAACGCAGAGGAGAAAAGTCCAGCAGATCTAATTGTAAACTGGCTGAAAAATACAATCCCAAACCTGACACTCGAGACAGACGACCTGGAGAGGGCTCACAGAGCCCTGAGAGCTAAGCCGAAACCCGACGCCCCCCCCCAGGGACATCATTGTGTGCTTTGCACGCTACAAAAAGAAGGAAGAGATATGGAACATCCTCAGAAACTCAACCAACCTTCGGTACAAAAGCAATCAAGTCTTGGCCTTACAGGATTTATCCCAAGACACCCTAAATCGAAGGAAAAGCCTACGCCCATGCACCCAGCGTCTCCAACAAGCACAGATCAATTACCGATGGGGCTTCCCCTTCCGCCTCATCGTGACAACCAAAACAACACAACACATGGCTACCAACATACTTGAAGCCCAACAACTACTGGAAGACCTCGGACTCGACTCTCCACTGGAATGGCAACAGAAAGATACACCAAGCGACAGCCAAGGCCACGACAGTGAAACAACAACTGACGGCTGGACAACAGTGCAAAGGAAAGAGAGAAAACAGAAGCGGCACACCAACGACTACCGATACAACCAACTACCGGCACGCACAGAATCATCCTACCGAAGAACCAGCACAAGAATCCAGTCCAAGAGCAACCGAGTCAACACTTCACAGAAGAACGACTCTACAACAACAACCACGACTGAATGAAGCAGCCGGAAAACATCCTAAACTGCAGGACTGGTAACCCTCCCCCCCATCCCTCCTCCCCCTAAGCCATAAGAGTAATTAACATCAACAACAAACCCCCCAACACCACACCCCCACAAAATCCCCCAACCCAACACCAGTCTAGACAGCATCAACCTCGTTTCCCAAAACCCAACAACCTGCATCTTCAACACCCCCTTTCACTTCACACTAAAAGAAAACAATCCCCTCAACCTTCATAACACTACCCACAATCAGGCTAAAATATGATAGCTAACCAACACAATGGTGGCACCAGAGCGTACCAAATACACACACACTCACTCAAGCACACCAACGATGTTGCTACTTACATTAGCAACATTGCTTCTAAACGTCATAAACGACATTAGCGTCACAAAGACGCATCATACCGTCTCACTGGACACCCCCTATCGCAAACGACTAGGGGAACGGCCTGCCCCTGAGCATGGCCCTCCACACCAGCTGAGACCCTGGACCAAACGGCTAACTGCCAAGGGGTCCAAAATAACCCAAACTAACACCCATATAACTATATATGGGAAATCTTTCAAAACCTACCCCCCAATTTTTAACCCAAATCTAACTCCAACCTCACCACTAGCCCCCTACCCACCACACCCTAGGTCAGCGCAACTCCACTGGTTCACTAAACAACACAAAGTGAGAGATACAGGACAGCCCGGACGGGTTGGAAAGGAAGCGCCCTATACAACAAGGAAGCATGATGGCTGACTTAAAAGCAATTACACTAAATGTGAGAGGATTGGGAAACCCCATCAAAAGAAAACGCATCACCTCTTACATACATAAAATGAAACCACACATCACCTTCCTACAAGAAATACATAATCCACCCAAAGAGAGAAAACTCTTAAACCACCCCCACTTCAGTCAACAATGGGTGGCAAACGGCTCAGGAAAAGCCCGAGGGGTAGCCGTGATACTTAGTAGAGACTTGAACTTCGAAGCCACAACAGTCCTAAAAGATAAAAAAGGCAGATTCATCTTCGTTAAAGGGACACTGGATGGCAGAACCAAACTGACAATCGGCTCTATATATGCCCCAAACTCAAAACAACTAGAATTCTTTCAGAAGACACTAAACAAGTTCCTCTCCTTCTCTGAAGGGGAAGTAATCCTAGGAGGCGATCTCAACCTAAATATGAAAGGCATATCCTTGAAAAACATCCACCCTACAACCTCAGGGGTAACCTTCCTCAAAAAGAAACCCCCAACAACTAGGGATTCTTACAAGCTACTAAAGATGCTAAAAAACAGGGGTCTCTATGATATTTGGGGTGAGCAGAATCCAAGAGATACCAGCCATACATTCCAATCTGCACGTCACGGCACGGTATCCAGACTGGACAGCATTTTACTTACACAGGGTCTGATCCCTTTAGTAAAATCGTCAAACATAGGCAACATCCGAATCACAGACCATGCCCCAGTAGAAGTCACAATTAAAATTGGAGTAGGAACACAAACCACCCCATCATGGTCCTTCAGTCCCATCTTAACTACTAATAAACAAATTCGAGAAAGTCTCACCAAAACTCTCCAAAACTACTTCAAAGAAAACGACGTAGACAATATAATAACCCCCCTCTTATGGGACGCAATGAAAGCGGTTACCAGAGGAGCATGCATAAAAGAGAAAACACTCCTTAAAAAACAAACCTCCTCTAAAATTAACGAGTTAGAACAAGACATCACCGCCCTCTCGTCACGGTACAAACAAACAGGATCTAAAAAACTCCTTCAACTCATGGAACAAAAAAGAAGAGAAATAGACTCCCTAGAAATCAACAAAACAATGATCAACATTTTATACTCTAAACAGCGTTTCTATGAATACGGAGGGAAAAACTCCAGACTACTGGCAAATAGATGTAGGAAGAAGGCACTCAAAGCAAGAGTGCACTGCATCACCAAAAAAGATGGCAGCACAACATTCTCCCCCGAGGAAATTTCTTCAGAATTTGCAGATTTCTATTCCAACCTATACACCTCCCGCAATCCACCTGAAAAGGAAATCAGAGAATTCCTAACAGGACTGACCATGCCTACACTGACTGATGAGGAACGGGAATTTATGGACAGTCCTATCACCCCAGAAGAAATAGACACGGTCCTCAAAAACTTGAAACCACACAAAGCCCCAGGCCCAGACGGCTTTACAGCGGAATTCTACAAGAAGTTCAAAGAACCCCTGATACCCTACATGACACGTCTATTCAATGACATCATGAAAGGAGGGCCCATTCCCGGAACCTGGACCCTCTCCAAAATAGTCTGCATCCCGAAACCACTGAAAGACGGTCTCAAAGTAGAATCATACCGTCCGATCTCATTAATAAACCAGGACTATAAGATATTCACATCAATCTTGGCCAACCGCCTGAAAATATTCTTGTCCAAATTAATTGCCCCAGATCAGACTGGCTTCGTCCCTGGCCGTAATATAACAGACCCCATCAGGAAACTACTGAACTTAATTGAACACAGTAAGACAACTAAGCTCCCATTGACAATTATGTCCCTAGACATCCTCAAAGCTTTTGATTGCTTAGAGTGGAAATATCTATTAGCAGTACTAACCAGCATGAAATTTGGCCCCAACTTCCTACAAATCCTCAAACAAATATACTCCCAATCCTCAGCAAAATGCAGAATCAATAACCTGGACTCAAATACCATAGCAATCCAAAGAGGCACGAAACAAGGATGCCCACTGTCTCCTTTCTTATTTATCCTGGCTCTGGAACCCCTAGCAATCCGAATCCGAGCAACCACAAGCATCAAAGGAGTGGAAATAAAAGGTAAAACCTATAAATTAGGGCTTTTTGCAGATGATCTAATGATCACGACACCTGATCCCTTAAACACAGCACCCTTTCTAATTAGAGAACTCAACACACTTGCAACGGTGTCGGGCCTACAAGTAAATTTTGCAAAATCAGAAGCCATGTGCTTCCACACCCCTCCTCATATTCAAAGAGAACTCACTAACATCACCAAGATAAAACTCTGTCATACTAAATTCAGATATCTAGGGGTACAAATAACCAAAAACCTCAATAAATTATACCTCCACAACTACAAGCCCCTGTGGCAACAAATAAACAAAGACTTAAAAAGATGGAACAACATGAATTTCACTCTCTCGGACAAAATAGCCATGATCAAAATGATCACCCTTCCTAAACTAACCTATCTCTTCCAAACCCTCCCAATCTGGATTCCTCCAACCCAACTCCGCAAGTGGCAGAGAAGGCTACACTCTTTTATCTTTTCACACAAAAAACCAAGAATAAGCATCAAATACCTACACCTCCCCACCTCAGAAGGAGGATGGGGAATCCCCAACATAGAAACGTACTACAATGCCAACCAAATACGCCATATAATACCATACATACTAGAAGATGAGACAAAACAGTGGATACACTTGGAGAGGGACACAATTGATAATATCTGTACTACAGCATACCCACTCCTCCCAAACAAACTAAGAAAAATCCCCACAACACTTAGTAGGTACACACAAACCATGTTCAAAACGTGGAAAACAGAAACAAGCAAACTACCCTCAACCCCATCCCCACTAATTCCCCTAGTCCATCACCCATTATTCTACCATGCAGCACAGAACCTCCAAATAAAAACCTGGCAAACAAAAGGCCTATATCACTTAACAGACTTCTACAAAAATAACAAACCCTTGTCAATACAGGAAATACAGGACAAATTAGAAGACACCCAAATGCCCTGGTTAGCACAACACCAAATACACGCCTTCTTAAACAATCCAGCAGTGAAATCAGCAGCAACTAGACCTCTGATGGCCCTCGAAAATCTCATCCTAACGACAAAGGGACAAGGCAAAGGAATGGTATCCACAATATATAAAATACTGCGCAAAGATCCTACAAACTCCCTAGAAGCAATCAAAAAACAATGGGAGGCCGACATAGGCTATGAAATCAACCCCACCCAATGGACCAGAATGTGGTTTAAACCACCCTTTAAATCCATATCAACGAAAAGAAAAGAACTCGCCCTAAAACTAACCTACAGATGGTACCTGACACCAAGAAAATTAGCGTTGATATGCCCAGGAACCTCACCAAAATGTTGGAGAGGATGCATCTCCACAGGTACATACCTCCATATGTGGTGGGAATGCCCCGAAATTCAACGATTCTGGACAACAATCATGCAAGAAATAGCTAAAATAACCAAACAAGTTCTAGAAATCACCCCCGAATTGGTCTTGCTAAACATCTTCCAAGACAACAACGCCCACTCACAACACAAAGAACTCATCACCCATCTACTCTCAGCAGCCAGAAACATCATTACCAGGCACTGGAAAGACCTGTCAGGAGCAAACATGGACCAATGGTACCAAGTAGTATGGGAAACAGCCCTTCTAGAAAAACTAACCAATAAGCTGAAACTGACACGGGGACAAACAGAAGAAGACACCTTCATCCCGGTATGGCTCCCCTTCATCACATACACAGCCCAAATAGACAATGACAGAAATCTACCGGCAGCATACAAATCAATTTGGCTAACCTAACCAAAAACACTCACCCACCCCTCTCACACAGGAAACCAAAGATCACCACAGCCTACCACAAATGAACAATCACACCCTACACCAACCCTGACCTCTCTCACCACTAAAAGAGCACAAGCAAACAACAGAGAACCTACACAAAAGACGCTGACACTCAACTCTGCATATATTAAGTAAAATAGAAATACCGCCACCCCATCCTACCCATCTCCCCATCCTACCCACACCTCTCCCCCTTCTCTCCCTAATGTCTCAACAAATGAAACTGCTGTATAAAAATGTTACATGGAAAGAACAAGAATGAAACAATGCATATACCTTTACAAATCAAGAATATCCTTAATTTAAAAAATAAATAAATGAATGAATGAATATATGGAAGATAACTATAAAGCTGAAAACACTGGCAGCACCATGATAATTTCAACAGAGTAAATAATTTTTGATGGCTGTAAAAGTGGAAAACTGATTTGCATGGAAAATATGCGGGAATGATATGTAACATGAAGGAGAAGAAGGGCAGTCATTGGTTATTTTAAAGTTTGTAAAATGTTTATTTTGAAATGTAAAATTGAAAAATTTAATAAAAAATTATTATTAAAAAAAAAAAAGAAATAACTCTTATAATATTTGTAAATGCTTATATACATTCTACTCTTACGTGAAAACAATACATACATAATTTACATAATGTAAAGTTAACAAAAACAGCTTACCTAAATTTTCATGGTCAAAGTGTACCAATGTGTCTTCTGTGTGTGCCTAACTGGCTAACACTGTTTGTACTATTTAAAGGAAAAATAAGGTGTGGTCCATATAGTGGTTCAAGAGCAGTACTATATCATAGCTGTTACAACATGCAAAATCAGTTTAAAGGTACAGTACCAAGGTATGGTTTAAAGAAACACTCTGACACAAAGCCAGTTATAAAAATGCTGTAAAGTCCAGGTTATTATTTAAACCCCCAGGATGTAACGTTTTAAACAGATGAATAAACTTAGATTCCTGCTCCAGGAGAAGTCTATCATTGTTCTTCCAATGAAAGCGAGCTGTAGGTAACTTCCATACTACAAAGAATGAAAAATCATCCTCTGTATGTTTATATTGAGTGTAATGCTTCCAGTACACTGGCATGAGTTCGCCTGTCTTCCCAAGTGATGTGTAAAATTTTTCGGAGACACCATTGATGGAATCTTTCGAGGAGTTGGAGATGGCATTTATAAGTGGTCCATGTTTCACAAGCATATAGTAAGGTTGGTAGCACAATAGCTTTCTAAACAAACATTTTGGTTTCCCTGCGAATGTCCTGGTCCTCAAACACTCTGCTCTTCAATCGGGAGAAAGCCGCACTCGCAGAGCTCAGGCCATGCATGAGATACTGTCCTATAGGCGATACAACACATATATGCTTCTGCCAAAATATGCTGCATACCTTCTATAAAATCACTTCTCATTTTTGCACAAACTACTTTAAAAGTCCTGGGAGGTTTTGTTCTGCAAATCAAAGCACATATGTCATTCGTGTTTTCATAGCCTTCCCTCCTTCGGTGCCGGCATCATTGTCAAAGCCAGCATCATATTATGAAAATGATGAGAACTTGGATGATGGGAAGTGTGGTTCAAAACATCTGGAGCCACTGGGTTGGAGATGGCTGATATAGGTCAAGAATGAACCAACTGATGGGTAAACAAGCCTGGAAAAAAATGTTGTATCTGGCCCCTGACAGCTATCCCAAATTTTAATCCAGGTATCTTAAAATGTGTGTCCAATGTTTCCTGGTGAATGTAAAATTTAAAAAGTTAAGAACAGAGATGTTCTCTAATTTAATGTTGCATCTCTCATTGGGGTGTTACATCTCTCATTTGTACTTATTTGTATGTAACATTATATCTAAGCCTATATGTTCCAAAGAACTGTGAAGCTCTGAATGCTAGATGCCATTAATGGTGCCTAAATATTCATGTGGTGATTCATTCATGTAGCAAAATGCATTTCTAGCCTCTGGAGAGACTCTGTTTGGAGAACAGGGAGGACCTCCCGAGACCAATTATTCGTGGTATATCTTATTTTGAGCATTTTTCAACCTTCGTTCAGATTTCGAATTGAGTTCTTGCCCCAGAAAGGTGCAAAATAGGACAGACAGACAGACAGGGATACCTGTTCATTGATTCTGGATCTGCACAGAATGATAACTGAAAAACTATTAGTAGGACCTGTCCCGAAATGTTACAGCACGGGATGCTTCTTTTCAGGATTCCAACCAACCATACCCTGTTTCAGAACACTCCATTCCATTCCTCCTTCCCATTTGTTTTCTAGTCTCCCTGACCACCTCCAATGGCCAGCCAGAATTCTATGGGCACAGAACAGGCTCAGTCCTCACAGCTCAGAGGCAGATGAGGGGAAAAGCTGGAAAATAATGGGAGAGGAGGAAGAAGAAACACCAGAGGGGCGACAGCTGAAGGACACAGTGTCTTTAGAAAGCATTCCAGATGCCCCCCCCCACTCCCAGAACCCGGTGAGCACTGAAAGTAGGAGAGCAAGGAGCTCAAAGGCAGAGGGCACTTTTCAGCACTCATAGCTGTGACGCATGAGAGAGGAAGCGGGTGGAGACTCACTCGGGGCAACGCCATTATTCCAAGAGGCAGCATTTCCGAGCCTCTCTCTGTGAATATTGAATAAAAAGCAGTTGGTAAGAATTTTTCCTTGTCTTATCCATTCCTGGCATCCTGCCCTAGGGGTTGGATCCTCTGCTGCCTGACAGCTCCTATCTGAAGTGAGGCAAACAGAACTGTATATAGTATTCCAGATGTGCTCACACCATAGATTTGTCTAATGACATTTGTGAATCAACAGTTTTAACTTCAGTTCCTTTCCTAACAATGCCTACCATGGAATTTGTCTTTTTCACAGCTACTACACACTGGGCTAGGGACGCAGGTGGCGCTGTGGGTTAAACCACAGAGCCTAGGGCTTGCCGATCAGAAGGTCGGCGGTTCGAATCCCCGCGACGGGGTGAGCTCCCATTGCTCGGTCCCTGCTCCTGCCAACCTAGCAGTTCGAAAGCACATCAAAGTGCAAGTACAGTACTACCTCGGGTTACATATGCTTCAGGTTACATACGCTTCAGGTTACAGACTCTGCTAACCCAGAAATATTACCTTGGGTTAAGAACTTTGCTTCAGGGTGAGAACAAAAATCGGGCAGCGGTGGCGTGGTGGCAGTGGGAGGCCCCATTAGCTAAAGTGGTGCTTCAGGTTAAGAATATTTTCAGGTTAAGAACGGACCTCCGGAACAAATTAAGTACATAACCAGAGGTACCACTGTAGATAAATAGGTACCGCTCCGGCGGGAAGGTAAACGGTGTTTCCGTGCGCTGCTCTGGTTCGCCAGAAGCGGCTTAGTCATGCTGGCCACATGACCCGGAAGCTATACGCCGGCTCCCTCGGCCAGTAAAGCAAGATGAGCGCCGCAACCCCAGAGTCGTCCGCGACTGGACCTAATAGTTAGGGGTCCCTTTACATTTACCTTTTTACACATTGAGCCAACATTTTCATTAAGTATCCATTGTGACCTCAAAGTCTCATTCCTGCTCTGTCACTGCCGGCTAGTTCAGACCCCATAAGTGTGTTCGTGAAATTAATACCCCCCCAACATGCATTTCAGTTTACACTTGTTCCATTTGCTCACATTCCATCAGGGAAATGGGGTGGGGAACATTTTAATTGGACATTTTCCTAAGAACTTAAGTCCTCGTCGTAATACCATTTCCTTAAATGCATGGCATTTTGCTAAGGCTGCATCGATATACGATCAAGAATATGCAGCGAATAGAAATGGCAAGTGTTCCACAGGGGATTCTCTCAATACACAAGCAAGTGACGTTTCTTGTCACATAACGAATGGAGTAATTTGATACCTCTCTGACATCAAGGCGAAGTACATTTCAAGGAGATGATCCATATCAATGGCTGGCTGTGGAAATCAGGCAACTTCTAAAAGGGCAGCAAATAAATAAATTAGCAACCATTGAGTAAAGTCACCTCTTGAAGTCAGACATCAAAGAAAGTTGCTAATGGATGTGTACACGAGATATATAAAGCCCTTTCTCCCAGACAAATATTGTTAGTCTCTTATTGAAATTATGTTGGCTTCCCTTCAAATTTGTGCAGAGGTTCAAATTTGTGCAGAGGAACAGGACAATTTTTGCTTTGCTCAAAACTCTGTGGAAATCTAGTAAAAGCATGTGGTGCTTTAAAGCGTCTGTTACTGTTTATCACCCCACTCAAAGTCTATGGGTCTTAATAGTGCTTCATTGGGGCGAGATTATGCTCTGATTTCTTTGACAGTCTGCAAAGGGTCAGGGTATTTGTAGCTATGTTGTGCCCTAAAGATTGGTGTTTAAAACCATGCAGCATATAGCACAGAGCATTAAAATTTCTACAAGAGGCAGAAAAATAATTAAGTTAGGGGTTTGTGGTTTGTTTGTGAGAGAGCTATTCACCAAAATCTAGACTTCCCACATTGGTTGCCATACGTCCGAATGTTCCCAGACATCGAAGTGATTTCCACCCAGAAACTGCTTCCGACTGCAGTATTCTGGCTATGTCCGGGAAATTCCGGACATTTGGCAACCCTAATTAAGTGAAATTAAAAAACGCCTGCTTCTCGGGAGAAAAGCAATGACAAACCTAGACAGCATCTTAAAAAGCAGAGTCATCACCTTGCCAACAAAGGTCCGTATAGTTAAAGCTATGGTTTTCCCAGTAGTGATGTATGGAAGTGAGAGCTGGACCATAAAGAAGGCTGATAGCCGAAGAATTGATGCTTTTGAATTATGGTGCTGGAGGAGACTCTTGAGAGTCCCATGGACTGCAAGAAGATCAAACCTATCCATTCTGAAGGAAATCAGCCCTGAGTGCTCACTGGAAGGACAGATCCTGAAGCTGAGGCTCCAAGACTTTGGCCACCTCATGAGAAGAGAAGACTCCCTGGAAAAGACCCTGATGTTGGGAAAGATGGAGGGCACAAGGAGAAGGGGACGACAGAGGACAAGATGGTTGGACAGTGTTCTCGAAGCTACCAACATGAGTCTGATCAAACTGCAGGAGGCAGTGGAAGACAGGAGGGCCTGGCGTGCTCTGGTCCATGGGGTCACGAAGAGTCGGACACAACTAAACGACTAAACAACAACAACAATTAAGTGGTCTCCCAAGGCCCTCAGCAATTTCCAAGCAGTCCTGGGGGGGGGGGATTTGTGATTCACTGTTGTAGAGTAAATCTGAATTCATTCCCAGCAGGAGCTCTGCAGCTGCTGGGTGAGACACGCACACCACTAGAATAGATGTAAATGAAATAAGCACCGGAAGAAATCAGGGGAATCCTTTCAACCGGAGTGGCAAAGTCCAGTGGAGAAGTTGGACATGATCTCTTAACATCTGGGCTGCCCAGTGCAAGGATGGAGAAACTGTGGTCCTCCAGATGTTGCTAGAGAACAGCTCCACTGTCCAGGCTAGCTGGAGCTGATAGTTCTGCTGTTTAACAGCGGAACAGTCTCCCTCGGGAGGTTGTGGGCTCTCCTTCCTTGGGGGTTTTCAAGCAGAGGTTGGGTGGCCATCTGTCATGGATGCTTTAGCTGAGAATTTTGGTGGTTTCGTAGCTACTCATGGAAGTGCTACTCTGAATCCTAGCCAGAATAAATTTTATTGTTGTTCAGTCGTTCAGTAGTGCCCGACTCTTCATGACCCCATGGACCAGAGCACGCCAGGCACGCCTATCCTTCACTGCCTCTCGCAGTTTGGCCAAACTCATGTTAGTAGAAACAACAACAGACAGTCACGGTAACTATACAAAGGATAATATACAAAACCGTGAACAGCTATAGATGAAAATGTATTGAATCATGAACTAAACTGACAATGTCATACAAAAAGCATACATAGGTATTTCCTCAGAGGCAAAAGCCTGTATATACTTTCAAACATTAAAGTGCTAATTCAAAGTGCAATATATAGTGTTAGAGATGGTTATGCAAAGTCCATCAGACGTATGGGTCTATCTTTCCAGTGTTAAAGATGGTTAAGCAAAGTCCATCAAACGTATGGGTCTGTCTTCCCGACGGGTGGCCAGCTTCGAATCTTCCCGTTTCACCAGCAGTTTCGTCAAACTCATGTTAGTAGCTTCGAGAACACTGTCCAACCATCTCATCCTCTGTTGTCCTCTTCTCCTTGTGCCCTCAATCTTTCCCAACATCAGGGTCTTTTCTAGGGACCAAATGTGATCCACCTGGAGGAGGAACTGGCAAGCCACTCCAGTATCCCTGCCAAGAAAACTCCATGGACAAAGACAACATTTTATCGACCATCTATCAATACAGAAGGGACGCGGGTGGCGCTGTGGTCTAAACCACTGAGCCTAGGGCTTGCTGATCGGAAGGTCGAGCTCCCATTGCTCTGTCCCAGCTCCTGCCAACCTAGCAGTTCAAAAGCACATCAAAGTGCAAGCAGATAAATAGGTACCGCTCCGGTGGGAAGGTAAACGGCGTTTCCTTGCGCTGCTCTGGTTTCACCAGAAGCGGCTTAGTCATGCTGACCACATGGCCCGGAAAAACTGTCTGCGGACAAACGCCGGCTCCCTCGGCCAGTAAAGCGAGATGAGCGCCGCAACCCCAGAGTCATCTGCGACTGGACTTAACTGTCAGGGGTCTTTTACCTTTTTATCAACACAGAGATGTGTTTCCCCTGTGGGATAACGGTGGCCAAACTATATATCCTCATCAGGAGGAAGCTTCAGAATCAGTTCCCCTCTGGGCAGCTGTCTCTCCATCCCATCCTGTGCTTGAAAATAAGTCTACTTTCTTGTTCTCTCCAGCCTGGTAATTGGGAGGGACACAGAGGCACCTATCCTCCGAGAAACTCATTTTACACTCCCTTAGCCGGAGACTTTCCAACTGGCTTCTTCCATCAATTGTGCCTTAAATAAATGTAGTTTACCACAGCGATAGCTCTACTTCCAGCCTGTCTAACATGCATGAATTTCCTCTTCATTTCCTTTGGCAGCCCTTGGGGCTTTGTTCCCGTCATCCTCCCCCCTCGACTTCATCATTCCCTTCCATTAGGACGGGGGTGGCTTCTCCTACTGCTTCCCTTCTTTTTCTGCTTTCTCACTCACTCATTTTGCAAGCCCACACCCTCAGCTCCCTCGACACCCGGAACGGCATCTGCAACGATAAGGCTCTCTGCTATTCAGACTTGCGAGCAAAAGAAATTGATTAAGTGATGATGGTAATGTGGGCATGTATCTATGAAAAGAACATACAAAATTGTGCTAGATTAGGGAAAATATAGATTTTAGGGGAAACGTGCTTTACAAAAAAAAGTGGATATTCGGATATTAGGAAATTGGCATACAAATATGTGGATATAAGAAGAAATTTGCGCTAAAATGCTAATGAATTTTCATGAGGACTTATTTTTAAAAATGCAAACTGGTGTGGAAATGGTTTTACTCTCTCCTTGCTCAATTAAAGGCAGCCCTGTTTAGGGAAGTTTTTAATGTGTGATATTTTAATGTATTTTGATATTTGTTGGAAGCTGCCCAGAGTGGCTGAGGAGACCCGGCCAGATGGGCGGGGTACAAATAATAAATTATTATTATTATTATTATTATTATTATTATTATTATTATTCCCACAACAACCCTGTGAGGTAGGTTAGGCTGAGAGGTAGTGTCTGGCCCAAGTTCACTCGGTGCGGGGCTGTGTGAGAATTCGAACCCTGGACTCCCAGGTCCTAGTCCAACACTCTAACCAATGCAATGCGATGTCTTGAGATTGCTTGCGAAAATGTCCCTCTATTCATTTCCCTTGCCCTCACTTGCTCTCGCTTTCCCTTGCCTTAACGAGCTCGGAGTGACATCATCATCACAGAGCCCAATCAGATTGGCTATGCAGGGTCATCCTCTTCATTCCGTGCTCCCTGATTGGATGGTGCCACTCATGGGGCTGAGCCAGGAAGAAGAAACAAATTGAATCTACTGGGGAGAAACAGCCGCTGCTGACCAGGAGGGTGGGGAGCGAAAATTCCTAAAATAAAAATGGCTTCAGTTTTCAGGGGAAAGGGCTATATCTGATCTCAAAATCAGCACTCAAGAATATTTGACACTAGCATAAGAATCATGATTTCTCGAACCATTTGCATTCAGGGCCATCACCATTTAAATCAATGGCGGCACTTGGAGACGCAGGCTGCGTAATGCCAACGTGCAGTAAATTCAATTTATTGAATGGGGCGAAGCAGCGGATGGCGACGGGGAGCGCTGCTGCAGGTTAAAAATAAAATAGCCATGCTCTGGGAGTTTTTGGCCAGGCACCAGTAAGACAATAAAGATTTATCTGCAGATCCGTCATCCCAAGCAGGGCCGCGGAGCATGCAAAGCAAGGGGATTTATTGATCGCTACGAAATAGCTTACTTAATGCTAAAATGCACAAGTGGCTTTGCAAGATGTACAGTCCTCCCATTGCAGTAAAATGGCTGCAGAAGAGCTTGGCATTGATTTGCATGGCCAGCGTGGCAAAGGGAGCCTGCAATCCATCAGGAAGGAAATGGAGGATGTTGTAAGCACACTTCCCTTCCTAACTCTTTTATTTTGCCTCCCTAACACCTCCATCATTAGGCTCAAACCCAGAAACATGTTCTCCATATACGGGTGAAACTCGAAAAAATAGAATATTGTGGAAAAGTCCATTTATGTAAGCAATTGTTTTCATTAGCTACTGGAGTTTAATATATGAGATAGACTCGTGACATGCAAAGCGAGATATGTCAAGCCTTTGTTTGTTATAATTGTGATGATTATGGTGTACAGCTGATGAGAACCCCAAAGTTGAAATTGTTACTTTGGGGTTCTCATCAGCTGTACGCCATAATCATCACAATTATAACAAATAAAGGCTTGACATATCTCGCTTTGCATGTCATGAGTCTATCTCATATATTAGTTTCACCTTTTAAGTTGAATGACTGAAAGAAATGAACCTTTCCACGATATTCTATTTTTTCGAGTTTCACCTGTAGGTTTCCCCCCCACTATAGCTCAGTGGTTGGAAACATGAAACTGTATGAAGAACCGGGTTTCCGGGTCCGAGCCTAATACGACCATCTGTCAAAGATTCTTTAGCTGAGATTCCTGCACTGCAGGGGGTCAGACAAAATGACCCTTGGATACCCCTTCCACCTCTACCATTCTCTCATTCTGTGTTTTGCATGCAACAGGTCCACGGTTAAATCTCTGACATCTCCCAAGTTGGGGTAGGAAAAGACTCCTGTTTGAAACTCAGGGTAAATACTCCTGGCTGAGCTGCTGCCAGTCTGTGTAGACAATACTGAGTTAGGAGGGCAAATGTAAGGCAGCCTCCCATGTGTCCCTACTGGGGTGGGGGGAGAATCTGTGAATCTGTTGCAGGCTCAGCCCCCACCTCCTCCTCAGCTGCCCATCCTACGTCTGCAGTGCTTTCTGCCTCTTCTTCCGCTCTCTCACTCAAGCCTGTTGCTTGTTCAGCATCCAACCATTCTGCCCCTGCCCTTCAACCTGTCTCCAGCATCCCACCACCACTCCCCTGGGTCGGAGCCTTCCTTTTCTTAGACTTCCCTAGGCGGTTCTCTGGCTGGAGGCCCCCCCCCCACTCCTCATCGTCCAGCCAGTCACCGACAGCCAGTTACTGTCTGATCAAGCCAGTTTACATCATCCCACATTGCTAGTTCGACTGCAAAAACCTCCTGCAGCAATTCAAAAGCAAAATTACAAAAGAGCGGTGATTGCAGGTGAAAAGGCCTGTGGACGAGCCCCCGGCTCCCTTCCTAAATGGTGAAAGCCCGCTGTCTCTCCGACAAAAGGCTAGCAACGGGAGAAGACCCGACTGCCGCTCACCTCCCCAATTTTTCTGACATGAAAATTAAGGCCTTTCATGACAAACTCTGTGGGAAGCTGCCCTCCGTTTCGAGTTTGGCTCGGGTACACTTTTGACACAGCTGCAAGGATATCGGAACTAATTGGCATGCCTAAACAAGGCACACGTGAGCGAATCTATTTTTAATTTTAATTTTAAAAAATTCACATTTTCCCCAAGAAAAAACAGTTAAGGTCTGTATCCAGGTGTTCCCATTGCCACAGGTGGTGGCAGGGATTTGGGCCCTGATCCAAACAAACAGAAACCTTTTGTCGAGAGAAAGTACAAACTTGGGTAGCTTCAAAAGAGAATTGGGGTAAAATCCTGGAGGAGAGGGCTATAATAATAATAATAATAATTTTATAATAATAATTTATTATTTATACCCCGCCCATCTGGCTGGGCTTCCCCAGCCACTCTGGGCGGCTTCCAACAAAATATTAAAATACAATAATGCATCAAACATTAAAAGCTTCCCTAAACAGGACTGCCTTCAGATGTCTTCTAAAAGTCTGGTAGTTGTTCTCTTTGACATCTGGTGGGAGGGCAATTCCACAGGGCGGGTGCCACTACTGAGAAGGCCCTATCAATGGCTTTCAGCCATGATGGCTATGATCTGCATCCACGGTCATGGGTAGTATGTCTGTTAATACCAGTTGCTTCGGAATTGGAGGAGGGCAAGTGTTGTTGTGCAGAGATCCTGCTTTCAAGCTTCTCACAGGCATCTGGGTGCACTGTGAGAACAGCTGTCTACCAGCTCCATCTGGTACGCAGGCTGAGACCCTACCTGCCCGCAGACTGTCTCGCCAGAGTGGTGCATGCTCTAGTTATCTCCTGCTTGGACTACTGCAACACGCTCTACGTGGGGCTACCTTTGAAGGTGACCCGGAAACTACAATTAATCCAGAATGTGGCAGCTAGACTGGTGACTGGGAGTGGCCGCTGAGACCCTATAACACCGGTCCTGAAAGACCTACATTGGCTCCCAGTACGTTTCTGAGCACAATTCAAAGTGTTGGTGCTGACCTTTAACGGCCTCAGCCCAGTATACCTGAAGGAGCGTCTCCACCGCACTTGTGCAGTCCGTCCGGACTCCTAAGCAGACGCCTGGCACTCCTTCCATGCGGCGGCTGCTCGTGTGGAAGTGGCGCCGGGTGGCGGCTTGGGAGTTGTGGGGGGCGCTGCCGAGTGTCACCCCCCTCCAGGGTGGAACCCCGGGGCGATCCGCCCCCTATGCCCCCTCCTTGCTCCGCCCCTGCTATCATGTCGCCTCTCGCTTGCATTTTCTCTAAGCTAAAAAGTCATTGAACCAGGACATTTCTTCCCTTTCCTACCACAGAGCTTTATCTCTGCAAATGGGTTTCTTTTTTAAAGGCCAGCATTCCTGAGATCCAAGCAACACATACATGCATGCCTTGCTGAAAGAAACCGGGACTTACCCTCTATTCCGTTTGTCATCTTTGACAAATTGCCCCTTCCCCCTCTGCATCACACGTGATGCGCCTGAAATTCTTGTCTGTTTGGCGTTCGCCTCCCCAGCAGCGCAAAAAGCTGTTCTTTCGTGCTCAACAAAGAGACACTGATGTGCCTGCAATCTACAGCCCATTTACTCCAGAGGAGGTCAATTGACTTTAAATGGTTCTCTTCTGGAGCCAATGGGCTGTGCAGTGCAGCTATGTAATTGATGGATTTGATCAGTCAGAGGGGAAGGCGAGAAGCACATCCAAAAGTTTACTTACTGTTTTCCCCAAAGTGAAACTGCAATCAAACCTGATGGCCTGCCCCCTTTGTTTACCATTATATAACCGGCAAAATGCCTGTCAGCGTGATGGGTGATATGTGTGGAAAGGAGAGGTTATAGTAACAGTAAAGGTACCCCTGACCATTAGGTCCAGTCGCGGACGACTCTGGGGTTGTGGTGCTCATCTCACTTTGCTGGCTGAGGGAGCCGGCGTTTGTCCGCAGACAGCTTCCGGGTAATAATAATAATAATAATAATAATAATAATAATAATTTATTATTTATACCCCGCCCATCTGGCCGGGTCTCCCCAGCCACTCTAGGCGGCTTCCAGCAAACATTAAAATACATACACATGTCATGTGGCCAGCATGACAAAGCCGCTTCTGGCGAACCAGAGCAGCGCACGGAAATGCCGGAGAGGTACCTATTTATCTACTTGCACTTGACGTGCTTTCGAACTGCTAGGTTGGCAGGAGCAGGGTTATAGGATGGAGATGTAGGTATGCTACAATGGGTCTACCCCATGGGTAGGCAAACTAACGCCCAGGGGCCGGATCTGGCCCAATCGCCTTCTCAATCCGGCCCATGGACGGTCCGGGAATCAAAGTGTTTTTCTTTGATTCTTATGGACAATATTTTCAACATATGATTCTCCCATATTTCCCCCTAGCTTTGACTATCTATCTGCATGTTCGTGTTAAAACAACGCAGCTAGAAATAAAATAATAGCATACTAAAAACTAATCGGTCTCACAGCAATAGTTTCAAGGCTGGCAGGAACAGAAACTTTCAGCTGTCAAATGCATGGGTAAACAGGAATGTTTTTTCCAATTGCTTCCTTCTTTCTGAATAAAGAGGGGACAGAATAATTATAGAAGAATATCTGAACCCGCTTGGGATTTTTTTTATGGCCTTCCAAGTTTGCAAGGATTTTCTTCCCCCCAAATCACGTGTGGCGTTTGATTGGGGCAGGAGGGAGAAAACGAATAGGTTTTCAGCACAGTTAAGCTGTACATTTATCAGGGAGAATCAGCTTTGGTATATTTGGTTTCATCTTTCCCTTGTACTTACTGATATGAAAACAGATATCATTATCTCAGCAAATAAACCTGTCTTTAGCTGCACTTGGCCATGGATGGCAGTCCTGTCTTTCCTCTGCAGTAGATCAGTTCGGCAAAATCAGGCGACGATACAGCAGACAAATAGAAGCAGATGCCCCACCTCTGTTCTACTGCTCCTTTGTTACACTATGGGTGGATTCGTGTTTGCGTAAAACATGCCAAAGTTCATGGGATCTGTTAGATCCAGAAACATTGCTGCTCACTTGGCAGCCATATTTTCTATTGTATTACAACAAAGGAAATCTACACCGTGAAGGATCCCTGAAACGAGATGTAAGTATATTTATATAATGATACTCAAACAAACAATATGTTTAATGATTCAAGAGCAGAATTGCTCAAAAGCAAAAATCCTCAAAACGTTATAAACTAATTCAAATATATGCCAATAAAGGTGTTGAGTTGAGTTGAACTAATTCAAAGAAATATAAATGACTCCAGAAAACCTTCCAAATAACTCCAAATAACAAAAAATAACTCAAGATAAACTAACAAATAACCTTAATGAGTTGCCGGCTAAGATTCTCGTTTCACTGTTATGATCTATCAGTGGAGAATCTATGTGTGGACATGCGCAGTCCATGTGGGATGCCGCACTTGCGCAGTCCGTCCGGGCTGCCTGGCGTGAGCGGCCCCCTGTTCGTGCAGCGGCTGCTCGCGCCCAGCAACCGTCGGGTTGCACAGACGGGGGGGGGTCTGTGCAGCCGTCGCACAGACGGGGGGGCCCTCGCGCCAGGCAGCCCGGATGAACTTGCGAGCGGCAGCCCAGACGGACTGCGCATGTGCGGCAGCCTGGCCGGACTGCGCTCCGTAGTGCACATCTGTCGTGACGTCACGACGCATGCACGCTATGGAGCGACACCCCACCCCGGGGGGGGGGGTGCCGCTCGCGCTTGCCGCTCCCGGTGGCCAAGCGGCTCCGTTTGCACCTGCATGACAGAAGTTTGTAAAATTATGCTTGGCATGGAGAAAGTGGAGAGTGAAAAGCTTTTAACCCCCCCCTCACAAGACCAGAACTCATGGACGTCCAATGATGATGAATGTTGGGTGATTTGGGACAGATAAAGGAAAGGATTTCTTCATGCAGCACACAGTTAAACTGCTGGACTTGCTCCCACAGGAGGTAGTGATGGCCACAAACTTGAATGGCTTTGAAATAGAATTAAACAAATTCATTGAGTAGAGGGCCATCCATAGCTGCCGGCCATGAGGGCTCTGCTCTGCCTCCTTCTAGTTTCTAGAAACCGCTGGAGGGTGAAAGGGCTCTTGTGCTCAGGTTCTGCTTACTGATTTCCACGGGCAACTGGTTCACCACAGTGAGGACAGGATGCTCAAATAGACCCTGGATGAGTGCCTGGGACCCCTTGGAATCTTGAATCATAGAATAATAGAATCATAGAGTTGGAAGAGACCACAGGGGTCATCCAGTCCAACACCCTGCCAAGCAGGAACACCATCAGAGCATTCCTGATAGGTGGCTGTCAAGCCTCTGCTTAAAGACCTCCGAAGAAGGAGACTCCACCACACTCCTTGGCAGCAAATTCCACTGTCGAACAGCTCTTACTGTCAGGAAGTTCTTCCTAATGTTTAAGTGGAATCTTCTTTCTTCCACCTAAACATTAGGAAGAACTTCCTCTTGCATAGAGTGGGGGGCACCCAAACCTTTGTAACAAGTGGTTACCCAGACCTCATTGCTGGCTGAGAAGGGTCCCCCACGACTGTTTCAGGGCCCCCAAAATGTAGGTTTGCTGCTGCTCCCTAGCGAGGGGTGCCTGTCTCCATTATTACGAATATTCAGGAGGGAGCTGGAAATGCTTCTGTATACCTGGGCATTTGGTGGCTGAAGGGATGCTGTTCCAGGCCAGCCTAAAATGATTGGATGGACTCATGTTTTCAACTGCATTCGGGATTCTTATTATGTTTTAACTGATTTTAGATGCTTTTCATCGCAATTGCTTTGTTTCGATCTGTTTTCGAATGCTTGCATCGTTTTTTTGTTTTAAATGGTGTCTTTGTGGGCCACCTGGACCAGGTTGGAGAGGAATGGCATGATATAAATTCAATAAATAAATAAACAAACCATGGCTTGGACAGGGCAATTTCAAAGCAGAAAAATAACTGGAGGGGAAAGGATTAAACAGGCTCTCCTTGGCTACTTTCCCTCTACTCTTGACTAGCGGCATCACCAGGCCGATTGTGATTTTTTTTGGGGGGGGGACACCCTCCACGAAACACGTAGCCTGAGCCCCAGAACAAAGCCTACGCAAAAGTGTGAAGATATTTTTTGTGTTCCTGGGATGGCGCTTCCTATTATCATCCTCGTGTCTGAAAATAGATTTGGGGTTGAAGTGGTTGAAGTTTCCCTTCCATCTTATGCCATAATTGTTTCTCCAGGCAGACGCAGGAACATCTGATTTCTTATGGGATTCTATAACCATGACAACTGCTTCCAGGGACCTCTCTCTCTCTCTCCCCCCCCCCCCCATCTTCCAGAGTTGGAATCAGAACTGCTTTCCTTATGTATGTGAGGAAATGAATACAGGTGAACTGACATTTTAAACAATTTCCTTTTTTTTATTTTTAAGAAATTCTCCTAGACTCCCAAAGCTATTAAAATCTTCTCTCTTTCTCTCTCTCTTTGTTACCGTAAAGAAGGATAACACCAACTTTTTTTAAAGGTCTGTTAAGAAGGGGGGGAGTTTGCCCTGTTGTGTTTTCTTTTTTTAATGATTCATTTTTAACAATGCTGAAATGGAACCGTCGCTACTTAAATCGCAAGGCCCTGTAAATGCTAATGATGACATTTCCTACAGATGGCATCTTTGAAGCCAGCTCTTTTATATACACTTGAATGTTGGCAACGCTTTACAAGGGGGAATTGAAAGGGATTAGGGAGAGCTAAAAATAAATCCTGAGGTAGTGATAATTTAGGTTAGTTAGATCTGGTTGTTTTTATCTCACGTGAAAAAGAAAGGAAGAGAAAGCCTCATTAAGGTCCAGGAGGGCAGAAGCATCTCTTGCAATTGCCAGCTTCTGCATCGAGCTTGAAAATGAAGTGCCAATCAGCAAGATTCCATGCTAAATAATTTTAATTTGTGCCCGTCTTCACCCTCAATCAAAATGGAACCTATAGCTAGACCTAGCCATTGCAACCACCACATTGCTGCAAGGGTAACCCCTCGCGACCTCTTCTTCCAGCTCCATCTGGTACGCAGGCTGAGACCCTACCTGCCTGCGGACTGTCTCGCCAGAGTGGTGCATGCTCTGGTTATCTCCCGCTTGGACTACTGCAATGCGCTCTACGTGGGGCTACCTTTGAAAGTGACCCGGAAACTACAACTAATCCAGAATGCGGCAGCTAGACTGGTGACTGGGAGCGGCCGCCGAGACCACATAACACCGGTCTTGAAAGACCTACACTGGCTCCCAGTACGTTTCCGAGCACAATTCAAAGTGTTGGTGCTGACCTTTAAAGCCCTAAATGGCTTCGGTCCAGTATACCTGAAGGAGCGTCTCCACCCCCATCGTTCAGCCCGGACACTGAGGTCCAGTGCCGAGGGCCTTCTGGCGGTTCCCTCACTACGAGAAGCCAAGTTACAGGGAACCAGGCAGAGGGTCTTTTCGGTAGTGGCACCCGCCCTGTGGAATGCCCTCCCTTCAGATGTCAAAGAGAACAACAACTATCAGACCTTTAGAAGACATCTGAAGGCAGCCCTGTTTAGGGAGGCTTTTAATGTTTTATAGATTATTGTATTTTAATGTTCTGTTGGAAGCCGCCCAGAGTGGCTGGGGAAACCCAGCCAGATGGGCGGGGTACAAACATAGCTGTCAACCCTCCCTTTTTTTGGCGGGAAACTCCCTTATTCCAATGCCGTTTCCCGCTGCTATCCCGGATTGTTGATATCCCTTAAATTTCCCGGATTTCAAAGGAAGCAGCTCCTCTCCCTCCCTGCCGGCCAGGGAGGCTCCTCAGCTGCGTTGCTCGGCTGCCAATAAGGAGTCTGAGACTGACTGGGGGCGGAGCTTGCATGCCTTGTGCAGCCAGACCCTCACGCCCAACCAGACAGCCAGCCTGCCTGCCGTCTATGCGCTCGCTCTTTCGCTCACCCGTTCGCACGCAGCCTCTGGAGCGCAGGGTGGCGAGGCTACGGTCCCATTGCACCGCCCTCGCAGCATCACTTATTTTCAAATCTGAAAGTTGACAGCTATGGGTACAAATAATAAATTATTATTATTATTATTATTATTATTATTATTATTATTCATTCATTCATTCACACAATGTGGGTGATGGGTTGGGAAGGATGCAGTGACATCATCAGCCAATGGAGGAAGTGAAAGTGGTATCTCGGCTGTGGGGAAGGGGCCTGTGGTGAAAAGCTAATGCTTGAGTCTTCAGCAGCAGCAGCCTGTAAATCATGCCATTGACTTGAGATGTTAAAAGTGTCCCTGCAAATTCTGCTACAACAGGGACAGGAAGCCACCCATTTGTAGCTACAGCACTGTACACACAGCCACACTCTGACTGACATCTTCCTACCCAAACAAGGATTGATTTGTGTCTAGTACTGCGCACCGCAAACTTTCTCAACTTTATTCCCATGACTAGCAATTTACATTTGGTCTCATTAAAACTACCAGAAACCCCCCGGGCTAAGTACCTGCAAATACCACATGTCTGGCAGATGAAGAAGCTCTTGCACAGTGTGGCAATCACTTTCCATTTTGCTCAGCCAGTTGAAATATGAAACAGTCATCAGTGCAGGGCTACCCGTGATACTTGCTGGCCTGTTTTTCCTAGCTGCATTTAGAATGATGGCAGCCCCATCGCCAGGCGGTTATGTCATGTCAGCACCACAGAGCTGCACCTCACAGGTGTAAAAGGAGGTCAGAGAGGGGTAGGTGGCAGTGGGCAGTGGCAGCAAGGCTGGATTTACTGCCTGAGGCAATTGTTTCACCTCGCCTTATGGGTGTGGTGGCCCTGATCATGACGTGTGTGTGTGTGTGTGTGTGTGTGTGTGTGTGTGTATTCCTATCCTATCCTCATATCTATATCTATCTATCATCTATCTATCTATCATCTATCATTTTTATTAAATTTTTTGTTTTAGAATTTAAAATACTCATTTTACATCCTTCAATGACTTCCCTTCTTCTCTTTCCATGGTTCATTTTACATATCATAAATCCCTGCGTATTTTACAAAAACTATACCAACTGGTATTCCATTATTGCATCCATCAAAACTTATTTACACTGTTGAATTTGTCTTAATGCTGCCAACGTATTCAAATGTACACAATTTCCCCACCATATATTCAATAAACATTTTCCAATATTCTTTAAATGTGTTTTCTTCTTGTTCTCTCATTCTATATGTCAGGTCCGCAAGCTGCGCATATTCCATCAGTTGAAGTTGCCATTCTTCTTTGGTTGAGACCTCGCTCGTTTTCTATTTTTGGGCTAACAAAACATGGGCCGCAGTAGTAGCATACATAAATAACCTTTTTTTGGCACCTGGGAATTTCAGTCTGAATTATGCCGAACAGAAAGGACTCTGGTTTTTTGGGGGGAGTACTTTTAACCCTCCCCCCAATTCATTATGGATCATTTCCCAATACTCATTTCCAACTGGAGGGCTCGCAGGCCAGTGTTTCCCAGTTGTCAGTGTTTATACTGCATTTTTTAAAGATTTGCCTTGAGAGAGTCTTTGAACCTTGAGATTTGCCTTGAGAGAGTCTTTGTGGCACCTGTGGGTGCCTGCTTGCCCACTAATACCTTCAATGGTGCCCACGGATGGTCTCAGTAAATATTGCCCAAGGAACCTACAACACATGAGATACTCTTCTTCTTCTCTTCTTTCTTTGGCGATCACTCATAGCCGAGTATGATTGTCTTCCATAAACACGGTTTTAACAATGAGTCCATAAGTGACACTGGAGGCCAATTCTGGATCCACACGTCCTTCCACAGTGGGGACATAGGTTTCCGGGCGGGAGTTGATCACGGTGAGCGTTTGCCAAGCATGCCTTCCTCTTAGCACACTTCTCCCTTTTGTCCTGAGTTTGAGTGTCTTCAGAGCCCATGACACCTTTGGTAAAGGCTGTTCTCCAATTGGAGCGCTCGCATGCCAGTGTTTCCCAGTTGTGGATGTTTATATTACATTTTTTTAAGATTTGCCTTGAGAGAGTCTTTGAACCTCTTTTGTTGACCACCAGCATTACGCGTTCCATTTTTAAGTTCGGAATAGAGTAGTTGCTTTGGAAGACGATAATCAGGCATCCGCACAACATGACCAGTCCAACAAAGTTGATGTTGAAGAATCATTGCTTCAGCAATGGTGATCTTTGCTTCTTCCGGTACACTGACATTAGTTCACCTGTCTTCCCAAGTGATGTGTTAAATTTTTCGGAGACACCGTTGATGGAATCTTTCGAGGAGTTGGAGATGGCAACTCAAACTACTCTCCTGCTCCATTGATGTCCATTCCCCACTTTATTTAAAAGTTATTAAATAGCCCTTAGTTTCTTTTTCTTGGTAAATGAGTTTCCCCATTTTCTCTGCTGCACCCCTTGCATTTGTGAAGTCCTGCTCTGTCCCCTCCTTGCTTCTGAATAGGCCAAGTTCCCCTCTCTCTCCTTTCCTTCTTTTAGGACTCTTTTAATCTACCAGGAGCCACTGAGAGATCTCGGCTAGAACGAAATGGCAGAGTCCATCCAACTGGGATAACCATTCCCTTTGTCAGAGCAAGTCTTTTGTGTGAGGTAGATGGAGAAATAAAAATGATAGAGGTGGGGGGTTTTTTAGTTCCCACCAGACTTAATCACAAGTACAAAAAATAATAATCCTAGCAGGATGGACCTTAGTCCTTCTGGCAGTGCAGCAATTGACTTTTTTATTATTTCAGAAGAGCTAAGTTCCTCAGCAAAAACGCCAGCAGCTCCAGGCTTATGAAAGACCCAACTAATGGCAGATATTGAACTAGGTGAAGTCCAGAAAGTCTAGGTTTTCATGTGCATCTAATAGTTGTTCGTATTTCACTCCTCCCATTGCAAGGATCATCTGATCCTATTGTTTACTTTCTGTTCCGTGAGAAAGGAAGCCTGTCTTGTGTGACTTCCGTCTCTGGTACTATTGTACTTTTTCTTTCTGCTCTGTCTTGCGATGAGACAGGATGTCTGTATGAGGGCTGCTCCTCTCATACGTGCTTGTTATGTTCTTTAATCTGTAATTAGTAGAAATAAAGTAGGTATGCCCAGATACAGACCCTTTGCATCCTGGTCATCACCTGTTTGATTTACCATATTTTTCGCTCCATAAGACGCACTTTTTTCCTCCTAAAATGTAAGGGGAAATGTCTGTGCATCTTATGGAGCAAGTGTGTGGTCCCTGGAGCTGAACTGCCCAGGGGCAAAAGCAGATCGTGCTTTTAAAAAGAGAGAGAGAGAAGGGGGTGTTGAAAGGAAGCCCGCTGAGCAGCTGCTCAGCAAACTATCGGGGAGAGAGATAAGGGAAAGAGATTCCAGCCCCGCCCCCTTGCAGAGGGAGGCTGTTTCCCCAGCGACATGCGACTGGCTGATTAGATTATCTGTCTGGAAACTGTAGAAATGGCTTCCTGAAGCTGCAGAACTGTGAGTTAAACCCCATAAAACAGGGTTTTTTCCCTTTGCAAAGTAAGCTCAACAACTTTGAGCTGATCCTCAAAAAATTGGACTTTTCTCCTTTGCAAAAGAAGCTGCAGAAATTTGAGCTGATCCTCAAAAAATGGGGCTTTTCTCCTTTGCAAAAGAAGCTACAGAAATTTGAGCTGATCCTCAAAAAAATGGGGCTTTCCCCCTCTAAAAACTAGGTGCGTCCTATGGTCATGTGTGCCTTATAGCGCGAAAAAAACGGTACTTCCATCCGGACGCCGTTACAGGACCTTATACACAAAAACGTCTAGGCACAGCAATAGTTTTTTTCCTTGTGCCACCAAACTGTTGAATTCGTAGTTGTAAGCGGAAGGGAGGTCAGTTGGTGGTATGGGGGTTCCTTTGCTGTGCTGTTGTATTGTGAGGGGAATAGTGTTTGTATAAGGTACGTTTTTCTTTACATTGCAATGTAGTCGAAGCAAAATTCCAAGTATGATTGGTACTTGGCCAATAAATTATTCCTTATTCCTTATACCTCCTCACCTCCGTCTGCGCAGCTTTTACTCTGTAAAGACTGGGTGCTCACAAGAGAGCAGTTGTGAGTCCCAGAACATCAGGACCCCTTACCAGGAATGCTGCGTAGCTGATCCAGTTGCTGGATGAGGCCATGGGGCCTGCAGGAGTGTTGCATTAATAGTCACTTGGGAAGAGAAATTTGTGGGCAGAGTAAAGAACTGAAATCAGGGCCAATGCAAGTCGCTTTGCTGGGGAAGACAAAGGACAGAATCATGCCCCCCATGTTCCCTGCCAGACCCTCCAAGTGTCCCTATTTTCTAGGGACAGTCCCAGATTTACAGAAGCCATCCCGGTTTCTGATCTGATCCTGGAATGTCCCGCTTTCCCTTAGGACATTCCTATTTTCATTGGAGAAATGTTGGAGGAGATGGAGTTATGTGACCCCTTAGCCAAGGAGATGCCATATTTTTTGACCCCCATGTATAAGACGACCCTTATTTTTGGGAGCCCATAATTAATAAATTTAAAAATTAAGAAAGTTGTTGAGCTTCTTTTGTAAGTTCGCTGAGCTGTTGGGCAGCTTTTTGATGATCTGGTGGATGGAATTGGTGCTGTAATTCACCTCATACTGACACTCACCAAATACCCTTCCCTTTGCCTACATTCCCTGCTACCACTGCAGCACCAGCCCTCGCTTACTTACCGTATTAACCCGTGTATAAGACGACCCTCAATTGATTTCAGAAAAAAGGTCATCTTATACATGGAAAAATATGGTAATTAACTATACAACTTCTAGAAGACATCTGAAGGCAGCCCTCTATAGGGAAGTCTTCTAATGTTTAATGTTTTATTGTGTTTTTATATACGTTGGAAGCCACCCAGAGTGGCCGTCAGATGGGCGGGTTATAAATAATAAAGTTGTTGTTGTTGTTGTTGTTATCATGGAATAGGATGTCCCTATTTTCATCAGAGAAATGTTGGAGAGCATGCCCTGCACAGAAGTCAGACGGATTGTCAGCTGAATTGTACTTGAAACCGGGCAACAGAATATCATTATTATTAGCTTTCCTCAGTGCTTTTTTCTGGGGGTACGCAGGGGTATAAAGGTAAAGGTAAAGGGACCCCTGACCATTAGGTCCAGTCGCGGACAATTCTGGGGTTGCAGCGCTCATCTCGCTTTATTGGCCAAGGGAGCCAGCGTACAGCTTCCAGGTCATGTGGCCAGCATGACTAAGCCACTTTTGGCGAACCAGAGCAGCGCACGGAAATGCCATTTACCTTCCCACCAGAGCGGTACCTATTTATCTATTTGCACTTTGACGTGCTTTCGAACTGCTAGGTTGGCAGGAGCTGGGACAGAGCAATGGGAGCTCACCCTGTCGCGGGGATTCGAACCACCGACCTTCTGATCGGCAAGCCCTAGGCTCAGTGGTTTAGACCACAGCGCCACCCGTACCCCTAAACATTTTGTGTTGCCCCGACCGACCAACAGACAGACAGACAGACATGCCAGCTGTCTCCGCAGTATCAGTGCGGATTAGAGCTCCGTCATTCTCCTTGCTGGTGGCTTACAGTGAGATCTTGCAAGTTCTCGCTGGAAAACAATGGTGCTGTCAGTGCCACTCCTATGGTGGCAGGGCAGGTGGGGCAGCCACAAGGCTGCCACCTATTGGGCTTCCATCACTCAAGGCAGTTGCCTCACCTTGCCTCCTGGGCGGGCCGGCCCTGCAACATACTATGCTCATATGGGGTCACTCAAATCGTTGAAGGACTGCCGCACTGGCTCTCTAAATCCTCTTAATGTTGCTGATGTAACCACTGATCCTAGTTCACAGTGCAGAAGGGCACCGGGGCCCTCAGTTGACTTTACAGAGAGCTACCTTCGCAGCAGTAGCAGCAGCAGTCCCCCCAGACGTGGCTGGCCTATGCTCCAGCGCCGTTTGTATGTGAACAGATGTTCCACGAGGCAGGCACAATCTGTACTCGCAGCGATTGTAGCCCTGGCAAACGTGGCGTGCAAAACTTGGGTCCTCCCAGGTGAAGGACAGCAAAAGGAGCAGTGGCCAAAATAATTCAATTGGCAAAGGACCGCCAGTGGATGAGCAGTACAATTATTGCATCTTTGTATTCAGTAGCCCTGCGTAAGGTGGGGACGTAAACAGCAAACATTTAAAGAGCATGACTGCCCCCAAGAATCCTGAGAACTATAGTTCATTAAGGATCAGGGTCGTCTTTACCCGGGGGGTGCAAGGGGTGCGGGGCACCCGGGCGCCGAATTCTGGGGGGTGCGGCAGGCGCCCGCTGCTGAAGCTGCCTAATCTCTTAACTATCTACCTGTTATGAAATAATAATTTTGATCTAGCTAGAAAAACCAAATACATACCTAGGTATTACCGAAATGTATACCTATTGTTTCACTAAAGGACTTTCGACTTTGTGCGCTCATTTACCAAAGATGTGCCGTGCCAGCGGCGGCACTTGTCATTCACAACGGCGGCGCTTCTCAGACTCAACAATGGCGCTTGTCATTCTCAACGGCGCTGTGCTTGTGAAATTAACTCTTACATCCCAATAGAAGTTAATTTGGGGGCTAAACTAAATTTGGGGGCGCTGGGCAGATCTTTGCACCCCAGCGGCGCATATGCTAAAGACTGTGCAGTTAAGGATGCTGGGGACTGCAGGTCTGAAAGGGGCATACTACAGTTCCCAGTCTTCTGGGAGGAAGCTATGTGCTATGTGCTTTAAATGTGCATTGAAAGTGCTTGGTGCAGATTATGATCACTTATCAAATTTGTATCCCACCCTTCCAAGGACAGCAAACATCAACGTCCTAAAACAGCAGGATTAAATCAAAACACATTTGAAAAGAATTAAATACTTAGAACATCTAACAACCTTCAGAAGCAGGAGTGAAAATCATGAAACGATATCCCACGCAGGGCCGGCGCTTCCATTTAGGCGAACTAGGCAATTGGCTAGGGCGCCAAAATGGAGGGGGCGCTGGCCAGCCTGCCCCCCGCCGCCGCCCCAACCAGCGGCGGAGCAAGCAGGTTGGGGCAAAAACCGCGGCGGCGAGGGCGCCAAAATGGAGGGGGCGCTGGCCAGCCTGCCCCTCGCCCCCCACCGCCACCCCAACCAGCGGCGAAAATCGCGACGCGGCCGGCAGGGGGCGGGGCACCGTACGTCATGCGCAATGACGTCACGTGCCCCGCCCCCTCGCCTAGGGCGCAAAAAATGCAAGCACCGGTCCTGATCCCACGCTGACTTACTATTATTCTTAGCCGTTGTTTATAATATATGAAGCACCTCAAATGAAGATGCATTTCAAGATAACGAAAGATGACAGACTAGAGATGAAGATAAACTCAATTGTGACATGAAATATATTTCAAATCTATTTGCTTTCTGTGAGATACAGTGGTACCTCGGGTTAAGAACTGAATTCGTTCTGGAGGTCTGTTCTTAACCTGAAACGGTTCTTAACCTGAGGTACCACTGTATCTCACAAAAAGCATACAGGAATTGGCTTTCACTTTGTTAACTGCATATATGTATGTATTAAATACTGGGGTTTTTTTACATTTATGTATATAATTTTTTTAGCTCATTCAGAAAAAAACACAAATGAAATATTAATTGCGCAAATTTCTGTGCAGAAACAGAAAAAAAAATCACCTGCCCTGTTTCAAGGAGATACACATTTTCTTCCAGTAAAATGTCTACAGTACTGGAGCACATATTCTCTCCCTCCCTCCCTCCCTCCCTCCCTCTCTCTCTCTCTCCCTCACTCCCCCCTTTCATATCCTGAATGCCCAATTTCAAAGGTGAAATCTGAACGTTTACATGGCAATTAGTTAACTGAAGTGCTTTCGTAAGAATTGGACCCCAAAATCTCATGCAGTGGCCAGCTGATAAATAAGGCACTCAACTAGGGTGAATAATCTTGTCACATATTGTCCACACATTTGTTTGGGTGGAGAACTGCACTGCAGGATTCAGAAAAGTCCAAACTTTCAACGGATGGTTGTGTTTTGGTTCCCATAATGTTTTAGAAAGTGCAGGTCTTTGCCTTTCAGTGCTAACGGAAACAGGTTTCTCCCCCATCCCCATTGAGGCGTAATCCAAAGCTCCTTCTTCCTTCCCCTTGTTTACTGCTTCTCATTTGCAAAAGTACGAAAGGGATGCTCTTCAGTGACCCAACCCTGTCGCATTGCAAGATGTTTCCAAGGAACAACAGTTCTGCTGAGTTGATCAGCACCTTGTAATTAAAATCCACCTCATCTTTTTTCAAGTTTCTTCCTGGGAAGCTTGTCGTTCAATGCATTTTGGAACCAAGGCGTTCAACCTAAATTTAAAATTAGGTTGGAGTAAGGGAAATTGTTAAGATTTTAGGAAAGTATCAGAAGTAGCTAGGAGCTGAGGTGTAGAATTAGGGCTGTTAGAATAAGTAAAATGTTTAGGGTATGTTACTACTAATTTGAGTCTGACCAAACTGCGGGAGGCAGTGGAAGACAGGAGTGCCTGGCATGCTCTGGTCCATGGGGTCACGAAGAGTCGGACACGACTGAACAACAACAACAAATGTTTTTGTGAAAAATTTTGGTAAACTGATAAAGAGGATAGATAATGAATTCAACAGGGGGGTCACGAGGAAGTCAACCGAAAAATGAAATTGAGGAAAGGAAGAATATCTGGCCTAGAGAGATAGGCCAGACTCAAGCAATGATATGAAGTATGTTGATTACGTTAAATGTGAAATGTTTATTGTCTTTCCCGGTGAGAGAGGGGAATGGAAATTTGCTTCCCCCAGTGAGGGGGGTGGGGAGGATGAAAATTTAACGGTAATGTAAAGTGCTTAAAATTGTTAAAATCAATAAAAAAAAATTGGGGGGGGGGGAATGGAACCAAGGCGTTCAGATATTAAGTCATATTGCAAAACGGAGCATACCAACGTGTTAATTATTCAACAAAGCTTTCATCCTTTCAAAGAACGCTATTAATCACATTAAAAGTCTCCTTTTCATGTTTAAGGAATATAAAGTCTTCAGAGGTAATTGAATTTTTTTTTAAAAAAAATCTTACGAAGAATTTTGTTTTGTTTTGCATTGCACACCCCCCCCCCCCAAAAAAATCCCGCCCCGAATCTCTTCATGTGATTGACTGCCAGAATAGCACTGTGGCATGCTCCTACGTAAATCTAATTAAAATATTGAACACTGCCCAATTAAGAGCTATTCCCTTACAGCAACTTTTCTCTATTCAGCTGAGCCAGAAAGCACCAGCTGTGCGAGATGGGAGCCTTTTTATTTATTTATTTATTTTAAAAAAAAAGATTGCAAAGAGACAACCATTGGCTCAAAAGGTTCCCAAACTTCTGATAGCTGAAGCACGATCTTCCCTCCCGCCCTTTCCAGAATTAAAATTAGAATCACACTTCAATCTGACACCTACAAACATGCCAGGGGTGTGATAAATCAGAATCTCCTGCCTTCAGAGGAGCCCAATCTGCTGTGCTGCTGCATGAAAGACTGGCCTCCTAATGGGAAGAAGGGAAGCCCAGAGCAGTGACTCATGCAGAGAAGCAAAGGGCAGCCTCTTCTGTGGATTGATCATCTTCCAACAGCTTTGCATCGAAAAAGACTGAATGCATGCTCCCGTTTATAAGCAGTGCAGAGGCAGCAGAATTCAGGCTGCGCCGAAACTTCACATTTTGAATACAGATGCTGGTGGCGCTGTGGGTTAAACCACAGAGCCTAGGGCTTGTCGATCAGAAGGTCGGCGGTTCGAATCCCCACGATGGGGTGAGCTCCCGTTGCTCGGTCCCTGCTCCTGCCAACCTAGCAGTTCAAAAGCACATCAAAGTGCAAGTAGATCAATAGGTACCGCTGCAGCGGGAAGGTAAACGGCGTTTCCTTGTGCTGCTCTGGTTCGCCAGAAGCGGTTTAGTTATGCTGGCCACATGACCTGGAAGCTGTACGCTGGCTCCCTAGGCCAATAAAGCGAGATGAGCACCGCAACCTCAGAGTCGGCCACGACTGGACCTAATGGTCAGGTGTCCCTTTAGCTAGGTAGCCGTGTTGGTCTGCCGTATTTGAAACAAAATAAAAAATAAAAGAATTCCTTCCAGTAGCACCTTAGAGCCCAAGTGAGTTTGTTCTTGGTATGAGCTTTCGTGTGCATGCACACTTCTTCAGATACACTGAAACAGAAGTCACCAGACCCTTATATATAGTCAGAGGGTGGGGAGGGGTATTACTCAGATGCGTGATAGGCTGATAGCTGTGGTAAACCTGTTGATGACTGTTAACGACTGCAATTGGTCTTGCAGGAAAAAGCAAGGGGTGAGATGCCTAAAAATAGCTTTGTCATGTATAATGAGATAAGAATCCAATGTCTTTATTCAGACCAGGTCTCTCCATGGTTTTAAGTTTGGTAATGAGTTGCAATCCAGCAACTTCTCTTTCCAGTCTATTTCTGAAATTCCTTTGCAATAAGACAGCTACTTTGAGATCTTGTATAGAATGTCCTGGGAGATTTAAGTGTTCTCCTACTGGTTTCTCTGTCTTGTGATTCCTGATGTCAGATTTGTGTCCATTTATCCTTTACACCAAAGGAGAGACCTGGTCTGAATAAAGACATTGGATTCTTATCTCATTATACATGATATAGCTATTTTTAACCTTCTCACACCTTGCTTTTTCCTGTAAGACCAATTGCAGTCGTTAACAGTCGTCAACAGGTTTACCACAGCTATCAGCCTATCTCCCATTCCCACCACCCTTCTGAGTAATACCCCTCCCACCCTCTCACTATATATAAGGGTCTGGTGACTTCTGTTTCAGTGTATCTGAAGAAGTGTGCATGCACACGAAAGCTCATACCAAGAACAAACTTAGTTGGTCTCTAAGGTGCTGCTGGAAGGAATTTTTTTATTTTCTTTTGACAGGTAACTAATTTATATTTCTTCATAGGTTTTCCGAAACAAAAATAAAGTTTTCAGCAAACTTGGGTTGCAGAAACCTAATGAAAATGGCACTTGGACAGCGGTGACAGATGTCCCCTTTATTTCTCCTCTGATCACCATCATTGCTAATGCTCTTGACACAGCAGGCCCTGCCGGGGTGTTAAATGCAGATGAAGAAACACAGGAGGTAACAGGCCTCACCTGATATGTCCTTTAGAGAAAGCCCATAGATTTTGCCCTGGGCCCTTCCTTTGAGCCCCCATTGGAAAATCCTCCCAGAAACGGCTCACGTGCAGAGCGCAACTTTGGAGTCTGCAAAGCACGTTCCGTCCTCAGAGCTCACTAAGGCATGGGGAGTGCTGCAGCGCTAATGAGATGGCCTCGTCCAAACACATTAGTGAGCTTCACGTCAGATTAAATCTGTACTTCCAAGGGTAAGAAGCTTTAAAAGGGGGGGGGGGAAGAGAAAGAAGGAAAGACTCTGCTAACAGGCTTTCAGGTTGCACTGGTAAGAAAAATTCCAACGTGTAAAAAGGAGAAGAGGGGCAGTCTCTTCCTGGGAGATGCAAGATAAAGGAAGAGCAGCGAACATTGTATTTGTGGCGGACATTTTCCAATAGGTTGCGGAGCGGCATGCCAGAGATCTCGGAAGGCTGCTGGCAACAGCCCAGAAAGCCTGCTTTGCAACGTCTGCGTGACACAAATTGTGCTGGTCCCATGAGTTACCCGAAAGGCAAGGTCCAAGTCCAGTCCGTGGTCAGAGGTGCAACGTGAAGGCAGTCCGTAGTCACTGAAGCTGGGTGCAGGGCAGGGAGTCAGGCGAAGTCAGGAACAGGTAGGCAAGCAGGGAACCAGGGCGAGTCAAGAGCTCAGGCAGGAAAGCAGGACAGGTTTCTGGCAGGAACTGGTCACCAACGATGTTGCTCCTGCAACTTGGGGCTGGCTGGCTTTTATCTGCCCCGAGGCATAGGGCGGCCCTGATCCTCAGGTGACTCGCCTCTCCTGGCTTGGAGGCGAGCACTCCTCCTGCGGGAACTCAGTTCCCTTCGCCTCTCTGCCCTTCGCCTCTGCAGCTCAGGAGAGGCTGGAGGGTTACCGGACCCAGAGGCAACCTCAGCTTCCCCTGACAGGGCTGGGAGTGGAGCACCTGCAGGCAATGGGTCCTCCACCCCAGCAGGAGCCAGAGCAGACTCATCAGATGCCTGCACCTGAGGATCCAGCACAGGTGAGGCCCCTTCCGACTCAGGCCCTAGCCCCGGCTCTGCTGGTTCTGGAGGCAGGGAATCCTGTGCAGGCTGGGATCCCTCAGGTTCAGAGTCTGAATCCCAGGCCATCACACAAATTGGCGAAGCCAGCCACAGGTTGCAAGTCAGAGATCCCTCTTAGGCTTTCACATAAAATCATAGAATTGTAGAGTTGGAAGGGACCCCACGGGTCATCTAGTCCAACCCCCTGCAATGCAGGAATCCCAGCTAGAGCAACTGTCCTGATGACCTCTGTCCTGGTCCTGTCATGCCCCACCTCACCTTCTAAAACAAACAGGGCTACCTGGAGATGCCGGGAATTGAACCTGGGACCTTCTGCATGCAAGACAAATGCTCAGCCACTAAGCTAATGTGGAAATGAGGAGAACTGAGGCTGAGACTGGACAAATGAGCAATGCAGCCCAAACTAACAAGGGTTGCCCATCTCTACCACCAGCCTCAAGTGGGTCCTATTTAGCATCTCAGATCTTTACCTGTATTATCTTGAGATGTCCCCCCCCCCTTTTTTTGGCCATGCTTGCTTGTTGCTGAGTCTGACAAAGCAGTCAGGAGGAGAGAGGGATGAATCATGACACACGAAGTCAGAGGGGAAAATTCTGAAAAGGAAAAGCGTAATTAAAGGATAAATTGAAACGCGAAAACACCTGTGATCCAGTGGCCAGAAATGATTGTTTTAGAAGAGGAAAATGATCCTCATCAGCTTAATTTTATTTTTATTCCATCACTCTGGGGAAGATGAACATCTCAGTCATTTATGGAACATAAAACGAGCTCTTTCTCTTTGCTTTGTTAGCAGTAATGAGTGTTTCATGGCAGTAAATTTTCATTAGGCGTGTGGCGGACAACATAACTGTCCCGGTGTATTCTGTGAGCTCTCACACATGCCTGCAGCATTCACCAAGGCTTGAAGGTAAACTTAGTGACCAGCACAGTGGGAAATGTGTTTTTTTAAAGCAAAAGTAGAAAGGTGAGTGGAGAGAGAAGTTTCTTCAGGGCCAGTTCCAGGCTTGAGAAGATTTACGGCAGGAAAAAAGAGCACCAGGACATCAGAAGAGCCTGGCTGCTGGATCAGACCAAAGACCCACCTAGCCATAGAATCAAAGAATTGTAGAGTTGAAAGGTATCCCTGGGGGTCATCTAGTCCAACCCCCTGCAATGCAGGAATCTCAGCTAAAGCATCCATGACAGATGGCCACCCAACCTCTGCTTTAAAGCCTCCAAGGAAGGAGAGTCCACCCTCTCTTGTGGGAGCCTGTTCCATTGTCAAATAGCTCTTACTGTCAGAAAGTTTTTTCGGATGCTTAGTCAGAATCTCCTTTCTTGCAACTTGAAGCCATTGGTTCGAATCCTACCCTCCAGAGCAGGAGAAAACAAGCATGGTCCCTCCTCTATGTGACAGCCCTTAAGATATTTGAAGATGGCTACCATATCACCTCCCAGTCTCCTCCATTTCCAAGCTAAACATACCCAGCTCCTTCAACCATTCCTCATAAGGCTTGGTTTCCAGTCCCTTGATCATCTCGGTCGCCCTCCTCTGCACATGTTCCAGCTTGTCAACATCCTTCTTAAATTGTGGTGCCCAGAACTGGGCACAGTATTCCAAGTGTTGTCTGACTAAGGCAGAATAGAGTGGGACTATGACTTACCTTGATGCTCTAACCAACTGAGTTATCCTTTTCTCACCATGGCCAAGCAGGACTCTCCCCCCTTGAGATTCCCAGCAACCGTCGACTGCCTCTGACAGTGGAGACAGAAGAAAGCCATCTTGAAATATTTGTTGGGTAAAATATTACCTTTCCTCAGGTTTGTGTGATTTGGGGTGTAAATTGACAAACCCACAATTCTTCTCGGCAAACCCATCTGTTCTGACACCTAATCTATCTCCTTAATACCTTGGTAAGTTTTCAAAATATTATCCAAGGCTGGTTTTCACATCAAAAAATGCTCCACGGAGAAGGAACACGGCACCAAAGGGACAGGTGTGTCTTCCTGCCACACAAAATTATTATATTTCGGTCTCTTTCGTTCCTGGGGTGGGTGTTGGAGGGGGGAAAGCAAGCATTGTTCCAGGTGTGTATTTACAGCGCAGATTGCTACATCTACGTCAAATCAAATGATAACAGAATGGAAAGAAGCTGTTATTAAAGAAATCAGCATATTCTGGGCGTCATCAGTTTTCATGACACAGAGCTCTCTAAAAGCACTCCTTAAAACATCGACCCTGTTATTTCCAACGCAGCGGTGCATATTTTGTATGGTTGGATGGAAATGGGATCAAGGATGGTGAGCTATTCTTAAACTCTTCTGGCGGCAGGGAAAAGATCCCTGCTTTCAGCGATTCTCTTGGGGTGTTAAAGTAAACGGGGATCGCCACTGTAGACCACCCCTCGTTCAAGGGACTCAGGATTCCACAGGAACTGCAACCAGGTAAATGAGAAACGTGGAGAATAGTAAGCCTGATCTTGATTTTTTCGCAACAAAATTTTACTTCTAAAATAGCAGAAGCAGCAGCCCTGGGCAAAGGTTGCAACACCTTTTAAAAGCTCCATTTCCCCCAAAGATCCACCCCCAAAAGCATCATACAAACATCATAACATGTTACAGAAAGAGATGGAAATTTGAGTCCTTAACCGGTCACTTTGTTAATCAAGATACCTGTCAGGTTCCCTTATCGGTTGCTCAATAGTAAAGACCAAGTCCTTCTTGTCTTTATGTCATTTTATTTGTGCAAAGTATGTACAGTGCAGAGTTCAGTCCAAACATGACTGCCTAGTCACTAGCGGAATCCGGAAGTGCCCCCCTCCTGTTTCGGCGCCAACACCAGAGTCTCGGCACTCTAAATTGTTGCCTTCTCCTCCTACGTAGACTTCGGAAACGACGTCTCTCTCTCTCTGAGCGAGTCTGCTGGGTGGTGGCAGGTCTCTCTGCCTGCTCCTGGAGACCTCTCACTCCCTGGCTCCCTCCCTGTAACTGCTCCTCCCCCGAAGAGGGGCTGGCAGACTCGCTCTGAGATGAATCCGTTGTCAACACATGCTGAGGCTCTCTGTACTCACTCAGTGCTGGACTGGCAGGGGTGGGCAAATCCCTGACAATACCTATGAATGGCAAGTCTCTGCTTGTCTTTCACCTTTCGGGTAATCGTTCATATTTTCCATTCATGCTCAATCCCAGTCATGTATAACAGTTGCCTTATCTGAAGTGTGCATGCACACGAAAGCTCATACCAAGAACAAACGTAGTTGGTCTCTAAGGTGCTACTGGAAGGATTTTTTTTATTTTTTATTTTGTTTTGGCCTTATCTGTGTTGCACATTTATTTATTTGTGCATTGATAGCCGACATTTTCTCCTATTTCCAGTTCCGAGGCCTATTTGCAATGTGATCCTGCACCTGGGAGATTATAGCAACTCGTGGTTTGGTGACCTGGAACCTCTTTGGTTAATATGTGTGATCTTTGGTTTGAATTTTCTTTACAATTAAACTGTTTTTCATACAATTTCTAGTGTTCGCTCATGTTTTTCCTGAGCTTTCATTCAACTGACTGAGAGTAATAACCTCCACTAGTAGAAACCTCCTTTGACCTACCTAGTTTAACAGGTCTCTGTAGTTTTCCGTTGCTATCAATGGTAAAAGGTAAAGGTAAAGGACCCCTGACAGTTAAGTCCAGTCGCGGACGACTCTGGGTTGCGGCGCTCATCTCGCTTTACAGGCTGAGGGAGCCGGCGTTTGTCCACAGACAGCTTATGAGTCATGTGGCCAGCATGACTAAGCTGCTTCTGGCGAACCAGAGCAGCGCACGGAAACGCCGTTTACCTTCCCGCTGGAGAGGTACCTATGTATCTACTTGCCCTGTTTGGAGTGCTTTCGAGCTGCTAGGTTGGCAGGAGCTGGGACCGAGCAACGGGAGCTCACCCCTTCGTGGGGTTTTGAACCGCCGACCTTCTGATCAGCAAGCCCAAGAGGCTCAGTGGTTTAGACCACAGCGCCACCCGCGTCCCTTCTGCTATCAATGGAGGTGATGCTTAATAATAATAAATAATAATAATAATATTGTACCCCGCCCATCAGACTGTTGCCCCACCCACTCTTGGCAGCTTCTACCATATATGAAAACATAATAAAACATTTAACCTTAAAAAGCTTCCCTATATAGGACTCCCTTCAGATGTTTCCTAAATGTTATATAATTACTCTTCTCCTTAACATATTATGGGAGGGCATTCCACAAGGCGGGTGCCACTACCTAGAAGGCCCTCTGCCTGGTTCCCTGTAACCTCACTTCTCGCAGTAAGGGAACCACCAGAAGGCCCTCGGAGCTGGACCTCAGTGTCCGGGCTGAATGATGAGAGTAGAGATGCTCCTTTAAGTATACAGGGCCGAGGTTCTGCTTGCAGTTCTTTGCAGAGGAGCTGTTGCATAATTATTATTATTATTATTATTATTATTATTATTATTATTATTATTTATACCCCGCCCATCTGGCGGGTTTCCCCAGCCACTCTGGTCGGCTTCCAACAGAACATTAAAATGCAATAATCTATTAAACATTAAAAGCCTCCCTAAACAGGGCTGCCTTCAGATGTCTTCTAAAAGTCTGGTAGTTGTTTACGAGTTTAAGGGAGTCTAAATTACCACTGGGTCTGATTGGATTGCTCTCAGCAGAGTCTTTAGTTGCCGCATGCCTTTGTGTGTGTACATGTGTATGTGCGAATGCACTTACCTACATGCATTTATTCATAATAGGGGTGACATTGAAAAGAGACAAAAGCATTTGCCCATTTGGAGTGAGGGCAATGGAACCCCAGAAACATTGCCTTCATTCTGAACTGGCTTCATTTGCCTTCCGTGGCATCATCATACGGTTGAGTCTGATTGGTTAGTATGATGACACCATCACATTCACAATGTGATACCTGATTGGGTCCGATTACGATTCCTAGGAAGGAGACCACCCAGTTTCATGGCTGGAGAAGACATGAATGTTGCAAGGTGCTCAAAGCCCCAAAAAGCTCTTCCGCAGAGAGTACAGCCAGTATAAGGCCAATAGTAAGACTAAGTTTATTAAATTTAAATTACTTGCTGAAAAGTACTGATGAAAATTTAAATTTGTTGCAATTAATTATTTCTAACACTCCTAGGCTCCTCTCGCTCTTTTTGTTAACACACTCAGCAGACTTTAATGATCCCTGAGACGATCTGATGCGATTCTAAAAACGAAGTGGCAAATTTACAATACTAATATCTTTTCTATCTCTCACCATTAAAGATGTATGTGAGTTGAGGCAGCCCTAAGAAAACTCCCAGCCTCTGTAATGGTCAGAAGCCCTGGTATTATTTGCAGAGAATTTCCACCCTAGCAGGTATTCTCAACCTTTGCCACAGTGTTTTTTGCCTAAGCAGTGATCAAAACAGCTTGAATTCCCCCCAAGCACTCGACCAATTAGCAATTATATGCTTGCATATTTGTGTATATATGCACTTCTGGCCTCGTTAGTTTTATCTAATAGGCTGCAGCCCATATAAAAGTAATAAGTACATGGATAGGAGTGAACCAGTAGATTTTCTTTCTAAAAGCTTTTGACATTGGCTGTCCTCAAAGGCTCCTGGTTAGGCATGGGTGGGGGTGGGGGTGGTTAGAATTCAATTCACTTTAATTTTGCAGTCAAAACTACATCATATGCACTTTCTGAAACAACATGAGAACTGAGAAGCAGTGATGTAGTTCTCCAAACAAACAATATCTAAGATCTAGGACCTAATAACAACAATTTATTATTTGTACCCCGCCCATCTGGCTGGGTCTCCCCAGCTACTCTGGGTGGCTTCCAACAAAAATAAAAAAATACATTAAAATATCACATATTAAAAGCTTCCTTAAACAGGGCTGCCTTCAGGTGTCTTCTGAATGTCAAGTGGTTGTTTATCTCTTTGACATCTGATGGGAGGGCATTCCACAGGGCGGGCGCCACTACCTAGAAGGCCCTCTGCCTGGTTCCCTGTAACCTCACTTCTCGCAGTGAGGGAACCGCCAGAAGGCCCTCGGCGCTGGACCTCAGTGTCCGGGCTGAATGATGGGGGTGGAGACGCTTCTTCAGGTATACTGGGCCAAGGCCAGGGGGTCTTTGTGGACCACAAGCTTAACAAGTGTTATTTTTCTAGAAAAAGAGGTGCCAAAACTCACCATGCATGCCTCCCATGTTCTATTTTAATGGCAATAGCACCCACCTGAGAGGTGCCGGAACTGAGTTGCAGCAGTACAAAAAAGGCTAGGCTGCCATCAACATAAGTACAGTGTCCAAATCAAGGGAAGTCATAGTACCACTCTATTCTGCCTTGTTCAGATCACACCTGGAATACTATGTCCAATTCCGGGCAGCACAATTTAAGAAGGATGTTGACAAGCTGGAAAGTGTGCAGAGGAGGGCGACCAAGATGATGAAGGGTCTGGAAACCAAGCCTTATGAGGAAAAGTTAAAGGAGCTGGGTATGTTTAGCCTGGAAAAGAGGAGACTGAGAGGAGATATAATAGCCCTCTTCAAATATCTCAAGGGCTGTCCCATGGAAGAGGGAACAAGCTTGTTTTCTCCTGCTCTGGAGGGTAGGACTCAAACCAATGGCTTCGTTACAAGAAAGGAGATTCCAACTAAACATTAGGTAAAGTTTCGACAGTAAGATCTGTTGGTCTGTGGACTCCCACAGGAGGTGGTGGACTCTCCTTCCTTGGAGGTTTTTAAGCAGAGGTTGGGTGGCCATCTGTCTTGGATGCTTTAGTTGAGATTCCTGCATTGCAGGGGGTTGGACTAGATGATCCCCCAGGGTCTCAACTCTACCATTCCAAGATTCTATGATATTTACAAAAATGCATATATTGGGAGGAATATGATAGTGACAATAACATACACAAATGCATTATAGTATGGAATATTTTCCTCTGGAAAAGTTGGGAATGGAGTAGCTTGGAATTGTTAGCAGTGAGTCTTTGGAGAGAGAAAGTCTCAGGAGGTGAGATCTCCTGTTACAAAAACTTCTGTGCAATAAGAAAAATAACAAACAAAAAAGTAAAAACAGAGAAGAAAGCTGTTCATGTACCCTGAGTAATACCAGCATCATCAAACTGTGCTCACCAACAAACTTAGCTTGGCATTTGTTTTCCATTCTCTCCTAAATAAAATCTTTTAAATTGTTAATCATGGTCTGTCTCCCAAGGAATTCATATTTTAAGGGTCTAAGCACACAGACCAAAGCACAGCATTCCTGCTGAGAGCGGGAGAGGAATTTGTGGGTAAATGGAGAAGGAAATAAAACCCCATCGGACATTATATGTTGTGCACCTTTATAAAATAATGATTGAATCACTTGCAGGATATTTGAAAACAGCCGAAAACGAACCTGAAAGGAATGTTACTGCTTTGTTTTATTTATTGACTCATTTTAAAAGAAATGTCTAGACCAGCCTTCATCCAACTGATTCCAGAGTGGTGTACAATAATAAAAACACAATATTTTCATACATTTTTTATTTTTAAAACCGCAATATAGTTAAAAAGCAATAAAAGTGAGAGGAAACACAGATGCACAAGTATTAAGCAGAACAGAGGCACTCTAAAATGTCTGGGCAAACAAAAATGTCTTAAGCTGGTGCAAAAAGGATTGTTTCATTATTTCCAATCGAGCCTCTTTGGAGAGGAAAATTCCAGAGTTGGGGTGCCACTGTGAAAAAGGCCCTACCTCTTCTCTGCCATAGCCTTGTACCTTCATACCTATCACTTAAGAAGCCAATGCAAGTACTGTCCTGAATGACACTGTCAATGGGCCAATTGTCAGTCGACAACGTATATGGTAACTTTGTGAAGAACGTAACTGGATCAGGCCAAAGGGGCTGCAGATATTAATATTGTGCAGCTTGAAGTGACTGGATGCATTTAAAAAGACTGTTCCTTTTGAAATGAAGCATTGTCCAGAGTCATGAAAATATTCTTCAAAGTTTTACTTGCGGAGCTCCTCAAAAACAGAACAAAATACCGGTACATAGCATGATATACCCAAAACATCCATACAATATCTTGTGTTGTCCAGCACAGGCTTAGCATCTTAGAAATAAAAGGTAACTCCAAAAATAAATTTAAAAAACCAGTGTCTCTCTCCCCAATTCCAGCCTGCCTACGCAGCTCTTGGTGAGCCATTTAGATGCTTTTGTTCTCTATGGCGTCCAGAAAAAGACTAGCAGCCACCAACCTTTCAAGATGGCAAATTTGCAACTCAATGCCTTTGACGCCTGATCTAAAGTTAAAACAGTGACATGTTAGCTAGCAGAAAGCAACAATTAGTTACCGGTAATTCAAGAGCTCAGAAGAAAACTACTGTAGAGAAACCCCAACATTAACAATACACATTTAGCCATTTTCCGTTTCTGTGTCAATTAAACCAATTATACTTGACAAAAGGCCCACCTATAGTTCTCACAGTGGCCAACCAAGTGCCTATGAAGTGCCTGCAAGCAGGACCCGAGTGTCTTCTTTCTTTGGCGATCACTCGTAGCAGAGTAAGATTGTCTTCCATAAACACGGTCTTAACAAAATAAAAAAAAATCCTTCCAGTAGCACCTTAGAGACCAACTAAGTTTGTTCTTGGGACGCGGGTGGCACTGTGGGTTAAACCACAGAGCCTAGGACTTGCCAATCAGAAGGTCAGTGGTTTGAATCCCCGTGACTGGGTGAGCTCCCGTTGCTCGGTCCCTGCTCCTGCCAACCTAGCAGTTCGAAAGCATGTCAAAGTGCAAGTAGATAAATAGGTACCACTGTAGCGGGAAGGTAAACGGCGTTTCCGTGTGCTGCTTTGGTTCGCCAGAAGTCATGCTGGCCACATGACCCAGAAGCTGTACGCCGGCTCCCTCGGTCAATAAAGCGAGATGAGCACCGCAACCCTAGAGTCGGTCATGACTGGACCTAATGGTCAGGGGTCCCTTTACCTTTACCTTAAGTTTGTTCTTGGTATGAGCTTTCATGTGCATGCCCACTTCTTCAGATACTGTCTTAACAGTGAGTCTATAAGTGACTGTGGAGGCCAATTCTGGATCCGCACATCCGTCCACAGTGGGGACATAGGTTTCCGGGCGGGAGTTGACCATGGTGAGGGTTTACCAAGCATGCCTTCCTCTTAGCATGTTTCTCCCTTGCGCCTTGAGTTCAAGCATCTTCAAAGCCCACAACACCTTTGGTAAAGGCTGTTCTCCAATTGGAGCGCTCGCAGGCCAGTGTTTCCCAGTTGTCGGCGTTTATACCACATTTTTTTAGATTTTCCTTGAGAGAGTCTTTAAACCTCTTGTGTTGACCACCAGCATTACGCTTTCCATTTTTAAGTTCGGAATAGAGTAGTTGCTTTGGAAGACAATCATCAGGCATCTGAACAACATGGCCAGTCCAACGAAGTTGATGTTGAAGAATCATTGCTTTGACATTGCAAGCAGGACCCAAGTGTAACAGCACCCTCCCCACTTGTGTTACACAGTGACTAGTGTTTGGTAGAATACTGCTTCAGGCAGTAGAGGCAGAACATAGCGATCATGGATAGTAGCCTTACCCTCCATGAATTTGTCTAATACTCTTTGAAACGTTTGTGGAAGTTTGGGTGCCTGTTTTGGACTATTCAAAGAAATAGTATGATGAACTCGCAAGCAGGATTTGAGCTATGAGCAACAGAAGTAATTAGATTATAGCATTGTGGTTATGATTGGATAGACAGAAGATAGGGAGCAGCAGAAAATTGCTGTCTATCACATGACTGGGTATGTGTTTTGATTCCACAGGAATGGGATGGGATGAAGACAGGATGTTTGTCTTACTGTGTTCCATGAAGTGGGACTATTGTCCTTTGTTCTTTCTCTTTGCTGCCTGATGATAGAGAGAGAGGGAGCCATGTTGAAGTGCTCAGTGTTTGTTTATATGTAAATAAAGTTGATTAGCCTAAATGCTGAGTTGCTGAGTTCTGTTACGCAACTGCGCAAACCTCTGCGGATCCCTAAGTGTGCTGATGTCTTCTGGCATCAGTCGCTGTGATGTTCGGGCTGGGAAATGCTTTTGAAGCTCCCGAACGATCGCCCAGGAGGAAGGGAACATGTCAGTCAGGCATACCTCTCCCGGTATGCCACGCAAAGGACCTTAAGGTCCACAAATAACAACTTTTTGGAGGTCCCGAGCCACAAGGCCGTTAGACTGGTGTCAACTAGGGCCAGGGCCTTTTCAGTACTGGCCCCAACTTGGTGGAACACTGTCACAAGAGACCAGGGCCCTGCGGGATTTGACATCTTTCCGCAGGGCCTGCAAGACAGAGCCTTCGGGTTGGACTCTCCTTGGTTTTGAGTATGGGTATGAAGCGGCATTTTAAATTTCAAATTGTCTTTTAACCTGCATTTTAATTAACGGTTTTCTTTCATACTTATTGTAATTTTACTGATGTTAGCCGCCCTGAGCCCGGTTTCGGCTGGGAAGGGCAGGGTATAAATAAAATTTATTATTATTATTATTATTATTATTATTATTATTATTATTAAGTGTCTCTGCCAAGCTCCTACTTGTGTGTAGGACACCCTGACAGAAACAACAATTCTATGGGAAAAGGTGGGATCAACAAAAATAAGAGAAAAGACAAAATTCTGTTTTGACAAGTCAAATAAAATGTAATTGAAAAGGGGGGAAATGCTCTTTTAAAGCCATCCAAGTAGGTGGCCATCACAACATCTTGTGATATTCCTCTGTCATGCCCTCTCCTTCCTCACTGTTTTTCTAAACTGAAAAGCCCCAGTTGTTGTAACCACATTGGGGAGTTGTTCCAACCCCTTGGTCATTTTAGCAGACCTTTTCTGAACTTTTTTTTCCAGCCCTGCAAGTTCCCTTCCTGAAGGGATGTGGCCAGAACAGTAAACTATACTTCTCCTCAAAAGCAGCTCAGGTTTGGTGCCATATAATCTTCCTTCCTTGCCAACCAGAAGCAAACAGAGTGGTGTGTGATTTATCTGCTCAATTACTGTGCTGTGAGGAGAGCAGAGGGGACAGTTCAGTCCTAAGTACTGTAGATTGCATTTTGCTAGCCAAGAAGTCTTCCTCAACCAATTTTGGTCCAAGTTCTACTTGGGCATTTTATTCATCAAGTCGAATGCATCAGGGAAACCAGAGGAGATGTGCGCAATCTATCTTCCTACACAAGCTTTGTGTTCCCTCCTGTTCTTTTTCTAGACCGGCCTGTTCTAGGTGTGTTACCCACAGATATCATCAGCGTGATGAATCACCAAAATGCTTTGTTTGCCATATTCTCTATGTGAATCACCAGAAAGGTTTGCTGATGGACAGTTGAGGGAATTAGATCACAGTAAGATCATGGTCATGGGTCCCATCACCTCCTGGCAAATTCACTTCAACCATATATGGAGGGCTGAAAATTCCAACCCCTGGTCTAATGAGAACATGGGAGGAGCCCTCCTACCTCAAACTAAAGACCAATATTTTCCTTTTAAGGCTCCATAACTGCCTTCCCAATAACTATGGAATAAGGATCTCCTAACAAGGGACGCAGGTGGCACTGTGGGTTAAACCACAGAGCCTAGGGCTTGCCGATCAGAAGAAGAAGAAGAAGAGTTTGGATTTGATATCCCGCTTTATCACTACCTGAAGGAGTCTCAAAGCGGCTCACATTCTCCTTTCCCTTCCTCCCCCACAACAAACACTCTGTGAGGTGAGTGGGGCTGAGAGACTTCAGAGAAGTGTGACTAGCCCAAGGTCACCCAGCAGCTGCATGGGGAGGAGTGGAGACTCGAACCCGGTCTCCCAGATTAGAGTCTACCGCTCTTAACCACTACACCACACTGGCTCCCAGAAGGTCGGCGGTTCGAATCCCCGCAACGGGGTGAGCTCCTGTTGCTCGGTCCCTGCTCCTGCCAACCTAGCAGTTCGAAAGCATGTCAAAGTGCAAGTAGATAAATAGGCACCGCTCTGGCGGGAAGGTAAACGGTGTTTCCATGCGCTGCTCTGGTTCACCAGAAGCGGCTTTGTCATGCTGGCCACATGACCTGGAAGCTATACGCTGGCTCTCGGCCAATAAAGCGAGATGAGTGTGACAACCCCAGAGTCGGTCACGACTGGACCTAATGGTCAGGGGTCCCTTTACTTTTAAGGAAAAGTAGGACATTCTGGGATCAAATCAGAAACAGGGATGGCTTCTGTAAATCCAGGACTGTCCCTGGGAAATAGGGACACTTGGAAGGTCTGTAAATGATCCAAGTGTTATTTTCTACACTGGCTGGCAGAGGCTCTCCAGGGACATACTCAGTCCTACCTGGAGATGCCGGGGACTGAACCAAGGACCTTCTGCATGAAAAGCAGATGCTCTACCACTGAGCCATAGCTCTATTAATTCTCAAGTTTGGTGATGAGCCGCTGGCCACCTTAAAATCAGCTCATAAGAGACCTGCCACCCGGTACATGCTCCCTGCAATCCAGAGAGATTTGCTGGAGATAATTCCCACCCTATGCCAGGTCTTTTGCCTATCATCTTTCCCAAAGAGCAAAATAGTCATGGATTTCAATTTCACTTTCTGTGCATTTGAGCCATTATGTCTCGCCAGGCACTCAGAGGTAGCATTCTCCTGACGTGCCGCACTCAGGGGTCATTTAATAGACCCTCCGAGTCCAGGGGAAAGAGAAACTAATCTTGGCCCTCGATGCTGTTCCTGTGACAGTTTCAAGCCATTAGTTTTGAGGGTTTGCTGGAGGCTGGCAGACTCACCAAGCCGCCCCCTCAGGGCCAATCCATCCTTTGGCACAAGTTTAATTTTCAGATTGCTGACGGAGTTCTGATGGGGAGGAGAAATCTCTCCTCCGCTGGAACTCAATTGGCTTTGATCAACATACATGAGGATTCGAGGTGGCATTTCTGCATCGGCTCCCATTTGTAATTAACTAGAGGAGAGTTTTGCTGATTTCTCAAGCTGCCAAGAAGAAGAAGAAGAAGGGGGTGGGGAGGAGGAGAACCCTGATATATAAGAAGTCAGGAGGGTGAGAGCATCTGACAGGAATGTAACTTCCTGAACAGACTCTCATCCCAAGCTCTAATGAACTACCAGTGTGCCAACTCGGATGCCCAGGCTGAAAACAAACACTCCTGAATAACATCAAGTAAATAAATTGTTTCCTCAGCTCTGCCGCTTTTCAAAATGGGAAAGGATGTGAGCCACAGCTGCAGACATGTGGTACAAGGCTAGCTTCCTTCATATTAAAAAGAAAATCAATTTGTGTAGATGCCACTGGCACTCTCAAACATCATCACCGTTAACAAGCAGTGTGGTGCAGAATTAGCTGCTGACAAGTTTGCTCATGAGTCGTTCCATTAGAAGAAAGGCTAGACCTTCAGATCTTCCTTTCCATGGCAATATTGGGTTGTGAAAGCTCCCTTGTGTTTGCTTCTGAGGGGAGAAAGAGCTCTGTGACACCCTGAAAGCTGACACAGGGCTCAGCTACTTTCAGGCAATTCTATCATAATTGCATCATAAACGTGCGGCACCAGATTGCGCTGTGGAGTCCGATGCTTCAGCAATATGATTTTATTCATTTTCCTCTAATGCTTTTTTTAATGTGTCTAGGTCCAGCCACAGATTCTGTGGCCTATCGCTTCAGCGCCGTGATGTGTCTGAATCCGTGGTGTCTGCCCTCACTGCATAAGACAAAAGTGAGGAACACTTTAAACAGTCATGGCTGCCCCCAAAGAATTCTGGGAGGTTTCATTTCTTAAGGGTGCTGAGAGTTGTAAAATGTAAAGGTAAAGGGACCCCTGACCATTAGGTCCAGTCGTGACCGACTCTGGGGTTGCACGCTCATCTCACTTTATTGGCCGAGGGAGCCAGCCATGCTTTCAAACTGCTAGGTGGGCAGGAGCTGGGACCAAGCAACGGGAGCTCACCCCGTCGCGGGGATTCAAACCGCCGACCTTCTGATCGGCAAGCCCTAGGCTCTGTAGTTTAACCCACAGCGCCACCTGGGTTTAAAAATATAAAGACCACTTAATCAGAAAAGTGTCTAAGCAGTATGCACAATAAAGAGATATCGATATAAAGACACACAAGCCAAGCAGTCTCAAAAATACCTTCTAAGGAGTCAGGACATAGACATAGTTTTAAAATACCATTTTAAGGTTTCGGCTTTCTAGATCATTCGTTTCATTGACTTGTTAAGTGGGATTATAAAGGGTTCTCTTTTTAAAAGGGAGAAAGGAACGCAGCCTTCAAGTATCTACCAAATGTTGACATTTTAATTTAATCAGTTTTAATTGTTATTCCTTTTAAATGTCAGCTGGATGCATTATCCGGAGCTGGAGACCCTTGTTAAAATGACTTCATGAGCTCTTGCCTTCAACAAGGAGTCAATGCCACTTTGCTGGCTGGGCTTCTCCTATAGATTTCCTGGAATTGAGAAGCACAAAGAAGCAGAGAGAGACAGAGACAAAACATCTCATGCATTTTTATTTATTTACTTCCTTGACGACCCATCTCAAAGTAACAGCCATGACAAGGTTGGCTCGGTGGAAATAATCTAAAATAAGAGCCGGAACAATGCTGAGAAATCCAAAAATATGCTGTGTCGGCATTGAAACAATGGCCTCTGGGTGGAGTTTGTAACTGTCTCTCTGCTGTGGTTTTGCTACTCGGCATGCAGTTCAATCTAACTGCCCATAGCACTATTAAACTATGGAACTCACTGCCACTGGAGGCAGTATTAGCCACCAACTTAGATGGCTTTGAAAGAAAATCAGTCAAATTCCTGGAGGAGGTAAAGGTAAAGGTAAAGGTAAAGGACCCCTAGAGTCTAGGGCCTAGACGGTTAAGTCCAGTCAAAGGCAATTATGGGGTTGCGACACTCATCTCGCTTTCAGGCCGAGGGAGCCGGCGTTTGTCCACAGACAGCTTTCCGGGTCATGTGGCCAGCAAGACTAAACCGCTTCTGGCGCAATGGAAACATTGAGTACCAAGGCATTTGAGAACCAAGGTACCACTGTAAGAGGAAATTTATCACTAAAACACACACACACACACACACACACACACACACACACACACACACACACATGAGATGACATTGATTTGCATAAAATCTGCTTATTCTAATTTCTACTATGTAGCAATCGTTGCTATATTCCTATATAACCCACCCTGACACCCCTCTGTAATGTGCTCAGTTCAACCCCTCCTGTCAGAATGAATTTTGTGACAGTTTATTTTGGAAAACCTATGAATTTTCATTGCCCCAAAAAGGGGGGGGGGAGAGGCACGCACAGAGAGATCCAAGTCCCATAGATGCCTCAAGTCCCACTGCTCTTCTTTTGAAAGTGTTTAAAATTAGCCTGCTGATCAAAATTATTCAACAAGCGGGAGTAAGATCAAACGAGGCCTGTCAATCAGCATGAGGGGAGGCTTGTGACTGATTGGAAAAGAATCCTTTATGGTCCTGAACAAACAAATAAAACACCTCTGGATGTAGATGTTTTCTAGAACAAAGGAGTGGAACTTCAGGCCTGACCCCTCTCTGTCTGTCCCTCCAATTTGTCCCAGGTCATGAGCCTCACCAGCCCAGCTTCGCACCCTCATCGAGTGATTTTGCTTAGCTGGAATATGTCTCTCCGCAGTTTAAGAAGGATATTGGCAAGCTGGAAGGTGCACAGAGGAGGGCAACCAAGTTGATCAAGGGTCTGGAAACCAAGCCTTATGAGGAACGGTTGAAGGAGCTGGGTATGTTTAGCCTGGAAAAGATGAGACCGAGAGGAGATATTATATCCATCTTCAAGTATCTTAAGGGCTGTCACATGGAAGAGGGAACAAGCTTGTTTTCTCCTGCTCTGGAGGGTAGGACTCAAACCAATGGCTTCAAGTTACAAGAAAGGAGATTTTGACTAAACATTAGGAAGAACTTTCTGACAGTAAGAGCTGTTCGACCATGGAACAGACTCTCTCAAGAGGTTGTTGACGCTCCTTCCTTGGAGGTTTTTAAACAGAGGTTGGGTGGCCATCTATCAGGAAGTCTGTGATTCCTGAATTGCACAGGGTTGGACTAGATGACCCCTGGGGGTCCCTTCTAACTCTACAGTTCTATGATTCTAAGTCAGCTTCCTATGCTATGTGTTAAAAGCAGGCTCTTTAATTGAGCCCAGTAGTTTACTGGCAGTGCAGAGCCTTCAAACTTAAAGTGATGTGCTCTCTCCTCACTGAATAAAGCTGCATGCTGACTGGCAAATTGGAGGTGAAAGAAGACAGAATTAAAGAGGCAAGAGACATTGTTATAATGATGATGATGATGATGATGATAATAATAATAATAATAATAATAATAATTTATTATTTGTACCACGCCCATCTGGCTGGGTCTCCCCAGCCACTCTGGGCGGCTTCCAGCAAACACATCACAGATTAAAAACTTCCCTAAACAGGGCTGCCTTCAGGTGTTTTCTAAATGTCATGTAGTTGTTGATCCTTTTAACCTCTGGTGGGAGGGCATTCCACAGGGCAGAATTATTTTATATGGGAGGCTTATGTTGCAAAATAATAATAGTAAGAATCTTGTAAAGAGTCTTGCAAATTATGGCTGTAGTCCTGTAGGCACATGAGAGTCAGTCCCAATTGAATAGGATTCACCTGCAAAAGTGCAGAAGCATATTTACAAAGCAATGCTTCTGTAGCAACCTTCTCCAACCTGATTCCCTACAGATGTTCTGGACCACAACTCCCATCATGCTTGACAATTGGCCATGCTGGATGGGGCTGATGGGATTTGTAGGTCCAAACATCCAAATGGCACCGCATTGGGGAAGAATGTCCAGCAGGTTGCTCCCGAGATCAGGAACACAGATGTCCATTTCTTCAATACGCAAAGAACACTGCTCATTATAACTTTTCAGTCACTGAGCCTATTTTTGCAGCAGAGGAACATTATATAAGCAGTCTTTGCATCACCTTTTCTCTCAAAACACAGAGCAGTTTCCAGATGGTAGTCATGAGATGCAGCCAGGCATGTCACGTTAGGAATCAGCAGAGGCAACTTTCAGGTACTCCATAGCCTGAGTAGACAGAGAGACATTTCTCTCTCTCCTTCCCTAACAATACAACCTGAGGTCGTCTACTGAAATTGATGGGCAGGAGATTCCAGACGGACTTTGGTTTTTTTTGGGGGGGGGGGTTTAAGCACACTTAACCGATAGAATTATCTGCCACACAGATGCTAACAAGCAGTTTTGAATTCCACACAAGAGGATTTCACAATAGGCATCCGGAAAATATTTTCAGAAAATACAAAGTATTTGACAATGGAACAAGCTGCCTTGGAAGGAGGCAAACTCTCCTTTGCTGGAAATTTTTGAGCATCATCTGTGTAACCATCTATGCAGTAGTGAATTTACCAGTTTGGCAGGGTTTTGGATGTTGGGACGGTTCAATGAGCCCACACATTGGAACAGTATGCACACAAGCACGCACACACTGTCACATATCTCGCTGTGCAGAAATAAGCACAGGAGACTTCGCGCTGACGGGGGCGACTTGTTGGCAAGCCACGTTTCCCGCGGTGGCGACAAAGAGGCTGACACTTCCTCGAGGGAACAATAAGCTGTGGCAAAAGGTGTGACACCTGGATCAACAAGGAGAGAGCACGAGGAGGGTGCATGGAGTGGAGCATGAGGGATGAGCACGTACCTAATGGCGGGGCTTGAAGATGTCATCCTTTGCCTTATTTGGGGTGGAAAGTTTTGAAAAGCTTTCCTTTGTTTGGGACCATCGTTATGCTAATGTTGCTGTTACATATTCATGTTGTAAACTAAATAAAAGGGACTTCCGAGAAAGATCGGGGTTGCCTTCCCGTTATACCTCAACTCTGTCTCAAGGACTCGTTATTTTGCCATCTCCGCATTTGGATTAGATTACCTTTGAGATGCAGGAAGATTCAGGCCAGATAAAAGGAAGTCCTTCACACAGAACACATTTCAGCTTAACATTCCCTTTTTTATTATTATTTTAAAAGGAAAATAGTAGGAGTGTGCACATGCCCATAGTTTTGTCTTATATGTGTATCTGTTGTGGTTTTTAATGGCGCGTTCTGAGTCACTCAGTGCTCTCTCTTTGTGTTGTGGGATGTAAACACTAGAGCAGTCAAGTACAACAATGCTAGAAGATATCTCAGTCCTCCAGCCACAACTTCCTGGTCACCTGGATTGAGGTAACTTCCTTTGCAAGCTAGAAGTGGGTGTGGCTTCACCTGGGAAGGTATTAGCCAAACCCACTGGCCAGCAGCCATTCTGCCATTCTGCTCTCTTTCTGCCTCTCTGCTCCATCTCGCTCAGACTGCGAGGAGGATGCTCAGTTGGCTTTCAGCCAACTGGGGCCTGATGGACTTCTCTCCCACATGGAGAGATCCCTATTGTAAATATCTTTACTAAGAATAAGCCTGCCTTCTTTTGGGAGTCTTCCTGTCTCTGCAATTGAATGTCCGTGAGTAAACGTTTTATATCTTTTTATAGAAGACGTGTGCTGTGTCTTATTTAAGAGGGACAAAGGGGAAATATAGTGACAAACCAGGAAACTAGATTAAGCTGATTCTAGCGAATCAAAGCAACTTCCGCTGTGTGTATTTTAAAAGGGAATGTTACTCTGCTGGTTAAACTTGCAAGCGCAAGTTAGGATGAGATATATTAAATTATAAATCTCCATCCACGTTCCCAAACATTCCCACATGTGTCAGTCTGTTTTTTGTGTGTGTGTTCCAAGCTGCTCTGCTTAAAACAAAGCTCTGCGTTTCTCATTCACTACCAGATAATCTAAAAACAGCTATAAATCCATAAATTTTGATGTATTCCTTAAAGATAGCCCACTCCTTATTCACTTTTTGTACCATATCTCCTCTTATCCTCTCTGTTAGTTCAGCAACATGAAAGTATTCCATCATTTTAGATAGAACCAACACAAAACAAAGAGCCATGACAATAAACAGTGAAAAATGTATTATAACAACAGTGAAATAACAACTACAAAATGCAAAGTACAAATGCAATAGCCTGACACATATACTCAATAGTGCATAAACACTACTAACAAATACCAGTCTGTAGTGCAATAAATCACATGGGAGTCATGAATGTTCCAGGTAAATGTAAAGATGGTATTCAGTAATATTCTGCTTTTTGGGGCCAAGGCTGACACCAATTTAAAGGGGAACTGGCTGCAGGTGGCAGCCCAGTCTGCCTCTTCAACAGAAAATTTACCAGCCTGTGTTTGTTTCAAAAGACAGGCATCCATGCAAAAAGCAAGCTCAGCAAGGCCTGGAGTGATCTGCCATGGAGATGTCAGTTGTGTCCAGCTAACACTACCCTCGGGCTTCTTGAACCTTTGGCCCCTGCTCCTTTTTTAAATTTTGTTTTAGAAAATGTCTGGAGCGTTTTTCAAACCGTGCGTGCAAAACCCCACAGGTTTCAGAGCTAATCCACCCAATGCAAAGTTGGGGACATCTGTTCTGGACGCTGAACCTGCCGGGGTCATCTTGTGGCTCGTTGGCCAAAGTCAAGCAAGCGCCGAGCATCACTTCCAGCAATCCAGTGTGCCAGTTTGAGAGAAGGGAGACAGGAAGCAAGTACAGAAGAAAACTCGGCATCCTCTTTCACAGGAATCATAGATCGGTTTCTAGTTACTAGGGTTACAACCCAGATATTTGGCTGGAATGGTATCTGGGAATTGTGTCTTGCATTTTGCTGTTTTCAGCGCTGTGTTCAGATTGCAGTCTCCCCTGGAAGCGTGGGTTTGAATCCCACTTCTGACAATAAAGTTTTACCTGGACCACTGGATAGCTCAGCTGGTTAGAGCGTGGTGCTGATAACACCAAGGTTGCAGGTTCGATCCCCAAATGGGACAGCTGCGTATTCCTGCATTGCAGGGGGTTGGACTAGATGACCCTTGGGGTCCCTTCCAACTTTACAATTCTACGATTCTATGCCTGTTACAAACTGAACGGTTGCTGGACTGCTTGGCAGAATGAAGCTCTTCCTTGACTCTTGGCAAACACATTTGTTGTAACTGTTGTTTCAAAGTGCACCATTTAAGATTCGGCCTTGATTATTAGAGCTTAAATGCATGAACCTACCAGTTAACCTATCAATCTCTCTGTACTTCATATAGTTTCATTTTTGGAAGTAACGAAAGGTCACTTTGTGGTTCCTTATTAAACGCATCTTGTTAACACAAACCCCTCCCCAAAATCAGGCGTTTTGTATTTAAAAACCTGACTTGCGGGTGCCCTTCCGTTCCCTCTAACCGATTTTAACAAAACAAACTCAAAATGTCACTTTAGACTATCAAGACAGAGACAATTACTTGCTGTTCTAAGGGAGGATTGATTTATCGCTGTCACGGAATATATGTGTGGTTTTTTTGGTTATACTTTATTTTGATGGAGTCTGATGAATTGGACTTAAAATGTCAACCCGCGACAAAAAAAAAGCATGATAAAATATAGCAAAGTAAGGAATGTCCCCACATCAAGTTGCTGAAGCCAATGGGAATGCTTAGGATGAGTGAAAAGAAATCAATGAAACAAGCAAGACATTGGCAACGCCATCGCCCAAATGTTTCAATCACAAAACTTTCCACAAGGCATCTGTTGGATGTCTTCCAATGATGTGCAGGGAAGGGTAAGGGCAGGTGCTGTTGGGGATGGAGATACCTGTGCTGGTCCCGAGGGTTACCCAAGAGATGAAGTCCTAGTCCAGTCCGTGGTTCGTAGGTTCAGGGTAGAGACAGTCCAAAGTAGCCAAAGCTGGGAGCAGAGCAGGGCATCAGGTGAGGGCAGGAAACCAGGGCCGGTCAGGAACACAGGCAGGTCAAAGGCAGGAACACTAGCAGGATCTAGCAACCAACAATGTTGCTCCCTCAACTTGGGTCTGGGGCTGGCCGGTTTTTATCTGCCCCGAGGCATAGGGCGGCCCCGATCCTCTAGTGACTCACCTCTCCTGGCCTGGAGACAAGCACTCCTCCTGCGGGAACTTAGTTCCCTTCGCCTCTCTGCCCTGAGCCTCTGCAGCTCAGGAGAGGCTGGAGGGTTACCAGACCCAGAGGCAACCTCAGCTTCCCCTGACAGGGCTGATAGTGGAGCACCTGCAGGCAATGGGTCCTCCATCCCATCAGGAGCCAGAGCAGACTTAGCAGATGCCTGCACCTGAGGATCCAGCACAGGTGAGGACCCTTCCGACTCAGGCCCTAGCCCTGGCTTTGCTGGTTCTGGAGGCGGGGAATCCTGTGCAGGCTGGGATCCCTCAGGTTCAGCATCTGAGTCTGACTCCCAGGCCATCACAATCCCAGTGCTTTCCACAGTTCCCATTCTGTCAATCCATCACTGAGGCCAGCAGGGATAGCAGAGAAGTCCGATGGAAAGAGAAACGGGAGGGGGGAATTGCAGAGCTTTGTTTATTTGACTCATGTCCAGAATGGAAATCAATCCAACTAATAACAGTCAAGTGTTCCCTGCTGTTGTTTTCAGCCTACAAAGGATGCATAATTGATTGCATTCCCTCATCCATCCCCATTGTGTTTCCTTTGCGTCGAAACAAACGGAGTTGAATTCAACACAATGGCATCATAATTTACCTAATTACATACAATTGCATAAGGTACGTAAGCTATGTCATCTTGCCACAGTGGACAGAGAGGTGAATAACATAATTTGGGGTGGAAGTCGAACTGCAGTGGAACGGAAACGTTGCTGTATGAGACGAATACAGGACAGAATGGAAAAGGGTGCTTTCTTACATTCCCAGAGGCCTGTGTCTCTGGCAGAACAATACTTTATTCTGCCTAATGTGAGGCACCAAGAATCAAACCAACCACCCGAATCTGCATAGTTCTGCCCTGAGCTCTCATTTCTTAGAATGTGATGTTGTTGCCAGCCAGCTCTTTCTGTCGATGTATGTAAAATATAGATATTAATGTGGCAGGGAAGATGTACGACACTATGACAGGCTACAGTTTAAAAGCCCACAAAACACACTTATGCGCTGTGTCTCTACAAGCCATAGATATATTGCAAAACAAATGAAAATGACTATTTCCAGACCAGGCAGGGGTGGGCGAAATGAAGGAAATTTTGCTTGGGGAAATGTGAGTTTACAATTCAAAGGAAGGAACAACAAAGCAGTAAATTCTCCACCTTGCTAAAGCCACACAAAAGAAATAAATATTGTCGGAACAGTTCCACAGCTTGCTAGCCAAGGCTTTCCCCTAAAGGAGTACAAGAAAGTAACTTCAGCCAGACACAGTAAATCTGAAGAATGCAACGCAGTGTGAACTGAAGGGGAATAATGAAACAGAAACTGATCCCAGGCGATATGGTAAGCAGGCAGTTAGGGACTGCAGGGCAGGGATTTGGTTTGTTTTGGATTGTTAATGTGCACCTTACCTAACACACAGAAGTGAAGCACAGCTATCGGTTGAAATTCACACTTCGTTGAATATCTCTGTGCAGTTCTGCAACCCAAGAACATGTCTGTTATGTACTGAGCTGAATAGGATCCAGAATGCAGCAGTCTGATTGGTCCTAGAACAATAGGATTCAGAATGCAGCTGTCTGATTGGTCCTAGAACAATAGGATCCAGAATGCAGCAGTCTGATTGGTCCGCAGGAGCCACCCAATCCAGCTCCAGGTGGAAGTGAATCCATAACCTAATTGGCCTACAGGAGTATCCCGGAATTAGCCAATCATGTGGGGCCCATTGTGTAAATAATGTATTTATAGCAGACGTTTTGGGGAAACATCCATTCCTTGCTACTAGGAGCTGAATAAAGAGCATGAAATTCACACCTGACTCCGAGTATATTTCAATGTCCATGCACATTTGATTGTTCGGAGAAACCATAGATGCCAACTCCTAGGGACCAAGATCCCTTGCCCCCCCCCCAAAAAAAATATTTGAGGAGGCCAGCCCCCCCCCACCCTCAGTTGATGGGCATTGCTATTCAAATGGTGTTTGTGTGCCGCATCTCATGATCAATTATGTGGAATGGGACTTCCCTGGCCCCCTCCCCAGTATTTTATTGGCATCCCTGGGAGAAACACTGCATAAATATCCATATTTTACTGAAAGTCATATTCAGATATACAGGATATTGGGAGAAACTGCCTGCACAGATATTTATGTTCTGCAAAATTGCATGCAAAACTATGTATACTAGGATAAATCCATACTGCAATGAAGGTAGATTTTCATGAGGACCGACACTGATCCTTGCAAACTGATGCAAATATTTGGAGATCCACACCAAACATGGGGGAAATGAGAAATTAAAGGCAGATCCACAACATTTAAAGCACAAAACATCGCCCAAAGAATCCTGGAATCATCCACGCACAGCACACTTAAGAAACCACAGTTCCCAGGATTCCTTGGGTGAGTCATGTGATTTAAATGTATGGTGTGGTGCTAATTGCCCAGGTAAGCATGCTTAGGATTGCAGCCGTTTTAAATTCTAGTCTGTGTTTCCATTCTTGTGTGTATGTGAAATGTATTTTTCACTCAAGCAATCAAAGGGGTCTAGCAATAGGTATGGGTAGGTTACTTGTGGGGGGGCTGATGCCCTCTCACTCCCTGCCCCCCAAGTGCCGCCCGTGTTTTCCAATCAGAGTAATTCTGAAGACCCTATTGATGGGCTGTTCTAACTCTTGAGTGTATCAGATCATGGCAAAGCAGCTTCAGCTCACTGTGTTGTCTTTTGTTTGGGAGTGTGGATGCTAACTTTGCATGCTATTAAAATCATTCATGGGCTCAAAGCTCTTTCAGTGCTGCTGCTTCAGACAGTGGCTGTCCTAAAGGCGACTGGGGGAGAAATACCGAATTTGCCTTTATGTCCACCCCCCACCCACCCCACCATTCCTACTTCAAACGATTGTACCAGGTTTCTGCTTACAGAGAGAGAACCGGGAAGAGGGGAGCAACAAGGAGGAGCCTGCTTATGTAACCTGACATGTTTATCTTGGACTTTTTACCCCTCCTGGCAATTCCCTTTGGAATTCACGTTAATGGCCTGGGTTTGTTTCTGCTGAAATCACCGGCAGCAAATCCATGCCCAAAAGGAACAGCGCCAAACTATTTAAACTCAAGAGACAGCCTCGCTTTTGCTTAATAGTTTCATCAAAGCCAATTAAGCAATTTCTCCTGAAGTCCTCCCCTTCTCAACTCTACCGGCCTTGAACCATCATTGCAGCTTTGCTTTCTTCTTATTCGGAGAATCACAAGTGAACGCGGAGACTTAACGAAACAGTCTCCTTCTTCCTCTTTTACATTGGTCCTCAAATGCTGCTTCATAGATGCGTGTAAATGGCTTCAGGATTGTCTTAGGGACTAGCCTCCCATGCGCTAAGATGTGAGATAGCTCATCTCTGTGCCCCATCTGGAGTGGAGATTTGACGGATGGGGAGACGAGAAAAGACCTCCTCTGTGACTGCACCTACATTGTTCAATCCCAGGCATTTTACAGGTAGAGGGTTGGTAGGATTCATGCTTGAGAGAGAGAAAAAGTGAATGCAATTCAAGGCTATAATAATAATAATAATAATAATAATAATAATATAATATTTATATCCCGCCCATCTGACTGCATTGCCCCAGCCACTCTGGGCAGCTTCCAATGTATATAAAAACTTCATAAACATTAAACATTTTTTTTTAAAAACTTCCCTATACAGGGCTGCCTTCAGATGCCTTCTAAAGGTTGTATACTTACTGACTTCCTGGGCTCGGGAGTCACATAACTCCATACCCTCCAACATTTCTCCGATGAAAATAAGCGGGACATTCTGGGATCAAATCAGAAATCAGGACATCTTCTTTAAATCCGGGACTGTCCCTAGAAAATAGAGGTTCTGCCATCAAGGCTATCTCAGAACGACTAACTGGACTTAGAAGTGGAGGAAAACCTGGTCTTCCCATATGTGAGGGGAGAAGATAAAAATTCTCTCCCACCAGTTACTCATAATTGTCTGCGGAGAGGTAATATTAACCATTAATGTCTGGAGAACATGCTTGAAATGACACAACAAACTGAATGTAATGTTAAAACAAAATAAAAAAATTCCCTCCAGTAGCACCTTAGAGACCAACTAAGTTTGTTTTTGGTATGAGCTTTCGTGTGCATGCACACTTCTTCAGATACCTTCAGGTGTGCATGCACACGAAAGCTCATACCAAGAACAAACTTAGTTGGTCTCTAAGGTGCTACTGGAGGGAATTTTTTTATTTTGTTTTGACTATGACAGACCAACACGGCTATCTACCTGTAACTGAATTTAATGTTTTTTGTGGAGATTTTATTATATAACTAGACTTGTCTCCAGCTATTGTTGGCAAAAGTTTTTATTTTGGAAAATAAAAATCTTATTGGGGGAAAATGTGTGTGAGAGTGAACCAGGCTAAGTAGGAGTGGCATAGGGTCAGGGATCAATGCTTGGCTCTCCTGGGCTGCAGTTGAAAGGCACTGACTTCTGACACCAGTCCATATGCAACCTTCTCCGGTATGCTGAAAAACCAACTCAAAAGACACTTAATTGGAGCTGTGGAAGAGTCGGAAGCCCAAGGATTTGGCCTCAGCTGGAAAAGCAGGCTCTCCTATGCTGTGAACTTTATTCAAAAGGAAGGACAGTGCCCACTTAAAATTCAAATTCTACATTCCTTGTCCCCACGAGTCTCCTGGGAGCTCTGTACAAAGGTCATTATGTGGAAACCAGCTGTAGCAAAGGGAAGGGGAACAACCTCTTTCATAATCCACCACAAAAACCTGACAGGCAGACTGCTGTTAGAAGGTGTTCTGCAGCAAATGTAAAGCTGAGCTGCTTTGAATAATGCTGGCATTGTACGACAGGGGCCACTGATATTTTGGGCCCAGTGGGCACACTCGGAATTTTGAAGAAGCGTCATGGCCGCTAGTCACAAAATGGCCGCTGTGGCAGGGCCACATGGCACAGGACGGCAGCTGTGGGGTGTGCCACGACACAAACTGGCTGTCACATTTAAAAAAGCAGAAAGAGATAGGAACACAAAATGTTGGGGTCATCCCCTCTCCCATTTCGTTCATTGTGGTTTTGGGGGAATATTTACTGAGACCTTTAATGGCCATGATTCAGACCGATTCGCGGCAAAAATATCCATGATAAAAACATCCAAAACAATGTTTCTTTCTCATATATATATATATATATATATAGAGAGAGAGAGAGAGAGAGAGAGAGAGAGAGAGAGAGAGAGACCATACCTAAAACAACATCACATATAAAAACATATATAAATGTCATATGTGAAAACAATTAAATGCAAACTGGGATTTTTAAAAATCCACTTAGAAGGCTTGTGAAACAGGAAGGTCTTCTATAGGCATTGAAAATACAAGGTTGATTTTATTTTGCTCTCCCTTTTTCCAATGTAGATCTTTATTCCCCCCTTGTTCCTGTTGTAGATCATCACTCACCCCTTCATCCCTGGTGACGAGGGGCGCCATTTTGTGGTTCGCCTCAGGTGTCTAAATGTCTTGGGCCAGCTCTGGATGGTGTAGTTGTAGAGTTCCTGCACTGGCAGGGAGTTAAACTGAATAAACTTTGAGGTCCCTTTCAATGCCACAATTCCATAATTAATGCTATGAATGTTTATAAAGGAGGAGATGTAAGAATAAATGTTTAAGGGCACCTCCCATGTCTAGTTTAGGAAGCTAGGACCCAGCAGGATACAAGGCTAGGAGCAGAGCGAGAAAGTAGCTAAAGGAGAAAAGACCTGTTGCACATAGTTCTTCAATCAAACTATTTCTCGTTCAGCTTCTCTGACCTGCTCCTCATTAAACAGAGAGCATTACATGGTACCTGGGAGTGAGGTCAGCAAGAAAGGTAAGGAGAAGAAAACCGAGATTAAAAGATGGAATGGCTCAAAGCCCCCCAGGGAGCTGAAACTCAGTGGCAATGCAACCGAATTCTGGAAAAGGTTTAAGGAAGGCTTTGCCATCTGCATGCAGGCTACAGGAAAGGATGAAAAAGAAGATTCTCAAGAGGTAGCTACATTTTTTGCATATAGCCAGGGAATGAGGCAGTAGACATGCCATGCAATTAAGCCAGGAGATGCAGGCTAGTTTTTTCCAGCAGTTCTAAAGACATGTGAAGGCTATTGCATGCCTAAGAGCCATGAGACTTAAGGAAAGAAAATGTGGTCCAGCGTATCTAGTTCCTCCTTCCCGCATTTACATAAACGTTCGGCTTTTGGGAGATCTAAATATCTTCCTTCTGTCATCTTGGAGGGAAACACGTTGAATCTAGCGTTTGTTGAGTGCTATACAGGTGGACGCATCGATTGCTGCATCGCCAACAATTCAGGAATTACTGTCGGACAACAATGACAGAGTTACTTTAGCGGTGGCTGAGTTTTGTGCCGGGCTTATTCAGAGAGAGCGGGCCACTGCGGAGGCGTTCAGGGGCTGCTTATTGAAAATTAACATATTGTTTTAAATATAGAACTAATGAAGATGTATTTTAATATCAGGAAGTTTACTAATTGAAGGCTATTTTTCATGCTGTACTTATGCTCCTGAATTTGTGGCTTCAGGAAGTTTATAAAGTGATTGTTTTATTTTTTTAATAACCCTGCTCTTAAGCATCTGAATTTGATATGCCAATAAAGGTTATGGAATTAACTTAAGGAAAGATAAAAAGTTTCGCCTCAGAGTGCTGCAGAAATGGGAATCACTAGAGCAGCGTTTCTCAACCGCTGTTCCGCGGCACACTACTGTGCCGCGAGATGTTTCCTGGTGTGCCGCGGGAAAACCGTTTGCGTGTCGAGACCCCACAACCACCCACTCTCTTCCGGGGGCAGGGACGACGTCCCTTGCCGCCCGGGAGGTTCCCGGCCGCGTCATCCGCCAGCCAGCCAATCGGCTGGCTGGGGGGGCGGGGTCGCGGCCCCGTTTAAATCTTTGGCGCGAGCCGAAACACCTCCTTTCAGCTCGCGTCTTCAATCTGCAGGGATCGTCGGCGAAGCTTCTCTTCCTCCCCGCTGCTTCGGCTCCTTCCCCGCTGCTCCTTCCCGGCTCCTTCCAGGCTCCTTCCCGGCTCCGGCTCCTTCCCACCTGCGGTGCCTTCTGCCTGCTGCTTAACGCGGCGCCTTTACCCTCGGCTGTGCTGTGGCGCTTCCCGCAGGTGGCCGGCTGCCGTGCCGTCGCGGCGCTCTTCGCGCCTCTCGCTGCAGCGCTCCTCTTCGCCGGCCCTCCTCGGTCCGGGGCGCACGCTTTGCCTCGTCCCCCGTCAGCGCGCGGGAAGCCGCCTGCAGCCACAAGCCGCTTGAGCGCGGCGTGAGCCTTTGGCCGCAACTCCTCCCCACAGGTAAGTGGAGCGGATTAGGGACCCACGCCGCAAACGCGTAGCTGCAGCTCCAGTTACAAAACAATGTGGGGGAAAGGGAGCGCAGAAAGCCACCGCCGAGAAGAGGCACCGCGGAGAAGCTGCCGGGCTCTACCGCGCATGCGCATGGAAAGAGTTAAATTTTTTAACATTTTCTAATGGTGGTGTGCCTCGAGATTTTTTTCATGAAACAAGTGTGCCTTTGCCCAGAAAAGGTTGAGAAACACTGCACTAGAGGAAGTCGTGTGTGTGTGTGTGTGTGTGTGTGTGTGTGTGTGTGTGTGTGTGTGTGTGTTCAGTTACAGTCCAATAATAGTCTCATTATAACAATACCAAATTATAATACAATTACTAATACCAGTGCTTTTTTTTTCTATAAAAAAATGCTTAGGTGTTATGTACTGAGTTGAATAGGATCCAAAAGGCAGCAGTCTGATTGGTCCTAGAACAATAGGATCCAAAAGGCAGCAAACTGATTGGTCCTAGAACAATAGGATTCAGAATGCAGCAGTCTGATTGGTCCGCAGGAGCCACCCAATCCAGCTCCAGGTGGAAGTGAATCCGCAACCGGATTGGCCTTCAGGAGTATCCTGGAATTAGCCAATCACATGGGGCCCATTGTGTAAATACTGTATATAAAGCAGATGTTCTGGGGAAACTTCCATTCCTCGCTACTATGAGCTGAATAAAGAGCTGAAATCCACACTCGACTCCGAGTATATTTCATTAGGGGTACTCATTTTCCTACTCATATTGAAATACTGCCCCTCAATGAGGCCAAACTTAGATTCACAAAATGTTTAGGCGTATGCATACCCCTGCATCCCCCCATCCGTTCTCATCCTGGGGCAAAGTTCTCAACTAGAGGTAACTCTTCCAGGTTAGCGAAGTTTGTAACCTGAAGCATTTGTAACCTGAGGCATTTGTAACTCGAGGTACCACTGTATATAATTTCGGTTGCTCCCCACGTGTTAGATTTGATGGATTGTTGATTTTCTTTATTTCTGTGTTCCAAAATCTTATTAATTTCAATTACAGTCCGGTCAAAATAATAATCCCTTATACAACAGCTGCAATGTTAATAATATTCGTGTAGACACATTAAATGATTTATACACCTACAAGTGAGGCACTCGAAATATATCCTTGTTCTTCCTGTGTGTGGCAATTATTCTGTCCGTGGTGTAGCAGAGGAAGTCTTCACCTTAAACTGGTGAATCAGACATGCAACTTTGAGACTCTAACAGTTATTATTATGATTATTATATTCTGATCTGGTCAGACCTCACCTGGAATACTGTGTCCAGTTCTGGGCACCACAGTTCAAGAAGGATACTGACAAGCTGGAACGTGTCCAGAGGAGGGCAACCAAAATGGTCAAAGGCCTGGAAACGATGCCTTATGAGGAACGGCTTAGGGAGCTGGGTATGTTTAGCCTGGAGAAGAGAAGGTTAAGGGGTGATATGATAGCCATGTTCAAATATATAAAAGGATGTCATATAGAGGAGGGAGAAAAGTTGTTTTCTGCTGCTCCTGAGAAGAGGACACGGAGCAATGGATTCAAACTACAAGAAAGAAGATTCCACCTAAACATTAGGAAGAACTTCCTGACAGTAAGAGCTGGTTGACAGTGGAATTTGCTGCCAAGGAGTGTGGTGAAGTCTCCTTCTTTGGAGGTCTTTAAGCAGAGGCTTGACAGCCACCTGTCAGGAATGCTTTGATGGTGTTTCCTGCTAGGCAGGGGGTTGGACTGGATGGCCCTTGTGGTCTGTTCCAACTCTATGATTCTATGATTCTATTATTATTAAATTAGATTTGTATACCACCCTTCATCCATAGATCTCAGGGCGGTTCACATTTTTAGAGATCAGATAGTGTTACGGATTCAAGACTGCAAGCTGCAAAAAAAGACTCCGGCAACACTGCCGTCTGACTCTAGATTGCACAAGTTGTTGCTGCAACAGAGGCCAGAATGCAAGTCTCAGAGAGAGAGAAAACTACTAATGTTTTCCCTGATATAATTAGTGGAGGGAGAAGCCCATGGAATCATAAATACAACAGGAGGTATACAACAGGTATTTCAGAGAAGGGACAGCCTCTGGAGGAAAAGAATGCTAAGAAACAAGGAAATCATGGACTTACTGGGCTGCAACATGCACTTATTTCTGAATGAACACTGCTCCAAGAAAATTGCATGCAATCAGAGACGCAATATATTCCAGATACCAAAAAGAGAAGGAAGAAGTGGAAGGAACACACCAGGAAAAACACCACCGGGGAAACACTGAGCTGTTCATGCCTAAGGCAATTGAAGAATAATCAGAAATACATCTGTGCAATGTATTATGTATCTCAATTGGTCTCTTGTGGGCTCTTTGTTGTTTTGACTTCAACAGAAGAACACGGCTGTCCCTGTGGTGACCCAAGGGTATCCGGGAAGCGAGGTCCAGGTCCGGTCCAGGGTTCAAAGAGTTGGCGAGTAGTCAGTCCACAAGATTCAAGGCAGGGAACCAGGCAAGGCCAGGTACAGGAACACAGGCAGGATCAGGCAAACAGCAATGTTGCTCCCGCAACCTGGGGTGGGGTCTGGCAGCCTTTTATCTCTGATGAGGTAATGGCCGGTCCTGATCCCCCAACGACTCACCACCCTGTCTCGCCTGAAGGCGAGCACTCCTCCTGCGAGTACTCAGGTCTCTCCTTCTTTCAGACCTGAGTCTCTGCAGCTCGGGAGACGCCGGTGGGTTACTAGACCCAGGGGCCGCCTCAGCCTCTCCTGACCCAGCCGGTAGTGGAGCAGCTGACAGTGATGGCCCAGCTGACAGCAACGAGGTATTCTCCGCACCTGGAGCCAGGACAGGCTCAGGCCCCTGACTCGGCTCAGCTGGTGCTTGTTGCAGGGGAACCTGTGCAGACTGGGGCTCCTCAGGATCAGGCCCCAGACTTGGTTCAGACGATGTCTGGGGCAGAGGGTCCTGTACAGACTGAAACTGCTCTGGTTCTGTACCAACCATAGAAGAATGGCAGATGAAAATGATGGACTATATGGAACTTGCCGAGCTGACTGCGAGACTCCGCGACCAGAGGGAAGAAGTGGTGGAGAAAGAATGGAAGAAATTTAGAGAATATCTTAAAAATTATTGTAAAATTTAGAGATAAGATAATGCCGAAAGATAAGTAATTTACAGATTAGAATTTAGAATGATTAAATGGAAGTATGATATATGTATAGATAAGCCTAGGATTGTACTTGAGGAATAGAAATTTAAGTGATATAAGTGATAAGGTTTGATAAGAAAAAAATGAGTTAAGATAAGGAAATAGAATTAAGATAGTAGAAACAGAATGGAATATTAGAAATACAGTATTAAGCGATGAGAGGAAATTGCTAAATAGAATAAATATATGTACTGAAACGCAGAGGGAAAGACAGGAGGAAGTCAAACTAAAATGTAAAGGAAAGAAGAAGGGAATTTATGATTTGTGTGTGTGTGTGGATTTGTTGTATTTGTAATGTTGTATTTTTTTGTTGTGTTATGTATTGTTTGTTTTTTATACCATTTATGTGTAAAACCCAATAAATATGAATTAAAAAAAAGAAAAGAAATAGAAACTGCTCTGGTTCTGAGTCCGAGCCCGAATCCCAGACCATCACAGTCCCTTTGCAACATTGACACCTGCCACCACAAATTTTATAGCCTTTCATAACAGAGATGGGACTTCTGTCTCTGGCTGTGCAGGTAGGGAATCTGCCAAGAGCTAGCAACGAGGCCAAGAAAGAAGGGAAGCTCCCCGAGGGCTGGACATCTGGATCCGTCCACTGCCAAGCTAACAACTGAAGCCATGTTCCAGCTTTGGAAGCTGAGCGTGCAAAAAAGGGAAGGCTTAAACATTCCCCACCAGACCCAAAAATCTTAAGGTTTTTCTGGACCCCTGTAAAGGTGGGTCATAATGTCAGCGTAGCTTTGCTCCGACTCCACAGATTGTGGTATTCCTTGTTCACAGAGTGGATGTCACGGGCTAAAGGAAGCAGCTACAAAATGGTAGACAATGTCCGCACCCCTCTATTAAACCAGACCACAGTGCCACCTGCGCTGAGCCTCTTGGGCTTGCCGATCGGAAGGTTGGCGGTTTGAATCCCTGCGGCGGAGTGAGCTCCCATTCCTCTGTCCCAGCACCTGCCAACCTAGCAGTTTGAAAGCACGCCAGTGCAAGTAGATAAATAGGTACCGCTGTGGCGGGAAGGTAAATGGTGTTTCCGTGAGCTGCTCTGGTTTCCGTCACGGTGTTTCTGTTGCGCCAGAATCGGTTTAGTCTTGCTGGCCACATGACCCAGAAAGCTGTCTGTGGACAAACACCGGCTCCCTCAGCCTGAAAGAGAGATGAGCGCCGCAACCCCATAGTCGCCTTTGACTGGACTTAACCATCCAGGGGTCCTTTACCTTACCTTTTAAACCAGACACTGAGAAAGAAGATTGGAAGAAATTTAAATTGTATTTAAAAAAATACTGTAATATTGAAAACTTTTGAAAATCTAGGGAAGAAGTTAGGGATTTCCGGATTAAAATTGGGACTAAAAGAATATCTATGGTAAAAAAAGGGTAATAAAATGATTAAATGAATAAGTGAAAAACAAGAGGTTAGATAAAAGGTTAGATATGAAGATGAACTTGCCTGAAAAAAGGATTTAAATTGAAACCAGGAAGGGAGGATAGGGGGAAGTCCCAATAAGATGTTAAGGAAAATAGGTTAAAAATGTTATTTTTTATTGTTGTGTTTAATTGTTTATGTTATGTTTTTCTTTTGTTGTTATGTGTTTGTTTTTTGTTATATATGGTAAAATGAATAAAAGTTATCTTAAAAAAAAATAAAAATAAAAATGAAGGGCAAAAACAAACAAACAAACCAGACACTGAGAATCCAGACATTGGGGGGTTCAAGGACTCATTTTGGAGTTCATTCAATAAACCTGCTGTACCTGGAACTGGGTTTGGAGAGTGCAGCAGAATGAGACCGAGCCTGAGGAAGTACCATCCACCATGGACTGGAAAACTACTGAAATTTAGCTGTAGCCTAGTGCTCATTTCCATGTTATGTGCTTCCAGGGGGAAATAAATCCATTTGCAACTCCGTTAACCCAGAAAATTGCGGGAGTTTTATGTTGAAATTTCATGCGTTGAAAATTTCAGGTCTGATTCTGACATACTGTTCTTTCCTGACATTTGAAAATTATCATGTCGCGGCGGTATATCAGTCTAAAAGCCACAGTTCCATAACGAAATGCCATGTAAAAAGAATATTAGAATCTGGGTTAGAAGTGCCAGCATTAGAATCAGGGAAACTAACCCAACAATCCCCAATATCTGGCTATTTCAGTGCCAGTGAGTCTGTATCACTAATCTGTTGTAATAAAGCATTAATGCCTTACTTATAAGTAAGTGCACCTACCGTTGTGGTTTAGGCGGGAGCTGGGACAATCTGGAACGCCCCATGACTGAAAAGGAAAGAAAATGTTAGCAGGAAGGGAACAAAGCAGATATTGGGACTAACCCAGGGTTGGCTTAAGACCTTTATTTTATATATATATATATATATATATATATATATATATATATATATATATATATATATAATTTTTATATATATATATATCATTTTTTATTAGTTTTATAAAAATACAATAATAAAATTCACATATTTTCTTCACTTCTTATACCTTTTTGGCTTTTATAGCCATGACTTCCTTCAAACCTTCCTCATGACTTTCTAGTATCCATACCTTATATTTATATTTCTTATGTCAATCATTGTTCTATTATATCTCTCACGAAATTAATCACTATAAGTTCATATTAACAACGATATTTCTTCCTTGATCTACAAAGCTTCTTGCAGTCCTACCAACGTATTCAATTGAATATTTTCCTTTAAATAGTCTGCAAATTTAGTCCCGTCTTTGATGAACTTCTGGTCCCGCTGTTCTCGGATTCTCCCCGTCATTTTGTCCAGTTCTGCATACTCCATTAATTTCAGTCTCCATTCTTCCATTGTCGGTGTTTATTCTTGTTTCCATTTTTGTGCTATTAACATTCTCGCCTCAGTCACTGCATATTGGAAAAGCTTAATGTCTTGCTTTTTAATGTCTGTACCTATAAAGGCCCTAAGCACTGAAAAATTATAGCACACCCCATAGGCAATTCAAAATAAAAACCATTTTAAAAATTACACAATGTGCAATATTTTCACTCTCTCACGCACACAGTAAAGAAAATGAATCAAGTACATATGACTCCAGAAAATATATCGATAATAAAACCATAGGTTAAATGCAACACACAACAGGATCTGATTTCATTGCATTATTTTAATCTACATTGGTAAGATGCCCCCTGGTTTAGGTGGGGGCTAAGTAACGCGGGTGGCACTGTGGGTTAAACCACAGAGCCTAGGGCTTGCCGATAAGAAGGTCGGCGGCTCGAATCCCTGTGACTGGGTGAGCTCCCGTTGCTTGGTCCCTGCTCCTGCCCACCTAGCAGTTTGAAAGCACGTCAAAGTGCAAGTAGATAAATAGGTACCACTCTGGCGGGAAGGTAAACGGCATTTCCATGTGCTGCTCTGGTTCACCAGAAGTGGCTTAGTCATGCTGGCCACATGACCTGGAAGCTGTATGCCGGCCCCCTCGGCCAATAATGCGAGATGAGCACCGCAACCCCACGACTGGACCTAATGGTCAAGGGTCCCTTTACCTTAAGTAATAAAAGGATAACAGAAAAAAAGAGTGTGGAGTGTCGGAAAAACTAACAAAGTTTTGTTTTTTCCCATGATGACTACTTTTTTTTGGAAATATTGAATGTCAAATTCTTCCGAGGGGGGTGGGAATCTCATTTATTTCAGTGCCCCAGCTTTGCTGGTGCCCACAGCACATGCTTAGTCTGCCTACTGGGCAGCGCAGCGCAGGATTGACCCATCATGTCTTGCTCACTAATGCGGAAGACGAGTTAAATTCCTGCAATAAATTATCCCTAATGATCCATTCAGCCAGCTCTAATTGCCGTCGAGAAATTCGATAACTAAATGATCCAGTTCTTCAGCCGTGGACCATGCTGGAAGCCCCACAGCAACAAAAGAATGGGGGGGGGGAATGAGCTGCTGCTAATTTTGTAACGGAAGGCAGCCTGATGATTTGGTCCATAAGGAGAAGGCATTTCCAGAATTTCCATGTATAATCAAGACGCAAACCAGTTGGTCTAACGCATGGACGGTGCATGCTGTAGAAACGTAGGAAGCTGTATTAACACTGAGTCGGACCACTGGTCCATCTAGTTTTCCCCTACAGTGCACACAATGGGGAAGCAGACCCGAGCAGGATTGAACCCTCCAGCAGGGGTGCCAACCGGAATAAAATATTCCGGGGGCCTGATAAGCCTGCACAATGGCACGCAAGATGCAGCTCAAACACACCACCTGCATGGCAATGCCCATCAACTTTGGGGAGAGGTGGTCCCCTCAAATATTTTATTGGGGGCAGGTGAAAGGAACTCTGCCCCTAGGAGTTGGCTCCTATGCCCTCCATTCACCGGCTGGTGCGACCCTGCAGGCTGCAGGGGTCTGTTTCAGATCAAGTCTTGGGGGCTGTCAAGAGAGCCATTGTGGTGTAGTGGTTAAGAGTGGTAGACTCGTAATCTGGGGAACGGGGTTCGCGTCTCCGCTCCTCCACATGCAGCTGCTGGGTGACCTTGGGCTAGTCACACTTCTTTGGAGTCTCTCAGCCCCACTCACCTCACAGAGTGTTTGTTGTGGAGGAGGAAGGGAAAGGAGAATGTTAGCCGCTTTGAGACTCCTTCGGATAGTGAGAAAGCGGGATATCAAATCCAAACTGCACCAAGCTACTAAATAGGCTTATAGGTTTCCCACCACAAGTATAGGAGGGAAGGAAGCGGCGGAGGAAGCCACTCAGGCACCTGGGGCGGTGCGCCCTGGGGCGGGGCAAGCCGCCCATAGGGTCAGGGTGCACTGCAGGGTCTCCAGAGTCTGCCTGCCTCCTCCCACTCAGCCGCCCTACAGCTGGGGGGGGGGAGGCAGTGGGTGGACCGTTTGGGCAGAATGGAGCCTGCGTGCGCTGAAGCCACTGTGTCTCTCCCAGGAGAGTGCAGCCTGGCATTTTGTCACCCCCCCTTAGTGGTGACACCTGGGGCATTCCACACCCACTGCACCCCCTTCCTCCACCCCTGATAGGAGCAGGACCAGTACAAAGGGGTGAAGGTACAGGGATATAGTGTGGAGGTGGGGCTGCCAGGGCAATGGTCTCGGGTGCATTTTTACGCGGGGCGCTGGCAGGGCGGCGTGAGGAGGATGCGACAGGCATGTGCCCTTCTAATCAGTCTGATCAGAATTATTGGAAGGGTACACGCCGCGCTCACAAAAACTCACAAAGCAGAGCTGGCATCGCATCATCGTCAAGGCAGTGGCTGGAGACTGTTCCTGGGGTTGGGCGAGATGATCCTTGGGCTCCCTGTTGGAGATTCATTCCCCGTGTGCAGTCATGGGTTTATTGTCTATCACATGACTGGGCATGTGTTTTGATTCCACAGAATGGATTGTGACGAAGACAGGATGTTTGTCTTACTGTGTTTCCTGAAGTGGGACTATTGTCCTTTGTTCTTTCTCTTTGATGAACAGAGAGAGAGGGATCCATGTTGAACTGCTCCGTGTGTGTTTATATGTAAATAAAGTAGATTAGCCAAGATGCTAAGTTGCTGAGTTCTGTTACGCAACTGTGCAAACCTCTGCAGATCCCTAAGTGTGCTGATGTCTTCTGGCATCAGTAGCTGTGATGTTCGGGCTGAGGAATGCTTTTGAAGCTCCCAAACGATCGCCCAGGAGAGAGGGAACATGCCAGTTGGGCATGTGTCTTTGCCAAGCTCCTACTCATGTGTAGGACATCCTGACACTCCCTTCCAAGTCTACAATTCTCTGGGTGTCTTGTAATGTGCTGACACGTTAAACTGGCCTTCCTTCTCCAAGGCTTGTGCTCTCTCCATCCATCGCACAATTCACAAGACTCTACAATTTACATCAGAGGGTATGTGAACAGCCAAGGGAATGGGGGGAAGTTGCTATTTAGGTTAAAATAGATGGTGAGTTCAATAGCTGATGGCTACAAATTGGCCATTTCCCCATTGAAATTTTAGCTATTAGCATTCAGCTTTTATTTTGTCCTTCGCGCCCTTTCGTGAACCCCATGTAGACGAAATGAAGAGATGGGATGAAGGTCACGTCATTCCCAAGATAATGAGACACGCAGAGAGAGAAAAGTTTATCATATTAAGAAAGACATAATTAGGCATATCACCTGGTGGTGTGCATTCATCTTCTAATAAATACAGAGGGCAGCTCCAGGATGGCAGGTCTTTGAGTTTACGGTTCCAAAAGATGTGCCTTTTAATGACTGTGTGTAGAAAAGGAGGATGGGAAGATAAGGTTGCCCTCAAGAGAGAAAGAATAGAGTGCAGAGCTTGAATGTGATCCAGTCCCGTAAGATTCTTTCCAGCCTCCTTGATCAAGAGAGAAGGCGCCTGCAAAGTTTTCGAATGAAGGAAGAGGGAGGGTTTTGTAGCCTCCCTCTCTCTCAGATGAAGGCCCTCTGCCTGGTTTCCTGTAACTTCACTTCTCAATGAGGGAACTGCCAGAAGGCCCTCAGCGCTGGACCTGAGTGTCTGGGCTGAATGATGGGGGCAGAGACACTCCTGCAGGTATACTGGGCCGAAGCCGTTTAAGGCTTTAAAGGTCAACACCAAATCAATCTTTTAGGACTGGTGTTATATGGTCCCAGCGGCCACTCCCAGTCACCATTCTGACAGCTACAGTCTGGATTAGCTGGAGTTTCTGAGTCACCTTCAAAGGTATCCCCATGTAGAGCGCATTGCAGTAGTCCAAGTGGGAGATAACCAGAGCATGCACCACCCTGGCGAGACAATACGCAAGCAGGTAGGGACTCAGCCAGCACACCAGATGGAGCTGGTAGACCCCTGGTCACCTCAGATGATTTTGCTTGGTTGGACAGTATCTGTAATAATGTCTCTTTCTTGCCTGGATCTAGAGACACAAGTCTCTCGTCAGGGGTGCCGTCAACCACTCACTGGCTATCTGCCTAAGAAAATTAGAAATACAGGTGAAATCTACACACATATAAAAAGCATCCTAAAAAAGCGTTTTTAAAAAAATACAGTGGTACCTCAGTTTATGAACTTAATCCGTTCCAGAAGTCCATTCTTAAACCAAAACCATTCTTAAACTGAGGCGCACTTTCCCTAATGAGGCCTCCTGCCACCGTTCGGATTCCGTTCTTAGACCAAGGTAAAGTTCTCAAACCAAGACACTATTTCCGGTTTTGCGGAGTTTGTAAACCGAATCGTTCTTAAAATGGACTGTTCTTAAATTGAGGTACCACTGTACAATCATACCTCGGGTTATGGCCACTTCAGGTTGCACGATTTCGGGTTGTGCACCGAACCGAACCCAGAAGTAACGGAATGGGTTACTTCCGGGTTTCAGCGCTCGCGCATGCGCAAAAGCGCTAAATCGCGCTTTGCGCATGCGCAGAAGCGCCAAATTGCATCACGTGTGTGCACAGACGCAGTGGCGAGGGTTGCGAATGCGCCTCCCACACGGATCGTGTTCACAACCCGAGCATCCACTGTATATTGAATTTTCCATAAGGCTCACCATCGCCATCTAGTGCCACATTGTATATTGCACTTAAAGCACACTTAAAACGTTTTCTTAGCAGCTGTATAGCTGAGTCCACAGAGAGAACTTTTCAGTTCTTTTATTTTAATACACAGGAGCACAGGAAGACACAAAAGTACACCCTCCCACTTGAGTCGACGTTGCTCAGAGTGCTGCTCCACCCACCACACCACCCCTGGCATTTACTTCCTGGCGTTCAGAGCCCCTCCTGCTACCTATGGTGGCTGCTAAGGGCATTTCTCTATGGGGCTTCCTGCTCTGAGACATGCAGAGCATGTCTAGTCCTGGGGGAAGGAGGGAGCTCTGGCATACTCTCCAGAGACAGCGTGTCACTTGGCTGCTGTACTGATTCTGACATCTGTCTCCTGTCTCTGTTCACAGCTATCTGGCTCCTGTTCTTCATCACCCATTATTTCCCAGCTCCTCTCTTCTTCTGGGATGTGTCCCATCTCAAACCACAAACCTAGGTCCCTAGTCTCTCCTCCTTCCTCCTCTCTGGAAGTCTCTTGGGGTGGTGCAGGAGGAGTTTGGATTTGAAATCCCACTTTATCACTACCCGAAGGAGTCTCAAAGCTGCTAACAATCTCCTTTCCCTTCCTCCCCCACAACAAACACTCTGTGAGGTGAGTGGGGCTGAGAGACTTCAAGAAGTGTGACTAGCCCAAGGTCACCCAGCAGCTGCATGTGGAGGAGTGGAGACATGAACCCGGTTCCCCAGATTACTAGTCTACCACTCTTAACCACTACACCACACTGGCTCTCCACCACTCCTCATCTGCTCGGTCCCTGTCATCTAGAGAAGCCACAGATACTTGCATGGCCATAACATAGCCTACTCTACAAAGAAGAATTGATGCTTTTGAATTATGGTGCTGGAGGAGACTCTTGAGACTCCCATGGACTGCAAGAAGATCAAAGAAGAAGAAGACAAGAAGAGTTTGGATTTGATATCCCGCTTTATCACTACCCGAAGGAGTCTCAAAGCGGCTAACATTCTCCTTTCCCTTCCTCCCCCACAACAAACACTCTGTGAGGTGAATGGGGCTGAGAGACTTCAAAGAAGTGTGACTAGCCCAAGGTCACCCAGCAGCTGCATGTGGAAGAGCGGAGATTTCTGAAGGAAATCAGCCGTGAGTGCTCACTGGAAGGACAGATCCTGAAGCTGAGGCTCCAATACTTTGGCCACCTCATGAGAAGAGAAGACTCCCTGGAAAAGACCCTGATGTTGGGAAAGATTGAGGTCACAAGGAGAAGGGGACAACAGAGGACGAGATGGTTGGACAGTGTTCTCGAAGCTACCAACATGAGCCTGACCAAACTGCGGGAGGCAGTGGAAGACAGGAGTGCCTGGCGTGCTCTGGTCCATGGGGTCACGAAGAATCGGACATGACTGAACGACTAAACAACAACAACAACTCTACAAAGTGAAGTAGCACATTTGTGACTCCTCCCACTTACTGGCTCCTGTCCCACCCACCAGTGAGTGGCATGTGCCCCCCCCCAGAAAGTTGAGAGAATAAGGCCCTTGAACTGGGGCACTGGGAGGTTCCCCACTCCTGCTGTCAAACTTAAATCCTAGTTTTGATTTTGTAATATCGTCCCAGCCAAAGACATCATCAGGGAAGGCGAAGGGAGGGAAGGGGGAGTGTGTGTCTTCGGTAATTTTGCTCTAGTTAGAGATATTGTCTGTTCTGAAGTGGGGAGGGAAATGATTTATATCAAGGATGCTAACTCAATTTTGCACCGGTGTACCTTCTCCCATCAATCTTACAGCGCTCACCCAAGAAAAAATAAAACATCGGAATAATTTCCCAAAGAGCGTCTGCCGAGCTTCTCCTCTGTGAAGTTTGTGCATTATTGTCGCAGCCTCTTTTGAAATTATAAAGAGCCTTATTCTCTTCTTTTTTTTCAAAGTGAATTATATTTTCATACATTTGCTTTCACAGGATCCTCCGATTGCTAGGCAACTGGGCTTCAGGATGGAAAGAAGCAGCTCAGGCTCTGCTGCGAAGAAGCTCGCGTTCACTGCCGACAGCAGTAATGATCCCAGTGGGGTTAACTCTTAAGTGCCGCTCTACACATTACGCTTAATGAGATGGTACATGGAGGTCGTAGAATTTTGGACTGTACCACTTCAGACAGGAGGGAGACGGGAGAGACGGGGGTGGTGGTCATTTTTAGACCGCTCTCCTGTGCAAAATAAGTTTCTTTGCATGCAGGATGCTAGAGCATTTGGGGAGGGAAGTTTAAGGTCATGAACGCCTCCCAAATGTATTTCGTTTCGTCACCAGAAGTCACAAACAGAATTAGCAAGCTGGGAGCAGAGAGGGTTTCACCATGGGAAGAGGGGTGCTCTGTTCTGCTTCTTGTTCTTGCAGTTTTTTTCTTCATCATAAGCCCCCCTCCCTCCCTTTCTGCAATGTTTTCTTCTCCTTGCAGGATGAGACAGAAGAAAGAGAGAGCTAGCTCTGAGCTCTGGGAAGTGGAAAAACATCTTGGGGTACTTGCCTGCCTCCTGAGTCCTCACAATGCTCAAACGTTACATAAAACTTAAATAAATATTTGAATAAATAACTCAAATATTATGGAAATACTTCGTAGTGGGGGTGGGCAGGAGGAGACCTGGGTCTACTGTTACATCTCCAGGCGATTTGAAGTGACCCTGCAAAAATGTCTGGATCCTAATTGTTTCACAAACTGGCTCTGCCTTTATTTTTCCTGCTGAAATAATAATAATAATAATAATAATAATAATAATAATAATAATAATAATAATAGTTGTTGTTGTTTAGTCATTTAGTCATGTCCGGCTCTTCGTGACCCCATGGACCAGAGCACGCCAGGCACTCCTGTCTTCCACTGCCTCCCGCAGTTTGGTCAGACTCATGTTAGTAGCTTCGAGAACACTGTCCAACCATCTTCTCCTCTGTCGTCCCCTTCTCCTTGTGCCCTCCATCTTTCCCAACATCAGGGTCTTTTCCAGGGAGTCTTCTCTTCTCATGAGGTGGCCAAAGTATTGGAGCCTCAGCTTCAGGATCTGTCCTTCCAGTGAGCACTCAGGGCTGATTTCCTTCAGAATGGATAGGTTTGATCTTCTTGCAGTCCATGGGACTCTCAAGAGTCTCCTCCAGCACCATAATTCAAAAGCATCAATTCTTTGGCAATCAGCCTTCTTTATGGTCCAGCTCTCACTTCCATACATCACTACTGGGAAAACCATAGCTTTAACTATATTATAGTAGTAGTAGTAGTAGTAGTAGTAATGGCATACATAGGTCTCTCCCACCCCCAATTTTATCCTTACAACAACCCTAGGAGATATAGGTTAGGCCAGTGGTTCTCAAACTTTTTTCTTTGGGCCACACTTTCAGAATAAAAATTTGCTCATGTCACCCCAAGTTTTTTATTGATAAGAAATAGGTTGAAAAACAAAAAGCAACAACTCCTAGCAGTGCTCGATATTATAACATAGAACACAACTACTTCATAAATTGATCGTGGGACAACCAGGAAGTAAAACGCAATGCAGCTGCCTAAGAAAATAAATCATTCCCATAATATAATTATAAATGAGCCTCTTACATATGTACCTTGAGTATGTATGCAAATTCAAGGAGAGGTGTGAGCTTGCTTTTGCTGGGTAAATCTCATTTATATTAGGTCTAATTTGAGACAAACTAACTCATCTCCTCATCAACACAAATAAGCCTTTGTCTTTCCTGTTCTCTCTATGCCGTAGAGAACTGCAGGAGAAGAGCCAATTCTCTGGAAGAGAGGCATGGATGCTGTTTGTGTTCTGCAAATTCTTTCCATATGCTGAAAATAAAACATTTATTTTGATACTGTTCAACACTATACTGCACTGAAATGTTTAAAGGTGTCTTTGGTGGTCCTTGAATGGTTTGTTGGTGATGTTTCGGTGGGTGAGTATTTGTTGACTGGGAATAATATAGAATTATAGAGTTGGAAGGGACTCCAAGGGTCCTCTAGTCCAACCCCCTGCAATGCAGGAATCTCAGCTACAGCACCCATGACAGATGGCCATCCAACCTCTGCTTAAAAACCTCCAAGGAAGGAGAGTCCACAACCTCTTATGGGAGACCGTTCCACGGTCGAACGGCTCTTACTGTCAGAAAGTTTTTAGTACAGTATTGCTATTAAATTCCGTAAAACCTTGCACTGCCAATCTTGAGGGCGTTGCTTGCTGGATTACATTTGTACCGACAGAGAAGCAGGCATCAGAGAGCAATGGAATAATGTCAACAGCAAGTCGCCTGGTTTGTCTTTCAAAAGATTTGAGAGTCTCAACTTGTCTTAAATTGGGTCCTTTGATACCTTTGGCTGCCAAGAAATGCTGTCCTTAGACCAAAAAATAATAAATGATTAATTGAATGAATGAATGAATGAATGGGGGACGGAACTAATCACTGGCTAAGACATACTGCATGAGAGTCCATGAAGTGTGATCTCTAAACGTAACACTCTTCTGAACTAGGCAAGCAAAAAGGTACATCATTTATTAAATACACCAAAGAGGTGTTTGATCTATTATTCAATCGATGCTCTGTTGAACCAGATGGTCATTTTAAATATCAAAACCTTACAAAAGGCAGAGGAAATGAAAGGAAATAAACCTCTAGTAGGGGAGAGCTGAATGTCATTATAGCCGTTTGAATGGAGAAGGAAGCACACTGAGGAAATCAACAGCAGCAGCAGCAACTATTTGCATATCCCTTTTGAGTGTTGAAACAGCTTCACCAACAGTAGGCCCTACTAGAGCAACGCCGCAAGGTTGTTCAGTATTATTATTCCCATTGCATAGATGGTGAGACTGAGGCAAAAAGAGAGAGGCTTCCCTACCACTACCTAACAGGTTTATGGCTGAGGTGAGATTGGAAGCAGCTCATATTCTTAGGGCCCGTCTGCACAGCAACTTGGTTGTGTAGCCACAACTTGAGGGAAAGGGAATGGCCTGGGAAGAGTCCTGTGGACTTGCAACCTCTAGGCCTGAAACGTCGTCCCACTCCTGGTGTAGACAGCACTCAATTTGAAAGAGCAATGATCTACCTCACATATCCTCCAACTTTTCTCTGAAGGAAATAGGGACATCCTATTCCATAATAGGGACGCGGGTGGCACTGTGGTCTAAACCACTGAGCCTAGGGCTTGCCGATCAGAAGGTCGGCGGTTCGAATCCCCGCGATGGGGTGAGCTCCCGTTGCTCGGTCCCTGCTCCTGCCAACCTAGCAGTTCGAAAGCATGTCAAAGTGCAAGTAGATAAACAGATACCACTCTGGCGGGAAGGTAAACGGCGTTTCCGTGTGCTGCTCTGGTTCACCAGAAGAGGTTTAGTCATGCTAGCCACATGACCTGGAAGCTGTACGCCGGCTCCCTCGGCCACTAAAGCGAGATGAGCACCGCAACCCCAGAGTCAGTCATGACTGGACCTAATGGTCAGGGTTCCTTTACCTTTATTCCATAATAAGAATATTTTTACCCTGCCCATCTGACTGGGTTTTCCCAGCCACTTCGGGCAGCTTCCAACATGTATAAAAACATAGTAAAACATCAAACATAAAAAAAAAAACTTCCCAATACAGGGCTGCCTTCAGATGTCTCCTAAAGGCTGTATAGTTAATTATCTCCTTGGCTTGGGGGGGGGGTCACATAACTCCATACCCTCCAACATTTCTCCGATGAAAATAGGGACATCCCAAGGCAAAGCGGGACACGGCAGGATTAATTCAGAAACTGGGACAGCTTCTGTAAATCTGGGGCTTTCCCTGGAAAATAGGGTCTGACCTCAGTTTAAGGCAGCATCCTGTGTGAGGAGAGGTGAAGCAGACTATAAAGAGGATTTTATTTCACAGGTTGCAAGTCTGAAACATATTAGTGGGTCTTAGTGCATGTAGAATATTTTTGCCGGTACGCACTTTTGTTCCCAGCAAAGCCACCAAACAGCCCAATTCTTCCTGCCCTCCATTATTTAACTTCCCAACAGAGCTCCCCCACGGCCTCTCTGATGACGCTCCCTTTGTCAGAGAGCAGGACGACGTCATGGGGGGTAAACAGGCCCTCGGCTCCCACCGGGAAGAATAAGTGGGCAGGAATGAGCGAAACCGGAGATCAGTCAAAGGAGTTTGGCATGCTGAAAGACCTCCTGCAGAACGCTGGAAGGGCGTTTGGGGGATAGGGTGCGCACATTAAAAGCAAAGCCCTCCACATATAAATCATTCTCCTCCTCTTGCAGATTGCCAGCTGGTGCTAGAAGACAGCAATGCTGCTTGGTTAAGTTTTTGACAGAGAGGCTTCCTGGTCCACAGCTCTGCCTTTTTGCCACTGCTCGCAAACCAATGTCAGGATTACAGCTGTGAAAGGGCCTTGTGGTAGCCACACCTTGAGACACTTTCCTCTCTTTTTAAAAAAATATATATTTTATTAAACTTCAAAAGTTTAACTTACATACTGCAATGCATAGTAATTTCTTCTTTTGATTTTGTTGAATTCCCACTCCGTTTTCCATGATGCTTTCATTTCCCTCCTATCGCTGTACCAGAACAATACTATAATTGGGCCAACTCCCATCTCTTGCAGGGGCCCAATTAGTGCCAGCGCCTTCTGTCAAGAGTCTGGGTATAACCTTCGACGCCTCCCTTTCCATGGAGGCGCAGGTTGCAGCCACAGCAAAGGTGGCATTTTTCCATCTCCGCCGTATTAGGCAGTTGGTCCCCTACCTCTCTCGCCCTGATCTGGCCACAGTGATCCATGCGACGGTCACCTCCAGACTTGATTATTGTAACTCGCTCTACGCAGGGCTGCCCTTGAAGCTGATCCAGAAACTCCAGTGTGTGCAGAATGCCGCGGCGAGGCTCCTTAAGGGGTCCTTGCTGCGGGACCACATTCATCCAGTGCTCTACCAGCTGCACTGGCTCCCGGTGGAGTACGGACAAGGGGCAGAGGATGAATTTAATAAATGAATAAAACTAAATAAGAGTATTTACATGCAAAAAAAAAAAGCTGTAGAGCTTCAATATGAAAATTCAACATGAAAAGTTTAAAAAACCTGGCTTTCCTGCTTGGCTATTCTCTAAGCTGCCTCTTTCCATCAGGGACACCAACATGCCTTTCAGCTGATCATTTCAGAAAGGTGGGGGGGCACAGAGGCTACAAAACCACGGCAGGCGTGAAAAGAGAATCCCAAGTCACTAGTAGCGCCTGCAGCAAAGTCCACGTGACATTGAGTGAACTGCCTGTACCCAAGGAAGCCACAGGATCAAAGGATGTGTTGCTTTGGAGATTGCTGAGCCCAACGTCAGTCTGAAGGCACTACAAGGCATCGTTGCATCTATGTGTTCCCAATCTATGTGTTGCATCTATGTGTTCCCAATGCTCACAATCTTTCCTAAGGTATTCTATAGGTAGGCCTCAATGCATACTTCATGTGCGAGTAAATTATTCGTTACCATTTTATCGTCTATTTAAAGGTTTTCTTTCCACCGCACTCTTTCCCAGTGGTTTACCAGTTTTGTTTTGTTTGTTTTTTAATATCATTTTTATTAGTTTCACATTTTAACAATAATGACATTCATATACATTTTCACTTCCTGTTCCTTTCCGGCTAACATAACCTTGACTTCCCTCAGACCTTCCTAGTGACTTTCTTATATTTATACCTTAATTTATATTTCTTATTTCTTCCATTGTTTTAATATATCTCTCTCTATCTTAATCACTATAAATTTATATTAACAATAGCATTTCTACCTTAATCTACAAAGCCTCTTGCAATCCTAATAATGTATTCAATTGAGTACATTCCTTTAGATATTCTGTAAATTTAGACTAGTCTTTGACGAACTTCTGGTCCCGCTGTTCTCGGATTCTCCCCGTCATTTTGTCCAGTTCTGCATAGTCTAATAATTTCATTCTCCATTCTTCCAGTGTCGGTAGTTGTTCTTGTTTCCATTTCTGGGCCATTAGGATTCTTGCCGCCGTTGCTGCGTATTGGAAACGTTTAATGTCTTGTCTTGCAATGTCTGTACCTATAATTCCCAACAAAAATGCTTCTGGCGTGGTTTACCAGTTTTGGCTTTTTTTGTTTTTAAACTGCAATCCCTACCTTCAGTTGGGGGGGAGGGGCAGGAATCAAAGCTGTGCATCAGTTGCAGAGGTTTTTTTTATAGTTAATTTGATTAAATAAATAAATCGAATATCCTAAAGCGACACAGGGCTTGCAGGATGCCCAAATAGGCAGGGATGGGAGTCAGGAACAGGAAAGCACCCTAGCTCATTTGCATAATTAGGAGAGTACAGTCGTACCTTGGTTCGACTCAACAGCTTTATGGACGATTGCCCAGAAAAAGCTGAGCAACTATGTCTGGATTTTTACTTCTTGAAATACGGCAACCCTAGGTAAGGTAGATCTCAGCCCAAAAAAAACATGCTTAGGGGATACCATGGCAAGCAAAATGGCTGCCGTTCTCTTGCCATAAGAATGGGATGTCCCAGTTTTTCCAGGACACTTGCGGGGTATGATGTAGTTTGGGTCTTCAGCTGTGAGAAATAATAGAAATAGAAATAGAAATAATAGAAATAGAAATAGAAATAGAAATAATAGAAATACTTTATTGTCACAGTACCACATGTTTACAGTGAGATTAAATGAGCCCCCCCCCCAATCTCTCAGTCCTTGTTACACTATGTGCTGTCATACAACCACCGACCCCGAACGTCAGCTGCAATGTTGCTGTCTTTCATTCAGCAGCCTCACGGCCCATGGGTAGAAACTGTTCTTTAACTTGTCGGTTCGGCTTATCATGCTACTATATCTCCTGCCCGAGGGCAGGAGATTAAAAAGGTGCTGGCCAGGGTGTGAGTCATCCCTAAGAATGTTCCTCGCTCTTCTGAGGCAACGGTCTTCTGCGATGACATCTAGCGGACTCAGGGGACAGCCCATGATGTCTTGTGCTGTCTTCACCACCCTCTGTAGGGACTTTCTGAAGGAGAAGGAAGGCCCATTGTCTTTCACTGTGTTTTATCTACAATGTGCACCCAGAGAATCTGGACCCACCTTTTGTTTCCAATCGCCTGTTTCAACTTAGGCCTGTTCCTGGTTCATTGTTAGTCGCTTCTTTTCCTCCCCGATGCATAAACAATGATAATTTTAGCAGGCCCCCACCACTATTTTAATAAAGCTTTGTCAGGCTGGTAGCTACTAATTATTCAGTCACTTTATATAATTCCGCTTATTGTCGAGGCAGTTTTTTAATGTATTATTAGCCGTCCGCAACAAAAGAGGGTTTCTTCCAAACTCATTGTGACGATCTTCATTGTGGAGCCTTTATTTCCTTAAAAGAAAGTTAAGGGGTGGCAGAAGAGAAGAAGACGTTTTCAAAGGATGAGAACATCACAAGGGGGCTCCTCAAGATGTTCTTGTCTTTATCTTTTGACTCCCAGGAGGATGATTCAAGTCCACATTCTTTGCTGTGTGGGGGTAAAAGGCTGGCTCTCCCCTCTCCACACATTCATGCAAATCGTGCTCGTTCTTTTTATAACTCGCATGGGCTGACAATTCCTTTCCGGGCCCAATTCCAGGCGCCCACATTAATGTTTAAAGTGCTAAACCAGTGGTCTCCAGCTGGTCCAGACCTGAGATCTGCCTCTAACTCTTGGCCTGAAACACAGGACCTACTTTTATATATGCAGGAGATGTGGGAATGTTTAGGAATGTGGATGAGGATATATTGCTTAAGATATCCTATCCCAACTTGTGTTTACAAGTTCCAACAAAGTCAGCAGAGTTACATTCCCTTTTTAAAATCACACAGCGGAAGGTTGCTCAGGTTTGTTTAAACCTCTGTAAAATAGTTTCCTGGTATTTCCCCTTTAATCCCTCCAAAATAAGACACTACACAAGTCTTCTATAAAAGCATATAAAAACGTTTACTCACAGATATCAAATGGTCACAATAAGATCCCAGATGGAGGCAGACTTAAGTTTAGAAAATATATGTACATGTGGAGACTCTCCATGAGGCAGAAGGCTCCATTTGGGCCCTCTTGGCTGGAAGCCAAGAGTCCATCTCTGCTCTAAGATGTTGCTTGCTTGAAGTCCCGATCCAAGAGAGGGAAAATGGCCACTGACCTGTGGTTTTGTCCTAACATGCCCAGGTGAAGCCACTCCCACCTTCAGTTACATAGAGGAAGTTGTCTCAGTCCAGGTAAACAGGAAGTTATGGCTGGAGGACTGAGACACCTTCATGTCCACTCTAGCAGTGTTGTGTTTGACTGCGCTGTGTGTTTACATCCCACAGGAGAAGGCTTGCAATTCCTAGCAAGCACTCACCTTTTCCTGCCTTCTCTGGGCGTCTACCTCTCCTCGCTGCAACTCTGATGTTAGACCATGTCTCCAAAATCGAATTTAAAGACTGGAACAGGCGCCATACATACCTGTACAGGCGAGTGCATTTACCAAAGTGATGATGAGCTAGATCAGAACTTCACAGAGGATGGGAATCATTTGTGTCTGTCTCCGTGTCTCAAGTGGTCAGTCTGTCTATTATTATTATTATTATTATTATTATTATTATTCTGTTGTTGTTTTAAGAAAAAAAGTGCCAGTACTCACCATGAAGTATCATGCTTTTAACATTTGAGAAAGCAAAAAAAGGTGCCAGTACTGCATACCCAGAAAAAACACTGGATATTGTACTCTGTACCCACAGAAAAAAACACTGATTATTATTAGTAGTAGTAGTAGTAGTAAAAGTAGTATATATCATATTTTTCTGAGTATAAGATGCCCCCATGTATAAGACACCCCCTATTTTGGGGGACTCCAAATTAAGAAAACACCTCCTCAGCACTACCCGTGTATAAGACGAGCCCCAATTTAAAACCTTTTGGGGGGGGGTAAAAAATCCTAGTCTTATACACGACAAAATACGGTATTTATTTATTTGTACCCCACCTTTCATCCTGACAAGGCATCTTACTGATAAAATAAGAACAGCTAAGAACATAGGGGGAAACGCAATTGTTACAAAACAAACAGTAATGGAATTAAAACTACAGTGGCACCTCGGGTTACAAACGCTTCAGGTTACAGACTCCGCTAACCCAGAAATAGTACCTCGGGTTAAGAACTTTGCTTCAGGATGAGAACAGAAATCGCGCGGCAGCGGCAGCGGGAGGCCCCATTAGCTAAAGTGGTACCTCAGGTTAAGAACAGTTTCAGGTTAAGAACCGACCTCCGAAACGAATTAAGTTCTGAACCCGAGGTACCACTGTATATAAAAATATAAGATCTATTAAAAACATGCAGGTAAGCAAATAATAAAAACAATATGGCAACAGCCCATTCATTAAAAGTACCGGTAGTCCACTCCCCAAAGCCTGTTGTGTCAGGGATGTGCCCACCCCTGCCAGTCCGGCACTGAATGGCTACCGGCAGCCTCAGCCTTTGTTGTCGACGGACTCGTCTCCCAGCTCCTCCTCAGGGGAGGAGCAGTTACCGGGAGGGAGCCATGTGGGGAGAGGTCTCCAGGAAGAGGCAGAGAGACCTAGCACCACTCAGCAGACCCACTCGGAGGGGGAGATGCCGTTTCCGGCGCCCGCTTTACGCAGAAGGAGAAGGCAGCACTTTAGAGTGCCGAGACTCTGGTGTTGGCGCCGCAACAGGAGGGGGGCACTTCCGGATTCCGCTATCGACTAGACGGTCATGTTTAGGGTTAGCTCTGCACTGTGCATATTTTGCACAAATAAAATAGTTGAAAGACAAGAAGGACTTGGTCTTTACTCATGAGCAACCATTAAGCGAACCTGACATGTTGGAACAAGAATGTCTTCACCTGCCGGCGGAAGGACAACAAGGAGGGAGCCAGTCTGGCTTCTCTAGGGAGGGAGTTCCAAAGTCTGGGAGCCGCCACCGAGAAGGTCCTCTCCTGCATTCCTGCCAAGGGTGCCTGTGATAGTGGCGGTACCAAGAGGAAGACCTCCCTCAAAACCCATACCATCTTTCAGCACTTTGGACTATGCCTGGAAACAGACAGGTAGCCAGCAGAGCTGTTGCAGCAAGAGACTCATCTGTTGGGAGAGCGCTCCAGGCTATCTCCAGTCCCGTCCCCCCCCGGATCTCCAAGTGTCCTCCGGTGAGCATAGTTCTGGAAAAGAAGAAGAAGAAGAGTTTGGATTTGATACCCCGCTTTATCACTACCCGAAGGAGTCTCAAAGCGGCTAACAATCTCCTTTCCCTTCCTCCCCCACGACAAACACTCTGTGAGGTGAGTGAGGCTGAGAGACTTCAGAGTAGTGTGACTAGCCCAAGGTCACCCAGCAGCTGCATGTGGAGGAGTGGGGAAGCGAACCCGGTTCACCAGATTACAAGTCTACCGCTCTTAACCACTACACCACACTGGCATCCCCTTCTTCTCCAGGGCGCTCCAGCGACATAAACACAGCAAAAGAAAGAGGCATCGTAGTTCTAAACCACTATTTATTTACAGAATATTTACAGACAACAGCATTATGGCGTCTGTTCTCTCCAGCTCCGAGGACAAACCAGGGGGAAAAAAACGATGTAAAAGTACAGTTTCACAGTCTCACACTGGAAGTGAGATAAGAAAAGTCTTCCTTTCTCAGGCTCTACTCAGACAGGCTTGGGAATTATACCAATCATAAAAAAGCCAGCATTGGGAAGCATGAAATCCTAACATCATCTGCTCCTTATAACCAGCCCCGGTCAACCATCTGGCTGCCGGTCCTCAAGCAAGTTGAAGCTCTTCATCGCTGGGGGAAATGGGGAGCGTTTCCAGCAATACAAAATATTGCAGCTCATTGGAGCCAACTCCTAGGGGACATGGGGGCTTTGCCCCCCCCACAACAAAATATTTGAGTTAATGGGCATTCCCATTCAAATGGTGTGTGTGCACGGTGCCATGTGATCAATTGTGCAGAGTGGGGCTTACCTGCCCCCCCCCACGATATTTTATTCGTTGGCACCCTTGTTTCAGCTGTTTGCACTCGCGTGGTAATTTTCTTTTTATTGAATCAAATATCCAGTTCGTTTAGCTGAGCTGTTTTCGAATCTCGCATTTGAGAGGCCCATTCTGAAGCAATACAATTAGCTTAATGAGATTACAAAGTGTGTTAATGCCCATAATTAGGAGGGAAAAAAGGTTTACAGCGCTTCCCCATTTAATATGCTTTGATTTAATACCACGGTATTGACACACACACACACACACACACACACACACACACACACACACACAAAAACCCCATTCTGCATCCAGTTTCCTCAACTATTATATGGCTTGGTTTCTGGAATAATGAAAGAGACCCTGTGACAGTTGGCTTTAATGATTCAATAAATCATATTAGATAGAACTGAAGATTAGTACAGACTAATGCAGGACTTACTCTAGGAAAAATGCTTTGCTTTGCTTTGAAGTAACCGTAATATAGTCATGGAGGGGGCAGACAGAATATTTAAATTTCACATTAAAACTCAAGGTCCCCTTTCTACAGCTATGGCTTGTCTTAGGCTACCCACCAGGTAGGTGCCCACCAGGTAATCTTGACTGCAATTTCCACTATTATTTCATTTATTAATCACTTTCCGGCAGCATCTCAAAGCAATTTCATAGAATCATAGATTTGTAGAGTTGGAAGGGGCCCTGAGGATCATCTAGTCCAACCCCCTGCAATGCAGGAATCTCAACTAAAGCATCCATGGCAGATGGCCATCCAACCTCTGCTTAGAAACCTCCAAGGAAGGAGAGTCCACCAGCTCTCATGGGAATCTGCTCCACTGCCAAACAGCTCTTACTGTCAGAAAGATTTTCCTGATGCGTAGTCAGAATCTCCTTCCTAGCAACTTGGAGTCATTGGTTTCCAGCCCTAACCCTACCCTCCAGAGCAGGAGAAAACAAGCTTGCTCCCTCTTCCATGTGACAGCCCTTGAGATATTTGAAGATGGCTATCATATCTCCTCCCAGTCTCCTCTTTTCCAGGCTAAACATACCGGTACCCAGCTCCTTCAAGCACTCCTCATAAGGCTTGGTTTCCAGACCCTTGATCAACTCGGTCGCCCTCCTCTGCACACATTCCAGCTTACCAACATCCTTTCTAAATTGTGGTGCCCAGAATTGGACACCGTATTCTAGGTGCGATCTGACCAAAGCAGAATAGACTGGTATTATTACTTCCCTTGATCTTTACAATATTAAACTGTACATTTGAGGGAGGGCTGTAGCTCAGTCCTAGATTGCATGCAGGGGGTCCTAGATTCAACCCCTAGATGCATTTTACATTGCATTTGTATCCTACCTTTCCTCCACGAAGCTCAAGGCGGCCTATATCGTTCTCCTCCTTCCCAATTTAACTTCACAACAACCCTGTGAGGTTGGATCGGCTGAGAGCAGGTGACCAGCCAAAAGTCACCCAGTGAGCTTTGTGGCTGAGTGGGGATTTGAACCCTGGTCTCCCGAGGTCCTAGTCCAACACTCTAACCACTACACCACACTTCCCCCAACTTTCCGCAAGACCAGCCCATAACACCATGTGTGGCTATTAATTACAGAGCACAACTCTGAAAACCCCAAATACCTGTGGTCCTGAAGACAGAGGTGCTTTTAAAATCCCACCCTAAACATGCAAGTTGCGCCACAATACCCCATTTCACAGAAGTGTATTTTCCCCTCCGTCGACTTGTTTACACAAATTCCAGGAGGCTCTTCCCTCCCTGGGGTTCCCGCATCATTATGGCACATAAATGTCGGCTGTTACATATCTTACGGCCATGTCGGGGGAATTGCTACGATGTGCTGCGCTGTATTTTATATAATAATAATAATAATACAGGACCGAGGCCGTTTAGGGCTTTCAAGGTCAGCACCAACACTTTGAATTGTGCTCGGAAACGTACTGGGAGCCAATGTAGTTCTCTCAGGACCGGTGTTATGTGGTCCCGGCGGCCACTCCCAGTCACCAGTCTAGCTGCCGCATTCTGGATTAATTGCAGTTTCCGGGTCACCTTCAAAGGTAGCCCCACGTAGAGCGCATTGCAGTAGTCCAAGCGGGAGATAACTAGAGCATGCACCACTCTGGCGAGACAGTCTGCGGGTAGGTACGGTCCCGCATTTTGATGCCTCGGGCTTTGTTTTCACTGGGGTAGGACCCCAAAAGCGACGCTAAATGCCAAGGCTGAGGTTTGAAATGCACAACTTCAAAACAGAGCGCTAGCAACGTGTTGGAACTCTTTCCAGAAACGTTTCATTCTTTCCTGCCGGCGTCACTCGTTCAGAGCACTTATCTGCAGAAGCAGAAATGCGATCTTTGCAAACTGGAAGTGAATCAATGCCCTGCTCGTTGCTATCATCTATGGTACCGCACACACTCCATAGCCTGGAGTAAGGATTTGCAGCACCGCTGTGCATCACATGCCCAATTGACTCAACTGCGCATCATGTTCCCATTCAAAGGGGCGATGCCCAGTATAAATGCAGGCAGACCTGAATTATCGTTGGGTATTGCATACTCAGTTGGCCTAATGCTTCTGACAGCAGCATAAATAAGTTAGGAATGCTTGAGGAATTCCTTTTTTCTTTTCTTCTTTTTTGGGGGGGGGGCAAATTTCTATATGGACAGATCGGCTCTTCATCTCTCAGACTGATGGGTGGGTTTTACACTCTAAATGATCTGACACAGTTTCCAGCTTAAAAACACACACACCGGGATGCGGGCCAAAATGCATATTTTAAGAGAAAATGTGTTGGGAATTGTGTACTGCGGAGAGAAAATGTGCATTTCATAAGTAGATACATTTTAAGATATCTATTGAATTGGGATATGTGTATCAACCAAAGACCTGATATTTACCCTACTTTGTCACATCAGGAAGCAGCTGCCCTCGGTCCAAAGTGCTTCAGAGACTACTCAATTCATCTCAAGGTCCATTCAAGGTCCGTTTGCTACTGAGGGGAAAATGCAGGTTTACTACCCCATATCCTCCAATATTTCTCCAAAGAAAATAGGGATGTTCTATTCTATCATCATCATCATTTTATTATTTATACCTTGCCCATCTGATTGGGTTCCCCCAGCCACTCTGGGCGGCTTTCAACATATATAAAAACATAATAAAACATTAAACATTAAAAAAAAACTTTCGGCGACTGAAAACAAGGGATGCAGGTCGCGCTGTGGTCTAAACCAGTGTTCCCCAACCTTGGGCCTCCAGTTGTTTTTGGACTACAACTCCCATCATCCCTCGCTAGCAAGACCAGTGGTCAGGGATGATGGGAATTGTAGTCCGAAAACAGCTGGAGGCCCAAGGTTGGGGAACACTGGTCTAAACCACTGGGCCTCTTGGGTTTGCCGATCGGAAGGTCAGTGGTTTGAATGGGTGAGCTCCCGTTGCTCTCTCCCAGCTCCTGCCAACCTAGCAGTTCGAAAGCATGTCAAAGTGCAAGTAGATAAATAGGTACCACTCCGGCGGGAAGGTAAACGGCATTTCTAAGCGCTCTGGTTTCCGTCACGGTGTCCTGTTGCGCCAGAAGTGGTTTAGTCATGCTGGCCACATGACCCAGAAAGCTGTGGACAAACGCCGGCTCCCTCGACCTGAAAGCGAGATGAGCGCCGCAACCCCATAGTTGCCATTGACTGGACTTAACCGTCCAGGGGTCCTTTACCTTTACCTGCTTCTGTGAGCCATCTGGTTGAGAAACCCTTCTGCTGGGAATCTTAGAGAGCGCTATGTCTGTCAGAATAGACAGATGGACTCTCACTCTGACTCAGTAGAAGGAAGCTAAATAATAATAATAATAATAAATTTTTATTTATACCCCACCCTTCCCAGCCAAGACTGGGCTCAGGGCGGCTAACACCCATAAAATCACAACAAAACATACAAAACAATCAATTAAAATGCAGATTAAAATACGATTCAAAGTTTAAAATGCAGCCTCATTTTTAAGTAGCTGAATTCATCTCTCACCTCTCTATCCTATTTTCTCTTTGTGTGTGTGCTTGCATAATGCATTCCTAGGTATACAGATTTTTTTTTGAAGAAAAAGAATAATGCTACCTATATCCACCCTGAATTTATAAACTTGTCTATTTATAGTTTCTCCTAGCAGCTGATTGTTCGCATCATCAGTTTTTGGCATTTCTCGTGATTTACTGCGTCTTTCATGAGATTGTGCATACTTCGTTTCCTGCTCCCATTGCATAGCAATCTTTCTACGCCCCTGGCAGCTTTGCTACTTAGGTTCCATTTCCTTTGGGGGAAATCAAACATTTTTAAGGGTCTGCTAAGAATGCAAAAGTGACCCATTTCATCTGTGGGTGCGATTTCACAAACCTGAGTTGAGAAAAACAATTCCATGCTGTTGTAGGAGCAAACTTAATAGGAAAAGCTACCAAGAGCCACACATCTGATAACGAGGGCTTTCTAATTAGACAATTAAATAAAAACAGGGCATTTGTTTTAAAAGTTAAAGCATTGCAATTGCCTGAGGACTCGTTGCTCTGCAAATGAGGGCTACCAGTGAAACATTGTTTTGAACAGCTTGCAAAGGAACAAAATTATCTGCAAGGATATTCCACCCACTCCACAGATAATAGGTGATTTATCACTACCAGCAGAGAAGAGGGGAGGAGGGTTGCTAGCTTTTCTTGTTGACCCTTGCTGCTGTGCCTTTAAAGGCAGCTTGATCTGCTGGCATTAGCAAATGATTGTGTTTTTATCTCCAGGTCTTCAAAAGCTTCACCTGCTAATTCTTGCAGAGCCAGATGCTGTTAAAAGCATAGGAGCAAGTTAGACTGGGGTAGGTATGTTTCAGGCCGGTGGACGGAGCTCTGGCCCACTGGACCAGTGTTTGATATAAGGCACCTTTCTGTATTCCCAGAATACAGTGGCCGCCGGGACCACATAACACCGGTCCTGAGAGATCTACATTGGCTCCCAGTACGTTTCCGAGCACAATTCAAAGTGTTGGTGCTGACCTTGAAAGCCCTAAACGGCCTCGGTCCTGTATACCTGAAGGAGCGTCTCCACCCCCACCGTTCAGCCCGGACACTGAGATCCAGCGCCAAGGGCCTTCTGGTGGTTCCCTCACTACGAGAAGCAAAGCTACAGGGAACTAGGCAGAGGGCCTTCTCGGTAGTGGCGCCCGCCCTGTGGAACGCCCTCCCAGCAGAGGTCAAAGAGATAAACAACTATCTGACATTCAGAAAATACCTCAAGGCAGCCCTGTTTAGGGAAGTTTTTAACCTGTGATATTTTAATGTATTTTAATATCTGTTGGAAGCCACCCAGAGTGTCTGGGGAGACCCAGCCAGATGGGCGGGGTACAAATAAATTATTATTATTATTATTATTATTATTATTATTATTATTATTATTATTATTCCCCTACTATATTTGTTTTTTTTTTTACTAGATTTAGTGCATTGCACCTAAAATACATCCTGCCAACCTAGCAGTTCGAAAGCACGTCAAAGTGCAAGTAAGTAAATAGGTACCACTCCGGCGGGAAGGTAAACGGCGTTTCCATGCGCTGCTCTGGTTCGCCAGAAGCGGCTTAGTCATGCTGACCACATGACCCGGAAGCTGTACGCCGGCTCCCTCAGCCAATAAAGCGAGATGAGCGCCGCAACCCCAGAGTCGTCCGTGACTGGACCTAATGGTCAGGGGTCCCTTTACCTTTACCTTACCTAAAATACAAATGATTTAAATACACACACTGTTTAGGAAGGAAACTGAAAGATTACAGAAATAGCTGGATAGTAATTTGGGGACAATATTGATTCCAAGTCATAATAAATCGCAGCCACTTACCAGCCAAATTTGCTGACTGGCATATTCTCTGTTCTCTGCAACCAGCTTCAGCAAGTTTATCTTTCCAGCACGTCCACCAATTTCAATAACGGCTCCCATAATGCTGGAGAACATTGGTGGGAGGGGGTTTCCCCCCCAAAAAAAAGCATATTAATGTGCATTATGCAGAGGTTAACAACTTTGATATCAGAGCATTAGAATTACTGGCAACATTTTCCTTCGTATACGGCAGTGTTTGGGTTTGTAGGGGGCTACATCTTACGATGTGGTTTGCAAATGCCACCAAGAAATAAATATAACTCGCACATTTGTGGAGGTGGGGGGCGAATTCCTTCAAAGTTTTGTGGTGCAGAACCCGCCAAACGCAAGCGTGCCAGCCATCCCCAGTGCTGAGCACTTTGTTACGGCCGTAAAGCAAAAGGCATTTCTCTGCATTTAAAAGGGGGAATTGGCAGGATGCAATATCAACAGCTCGCTTGCGCTCTCCAAAGTGCCTCGGACTTACATCAATCTCCACCCACACAGGCCTTGAAGACAGTGGAGTTCTTGGGTAAACATGGGGAATATCGCAGTGGGAACTGTTTGCTTCTCAGTTCAGCCCCGTTTGCTCTGATGAGGCACTTAAAAAATAATAATACTGGAGCTGCAAAATGTAGCCATCAGGAAGAACTGAGCTCAGTGGTGGAGAAGCTGATGAAGAAGGTCCCAAGTCCTATCTCCAGGAGTTCTGGGAATGTCTCCTGTCCAAAATGTTGTCGAGCCAATGCCAGTCGGTGTAGAGCAGGGGTGGGGAACATTTTTTAAGCTGAGGGCCACCTTCCCTTCCGGGCAAACTTCTGAGGGCTACATGGCAGTGGTGGATGGAGACAGAAAGGAAAGTGGCTGGAGCACCAATCCATTTTTTATCTTTGCACAGTAAGCCAGCTTCTACAAGCCATCACATTCTGCTCTCTGTTCTCCAGGAAGGCAAGCAGGAGTTATGAAATATACTCGGAGTCCAGTGTGAATTTCATGCTCTTTATTCAGCTCCTAGTAGCAAGGAATGGATGTTTCCCCAAAACGTCTGCTATAAATACATTATTTACACAATGGGACCCACGTGATTGGCTAATTCCGGGATACTCCTGTAGGCCAATCAGGTTGTGGATTCACTTCCACCTGGAGCTGGATTGGGTGGCTCCTGCGGGCCAATCAGGCTGCTGCATTCTGGATCCTATTGTTCTAGGACCAATCAGACTGCTGCATTCTGGATCCTATTGTTCTAGGACCAATCAGACTGCTGCATTCTGGATCCTATTATTCTAGGACCAATCAGACTGCTGCATTCTGGATCCTATTGTTCTAGGACCAATCAGACTGCTGCATTCTGAATCCTATTGTTCTAGGACCAATCAGACTGCTGCATTCTGAATCCTATTGTTCTAGGACCAATCAGACTGCTGCATTCTGAATCCTATTGTTCTAGAACCAATCAGACCGCTGCATTCTGGATCCTATTGTTCTAGGACCAATCAGACTGCTGCATTCTGAATCCTATTGTTCTAGGACCAATCAGACTGCTGCATTCTAGATCCTATTCAGCTCAGTACATAACAAGTTATCATCAGAGGATACGTTCCAGCCAAGCAAAAACACTCAAGAAATAAGATGTGAAGCAAGGCCAGTGAACAGCGTGGCCTAGGGAATAAAAGGTGTGGCTTGGGGAAACTCATGAGGTCCAGAGAGACAAGCCTGGGGGGCCACATTGACATACTCTCCAACATTTCTCCGATGAAAATAGGGACATCCTATTTATTGTTAATAATAATAATAATTATAATTATAATAATAATAAAGTCGTACCTTGGTTGTTGAATGACTTGGTACTCGTACGTTTCAGCTCCCGAACGAACGAAACCTGGAAGTGAGTGTTCCGGTTTTCGAACTTTTTTTGAAAGCTGAATGTCCGATGTGGCTTCCATGGCTTCCAATTGACTGCAGGAGCTTCCTGCAGCCAATCAGAAGCAGCGCTTGGGTTTCCGAAGGTTTTGGAAGTCGAACAGACTTCTGGAACGGATTCCATTCAACTTCCAAGGTACGGCTGTAACCCACCCATCTGACCGGGTTGCCCCAGCCAATCGAGTCTGGGTGCCTTCCAACAAATTTAAAACATAATAAAACATTACACATTTAAAAAAAAACACCTTCCCTATACAGGGCTGCCTTCAAATGCATAGTTCCTTATCTCCTTGCCATGGGGGTCGCATAACTCTATACCCTCCAGCATTTCGCCAATGAAAATAGGGACGTCCTAAGGAAAAGCGGGACATTCCCGGATCAAATCAGAAAGCAGGATGGCTTTTGTAAATCTGGGACTATCCCTGGAAAATAGGGACACTTGGGGGGGGTCTGCATTTGAGCCCCGCCTCATGTGTGGACAATGCTGAAATAGATGCTCATGTCTGAATGGGTACAAATTGGCTTCCTGTGTCCCTATGCCCCAAAGGTTTTCAGACTCTAGATACTGGATATGATTAGTCTACAAAGCACGAATACCCGATGGGCTGTCAATAAAGCACTCTGTTTATCTAGGGCAGTCCCAATTTTCTGTTAGTCCTCCTTATTTATTTAGTAGACCTTGTATGCCGCTTGATTGTAAATAAAACCTCTAAGTGGTTTGCCAAAAAAATAGAATTCATATGTTGAATAAAGATTAAAGTTAAAACAAATAAAACTATATCTAAAATCAACAGCATGGCATGTGAAATTCCATGCTAAAGATCATGGGGAAAGGAAATGAAGATAAAAGCTGCCCCTGTTATAATGCTGTTATGCACATGGATGGGGCAACTGCATTTGCAATACTGGTCACCTCACCACAAAAAAGGATATTGTGGACTTGGAAAAGGTTCAGGAAAAACCCAAAATGATCAAGGGGTTGGAGCAACTCCTCTGGAATGAAAGGTTGGAGCATTTAGTTGATAAAAATGGCAAGAGGTGGCCTGATATGATTATGGATGGCATGGAGAAAGTGGACGGGGGGGGGGGGAAGTGAAGGGCTTCCAGTGAATCTGAATTAAACTATGGAACTCACTCCCACAAGAGGTGGTGATGGCCAACAACTGGGATGGCTTTAGCAGAGGACTGGGCAAAAACAGCCCGAATAACTCAGTGTTTAGAGCAATGTTTCCAAACCTTGGGTCTCCAGCTGTTTTGGGACCACTACTCCCATCATCCTTAGCTAGCAAGACCAGCTGTCATGGATGATGGGATTTGTAGTCCGAAAACAGCTGGAGACCCAAGGCTGGGAAACCCTGGGTTAGAGCATGGTGCTGATAATGCCAAGGTTGTAGGTTCGATCCCCACATGGGACAGCGGCATATTCCTGCATTGCAGAGGGTTGGACTAGACCAGGCATAGGCAACCTTGGCTCTCCAGATGTTTTGGGACTACAATTCCCATCATCCCTGACCACTGGTCCTGTTAGCTAGGGATGATGGGAGTTGTAGTCCCAAAACATCTGGAGGGCCAAGTTTGCCTATGCCTGGACTAGACGGTCCTCAGCGTCCCTTCCAACTATTTAATTCTATGATTCTGTGAAATTGCTTTGAGATGCTGCAGGAAAGTGATTACAGTGGTCCCTCAACTTACGAATTTAATCCGTTCCGAATGGACATTCGTAGGTCGGAAAGTTTGTAAGTTGAAAAAAGTGATTTCCCATAGGAATGCATTGGGAGAAAAAATATTCGGAAAAATTCGTAAGTCGAGGAAACCGCATCTAAAATTCGTAAGTCGAGGAAACCGCATCTAAAACCGGCAACGATTTCCATTCGGATGTCGAAAAATTCGCAGGCGTGCGGCCACTTTTTTCATTCGTAAATCGAAAAATTCGGATGTTGAGTATTTCGTAAGTCGAGGGACCACTGTAATAAATGAAAGAACGGTGGAATCCTCTCTATTTCGCATTGTGCGGTGGCAGGAAGTGGAGGGTACAGAACTTTTTCAAAACTGCATTTAAAGAGTTCCTGGTGTTGCTATTCTTCCGGTTTCAGCCCCCTCCTCTAGAAGTTTAACTCTGAAAGGAGTCTTGGGGATGGGAGCATGGCCGCATCTATTCCTGTCTCCAGCTAAAGATACAGTGTGCAGGCTGCTCTTTCATGTGCTGCAGCTGGCGAGTTCGTTTTGAGATGTTGATGACATATTATAGGACAATTATGTATTTCTGGTGCCTTTTTAAATCATAAATACCCACCCCCTTTCCCCCTTTGCCTTTCTATCAATGCAGGCCAGGCTACCACTGAGTGAATTAATACCATGCACAGCAGGCAGAGTGGAAGCTAACGTGTAATTGTGTGCCTGTGTGGGCGGGCGAAGGAACGAGTAAACAAATGTGCACATCTGGAGCAGCCCAGACTTCCCACGGGGAGTGGTGCCTTGCTTGGAGGTGCATCTCATTGTTCCCCCATTGGCACGTTGTGCAGGCATGCACCTGACACAGGTGTGGGTCCCTGGGCCCCATCTCTAAATGTGTGTGAGCAATGAGATGGAACGGGTCTGGCCTGCAGCAAAAGGTCACAACAAAATGGTGCTTCATAGCTTCAGCCAGCCATGCCGTTTTCCAGGATCACTCCATTCCATTTCCCCTCTCCACAGCTTTCGATTCCCCTTTCCTCTCAACACTTAGCCAGGGAGGCTCCTCAGCTGCATTGCTCGGCTGCCAATAAGGAGTCTGAGACCGACTGAGGGCGGAGCTTGCATGCCTTGTGCAGCCATACCCTCACGCCCAACCAGACAGACAGCCTGCCTGCCGTCTACGCGCTCGCTCTTTCGCCCACCCGTTCGCGCGCAGCCTCTGGAGCGCAGGGTGGCGAGGCAACTTGGTGCCATTGCACTGCCCTCGCGGCATCCCTTATTTTCAAATCCGAAAGTTTTAAAAAATCCTTTATTTTCAAAACCGAAAGTTGACAGCTATGCTTGGCGCAGAGAGGCCACTTGACACCTTACAGGGCCAGCCCAATACATTTTGGCACCTCAGGCAAAAGCCACAAAACCGTGCCTTCCCTCTCCACCAAGGAAGACGGGGTGAGTGAAGATCTAAAATGGTGGGAGGAGATCAGGAGATCCTGTTTGCCAGGATGCTGCTAGGAGCAGATCCAGCCTCCAAGGAGCATGCAGCAGCAGCAGCAAGCGATACATTCCTTGGAGGCTGGATCTGCTGTCCCTGTGGATCCTGCCACCTGAGGCAGTTACCTCGCCTTGCCTCATGACTTGCTTGGCCCTGATGATTTGGGAAAAAATATGGTCGACAACCTCCAAAGGGGGGGGGGGGTAAAAAGGCTGCTCTAAGTAAAAAAAAAATTAAATTAAATTATTTTTATTAAGTTTCCATTTTATATAAGTATAAAACACTCAAATTTTTCACATTATATTCCACTCTCACGAGCACTTGACTCGCCTCCCTCCCGGCCCATGATTACCTTAAATTATATCTTTTTTTAATTGCATTTCAATTTCTGCTCTTTACTCTCTATTCAATTCCAATAGTCACTTAATTATATTAATTGTAAATCGGTGCTTTCTATAAACTATCAAGCTTTAAATCAGTCCTGTCAGTGTTGTTAAGTGTTTACAATTATCTTTAAAATACTCTATAAAGTCCTTTTGAAACATTTGATCCCGCTGGTTTCGGATTGTCCCAGTCAATTTCGCCAACTCAGCATATTCCACCATCTTTGCCTGCCAGTCCTGGATAGTTGGTAAGTCTTGCTGTTTCCATCTCTGTGCTAATAAAACTCTTGCTGCGACAGTTGCATACCTGAACAGTTTTTGGTCTTTCTTGGGTATTTCCTTGCCTGTTACCGGTATTCCTAATAAAAATGCTTCTGGTTTCCTAACAAATGTACTAAGTAAAAAAAAAAATTTTTTTTTAATGAGTTTTGCTGTTTGCAGTCATAGAATCATAGAATCATAGAGTTGCAAGAGACCACAAGGGCCATCCAGTCCAACCCCCTGCCAAGCAGGAAACACCATCAAAGCATTCCTGACAGGTGGCTGTCAAGCCTCTGCTTAAAGACCTCCAAAGAAGGAGACTCCACCACACTCCTTGGCAGCAAATTCCACTGTCGAACAGCTCTTACTGTCAAGAAATTCTTCCTAATGTTTAGGAGGAATCTTCTTTCTTGTAGTTTGAATCCATTGCTCCGTGTCCGCTCCTCTGGAGCAGCAGAAAACAACCTTTCTCCCTCCTCTATATGACATCCTTTTATATATTTGAACATGGCTATCATATCACCCCTTAACCTTCTCTTCTCCAGGCTAAACATACCCAGCTCCCTAAGCTGTTCCTCATAAGGCATCGTTTCCAGGCCTTTGACCATTTTGGTCCAACCTAGCTTATTGAAATAAAGCATTATGATGCTTCTCATCTGGGATGAATCTAATTCAACAACAACAGCTGTTATGGCAAAAACAGTGAAACGTTCTCTTTGTGTTATATTTTTTTATATATATATACACATACACAGCTCAGTATGTGCACTTCATAGATTGACAGAGTGCGCTTTTATGAAATTTCAGAAGGATGGAAGCAAGGCGACGAGGCAGGGGAGGGGAGGGGAGGAAAGCAATAAAAACGCTTTGATAAAGTGAAATGCACTCCCCCCCCCCGCCCCAAGCTGCCTTCACGTCCCTGTGCAGCCTGCAATAAACTCTCTCCACCCAGCAGAGGTTATGGGAGACCTGAAGAGAGAGAGAATGAGTTGCTTATGAAACATACTAAGAATGAAAGACCATTTTTGGAGAGGGAGAGGTAGAATTTATAAATCCAAAGGGGACTTTTGTTGCAGGCTTTCAGCACCCTGTGCTAACTCTCTTTTGTTTTAAAGTGACAGGCCAAGGTCTCTTCTGATCTTTGCTGGGGATTTATTTGACTCTCATTCCTCGCCTCTAGCGCTCTGTAAAGGTATGTATTGCTCTGGTAGCGTCACTGCTGTCTGCCACACAAGGTGTTTGGGGTTTTTTATTGCAAATTTCAGCATCCCTCCCTTTGGGCATATTTTCACAGCCATGGATCTGAGATTAGACGCTGCAGGAGAGATTTTGCTGAGTGCGTTATTCTAACAAAAAGGAAGGCACAGAATTTTTTTCCCCCCGAGCGCCAATAGCTTTGCAAAAGAGCGCTTGTAATTCTGACAAGCCTTCCCACCCCCACCCCACCCCCTTTTACCTGGGTGGTTTCATATTTGAAAAGTGATCAGTTGGCCAGGGCTGGTTATGGAGAGCATATGACAAGCCTCGTGACCATAGCTCCCCTTGCTACCAGTCTGTTTCCAGGCACGATTCAAAGTTCTTCTTAGGATACATAAAGCCCTACATGGCTTAAGGGACGCGGGCGGCGCTGTGGTCTAAACCACTGAGCCTAGGGCCTGCCATTCAGAAGGTCAGCGGTTCGAATCACCGTGACATGGTGAGCTCCTGTTGTTCGGTCCCTGCTCCTGCCAACCTAGCAGTTCGAAAGCATGTCAAAGTGCAAGTAGATAAATAGGCACCGCTTCGGCGTGAAGGTAAACGGCGTTTCCATGCGCTGCTCTGGTTCTCCAGAAGCGACTAAGTCATGCTAGCCACATGACCCGGAAGCGGTCAGGGAACAAATGCTGGCTCCCTTGGCCTGTAGAGCGAGATGAGCATGCAACCCCAGAGTCGTCCGCGACTGGACCTAACAGTCAGGGGTACCTTTACCTTTGCCTTTACATGGCTTAAGTCCAAGCTATCTGAAAGACCAGGGGTAGGCAACCTAAGGCCCGTGGGCCGGATGCGGCCCAATCACCTTCTCAATCCGGCCAACAGAAGGACTGGGAATCAGCATGTTTTTACTTGAGTAGAATGTGTGCTTTTATTTAAAATGCATCTCTGGGTTATTTGTGGGGCATAGGAATTCGTTCATTCCCCCCCCCAAAAAAAAATAGTCCGGCCCACCACATGATCTGAGGGACAGTGGACTGGCCCATGGCTGAAAAAGGTTGCTGACCCCTGTGAAAGACCATATTCCCTGCCCTTTTGAGATCTTTGAAGGAGGCCCTTCTCTCAGCCCCGCCACCCTCACAGGCACACTTGTTTGTGGGAGGGGGCAAGAGAGGGCCTTCTCGGTGGTGGCTCCCAGATTCTAGAGAATGCAGAACTCCCTCCCTAGAGAAGCCAGACTGGCTCCATCCTTGTTCTACTTCCACCAGCTGGTGAAGACTTCCTGGTTCCAACTGGCTTTGGGGAACTGACTGCTTTTAATGAAGGGGCTGGTGCTGGGTTGTTTTCATTACATGTTTATCAGTATGTTTTCAATAGGTTTTATATTTATATATAGGGATGGTGCTGTGCTGTATTTGTTTTTAATAGGCAGATAGGCAGATAGAAACAAGCTTGAACCATCTTCCATGGGACAGCCCCTCCAATAGCTGAGATAGCTATCATATCACCTCTCAGCCATCTGTTCTCCAACATGAACATACCCATCTCCTTCAACCATTCCTCATACGGCTTGGTTTCCAGACCCTTTATCATCCTGGTCACAGAATTGGACAAAGTGCTCCAAGTGTGGTTTGAGCAAGGCAGAATACAGCAGTACTATTACTTCCCTTGATCTGGACACTAGATTTCTGTTATTGCCTCCTTGAATTGCATTTTCATTCACTTTCTCTCTCTCTCAAGCAGGAATCCTACCAACCCTCTACCTGTAAAATGCCTGGGATTGAACAATGCAGGTGCAGCCACAGAGGAGGTCTTTTCTCGTCTCCCCATCAGTCAAATCTCCACTCCAGATGGGGCACAGAGATGAGCTATCTCTCATCTTAGCGCATGGGATTCTAGTCCCTAAGACAATCCTGGACTGAAGCCATCTACACGCATCTATGAAGCAGCCTTTAAGGACCAATGTAAAAGAGGAAGAAGGAGACTGTTTCGTTAAGTCTCCGCGCTCACTTGTGATTCTCCGAATAAGAAGAAAGCAAAGCTGCAACGATGGTTCAAGGCCAGTAGAGTTGAGAAGGGGAGGACTTCAGGAGAAATTGCTTAATTGGCTTTGATGAAACTATTAAGCAAAAGCGAGGCTGTCTCTTGAGTTTAAATAGTTTGGCGCTGTTCCTTTTGGGCATGGATTTGCTGCCGGTGATTTCAGCAGAAACAAACCCAGGCCATTAACGTGAATTCCAAAGGGAATTGCCAGGAGGGGTAAAAAGTCCAAGATAAACATGTCAGGTTACATAAGCAGGCTCCTCCTTGTTGCTCCCCTCTTCCCGGTTCTCTCTCTGTAAGCAGAAACCTGGTACAATCGTTTGAAATAAGAACAGTGGGGTGGGTGGGGGATGGACATAAAGGCAAATTCAGTATTTCTCCCCCAGTCGCCTTTAGGACAGCCACTGTCTGAGGCAGCAGCACTGAAAGAGCTTTGAGCCCATGAATGATTTTAATAGCATGCAAATTTAGCATCCACACTCCCAAACAAAAGACAACACAGTGAGCTGAAGCTGCTTTGCCATGATCTGATACCCTCAAGAGTTAGAACAGCCCATCAATAGGGTCTTCAGAATTACTCTGATTGGAAAACACGGGCGGCACTTGGGGGGCAGGGAGTGAGAGGGCATCAGCCCCGCCACCAGTAACCTACCCACCCCTATTGCTAGACTTTCAAGTACATTCAAAAATTATACATAGTAGTCATGGGTGACTTTAGTTATCCCAATGTCTGTTGGAACTCAAACTCTGCCAAGAATGTAAGGTCCAACAAATTTCTCCATTGCCTCTCTGACAATTTCATTCCCCAGAAGGTAAAAAGGAGTACCTCACCATCAGTGAGGAACTGACTGATGAAGTGGAAATACTTGGAAACTTGGGAAGAAGTGATCATGTTCTCCTGGGTTTCATGATACACAGGCCAGGGAAAGCTGAGTGTAGTCAGACATGTCCTCTTTACTTTAGGAAGAGCAGTGTACACATTGTTGCAGATATTAATATTGCACAGTTTGAAGTTACTGGAAGTATAATAACTGACTCAGGTTTTTTTGGAAGAAATCATTATCTGGGCCCATAAGCATATTATTCAAACTTTTACTCGGCAGAACACTTCAAAAACAGAACATAAGCATCAAACATGCATCTCAAACATGCATCTCACACAATGTCTTGTGCTGTCTAGCACAGGCTCAGCAATTCAGAAAATAGGAAATAATCCAAACAGGTCTACTGTAGAAACAGAGGTCTGTCTCTCCCCCACAGCCTGCATTGCAGCGTCTATTGGCCTTAGACTGTTTATTCTCCCTTCAGGAGAGCTTCATTTACATCCTCACTCCATGGGCTTCAGGAGACAGAAGCACAAAGGCAACTCCCTTTCAAAATGGAGATTTGCAACTCAATACCTTCACTGCATGATCAAAGGTTACATTCAGTTTATAGCTAGAGAACAATCAACAGGTAATCATTTACCCATTTAGGAGCTCAAAAACCACAATGTTAGCAATACACATTTGCCATTTCGCATTTTTAAACCTTCAATTAAATCAATTATGCTCATCACACATGCACATCAAGGTGTGAAAGTCTGGGAAGGGGCCTCTGCACTGGGCCCTATAAAGGTAAAGGTACCCCTGACCATTAGGTGTAGTTGCGGACGACTCTGGAGTTGTGGTGCTCATCTCGCTCTATAGGCCGAGGGAGCCGGCGTACAGCTTCCGGGTCATGTGGCCAGCATGACTAAGCCGCTTCTGGCGAACCAGAACAGCACACAGAAACACCGTTTACCTTCCTGCCACAGCAGTACCTATTTATCTACTTGCACTTTGACATGCTTTCGAACTGCTAGGTTGGCAGGAGCTCAGACCGAACAACGGGAGCTCTCATCGAACCGCTAACCTTCCGATCGGCAAGCCCTAGGCCCAGCGGTTTAGACCACAGCGCCACCTGCGTCCCCTATAGGCCCTATAGGAATCCATTTTTGCAAGTTGTGTTTATACTAGAAGCGACTGGACTTTTGTAAGCTTATTTCTTTATTTGGAAGAGTCCATGCTGCAAGCCATTAAAATCATGCTCTTGGTTGTCTGGAGAGGATGCCGAGAATAAACTCCAAGCAAGGGTCATAATTTAGCACTGATTGAACAGGACCAAACCTCCCACTCCAGGGTGAACTGAGAGGATTGGAAAATCCTCAGCCACTTCTGGCTGGGAATTGCAAGTGGGAGGTTTATGAAATTCCACAGCCTGTTTATTTATCAAGCTCGGCCAGCAGACATTTTAGAGGGTGTTTGTGGGTGGTATCAATGTGATTGGACTGAAATTGGCGACAGGGGAACAAAAAGCTTTTCTGAATCAGCAGGGACCAGCAGGGCAGACATTTACAGACCCTCCAAGTGTCCCTATTTTCCAGGGGCAGTCCCGGATTTACAGAAACTGTCCTGGTTTCTGTTTTGATCCCAGAATCAGGGGCGTAGCAACGTGGGGGCGGTGGGGGCAGAGCGCTCCCGGTGCCACGTCTCCGGGGGTGACAAGGCATGTGGTTTGCCAGCAGCACCGCTCCAGCACCATATGGACGGCGCCGGGATCCTCTGGTGGGAGGATCCTCTGTTCGCAGCTGCAGCCGCAAGCAAAGGATCCCGGCACCGTCCGTACGGTGCTGGAGCGCCGCCGCCAGCATCCCGCTACATAGCGCACATGTGCGATATCGCTATGTACGACGCATGCGTCGTATGTAGCAACACTGCGCATACGTGCTACGTAGTGCCGCCCCGCCCCCGGGTGCACGTCATGTTTGCCGTTCAGGTGTTGTGAATTCTGTCCAAGTCGAGCGGCACGCAGCTGCAGTTAGAATGGTATTACTTTTGCCTATCACACAGACCCGTGAGAAAGTTGCTTTGTTATTTCCTGCTTGGAATGTTTTCTTTTACTGTACTGTTGTAATATTAGCCTTTGGGCTCTTTCACTCTCTTGCTTGTCCTGAAGCTAGAAGGACGGCTAATATGGCAGCTCCGGCTGGCAGCAGAGAATGTCTGTGCACAATTACTTGGAATAAATAGATTGGCCTAAATAACGGCTGTGTGTGTTGTTCTTTCAATCTGGGAACAATCACATATTACTAGCACTCCTGACTCTCTGTAGCCGGGAATGTGTACAACGGATGTGCTCTGGCTTTGGGGCAGTCTAACAACCCGCCCCAGGATATCACAACATCCGGGTGCCCAAGCGGCATCCTACACCTCTGCCCAGAATGTCCTGCTTTTCCTTAGGATGTCCCTATTTTCATCAGATAAATGTTGGTGGAGTTATCTGCCCCCACCCCAAGCCATCTGAAGGCAGCCCTGTATAGAGAAGTTTTTTTAAAACAATGTTTAATGTTTTATTATGTTTTTATATATTCTGGAATCCACCCAGAGTGGCTGGGGCAACCCAGTCAGATGGGCGGGGTATAAATAGTAAATTTGTTTGTTTGTTTGTTTGTTTATGCATTTAGGAAGGGCAAAGAGGGACAACCACGAACCCCCTCAATCTAAGCTCCCCATGATATTCTAGAGGAGAAGCTGGTAAAGTGTAAGCTGAATGAGGTAACTGTTATGTGGATTTGTAGCTGGATATTGACAAGCTGGAAGGTGTGCAGAGGCAGGCAGCCAAGATGATCAAAGCTCTAGAAACCAAGCCTGATGAGGAACGGTTGAAGGAGTTGGGTATTTTATTTTATTTTGTCTGGAAAAGAGGAGAGCAAGGGGAGATATGATGGCCATCTTCAAATATCTAAAGGGGCTTTAAAGAAGCAGGAGGGGCTGGAATGAGGAAGAGAGTGCTTCTGCTGTTGCATGTCCTCCGTGTAATTGTGTTTGTTCTTTAATCACAAAGTAACATTTGTCTGGCTGTGAAATGACTGTCACTGCCACAAATCGCCCTCCTCCTCCTCCTCCGATTCCTTCCGGTTTTTTTGGCAAGTGCTGCATCTAGTTCAAAGACAACTGCCGGGTTATTAATCATGTCTGTCAGACAAGGGCTGCAATCATTTTTCCGCCTGGAAACAAACCAACAGGCTGACTTGCACAGTTTTAAGATGCGGCCGCGATTATTCTGCAGAAGCGCTCGATGGCTTTCCATGCTCATTGTTAACAGGAAGACCAGAACCTTCCCCTCTGCGTAACGAGGAACCAGAAGTGGCAGAGCAATGGCTTTAGAAATAATAACTCAAGTAACATAATAATTCAAAGGGGAATACAGTGCCTTTCACCCTCATGGGGAAGGCGGTGGGTGACCTGCCTGCCTGCCTGCTCAGTCTGCCTGCTCAGTCTGCTGTCCACCTGATGGACAACTTCAAGGCCTCTCCTGCATTCCACTCTTAGGCCCACTCATTACTGCTTATTCGAGCAGTAATATTACTGTACAATTTGTAATTTATTGTGCTTTGTTTTGCATATAGCTTATTCTGAGGATTAAGTCGTATGTAAATCCCATTAAATATCTATATATATAAAAATGTTCCCATTGCGTGCGCAGCGGACACCACCGTGCTCCGTAACCGCTGGACCAAATCTCATCAAATTAGGACATAGCATACCATGATTAGCAGAACTAGAGTGATACTTGTAAACTTTAAAAGTAACAAATATATTTGAGTACAGACAGAAATTACATAGAAACAAAAATGTGTGGAAAGATAATGTTAATATACAATGTATAATGGGAAAGATCGGAAGACTTGTATGTTGGAAATTTGGCTATGTAAAACAAGGCGGTTACTATTAAGTGCAATGTAAGGAATATGTTTATGAAGGCCTATTGGAGTATAGTAGAGAATTTGTTTAGGTATGTTTATTTGTTCGTTTGTGTATTTGGTTTGTTTGTTTGTTTGCTTGTTTGTTTTTTGTTCTTTTGTTTCTGTTTTTGTGTTTGTTTGTGTTTTGTTCTCTCAGCATTGGAGATGCTGAGGTTGTGGAATTTTAAATGTGTAAATGTGTAACATAAACTAATAAAAAAAAAAGAATAAAAAAAAGGACACAGCATACCATGACCATCAAGGAAGGATCTGGCATAATAAAAATTCAAAAAAACCACACCTGTCATACCTAAAATAAAGTTTAAATGCAAAAAAGCTGCCGCAGCTATTAAATATCATCAGCAAAACAGCGCCCTCTAGCGACGGCTATTCTGGTACTACAGCTACAAAAGCAAAAAATGGGCGCAGCTATTACACATCACAGCAAAACCTCAGAGCTCCGTCGGCCATTTGCAAGCTCGCAAACCGGTAATTGAAAAGGGGGGGCCCGAGAAGAGGGTAATTGAAAACGGGGGTGGGGACAGAGAAGGGACAGATGGAAGTTGAACAGGGGAACTACTTCAGTTTCACAAATTCAGCCACAGCTCTGAAATAGCTAATGACAGGCAGGCCGGTCCCAACTGCTGCCGTCGTACGAGGCAGGCCGGACCTGTCACCACAGCCCGGGTCGTCGCCATTAACGCCATCAAATGCAGGCCCAGCCCAACCGCAGCCCAGGCCCCTTAGTGGGGGGCCGGACTATATTTTTTGGGGGGGGGAAATATGAACGAATTCCTATGCCCCACAAATAACCCAGAGATGCATTTTAAATAAAAGGGCACATTCTATTCATGTAAAAACACACTGATTCCCATACCATCTGTGCGCTGGATTGAGAAGGCGATTGGGCTGCATCTGGCCCCCGGGCCTTAGGTTGCCTACCTCTGGTAAAGAAGGAGGAGGAGGAGGAGTTGTTGTTGTTGTTTGGATTTGATATCCCGCTTTATCACTACCCAAAGGAGTCTCAAAGCGGCTAACATTCTCCTTTCCCTTCCTCCCCCACAACAAACACTCTGTGAGGTGAATGGGGCTGAGAGACTTCAAAGAAGTGTGACTGGCCCAAGGCCACCCAGCAGCTGCATGTGGAGGAGCGGAGATGCGAACCCGGTTCCCCAGATTATGAGTCTACTGCTCTTAACCACTACACCACACTGGCTACACCACACATAGAGGCATTGGTTGATCGTTTTCTCCAATTTGTGATTTTTGCATAGCACATACACATCACGATTTGCGATATATATATTGCCAGGTCAAAAATTATGAAAGCAATATCACAATATGGACCTCAAGCCAGTTTTGGATGATATATCGATATATTGCCCAGCCCTAGTAGTTAGGTCGCATTCTTGTGTCCGTGACACTGGCATAACAAAAAAATATTCCACCCCTCATTTTCTCCCTGCATAAGCTTCTAGTCTTTCCAAGACTTCAGTGGGAGAAAAAGTATGGAGCCCGTAATACTGGTGGGGCAGTGAAACAAAATCAGATGCTGCCACTTTGTGAGTAACGCTGCAGGAGCCAGCTATCAGATTCACTATTCCTATATATACAGCACCAGCAACAAACCTCGCTTGCAACGGAGTTAATGCATATTTATGGGTTGGTATCATTTTACTTTATGAGCATACCTAATGTAGCATGAGCCTTCAGTTCACCTACTTAAACAAAGGTGTACATTCTTTTTCCTAGGAATGAAAAAAAAGAAAAGAAAACATAGATGAAATGTTTATTCCCTCGGGGACAAACTATTTGCTCTGAATTATTTTGCTCTCATTTTAATGTGTGTGAAGTTTCCGAGGGAGGGCAGTTTGCTCACTGTTGGAAATCCAGGTTCATTTGTTTCCCATTACCATAATAGGACAGGAAGTTTTAATATTGCAAGCTCGATGGCTGTATAACTTGAAGGCCTTTCCCCGAAAACAGAGGCTCGTTGGGTGACCCTGTTGTTTTTCAGCTGCGCATCACAGGTTGCCAAAGAATTTGTACACTTTGTTGCCACGTTCATCCTGCATTCAAGCAGCTAGACACAAGCTTACCATCACTTCTGATATAATGGTATATACATAAGCGTGTTCCCCATCATCTCTAAGCCAGGGATGGGGAGAGCTGCAGCCTTGTAGATGCTGGCGAACTGTAACTTCCATAATTCCTGCCTACTGGCCATGCTGGCTGGGGTGCATGGGACTTGCAGTTGGCTGGTTGTTCTGCCGTTGTGTTATTGTTCTGGCGAGAATGGAGAGTCCAATAGCATGCTGCCTGGACAAGTTGGTGAGGACAGACAAGCTATAATTTATGGACTGCTCCAAAGGTGTTTTAGAAGGAAGAAGACCCTCTCTTGGGCTCAATTGTATTGGGTTTAGCATATACAGTGTAATTGTTGTTATATTGTGCTTGTGAATCTGAATTTTGTTTTGAATTGGGATTTTGTGTTTTTGTTGTGTAATGTTTAAAGATGAATAAAGTAAAAAAAAATTAAAAAGGGGGGGGGGAAGATACTGCTTGTAATAGCTGCCATCCTGCAAGAGTCTTCTTGTGTGTGGAGTCTACTTCATCACTAGGGCTTTGAGGGTGAAACCGCTGCATTGCTCTGCATGACTCAGAAAAATATCCAACATAGCCAGCATTGCTAATAGCCACCGATAGCCTTATCATCTAAATAATAATAATATAATCTGAGTTATTGGCATTCTTCTGTTTCGAGAGACAATGGAGTGCGCCTCCAGCAGGGCCGGATTTTGGTTTGATGAGGCCCTAAGGTACTGAAGGTAATGGGGCCCTTTATATGAGCAAACCAGTGATATTTTAGGGAGCAGGCTAGCAGGTGGGGCCCATTACTTACATCATAGGAGCCTACACAACACAAAACACTGTTGCTGAATGTAGGTTTTATTTTATTTGTTTTTTATCTTATATTTTGGAAATGTACATCCAGTTTTTTTTCCTTTAGATTTTTTGGGGGCCCTAAACTATAACTTGTTTAGCTTATACGTAAATCTGGCACTGGCCTCCAGGGATGAAGTCAAACTGCAGCACCAAAGTGACTCCCTGGGGTGCAAGCCTAGGCAATGTGGCTGGAGGTTCTAGGCTGCCCAGATGACAAGACCTTGCTGGTGAGCGTCAAAGGAAAGCAGAGCGATAGATTTGGCACCAGCTGGGCTACAGGAGTTGCTGGAAGGAGGCATACAAGGCGCTATCCAACCGTCTTAGGGACTTAGGCTGAGAATAATAATCTATTCTCAACCTATACATACAATAAATATAAATACCATAGCACACTGTAAGCCTCCAGTGACCTCATTCCAAAGAAGACGTAACCCTGGGAGCAATCATAGTTTGGAGAACAGGAGTGCACATAATGATATCATTAAATATCCCTCATGTTAAAATTCTCCGCATCAGGAAATCTAGCATATCAGAGACCTACTCTTTGGCATGCTAGCTTTCCAGATGCAGAGAGATTCCAATGTGGAGGGGAAAGGTAATGACCTATGGGAGATCTGCACCATTTGCAACAGCTTCTTTATTCCTTTTTCAGTTTTCTTTTCAGAGTGGTGTGCGAGAGCGCTGCACTCGCTGTCAGATCGCCCTTCATGCGACCTCAGCCTCGGGTTGAACTTGTAAGGTGTCCTGTAAACAACAGCAAGCTGAGGGGGAAACCAACTTGGCATGTTTCTCTTGGGTTTCTGTCTCCGTCTAAAAGCGCTCGACCCATTTGCAAGAAGAAAAAAAGCATACACGGAGACCCAAAACAAACAAACAAAACAAAAAGCAACCGGCTCAATCATAACCTCTTTGCATTTCTATCTGTGTTAAGTGAATGAGGCAACGCGGAAGTCACAGGGCGTCGAGCTCAGTTTTGCTCCTCTGTCCTCCATTTTGTTTGCCGCCACACGAAATACCCCAAAGACAGCTCCCTCTCTCTCTCTCTCTCTCTCTCTCTCTCTCTCTCTCTCTCTCTCTCTCTCTCTCTCTCTCTCATCTGAGGGAGCAGGGTTTGGCTGAGTTAAGTCAGCCATCCAGAAAGAAACATGGAGTCCTGTCAGCTCCGATCCGCCTTCAGCTCTTCATTCCAAATCGCATTCACCAGCCTTCGGTGTGGAGAAAAGTACCTCAGAGAATGTGTCGAGGTGAAGACTCATCAGACATGCTGCATTTCAAGAGTCGCTCTAAATTATGCACCTGAGGTCTGCTCAGTAGCAGGTGCCGTGAGGGCTGAACCACAATCTCCCGAGAGGGTTTGAGGAAGCAAGTTAACTGTGCAGGAGAAGGAACTTGAGGCGATCTACTAGGGCTGTGTATGCACACCAGAGGTGCTGGCTTGGGCCCAAGATTGGGGAGGCCTGGCATCGCATTGCATGCCTCAGGTTGCCACCTTTGTATTAACAAAATACAGGAAAGGGCCGGGCGGTTGGGCGGCCATTTTTTCCCATCAGGTGCTGAAGTGACTTCAAAGCAATCCGTTGCAATCTACCGGAGCCTTACAGGATGGCTCCTCTAGAACAGGGGTCAGCAACCTTTTTCAGCTGTGGGCCGGTCTACTGTCCCTCAGACCAACGCGTGCCCGGGTCAGCTAGTTTTAAATAAAAGGACACATTCTGCTCATGTAAAAACACCAGGCAGGCCCCACAAGTAACCCAGAGGTGTATTTTAAGTAAAAGAACACATTCTACTCATGTAAAAACACGCTGATTCCCAGACCGTCTGCGGGCCAGATTTAGAAGGTGATTGGGCTGCATCCGGCCCCCAGGCCTTAGGTTGCCTACCCCTGCTCTAGAATTTGTCACATGCACACACACATACACATGAATTTATAAAACTTTCTGTGCTTGGCTACCCAAAGCTTAAATACATGACCTTTTACACACACTGGCGGAGGAAGAGGAGTGCGGGGGGAGCACACTGCCCCTGTCAGTGCGATCCCAGCAGGGTGTCATTGCGGCTGCCTCCCACCCACCCGTGCTGGGCGTCATGTCCCCGCAGGTGGCGCGCCCTGCCCCCAGGAGAAATTATTTTGAGGAGATTGTTGTTGTTGTTTAGTCGTTTAGTCGTGTCCGACTCTTCGTGACCCCATAGACCAGAGCACGCCAGGCACTCCTGTCTTCCACTGCCTCCCGCAGTTTGGTCAGACTCATGTTGGTAGCTTCGAGAACTGTCCAACCATCTCATCCTCTGTTGCCCCCTTCTCCTTGTGCCCTCAATCTTTCCCAACATCAGGGTCTTTTCCAGGGAGTCTTCTCTTCTCATGAGGTGGCCAAAGTATTGGAGCCTCAGCTTCAGGACCTGTCCTTCCAGTGAGCACTCAGGGCTGATTTCCTTCAGAATGGATAGGTTTGATCTTCTTGCAGTCCATGGGACTCTCAAGAGTCTCCTCCAGCACCATAATTCAAAAGCATCAATTCTTCGGCGATCAGCCTTCTTTATGGTCCAGCTCTCACTTCCATATATCACTACTGGGGAAACCATAGCTTTAACGATACGGACCAAGAAGCAGGCGTCTTTTAATTTCGTGACTGCTGTCACCATCTGCAGTGATCATGGAACCCAAGAAAGTAAAATCTCTCACTGCCTCCATTTCTTCCCCTTTTATTTGCAAGGAGGTGATGGGACCAGTGGCCATGATCTTAGTTTTTTTTTTATGTTGAGCTTCAGACCATCTTTTGCGCTCTCCAGGGAGGGTGTTTGTATAATTTGTATTGTTAAAATGGAAATGGGTCAAACCATTGCAAGAGGTGTTTGGGAGGTTGGATGGTTACAATGGAATGGTCTCGGTGGTGGGGTCCACATTTTTATACTTATTATTTATGATTATTACTGCTAAAAGATATTGAGGGGTCTGAAGACACCTCCGCCCTTAGGATTTGGCGCCTATCATACACCCCATACATTTAAAGCACACGGGGTGGGATTCAGCTATCCAGCCCCGTCAGTGTGGAAGCTCCGAACAAAGGACTTCCACTTGCACAATGGGGCTTCCCACCTCTGTCCTTCCCCTTCCCCTCCAGAATTGTCTCTGGGAGAACCCCTAGATGGGGAGAGGAGAGAGGTGGTTATTGCGTCTGGCAAGCTGGTGTGCTTGCACAGACAGAGCAACGGGGAAAGAGGTTGAATCCCACCCATGGCCTCCCCCCCAGAGATGCCCAGGGGCCTTCTGCATGCCAAGCAGCTGCCCTCCCACTGCAGCCCTTCCCCAATTCCATATCACCCAGTGCAAACCTGGTTAACGGCTACGAAAATAAACAAAGAGTGCACTTCCATCCATTTTTAATGCCCTTTCATCAACTTGAAGCTACTTTGATGAATTTTAAGGTGCTTTAATGTGCTTTCCCAAATATATATCTATATAATAATGTGTGGTATTTTTAGAACCATTTTTAGGTTGAGATGACTTAAATAAATGGCAGAAATGTGATAGTATGTGAGCGAGCGCAGCCAAATTAATGTTCCCTTAAGTGGAGGACATAAATCCAAAGGGGAAATCCATTACATGATTAACTTTCATTTGGGCTGCCTTTTCAGTTCCCGGAGTTAAGCCTAACAGAATTGTGCGTGATGTTTTGGAATGATTTTTAAAGGGTTTTGTTTGTTTGTTTGTTTGTTTTTTAAAAACATTTTATGCAAGCGTGACATTCCATTCATTGCAATTCTGGAGAATGCCGCATTCGATGAAGTTTGCATCGGTTACAAGGCACGGATGTGCCTAAGCAAGCTCCAAGCTTAGAGCCCATGTTTGAAACCATCTTTCTGTATTTTCTACCCAAGAGTATTCTGCCTGTGTTCTCATTGCTGCTGCTTAGATATATGCATGAACCTGACCTTTGGAACATTTTGTAAGTAAAGCATTTTAAACTTTTTTTTAAAAAAGTTTGCATCAATGGATGCTGGCATCCACTTCCAAGAGTGCCATGCAAATGTGCATTGCAAGAGTGGGGTTGGCTGCCCACATATTTCATCCGGCAGCATCATGTCTAGAGATGTCCATCCACTTCTTTTGTTGGCAGCTTGTGAGATGAATGAGCTGGGCAGCTGCCCCCATCCATTACAGAAGCGAAAGGATGTCAAAGAACAGTGGCGTAGGATTTTTTCTCTTGATCTCATGCTAATTGTACAGTATGGGTTTTTCTCTGCTGTAAAACAGATTACATTAATGTTAAGTGGGGAAGCTGTGCCTTTTGTGAGGACCTGGACAGAATTGCCAAGTGACAGCAGAGGTCCGGTACCAGAATTGTAAGGTCTGGAAGTTTGGAACTTTGCATCAAACTTTGGCTATTGTAATATGTGTCATTACCAGGTATGAGGAAGTTTGGGTCTGGCCCTTCAATGTGGTACCTCAATCTTCTCCATGTAGTCCAGAATGGTCTACTCTGACTGGCAGTGACTCTCGGGATCTCAAGGAACAAGTCTTCTAAACGGCGGCTGAATCTGGGTGTTATGTACTGAGCTGAATAGGATCCAGAATGCAGCGGTCTGATTGGTCCTAGAACAATAGGATTCAGAATGCAGCAGTCTGATTGGTCCTAGAACAATAGGATCCAGAATGCAGCAGCCTGATTGGTCCTAGAACAATAGGATCCAGAATGCAGCATTCTGATTGGTCCACAGGAGCCACCCAATCCAGTTCCAGGTGGAAGTGAATCCACAACCTGATTGGCCTACAGGAGTATCCTGGAATTAGCCAATCACGTGGGTCCCATTGTGTAAATAATGTATTTATAGCAGACGTTTTGGGGAAACATCCATTGCTTGCTACTAGGAGATGAGTAAAGAGCATGAAATTCACACTGGGACCTTCGCCAACCAAAGTATGCTCTGTACAGACTGAACTATGGTTACTCTATAAAGGGATGCATCCAAAAATATATATCTTCTCTATCTAGCCCTCAGAACTCTCCCTAGGCTGTTTCCCTCAACAGCTTTCCTTCACACACCCCTTGAGTGTTTTTCCCTGGTTGGAATGCCTCATTGAACTCAATACAAGATGGAACTGAAATTGAATCCCGAAAAGGCAGAGGTGTTATGTGTTTCCCATTGTCAAATCCAAGAGGATCCTGGATGGGGCTGTACTGCCCTGAAAGGAGCAGGTTCATAGCTTGGGGTCACTCCTGGATCCAACACTGTCACTTGAGGCACAGATGGTTAGGAGATTTTTCTGTTTTCCTATTTTTCTGTTGCTCTGATAATATTTTGATATATTTTTCCATCGCTCTGGTAACTTCCAGATTGGATTATTGGACTGCCTTCTACATTAGGCTGCCTCTGAAGACGACTCAGAAACTTATAGAATTGTCGAGTCAGAAGGGACCGCAGATCCAATACCCCGGCAATGCAGGAATCTTTTTGCCCAATGTAGGGCTCGAACCCACAACCCTGAGATTAAAAGTCTCATGCTCTACTAACTGCTGGTTTAAAATGCAATGGCGAGATCACTGGCTGGGTTTGCCTTAAAACTCATTTCATCTCTGTTTTAAAACAGCTCCATTTGTTACCAGTTTGTTTCTGGGTCCAATTTAAGGCATACACGCTAGTGTTTGAAGACCTAAACAACTTAGGCTCCAGATATCTGAGAGACTGCCCCCTTCCCTACAGATACTCTTGGATGTTGAGAAGAGCAGAGAGGTCTTTCTGCTGCCCTCAGAAGTTCAGGGTGGATGTGAGAGGGCATTTTCTGTGGCAGCCCCTAAGTCAGGCCCATCTTACCCATAGAGGTTAGTGGTGCCGTGCGCCAGGGCGCCAAGTTCTGGAGGGCACCAAGCGAGAGTCGGGGGAACACCGAACGAGCGTGTTAAGTGAGCAAGGGTGAGTGCGCCACTCCCTTTGAGCGTCGGCTCTGTTTTATCCCTTTTTGCCTGCAGGCGCCGGATTCTGCGGGGCCAACAGACAGAGCAACACGAGACCCAGAGCAAAGGCACAATATCAATTCTAGGAACCCTTCCTATATGGTGGAAAACATTCCGAGGAACAGTGCTCATAAGTATATGTAAACACTGCTGTATAGGAAGAGCCTAAAATTTCAGTTACCTATGACTTTGCTGAAGAAGTAACATCGAAACAGTGCACCTTATCCGGAATCACTGTCCAGTCTCCCTCCACTTCAGCTTCGTTGGAACATTATATGACCTCCTGTTTCATCTGTGCTACAGAGACTTTTCCTTACTTTGCTACTCTGCTTGTTGGCATTTGATGCTACAGAGACTTTGCTATTGTGCTCAATTGTACATGATGCTATTATACTTGAAGCCAGTGTATATCGTTGTCATTACAAGAGTTTTTCTAGAATTGATATTGTGCCTTTGCTCTGGGTCTCGTGTTGCTCTGTCTGTTGGTCCTCGGTTGAGTTGCAACACAGGGGTTCATTTTGAATTCTGCTGGGCGCCAGAAGGCTAAAAGGGAAAAAACCAAGCCGACGCTCAGCGGGAGCGGCGCCCTCGCCCTCGCTCGCTCGGCGCAGGCCCGCTCACTCGGTGTGCTGTCTGCCATGGCCACCGCGGCACGAAGCGGCCAGCTGAGCTGGGAGGTACCGCGTCCAGCCTCCGCCTCTTCCCCACCAGAGGAGCTGCCCTCCAGCCGCTTCCCACCTCCTCCAGCCCTAAAAAAAGGTCAACAAGTCTGGGAAAGGGGGGCGCCAGAGGGATCTTAAGCCTGATATGCTGAAGACGACCCTGCCCTAAGTCATAGAATTTCCTCCCCACAGAGGTGTAGGTATTCATTCTGGCAAATGCTGAAAACACACCTCTTTACCCTGCCTTCAATGCTGTATTGTTTTAATATTTGATTGGAAGCCGCCCAGAGTGGCTGAGGAAGCTCGGCCAGATGGACGGGGTACAAATAAATTATTATTATTATTATTATTATTATTATTATTATTATTATTATTATTTGACACCTGATACGTGTGTGTTCAGGACACACCCTGTTCCTATAACTTGTTTTAACTGTTTTTAATATTGAATTTTGTTGCAACTCACTCTGGGATCTGTTGGCAAAGGGAAGGAGATGAATTAAATGATGATGATAATGTCTGAGTGTGGTGCCCACTGTAGGGATTTTTAACCCAGGTCTTCAGGACAAGTCCAAGGCAATCAGCTGAAATGTGGCTACCTCTATCTTTATTTCCTTTGCAAGAGAAGCAGAGTTAATCCAACCTCCAAGTGCCAACCCATTTTCTGAAAAGGAATGCCCTGCTGCCATTTTAGCGGGGGCCTAATTACCCATAAAATGGGCTCCCTTGGCCTGGTTGACAGACACACATGAAAACACTGTCATTTTGCAAAAGTACAGCAGCTATTGTGGGTCAGGTTCTTCAGAGACAAATGAAAATCCATTATAATCACCCCCTGTGCAGCATAAGATTACAAAGGGAGAGCCTTGCTTAAAATGGCTTTTGCACAGCCTGGGCAACAGCATGATTTTTCTCTGTGAAATGGCCTAGGTAGTCCAGGGTGCCAATTCAAATAACAATCTTCATCAGAAGGCTAAGTGGCTCGGCAAAGAAAGTATTCTTCTCTGGGCTTTCATGGGGAAGCTTATTAGGAGCAAAGGAACGTTGCTACCTTACTGCCTGGGTTGATGTCCCTCCAACCAAGCTAGATTTTGGAGCTCATTCAAGAGCTTACTTCAGGCCAGGTGTTTTGGACTACAACTGCCTTCAGGTATACTCGGCCTTGGCCCAATATACCTGAAGGAGCGTCTCCACCCCCATCGTTCTGCCCGGACACTGAGGTCCAGCGCCGAGGGCCTTCTGGCGGTTCCCTCACTTCGAGAAGCCAAGTTACAGGGAACCAGGCAGAGGGCCTTCTCGGTAGTGGCACCCGCCCTGTGGAACGCCCTCCCTTCAGATGTCAAAGAGAACAACAACTACCAGACTTTTAGAAGACATCTGAAGGCAGCCCTGTTTAAGGAAGCTTTTAATATGTGACATTTTAATGTATTTTTTATTTTTGTTGGAAGCCGCCCAGAGTGGCTAGGGAGACCCTGCCAGATGGGCAGGGTACAAATAAAATAATAATAATAATAATAATAATAATAATAATAATAATAATAATATCAGCCCCACCAAGGATGGCCAATGGATATGGATGATGTGTGTTGTAGTCCAGCAATATCTGAAGGGCACCATGTTTTTAAACCCGTGCTCTACATGATCCCTGATTGGCATCTTGCCCAAATCCTCCAAAATCTGAAACTAGAACTGGAGAAAAGTGACAAGTGGGGTGCCGCAGGGTTCTGTCCTGGGCCTTTTGTTGTTCAACGTCTTTACAAATGACTTGGATGAAGGAATTGAGGGGATGCTCATCAAATTTGCAAATGACACCAAACTGGGAGGGTTAGCTACCCGGTAATGCCACAGAAGACAGAAACAGAATTCAAAATGACCTTAACAGACTGGAGAACTGGGTGCAGGCTAACAAAATGAATTTCAGTAGGGACACATGAAAGGTTCTGCACTTAGGCAGGAAGAACCAGATGCACAAATATAGGATGGGGGACAACTGGCTTACTAGCAGTACATGTGAAAAGGATCTAGGGGTCTTGGTTGACTACAAGCTTAACATGACTCAACAGTGTGATGCAGCAGCAAAAAAGCTAACACTATTCTAGGCTGCATCAACATAAGTATAATGTTTAGATCAAAGAGAATAAAAGAACCATTCTATTCTGCCTTGATCAGACCACACCTGCAATACTGTGTCCAATTCTGGGCACCACAATTTAGGAAGGATGGTGGCAAGCTGGAACGTGTGCAGAGGAGGGCAACCAAGATGATGAAGGGTCTGGAAACTAAACCTTTTGAGGAGCACTTGAAGGAGCCGGGTATGTTTAGCCTGGAAAAGAGGAGACTGAGAGGAGATATGATAGCCATCTTCAGATATCTTAAGGGCTGTCACATAGAGGAGGGAGCATGCTTGCTTTTTCCTGCTCTGGAGGGTAGGGCTGGAACCAATGGCTTCAAGTTACAAGAAAGGAGATTCCAACTAAATATTTGGGAAAACTTTCTGACACTAAGAGCTGTTCAGCAGTGGAACAGACTCCCACGAGAGGTGGTGGACTCTCCTTCCTTGGAGGTGTTTAAGCAGAGGTTGGATGGCCATCTGTCATGGATGCTTTAGCTGAGATTCCTGCATTGAAGGGGGTTGGACTAGATGACCCTTGGGGTACCTTCCAACTCTAAGATTCTATGATTCCGTAGTCCTAGTCCAACACACTATCTCTGCTCTTCATGGACACCATGAAAAAATGACCTAAGTCAGATCAGAAGCTTCATTATGAAGGCTAGATCTTTCTTTAAAAAACAAAATAACTCACCTTTTCCCCTCGGTTGGTTAGCCCAAGTCTTTGAAGTGGAGGCATCAATGTGAAATTCTCTTAATGGGAACCCTGCAAGCCTTTTCTTTAGAGGCAAACATCAATAATAAACTGCATTTTCAAGATGCACGCCTCTGTCCTTTATAAAAAAGTAATGCCGCCAAGTAGGTATTTATAGCAGTTTCTGAATCCAGAATGAGCAGGAGCAAATGCCTTTGCGCTCTTGCTTTGCAAAGGTTAGCTGAGCGATAGTAAATAAAACATACAGGTTGGGGCTTCAAAGGATTCATATGGTGTTTTCTCCTAATCAGTGGTTAAAAGCCATGAACTCAGAATTGGGCACATGAGCTAAGAACGTAAGAACAGCCTGTTGCATCAGCCCAACGGCCCATCTCACCCATAGTAGTCAACCAGAATGGAACATATAAGCAAAACCCGAGCGCAACAGCACTCTGCGGTTTCCAGCAACTGGTATTCAAAAGCATTGCTGCCTGCAACTGCAGAGGCTGAGCATAAGCAGGATGGCTTGAAGCCACTGATAGCCATCTCCTTCATACAGAATGCAGAAGTGCACATTGTCCTCCATGCAACCTGCCCTCCACCACCTGGTGAGCGCTCGTGCACCGGGCAGGGGCAGGAAGCACGGATGGGTGCATGATGTGTGAGGTCACGTGACGCCGGGGCCCCTCAATTGGGGGGGGGGAGTCGGCACCCTGGCTGCAGCATTACCTTCAGACAGGGGAGGGCTTTCATCAGGAAGGCATAGCTATGAACCCTCCCTTTTTTTGTGGGAAACTCCCTTATTCCAATGCCGTTTCCCGCTGCTATCCCGGATTGTTGATATCCCTTAAATTTCCCAGATTTCAAAGGAAGCAGCTCCTCTCCCTCCCTGCCGGCCAGGGAGGCTCCTCCGCTGCGTTGCTTGGCTGCCAATAAGGAGTCTGAGACCGACTGGGGGCGGAGCTTGCATGCCTTGTGCAGCCAGACCCTCATGCCCAACCAGACAGACAGCCTGTCTGCCGTCTATGTGCTTCTTCTTTCGCTAACCCGTTTGCGCACAGCCTCTGGAGCGCAGGGTGGCGAGGCTACTTGGTGCCATTGCACCGCCCTCGCGGCATCCCTTATTTTCAAATCCAAAATTTTGAAAAAATCCCTTATTTTCAAATCTGAAAGTTGACAGCTATGGGAAGGTTTTGCTCCTTATCTGTAGTTAGATAGGCTTACCCTCCTCTGCCTGTAAATTTAGTCCACTTTGGCAAAGATAAAATAAAATGGGGAAGGATTGTAGCAATTGCCCTTTATAGCAAATGGGGAATGCAGAGCTTCATTTTATTCTGAGCGGCATGAAACCCGAATTAAAAACAGATGCAGAGAGAGAACAAAGCAATTTTGAAACAGATCAGAATTTCTTAAAAATTTCAGTCATAAGGTTGATCCTGGGGCCTATGCACATCCCTGCTGCATTTTAACAGCAAACTCTTTCTCTAAGAGCCGATCCTTCTGTAGCCAAAATGATGTCATCTATGGGAAAGTGTGAGGCATCAGTTGGGGACCTCTCAGCCCAGAGAGAACGAGCATGCTCCAAGCGCAGGGGCTGATGGCTAAGTGTTGAGAGGAAAGGGGAATCAAAAGCTGTGGAGAGGGGAAATAAAATGGAGTGATCCTGGAAAACGGCATGGCTGGCTGAAGCTATGAAGCACCATTTTGTTGTGACCTTTTGCTGCAGGCCAGACTCGTCCCATCTCATTGCTCACACAAATTTAGAGATGGGGCCCAGGGACCCACACCTGTATCAGGTGCATGCCTGCACAACGTGCCAATGGGGGAACGATGAGATGCACCTCCAAGCAAGGCACCGCTCCTCGTGGGAAGTCTGGTCTCCTCCAGATGTGCACATTTGTTTACTCGTTCCTTCGCCCGCCCACACAGACACACAATTACACATTAGCTTCCCCTCTGCCTGCTGTGCGTGGTATTAATTCGCTCAGTGGTAGCCTGGCCTGCATTGATAGAAAGGCAAAGGGGGAAAAGGGGGTGGGTATTTACGATTAAAAAAGACACCAGAAATATATAATTGTCCTATAATATGTCATCCACATCTCAAAACGAACTCGCCAGCTGCAGCACATGAAAGAGCAGCCTGCTCTTTCAGGAATAGATGCATCCATGCTCCCACCCCAAGACAAGGAACTTCTAGAGGAATGGGGCTGAAACCTGAAGACTAGTAGCACCAGGAACTCTTTAAATACAGTTTTGAAGAAGGTGTGTGTCTCGCCCTCCTTGCCTCCACACAATGCAAAATAAAAATGATTCAGGGACAATAATTTTAATAGACGCCCAATGTTGGTGTCTCTTTAAATCTGTGATATTAGCCTTATCAAGTAGAAGCGAGTAGGAAAATTAGTTTCACTTCTGCTGTGTCGCAGTTTGTTCTTGTTCTGCTGGAGCTCGGAGAACACAGACGTGATTATGGCGTCTCTGCATATAGACTGTAAATAAATGTAGTTTAGTTCTACGGATGTTTCCTTCTTCTTGCTGTGTGATGCTAGAAGACATGTGTGCTCTTTTCATAAGAGAAGGGTCGCAGATCGTAGGCACTCTGGACTGAAGGGACATGCCAGCCAGAGAGGGCCACCGGGAAGACGCTCATGGGTCTTGGAGTTCGCTGTCCCAGGACAGAGCTCCATTCCCAACAGATCTAGCATCCCCAAACTTGGCCCTCCGGCTGTTTTGGGACTACAACTCCCATCATCCCTAGCTAACAGGACCAGTGGTCAGGGATGATGGGTGTTGTAGTCCCAAAACAGCTGGAGGGCCGAGTTTGGGGGTTGCCTGGACTAGATGAACCTCATGGTCCCTTCCAACTGTATGATTCTATGATTGTATGACTTCAGGTGCATGACTTTGAGCCATGGCTGCAAAGGAAGACTTATAAACCAGTGTTTTCGAAACTGGGGTTGCCAGCTGTTTTGGGACTACAGTTCCCACCATCCTTGACCACTGGTCCTGCTAGCTAGGGATGGTGGGAGTTGTAGTCCAAAAACAGCCAGGGACCCAAGTTTGGGAAACCCTGCTCTAAACTGATTATTTATTTGCATCAACAGCTTGAATTTGCCACTTTTTAAAAGGCACCAGTTTTTAAAGTGTCTTTAGAGAGAGGGCTTCCCATTCTTTCATTGCTTGAACTTCAGCTGATATTGGGCATGTGATAGTTGAGCAGGACTCGCCCAAAATGACCTCACAGGCCAAATCTAGGATAGTGGCTGTCCAAAGCAGGCCTGGCAGACCAGAGATTCTCTACCACAGAAGCAAGCTCTACTCACAGAGCAGTCTGTGTGGGGCTTCCCCTGTGTGGGGAAACTGCCGCATAAAGTTATTCCAGAATTTGGCCATGGTGGATCGAGCTGCTAATAGAAGATTGGAAATCTGAGCATCATGGTTCACGAAGGAAACTGCATCATGCTCCTTTAAACCGGAGGACAAAAGTAGGTTCTGCTGTTCTTGTCCAGCCTTTCGGTGGAAACATGTTTTGCTTACCGGTAATTGCAAAGAGGCAGCAATGTCCATCCTAATCTAGGGTGAATCTCTGTTGTCCTTTATGAAAAAATAATGGGGGCTTTTCTTCACATGCGAGTGGTTCTCTTTGTGACTCCTGATGAATCGGGCATAAGTAAAGCTTGCAGGAGGAATAGTCAATGAAGCAGAGGGAAGTGAAGTGCAGGAGACAAACGTCTGATGTGACAGGTGAGTTGTCTGGTTCAGTTGAGAAGCATTTACCTTTTGAGGATTTGAGGGTTCCTAACTCTGCAGACGGGGCCGAAGTAACAGGGAGCAAGGCATTAGCGTACAATCTTAAGCATGTGAACGAGACCCCCGAGAGGGCGCGCATGTTTAAAAATACATGAATATTTCCACGGAGCAAAGAAATAAATGCATCAAATGAAAGGGCTTTATAGGCAGAAGCAATCCATTATGCAACCTCCGGAGGGAAGGAAAGGCTGAATGAGGAAAAGCGCTGCTTGGGACGAACAACTCCTGGGTGCACCAAACCTTTCTCACAAAGAAGCCCATCAAAGATATGGTTACCAGACATCCCCGTTTCCCAGGGACAGTCCCCAGATTTACAAAACCATCCCTGGAATGTCCCCGGATTTCATTTAATGTCCCCGGATTTATATTTCAAGTGTTGTAGATTTATTAGTAGGGAATGAATGTTGTGTGATTGGTTCAACGGCACAAGACACACCATATGGGTACTTCCGGCGAGGCAAAATGGCGAGCACCATGGCAGCGAACAGCTCTTGAAGCCAGCCAGACCCAACTGTGCTACCAGGCTGGCTCCGGGTTGCTGAGACTGTCGCCGCCGCCGCCACAGGGGAACTGGGGACGGCTGGCTCGTCAACTGAGAAAACCACTGACCCCCCCCCCGCCCCACCCCACGACCCAAATCGAGCCGGCAGCGAGAGTGCCTGGCCATCCAGTTGACTGCCCAGCAGTGCTCCGGGGCCAGGAAAAACCCCAGAGCCAACGCAGGGAGAAGGAGGAGAGGAGAAGGAGAAGGAAGAGAGAGAAAGAGGAAGGAGAAAAAAGAGGGGAGCCCCGGCCTTGCCACACCACTGCCGCTGAGGAGGAGAGGTAGAAGAGCACAGGGAGGACAAGGACACGTGACCGAACCCAGGCCTGGGCCCAGAGGAAGGCCGCGCGACAGAGGAGACCACAGAAGAGAAGATATTACTTCTCTTTTTAAAAAATTCTTTTTTAAAATTCTCTTTTCAAAAAAAAAAAGTGTCCCTGGATTCTTGGGGGGGGGGGACTGGTAACCTTAATCAAAGAAGCACTTTCATTGCTGTCCGTTGCAGTGGCAGTGCGTCCAGTTTTGCCCCCTGAGGAGCTGCCACACCCAGCCACTGCTGCCTCTGCTACTCATCCTTAGCCAAAAGCTCCCCCACCCCACAAATACTGGAGCCTTCTGGTTCCACCAGTGGGGCCTCCACCATCACAGGAGATGCGGTAGCAGCTTCTGGGTTCCAGCGAGATCTTCCCAGAACTTGGAAACCAACGTTGCAGTGCGGTGGCAGCAGGTGGGGCACCCAAGGGGGTGGCACCCCAGGGGGGTTCTGCCTCCCGAGGCAGCTGCTTCAGTCTGTCTCATGGGTGGGCCAGCACTGGTTCTTTGGAAGAGGAAGAGGTATAGATGAGGTGATATCTCAGTAAGGGACTCAGCTACATTAATCAAAAGACAGCGTTATAAATACATTATAACACTGTGACGCCAGAGGGCGCTGTAGAGCCGAAATTGCAACTCGATGATACAGTGGGACCTCGGTTTTGAAGCGTCTCGGAAGCTGAACGATTCGGAACCCAAACGCCAAAAACCCGGAAGTAATTGCTTTCATTTCATAGAATCATAGAATCATAGAGTTGGAAGAGACCCCAAGGGCCATCCAGTCCAACCCCCTGCCAAGCAGGAAACACCATCAAAGCATTCCTGACAGGTGGCTGTCAAGCCTCTGCTTAAAGACCTCCAAAGAAGGAGACTCCACCACCCTCCTTGGCAACAAATTCCACTGTCAAACAGCTCTTACTGTCAGGAAGTTCTTTCTAATGTTTAGATGGAATCTTCTTTCTTGTAGTTTGAATCCATTGCTCCGTGTCCGCTTCTCTGGAGCAGCAGAAAACAACCTTTCTCCCTCCTCTATATGACATCCTTTTATATATTTGAACATGGCTATCATATCACCCCTTAACCTTCTCTTCTCCAGGCTAAACATACCCAGCTCCCTAAGCCGTTCCTCATGAGGCATCGTTTCCAGGCCTTTGACCATTTTGGTTGCCCTCCTCTGGACACGTTCCAGCTTGTCAGTATCCTTCTTGGACTGTGGTGCCCAGAATTGGACACAGTATTCCAGGTGAGGTCTGACCAGAGCGGAATACAGTGGTACTATTACTTCCCTTGATCTAGATGCTATACTCCTATTGATGCAGCCCAGAATTGCATTGGCTTTTTTAGCTGCTGCATCACACTGTTGACTCATGTCAAGTTTGTGGTCTACCAAGACTCCTAGATCCTTTTCACTTGTACTGCTCTCAAGCCAGGTGTCACCCATCCTGTATTTGTGCCTTTCATTTTGTTTGCCCAAGTGCAGTACTTTACATTTCTCACTGTTAAAATTCATCTTGTTTGCTTTGGCCCAATTCTCTAATCTGTTAAGGTCATTTTGAAGTGTGATCCTGTCCTCTGGGGTATTAGCCACC